>OX621243.1:30000000-31241625 GCA_951640165.1 Pseudoips prasinana | reverse complement strand
TAGTTATTATAATAATGTACAAAGGGTGGTCTTATCGCTAGTTGCAATTTGTTCCAGACAACCTTGGCATGGACAAATTAATAGAATAAATGTGTAAGAAATGTAAGTAAAAGAATAATTAGGGTACAATAAAATATCAATTTAAAAGTAATAATGTAGGGAAGACTAAAGTGAGGAAGCACCTCCACCTTACAGAAGACATTCCTTAATAATAACATTAATATCTCAATGTTGTGTTTCTGCGTGTGAGTAAAGTCGCCAGAGCTCATCGGGGTGGGGGGAAGGGTCAGTAACACTTGTTTGCTGACTCTTTAAAAGGCCGGATATGAACACGTGACTCCTCTGGTGTTGCGAGTGTACAAGGGCGGCGATGATCCCTTACCATAAGGTAACCCGCTTGCTCCTTTGTCGTCCTATGACGTAAGAAAAGTGCGCATTTATTATGTTTTTAGATTTAATACTTATCTTTAGGAGTTGTATTTGGAATCAATGGTGTTCTCTATAATATAGTCAAATTTGGCTGAAGTCAGCGAACGAGGGCGACGAGACAACGCACACTTATGATATTACGAGTATAGTGATAAAATTTGATTTCTGACTTGAGAGCTATACAATGGAATCGAGTTCCTAATATGTAGTTCTACATGGTGACGCCACTGCTTTCTTATTGAATACAAACAATACTTTGACGTCGATTAAAGCTTTGTTCGAACTCTGTCATATAATGGTCAAGTTCATTCCCCTTCTGTTGTAATTGTAAATGTTACTTACAAGCTGTGTCCTTGAAATATAGGATTGTTAATAGATATTTTTACGACTACGAATTCTAACTTACCGTCGAATTGGTGGAAGGAGGTGAGAGGTTAGCGGGGCAGTGTAGGTACAACATTTAAGTTGGGTAGTTACTACATAGTAAAATATTATTAGTGTAATTTGTATTGGCTGTTTAAAGAATATCATCACCCCATCATATCCCGTGGGAGGAGTAAAAGTCATCCAGAGAGAATATATACCAGAGCAGCGTTCTCCGAGTAGGTACTATGACTATCTTACTGCGTTCGCCAACCCGTCTGCCAAGCGTGGCGATTATGGCATATCCCTGATCATGATGGACACAACTCTATTGTGGATTATTTTTTGGAAAGGCCTTTGTCCAGCAATGGACGTCATTTGACTGGCATGATGATAATGTTGAAATTGTATTGTTTCTATGTAATTATTCTATTGGTGTGCTAAATAAATAAAACCTATCTGTAGTCTAAATTTGTCCTTATCAGAATAAAAATTGCAATGCAAAAAAAAATACACCCACATTTACGATAGTTCAAAATTAGATACATCAAATATGAGTCATATTTATTATTTATACCTACACATCGTTACCTGTGTCTTTTTGCAAAATATCAAAATTGCAAGTATAATCTGAAGATGTACCGTTTAAAATGTATTTGGCACGTATGTGGCACGTTGTATTGAGATCTAATTACGATGCACATAATTGATTTGAATTCATTAGAGTATTCCAGAAGATATAAGGGATTATATTAACTAACATAATATGCGGCTTCTAAATGACACAAGTGACACAACACTTATTTTTATGTTATGCGTTTGCGTAACATATAACATAAAATTCTCAACTCAAAATTATAATTGCAAGCACCAACAAAAAGTTAAAGAATCACACCATCAGAACCTGAACTTTGATAAAAAAAAGAATATACCAATTTGGAAGTATGTACTCTTCAAATAAAAAAACATGTATTAAATCGGTTTATAAATGACGAAGTTAAATGTAACAAACATTAAAAAAATACAGCCTAATTGAGAAATTCCTCCTCCTTTTATGTATGGAGTTGGTAAGAAAATCAAAAAGATGCATCTACTTTTTTAATGACAACAATTTGAACAAGTTATATAGGCCAATTAAGTGAGATCGTCTTCACCAACCAGCTCTCGACCAGAAAGATTATTTTTTGTTATATCATGATTAAATATCATGTCATTTACCGTGAGCCTAGCAGGCTTTATTTGCATCACCGGGCAATGACCAGTATGCATACAATGTTTATATCACGTGGCATCAATGCATCCCCACACCGAGCATTACCTAGGTATGTTCGTCGTTTAAATCTTGTGACCTTATTTGTTCTGAATTTCCTATACATTGTATTTCATAATATTGACTAAAATGATTATTACAGCTATCCTTCCTATTATATTATTTACTGATTGTACAACTTTTGAATTCGTCTTGGCCTTATTTATACAAAAGATTATTCCTATTGCGCATTTTGCGTTTCTGACGGAAAATTTATGCGAACATTGTTCTAGGACCGGCATTGATATATCTTTTATTGATTGTACATCTTTTAACTTTTAAATTTGTCTTGGCCTTATTTAAACAAAAGATTATTCTACTGCGCATGTTGTGTTTCTTAGGGAAAATTGATGCGATCGTTGTTGTAGGATCGGCATAGATATATCCTTTACTAAATGTACATCTTTTAAACTCGTCTTAGCCCTTTTTAATTTGTTCTTGCTTTTTTATTGCTTATTTGCATAAAATATTGCTCCTATAGACCGGTACAGATTTATATAATTAGATTTTTTATGCTTTGTTGATGGTACACTTTAACTTTGAAACTCGTCTTAGCTTTATTCGGACAAAAAAATGCTACTTTTGCGCATAATTATTGTATTTCTGAAGGAAAGTAGATATGACCGATGTTTTAGACTGGTTTAGATATCTCCTTTGTTGATAGTTCATCTTTTAACTTTTTCATTTGTTCTTCCATTCTTTAGACAAAAGATTGTTCCTATTGCAAATCATAATTGTTACTGACGGAAAATAATAATTGATATAGCTGTATCTTTTACGGATTGTATATCTTTTAACTTTTAAACTAGTCTTGGCTTTATTTATAAAAATGATTATTGCTATTGCGCGTTTTGTGTTTCTGAAGGAAAAATTTATGCAATTGTTGACGTAGGACCGGCATAGATGTATTCTTTTCTAACTTTTAAACTCGTTCTTGATTTATTTTGCTTATAGAGACTGGTAGAGACATTTCTTTTGCTCATTGTACATCGTTTAACTTATAAAAGTCTTCTTGCTTTATTTATAAAAAAGTTACCTTTTTTCAGAGACGTTACCCGCTGTTACTTTTTCTAAATAGTTTTCTTTCATTTACCTTTGACGTTGGTTTTCTGCAGTATTTCTGCTTTGATCACAACTTAATTTAGACTCGACTTGAAATAATTGTGTTCTCTGCAATTTTTATACAGTACAACATATAAAATTCTCAAATTAATCTATGAAGCTATTACAAGTAATTACTTTTTTAAAATAGGTACAAACGCCGTGTAATTTTTCTTATATTTCTGGTAGCTTAGACGCTCAGTCAGGGGATTGAAAAAAAAACTAAGTGTTTGCAAATGGAACCTTTATTAAAGACGAAAGTGACAGTTGGTGCAACAATAAGGCCACGAAACACACAACGACATGAGTCCCGGTGAGAAGCACTCTGTGAGAGTTCACACGTGGCACTCTCACAGAGTCCCCGCTACGAGCACTGTTCTAAAGTCCTAATGTAAACGGAACACTTCTCACTGTGTACGAAATACTTGGCACTATTTACTTTATCTGATTACTAGCATTTTTCAGTTTTACATTTCTTGCATTCCTTTCTCTAGATTTGCCTTCGATTTTACTTGAATTAAAGTTCAACTGACTAGCATTTGATGTAACATAAATTATAATATTACTTAAGATCTTCTTCGATACAGTAAAATTTTTTGTGTTTTTATCTACTTATTTCATTAAGGAAACTGAAGGTCTACAATTATAATATAGTTATTTTGTAAGCATTCTTGAAGTGATGACCTTCTGCTTTGGTAAAAATATAATAGTAATGTATATCTTGTGTAGCCCCTTTTACTAACATTTTGTTTACAGTTCTCGAAATTATTTAGTATTTGTGTTTTACAGTAAGCTTAGTTTCGTAATTAACGTAACGTTGGTTGGGTCGTGGTTTAGTAATATCAAACTTAGGCTTAAACTTATGAAAGAGTAGATAATATTTAGATGTTAATAGTTTAAATTTGGTACTTGTAATATTTTACTTGGTACTTGTCATTTATCAATATAAAGGAGTATATATGTAGTTTTGTACGTATAACATGTTCTGACAATTTTTATTACAATCCCTTTTTACGTGAATATGTTAATATATTTGTATGTAATGTTACGTGAACAAAAACCTTTTTTATTTATTTATTTAAGAAACTAATATTTTGTAAATAATTTTTGATAATTGATAATCCAAATACTTACAGTATTTGGATTATCAAATACGTACAGAAATTTAATTATATTTGTATATAGTACTATACTACTGTGGTTAGAGAGTTGGACTGTGCAGTCAGTGGTCTCGAGTTCATACCCAAATTTCGCACCACTGAATTTTCGAATTTATGTGCGTATAAGCAATTAATTATCTAGTACATACTTAACACGGTGAAGGAAAACAATAAAATGACAAAACCTGGATGCTTAAGAGTTCTCAAAATTTTTTGAATAAAATGTGAAGTCTGGCAACCTCCACTAGGAGAGCGTAGTGGACTATGGCCTATGCCGTCTCATTGCGAGAGGTGGTCCTTGCCCTGCAGTAGAATAATAATGAACTGCATTATCATTGGAATATAATAATAATAATATCTAGGGACAATGTCACACAGATCATCCTAGCTCCAAACTAAGCAAAGCTTGTACTATGGGTACCAGGTCACGATATACATACTTATATAGATAGATAAATACTTGAATACATAGAAAACATCCATGACTCAGAACCAAATATTTGTGCTCATCACACAAATATTTGCACTTACCGGCATTCGAACCCAGGACCACCAGCTTCGTAGGCAGGAGCACTACCAACTAGGCTACGGTGACCGTCAAAAAATACCTCTATAATAAGTAACAATTTATTGTGATTGAAATAAATAAGTCTATATATCAAAGTTTAATTTACCTAATTAATTAACAATTGTCGGTTCCCAAGTTACAGGCCAACATACGTGCAAAACTTAAATTATCAATAAATAAGGAATGATTTAATAATAACATGTATCTTGCAAAAAGATTGTGTCAAGAACCAACAGGTAAGGAGAATTTTAATCAATAAGTTCAATTTAAATATGTTACAGGTAGGTTTCATTCAAACAATTTTAGCACAACCAAAGGCAGATGTGGCGAAAAGATTTAGCGCGTTGGTGTATCATATTGATTAAAATTGTCCTTTTAAATTAACTTTAAGGAATCTTTTTAGTAGTTAGATAAGGCATGATGGGGTTGGCGTACCCATTGCGATAAAGACCCCAATTAAATAATAAAGATAAAAACAAATCTCACACGGTTATCCTTATTAATACTGACCAAGATTTAAATATATAACTAATTGATTTTCTGATGAGATCGGAACCATTTATCACTTTAATTTTACCCTAAATATGTATTTACATTATAAAGGTATTAATTTCATTTTGAATTATAGGGGTGGTAGATTTTATTGCGAGTGTCCATGGGAAAAGAATAGGCACACTACTGTGTGGTTGCCATTTCACACCGAATCGGAAATACCTCCGCTGTTAAATGATTCCACTGTGGTTGTATGCGATAAAAAGTTACTTGTAAAATACACGGTAGTAACTATTCATCCAAGTGATAAGGATAGAGTTTATAAATGTAATACATGTTATTTTTACGGTGTTCATATCTTCAGAAAATGAACATGCCAATGCTGCTCCCAAACTAAGCAGAGCCTGTACTATTGCTACCAAGTAACTGATAAACATATACATAAATTTCACCCAGACACAACAAATAATCATGCTCAACACAGAAATATTTGTCCTGGGTGGAGATCAAACCCACGACCTCTGATTAGACAAACAGATAAGTCAAATGACACGATCAGTAAATTTTTTCGTCGTTTACTTCTTATAGCTGTGGCCCGCGGTTTTACCCACGTTAAACTTTTTAAATAGCCTATGTGTTAATCCAAGTTATCAGCTAACCATGCTAAATTTTATTAAAATCGCTCCAGGGGTTTAGACGTGAAGAAGTTACAAACATACACACTCACAAACTTTCGCCTTCATAATGTTAGTGTGATATTTGGATAGAAAATGCTTTTTATATAGTCCATTAATAAATTGTATTAATCGTTTGGTGTAAAGAAATTCCAGTTTATGATTTTTTTTAAAGCAGTTACTTTTTTGGTACGCATGTCTAATAAAAATTTGCATTTATCAGTTACAGTTGGCTGCTTGAACCAAGGATTCAAAATTTAATCGTATTTTTATTGTTTCATGCGACTACATAACTCTTTAACGATGCCTTTTGAAGAAGTAACAACCGCCTCACGACAGTCGTTACAGATAAGGCGAATAAAGTGTTCATTCACCCCCAATTAATATTAAGTATTTTGGGTACAAATCAAAGAGTTTAATTAAATTCCAAAGGATTTTCCAAGTTAATTTAACTGTGAAAGACGATTGATATTGATAGTGATTGTGTTTTTGCTTGACAGCAACATAGTGAATAGGAGTGGGTAGATTGAAAATATAAAGTCGCACAGCTAAACTTTTGTGGGATTTCCCTCGGGTGACTTGTCAATACATTGCTCATTACATTTTCTTCCAATATATTTGGATTTGTTTTGTTATTACTTTAAGTTTTTGTCTGCGACTGGTACACACGGCTTCATATCGAGCTATACATTTCCAATATAAACTGACCTCTCATTGTATGGAAATCCTATACAACGCGAGATCAGCTTGTACTGGAAATGTATAGTTTGATATGAGGTGTAGTAATATGTATGTGTGTATCTTAGTATCTATCTAGTAGTATGTGTGTGTAATAGATCTAATATAAAACTATGTTATTCATTCCTAAGGGGAGTAATAAATCATAATTAATCGAATGCAGTTGTTTCAATAACACTAAATCCCCTCATGGCGACCCTGCCAGGATTTGGGGCTCGCGACGCGAATACGGTATCGGTATAGTGTTACGGCTCCAAATGAATCGAACAATGAATCAAGAAAGTGAAGTTAATTTCGGATGCGGCATGTAAAATAAGTGTAAACTATGAACAGTATATATTATATATTTTATTTAACATATATTTTTGTTAAATAGTGCGCGAATTAAAATCATCGTATAAAATGTGCCGTTCAAACTATGAAAAAGAGCAGATATTTTTGAACCAGAATGCTGCGGGTTCAAACAATGCAGATGTGGAGCAGTTTAAGCTGCATATGTCAAGTATCAGCATTGTCCTCATAATCATCGCTACTCTGTTGGGTCTTGGTGCATTATACTTCGTATGGAAACAGTATAGGAAATGCCACCATACTTGGATCAGAGACCAAATAATGCAGAATAATTTTCGGCGATCATTTAACCGGTCCAGAGATGTACGTGGAGAGGAGCGCGAGCGCGACCTACGTATCCCGATGAGAGACATACCTAAGTAAATAGTATTTCGTGCGGCAGCCAAAATTAGTTGAATTAAGTGCGTCAAATTATTATAAAAGTGCGATAAAGTGCGGTTTAATGTATAGTATTAATGCGTCATTTTTTATTTTAAAATTAACCTCAAGAATAATGGACATCCAAATAATTATTCTATAGACTCTAAGTTTAAAGTAATACCAAATCAATTTATTGTAAATGCTCATTAATCGTCTCAATGTATCGTGGATCGACTTACACTCTACAACACCTACTACGGTAACTCACTGTGACTTAGTGAGATTGTGGTATGTATTCTTTAAGTAATTATGTATTTATTGTAAGGTAATGGAAGATGATTTACTTGAATGTTTAAAAGAACTTAAGAGTATAAGAAAATATTTAATTAAGAAAGGAAAATTAAGATTTAAAGGAAATGTTATTAAAAATAGATTAGAAGAGACTAAGGAAATTTATAATAGAAGTCAGGAAATAATTCAATTTTTGTCTTCAGAACAAGGCTCAAAATCAAAAATTTTGGAATCTTTAATTTTAATACAAAATGGGATAAAATCTTATTATTTACAAATTATTGATTTATGTTCCGAAAATAAAGTAGTTTCTGATATCGACAGTAGTGGAAGTGATTTTTGTGAAACTAGCTCAAACCCAGATTTAATCATGGAGTTCGATTTAAAAACGGCCTGTAGTTTGATTCCGATTATGAACAGTAATGAAAGTAACATCAAAAGTATCATTGACTCGGTAGAAATGTATGCCGATATGTTATCGGAATCGGGAAAATTATTACTGATTAAATTCGTTTTAAAAAGTAGACTGTCCGAAAATGCAAAATTACGCATGTGTGATGATTACAAGTCGGTAACAGAGTTGATTAAGCAATTAAAAGACACTTTATTACCTAAAAAATCGTTCACTGCTATACAATCACGGTTACAGAGTACAACTCAGGGTTGGCGTACAATAGATCAGTTTGGTACCGAATTAGAAAAACTATTCACCAATTTAACCATAGCTCAGGCAAATGGCAATTCTGAAAATTATGGTGTATTAAAACCGTTAAATGAGAAAATGGCCATTAAACGATTTGCAGATGGGTTAAGTAATTCCCGGCTCAGCACAATAATCGCAGCGCGTAATTACGACAGCTTGAAAGACGCGATTCAGGCCGCCAAGGATGAAGAGTTGACATCGGCATCATCTTCGACGGGTGAAAATGTCATGCAGTTTTCTCATCGTGGACGAGGTAAGTCTCAATTTAATAGTTTCCAGCAAGGCCAATTCTTCGGTCAACAGTCTCGTGGACAACGAGGACGATATAATTATCGTCAGAATTCAAATAATTTTAATACTTTCAGAAGAGGTAACTTTAGAGGTAATTTTAACAATTTTGCCAGAGGAAATTTTCGCGGTAATAATTCATATTATCATGCCCGTACTAATGGTACAAGTTCGTACAATAACACACAGCGAGGACGAGTCCATCAAACGTCGAGTGAAAATCGATCGAGGTTCGAGAATCGTGGTAAGGGTAATACACATCGAGTGTTTTATTCAAATCAGTCTAGCAATAATGAGTCTGTAAGTTCCAATACGAATCCAATGCAGTTTTTTCGATCTGAAACATAACATTTTAGCGCTAAGTGGTAAAGCGAAATTTTTGACTTTGTATAATGGTAATATAATGGTAAGATACTTTTGGTTGGTTGATACCGGAGCATCATTATCCGTCATAAAGAAAGATGCTGTACCTAGCAACAGTTGCATCATTCGAGACGAAACTATCATAAATGGTATTGGGGGTCAGATTCAGTCATCAGGATTTATTAATCTCACATTGACTCATCGTGATGACCAACACTGTGTTGATTTTGATATCAAACTTCATGTATTTGATACCATACCTTTAAAGGCGGATGGAATATTAGGTTTAGATTTTCTGTGTCATTACATGACGAATATTAATTTGGAAAGAAATATAATAACGTTTTCTAAATATGGAATGGAATATTCTTTATTACTTCGTGATACGGTCGATTATTCGAATGAAGTTTTACATATTCCTGCACGGAGTGAATCAATTCACTATTTACTTTTAAATAATGCTTTAGCCAATAATGATTGTGTTATCCCTAGCAAGCAGTTGGCAGAAAATGTGTTTTTAGCTGGATGTATTAGTAGAATAAAAAACAATAGAGTACCGGTAAAAATTTTAAACAGCAATGAACATAGTATATCTTTACCAATGTTTCAACCAGAGATGCATTCAATTCAGGATTATCATATTTGCAATTTCAAATCAAATCAAAATAATTTAAAGCGAGCAAAAATATTATTAGATATTTTAAAATTAAATCATTTAAATGTAGAAGAGCGCATTTCTATTCAACAATTATGCTCTAAGTATTCAGATGTGTTCTTTTTACCCGGTGATAAGTTAACGACTACGAACGTTTATGAGCAATCGATTACTTTAAAACCAAACACAAGTCCGGTTTATGTGAAACAGTATCGTTTGCCACACTCATTAAAAAATGAGGTGGATAAGGAAATTCAAAAAATGATTGACAATGATATTATAGAAGAG
This sequence comes from Pseudoips prasinana, assembly GCA_951640165.1. Taxonomy (NCBI): domain Eukaryota; kingdom Metazoa; phylum Arthropoda; class Insecta; order Lepidoptera; family Nolidae; genus Pseudoips; species Pseudoips prasinana. The sequence continues at coordinate 31,231,492 of OX621243.1, read as the reverse complement.
GCGAAAAGCGAATGGTCTAGTCCTATTTTGCTGGTGCCAAAGAAAAGCGATAACGAAAAGAAATGGCGTTTAGTTGTCGATTACAGGAAATTAAATGACTGTATTGTAGACGACAAATTCCCATTGCCGAACATTACAGAGATTTTAGATTCTCTTTCGGGTTCTATCTATTTCTCACATTTAGACCTTAATCAAGGATATTACCAAGTAGCTTTAGATAAAGAAAGTAGAGAGTTTACTGCGTTTACTACAAACACTGGCCAGTACAAGATGAAGAGATTACCTATGGGTCTCAAGACCAGTTCCAGCGCGTTCAGTAGAGTAATGTCAGTAGCCATGTCTGGACTCACTCATGATAGATGTTTCATATACTTAGATGATCTAGTAGTTTTCGGTAGAAATTTAGATATTCATAACAAAAATTTGACAGACGTGTTAGAAAGGTTAAGAAAAACTAACTTAAAATTGAATCCAGATAAATGTAGCTTTTTGAAGAAAGAAATTCTTTATTTAGGCCATCTTGTATCTGAAAATGGAGTTTTACCCGATCCATCAAAAGTTAAAGTCTTACAAAATTACCCAGTTCCAACTAACACAGATGAAGTGAAAAGATTTGTAGCATTTTGTAACTATTATAGGAAATTTATTAAAAATTTTGCAGACATAACGTGCCCATTAAATAAGTTAACTCGTAAATTTGAACCATTTGTTTGGACTAACGATTGTCAAAAATCATTTGAAAAATTAAAAAATAAGTTAATGACACCACCAATTTTAGATTTTCCAGATTTTTCTGATGATAATGAATTTGTTATACAAACTGACGCTTCTGGCACAGCCATTGGCGCAGTGTTATGCAATAAAAATATGAAACCAGTTGCATACGCAAGTAGACCACTCAATAAAGCTGAACTTAACTACCCCACCATTCAGAAGGAATTAGTTGCCATTGTGTGGGCAGTGAAATATTTTAGGCCTTACGTTTATGGTAAATTATTTACAATTATGACTGACCACAGACCTTTAGTATATTTATTTTCAATGAAAGATCCATCAAGTAGACTTTTAAAATTCAGATTAGCATTAGAAGAGTATAATTTAAAAATTTTATATATAAGGGGCAAAGACAACAGCGTTGCTGATGCGTTATCTAGAATAATTATAACATCAGATAGTTTAAAACAAATGAATGACGAAATCATACTAGTAATGACAAGAGCGGAAAAAAGGCGTTTAGAATTTGACAACCAAACTATAAAAGCTAGTTGTAGCAAGCCCAATGAGGCGTGGCCTGATCAACCACGAGTAGTTGAGGTGCTAAAAATACCTAGTAATACTGTGGAAATGACTTTTATAGGATGTGACGAGTTGGAAAAATTAAGAGCTCAAAATAATATAAATGAAGAAAAGGAATGCTTTATTTACAATAAGAATAAGAAAATATTGTTTATTAATCTCAACTTTAGAGCACAATTTACGCGAGACGAATTTGTGACTAAGTTAGATGATTTTTGCAAATATATAAAGATAAATGAACTATGCATAGTAAGAAATAAAGAATATGAAGACTTTATAAAAGATTTATTAAGAGGAATTAAAGATAATAATAATTGGACCGGTCCCCGAATTTTTGTATTAAGAGGAGTTAGGAGAATTGATAATAAGGAGGAAAGAAACTATATTTTACAAGATTTTCATTTACTACCCACAGCGGGACATGCAGGTGTGCGTAGAATGACCAATAATATAAAAAAAAAAATTATTGGCCTGGTTTAGACATTGATGTACAAGAATTTGTAGCTAAATGCGTTAAATGTCAAAAAATGAAGCATTGTAGGTATATCAAGGCGCCCATGGAGATAACTACAACGGCTTCATATGCTTTTGAAAAGATCTATCTTGACGTCGTAGGTCCTTTTGAGAAAGACATTGAAGGTAACGTATATATTTTAACAATACAATGCGAATTAACCAAGTTTATTGAAGCTTATCCTTTAAAAAATAAGGAAACCGTAAGTATAGCAAAAGCTTTAGTTGATAATTTTATTTTAAGATTTGGAATACCAAATGCCATGGCGACAGATCGTGGAACCGAATTTGTTTCTTCAGTAATGGAACAGGTATGTAAAATTTTAGAAATAAATAAATTGACTTCTACAGCATATCATCACCAATCTATCGGTGCACTTGAAAATACACATAAAAATTTAGGAGCATTTTTGCGAATACATTGTAATGGTCAAAAAGATACATGGAGTCATTGGTTACCATTTTGGTGCTATAGTTTTAATAATACGGTTCATACGGAAACAAAATATATGCCCTTTGAATTGGTTTTTGGTAGGCCTAGTGTAATACCATCTAGAGTAAGTCAATGCATAGAACCTTTATATAACCCAGAAAGCTATCCTTTAGACCTTAAATATAAGTTGCAAGTAGCACAACAAGATGCTCGTAATAACCTAATATTAAGTAAGCAGAATCGTAAGTCTTCTTATGACAAATATGTCAATAATGTAACATATAATAATGGACAATTAATATTAATTAAAAATGAAACAGCAAGTAAGTTAGATATTAAATGGCTTGGACCATTTGTTGTTTTGGAGGATTTAGGTGTTAATGTTAAAATTATGAAAAATAATAAACCTTATGTAATCCATAAAAATAAAACAAAACCATATATAACATAACAATAATAAAACTTTTATATACAATAATAAAATTTATACAAAAAAAAAATATTGTTACAACATTTTTTTTTTTTCTTTTCACCCCCGAGGTGACGTGTAGTAATATGTATGTGTGTATCTTAGTATCTATCTAGTAGTATGTGTGTGTAATAGATCTAATATAAAACTATGTTATTCATTCCTAAGGGGAGTAATAAATCATAATTAATCGAATGCAGTTGTTTCAATAACACTAAATCCCCTCATGTAGCCGTGTGTACATAACCTATAAAAAGCAATTTTCACGACTCAAACATCGAAATGTTGTACTTTTTTGAGCTAACATGAATCAAAAACTTCGTAGATATGCAATGATCCATCCTTTTATCAAATTTATTTCGGGTCAGTGGTTAACTAATGGATTAGAGAATTTTCTTACATTTGTCAGACTATTATACTGTGTTACTTTTAGTTGTTAATGTAACTAGTAAGTGATATACTCGTATAATAGTCAATTAAAAAACTTTAGGTACATAAATAAGTAAAGAAACAACAGAATATTTTTCACGGACTGAGGTATAGTTTACGGGCCGGCATGGTTGGTAAATGCTTACCTTTCACGCTGCAGGTCGTGGGCTCCATTCCCACCCAAGACAGATATTTGTGTGCATGAACATTTCTGTTTGTCCTGAGTCTAGTATGTATTTGCAAAAGAAAAATTGTGTATGAAATATATATCAGTTATGTGGTTTACATAGTAGAAGTTCTACTTAGTTTGGATCAGATGGCCGTGTGTGAATAATGTCCCAGGACATTGTTGTTATTATTAGTTTTACTTGTTTAAATTAATCCATCCTTTAATTAACATCCTATTTTATTTGCCAGCAGGGCCAGAATCAAATAATTTGTTTCTTTTAAAAGTGTCTCTACAATCAATATAAGCAAGCAGTCAGTGTGTAGTATATTCTACCTTCAACACGTCTTTTACTAGCGAGTTTACCCGTCACGATGAGCCATAGGAATTCATATCTTATAATTATGACTCATTATATGTCCGAGCTATGATATTTACTTCTCCTTGATGCAAACATTTTGCACTCAATTCATGAAAGAAATACATTTGATTTGAACCTTGGTGGGCTTTAGCCATTTCCCCTAACTTAATGATTTATTATTATTATTATTTTAATTAGTTACGGATTTTTTACACTGTGATAGGTATCAGAATTTTTAGAATTGTTATCATCATCATCATCATTACAGCTAAGTAAGTCCACTGCTGGACAAGCCTCCCTCAAGAATCGTCTTGGGGGGATATGCCATAATCGCCACGCTTGGCAGGCGGGTTGGCGATCGCAGTAAGATGGTCATAGTACTCAGAGAGACGCTGCTGCCCGTCCTCTGGTAGATATTCCCTCGGGTCGACTTCTACGCCCCCCACGGGATGAGATGGGGTGATGATATTCTGATTCTGATATTTGTCGCCGTCACCACACAGCTGAATTGTTATGCATTATTAATATTATATTATTGTAACAATAGCCGGTTTAATCAAAATCTTAATAATGAATTGTGGGATTGATGTTCTTCAATCGAATTATTGTACCGGAATATGTTATTATAGAAGGCATATTATACACTGACTTACTTACTTATCGTATGGGCAGGGGTTATTCTAGAGTCAGAGTTGTTCAAGTCGCCAAGTAGGCCTCTGACATGACTTAACGACTGTTGTCTAATGACTACAACCGGGATCGAGAGCTTAACGGGCCCTCCGAAGCGCGGAGACGCTCAGAAATTAAACCACTTTGGTGGTCCCTATCTATAGACTGACCGCGAGTCCAGTGACTTAACCTCGCCGATCACTTACGGACCGGTGAGAAAATCTAGCTATGATATTTAAATATTATACATTTTACAAATAGTACAATATATTTTCTTTCATAAGAGCAAGACCGATGTATTGTCTTGATATACATGTATGTACAGACGCCAGCACATCCAGCTACCCCAATCTGTTTCTTTTATCAATTTTCAACTTTATCACATAAGCATAAGGTTCACTATCAATTGGGAAAATTTGACAGATTGGAGTACCTTGATGTGCTGGCGTCTGTACATAGAAGCTTTTAATGATTTGCTTAAAAAAATGCATGGTCTATATGCATATTTTCATTTCCATGGAGGCGAGATTAATTTTAATGAATTTTCTTTCAGCAAATCGACAGTGTCGGTCCGTGATTTGTTTAATTTTTACTTTATCTTAATTTATTTTTCAAAATTACCTACCCGAAGAAAGAAAAATGCGGTGCAAAAACCGACATATCATGTTAAGTATTTCCTTTTTGACCCTAATAAGGTCTGGCGGTCGCAAAGCGCCCGACATTAACATAGAATATAGGTCTGCTAATTAAGCTAATAGAAAACGCTATGTAAAACTAAATCTAAGTAATTTTGATTATAAAAATCATTAATTATATTACAAACAAACTGGTCCTAAGAGATATCAACGTGCGGAAGACTTAATAATCATCAATCTTCCCTTCAGTTCTTTGAGCTGAGAAAATATTCCGATAGGTACGGCACATAACTAAAACTTTGAATAATTTATGCGTAACTAGAGAGGCGAAAAGTGGTCAACGGAGAGCCGTTTTGCTACGTTGAATGTTGGAGGAGGAATAGAAGGTAAGATGGACGAAGTATGTCAGCTGATGAGTGAAAAGCGGATCGATGTGTTGTGTGTGAATGAGACGAAGCGGAAAGGGTGTGATACTACAAACCACGGACTATACACGGCGTATTGGTCTGGAGTACCGAACACCACCCGAGCTTGCCAAGGTGTGGGTCTCATTCTTTCCACAAGTATGTCTGAGTGTGTGACTGAGTTCGAATGCGTGAATGCAAGAGTAATGTGGTTGAGAATGAAAGTTGGTATGACCCGTATCTTCCTAGTAGGAGTGTACGCTCCTGTAGATATGGGTGCAGTTGTAATACAGCGAGAACAAGAGGAAAGAAAGGCATTCTGGGAGACCCTGAGAGATGTGTTGCGGTTAAGTCGGTATAATGAAAGAGTAATAATGTTAGGTGATTTTAATGGATGGGTTGGGGTAAAACGTGATGGTTTTGAAAGAGTACTAGGTCAATTCGGTGACGAGAGTGAGAATGAGAATGGGTACAGTCTGCTTGAGATATGTTTGGAATGGGGTCTTTGTGTTACAAATACTATGTTTGAACATAAAAGAATCCATACGTTTACACGAGAGAGGAAAAATGTGAGAAAGAGTATGATTGACTTCGTGATTGTAGATGAAAGACTGAGAAAGAATGTTCTAGACACAAGAGTCTATCGTGGGACCGCAATCCATACAGACCACTTTCTGGTGATGAGCCGAATAAGTGGTCTGTCCAAAGGATGGCGCCACCGAATCCCTGAGACTAAAAGTGTACTAGAGAGAATAAAAGTAGAGGAACTGCAAGAGGAAGAAGTGGCAGACGAGTACAAAAGTAAGTTGGTTGAGAAGTTTGAGGGATCTGAAGACATAAGAGAAGTAGAAGAGCTATGGAAGGTAGTCAAAGAAGGTGTGGTGAGTGTAGCTGGTGAAGTATGTGGTGTAATAAAGAGAAGAAGAGGAAGAAAGATGAAGAATATTTGGTGGGATAAAAGTGTACAAAAAGTTGTATGTGAAAAGAAGAAAGCGTGGTTAGACTGGCTAGCCACCAGAGCAAACGAACGAATGAATAAGGCGACGAATGAGGATATAGAAAGGGCCTGGAATGATTATAGGAAAATGAAAGTAATTGTAAAGGATGTGGTGAACGAAAAGAAAAATGAACAAAAGGATAATTTTGATAGAAGGTTGTCTAAGGATTTTCAGACGAACATTAAGTTTTTCTGGAAATCCGTTAGATCAGTAAGAGGCATAACTCAAACCTCAGAACTGAAATCCATACGAGACCAAGATGGAAATATAGTGAAAGGGGAAAAATGCGTGTTAAAACGTTGGAAGGAGTATTTTGAAAGTTTGTATGAAAGAGGTGTAACAGAGAGTGAACGTAGTTCACTAAGTATAGACGAGAACAAATGTAAAGATGAAATTGGTATGTATGAGATTGTGAAAGCTATTAAGGGTATGAAATCAGGTAAGTCACCAGGGTATGACAGGATAACTTCCGAGATGCTGAAGGCTGGACATGGAGTCATAGCGAGTCAGCTGTACAGCCTTTTCAATCTATGCTATACCACCGGCCAAGTGCCAAGTGATTGGTGCAAGGCTGTCATTGTACCTCTTTACAAAGGGAAAGGCTCACGGCAAGACTGTAAAAACTATAGGGGCATTAGTCTGCTCAGCGTCGTTGGTAAGTTGTATGCAAAAGTATTGGTTGAAAGAGTTGTGAAAGAAACCGATGCGAAAATATGGGATGCACAGGCGGGTTTTCGGAAAGGAATGGGATGCACGGATCAGGTCTTTTCTCTGCGAAGCATAGTAGAGAAGTTTTTGGGCAAAAACCAAAAGGTCTACTGTGCCTTCGTAGACTTAGAAAAGGCCTACGATAGAGTGTTGAGGAATGAACTATGGTCGGTACTGTCCATGTATGGGTTGAACGACAACCTTGTTCAAGCACTGAAATCTCTTTATAGGGATTCCAGAGCTTGCGTGAGGATTAACGGGTCGTACACCGAGTGGTTTAGCATCCAAAAGGGTGTTAGACAGGGATGTGTAGCGTCACCGTGGTTGTTTAACCTATTCATGGATAGCTGTTTAAAAGATTTGAAAGAAAGTGAATGCGGTGTAAGGATGAATGAGTTACTCATCAAATGTCTGCTTTACGCTGATGATCAAGTTTTACTTGCATCATCGGCGGACGAGTTGCAGGTGATCGTAACAAATATGTATGAATCTTTTGAAAGGAAAGGGATGAAAATGAATGTAGGTAAGACGAAAGTAATGGTATTTGAGAGGGATGAATACACGACAGCGTGTGATATTGTGATTGGAGGAGAGAAAGTCGAACAGGTGAATGAGTTTGTATATTTGGGAACTTTGTTTACGAGAGATGGGAAATATGAAAAAGATATTGTTAGAAGAGTAAATGCGGGGAACAGAGTGAATGGGGCACTACACGCCTTTATGAGTAGCCGGCAAGTATCAAAGAAGGCCCGACTAGCCGTGCACGATGGAGTGTTAGTGCCAACTTTAATGTATGGAAGTGAAAGTTGGGTATGGCAGAAAAAGAATGAAAGTAAAATAAATGCAGTGGAAATGAGAGCTCTGAGAAATATGTGTGGTGTGACTTTGAGAGACAGAATTCGAAATACTGATGTAAGAGAGCGTTGTGGTGTAAAAGAGGATGTAGTCACAAAGATTGAAAAAGGCATGCTGAGATGGTTTGGCCATTTAGAAAGGATGAATGAAAGAAGATTGACAAAAGAAGTATACCTGGCCTGTGTGAATGGGACAACCGGAAGAGGAAGACCACGTCGAACATTCTCTGACCAAATTGGAGATATTCTCAAGAAAGGGCAGGTCAGAAGTACCCTAAACCGGCGAGCATGTATGAAGAATATAATGACAGTAATCGAGGCAAAAGAAGTATGCAAAGATCGTGACAAATGGAAATCCGTTGTCTCTGCCTACCCCTCTGGGAAACAGGCGTGAGTCTATGTATGTATGTATGTTGATATCTCCCTCTTTCCCTAGTAAGGCAAAAAATTTTATAATTTTCTAACTTAGATTTTAATTAAGGAGAACATAAAATGGTATATAAGTTAATAACTATATTTAAGTTAATAACTCTTTATTGTTCACCAAAATGATACATATCTTTTAAATATGAAAACAGTTTACAAGATTGTACGAATATTGTTGAATACCTTATTGCTAGGTGCGGTATAATTCAGGTAACTTTTGAGTAGACCAGGTTATAACAAAGAGTAGTTGGGTATTTGTTGGCATAGTTAATTTTATTTTGAAAGAAATGTATAGATTATCACCTCCCCAATTTAAATAATATCCCAAATGTATATTTGTGTGAAATAATAAAAAAACGTGAATGTTTAAAGTATTAATCAATGTTTTAATATTGAAATACGTCATGTCAAATAGGTTTCTCGAAAGAATATTTGAATCGTAGAAAATTAATTAAGTATTTCAATAATACCTGATGCTTGGTGAAAAGGATAAAGGATTCTATTTTTATTCAATTATTTTTTAATTGAATTAAAATAGAATTTCATCTCTAAATCTTTAAAAAGTGCTTATTTTCCATACGTCATAAAGGAAAACTTCAATCATTCACAAAATGCCTGCTATTAAAACTGTCCATTACATCCAATCTATTTTCAATTCGAGCTAGCTCAGATAAAAGCAATTTAGTTTTTCTATCAATTTAAGGCCACAGGACATCAATTGATATTAATGAATGAAAAACAAAATTGATTGAAACTAAATAAAACATCTTGCGACTATACAGCAATTAGAATTATAAAAAGATTTCGTTCATGATAAGAATTGATGCGTTGATCGTTATCAATAAGAATCGATTAGCACTCCATAGACTTTTGCGGCTTGCCGTAGAGGTAGACTGGTAGAAAATTGACACTTAAAGATAAAGCATTTGGACTATTCATCAAGATTTCTGTACATAGACACACCACGTCTCTTCGCAGGGCATGAGGATCAAAACAAACATGGGAAAACCGTCGCCAACGACAATTCGATTTCTATGACGCTGAATGCAATCAAAAGAGGTGGCAGCAGGATTCTATTTGCGCCTTATATAATTTTGGAGGCGATGAATCTGCTTGAAGCAACTACGAAGCTAGCATGGCTGTGAGAAGCAGCAGACTGCAGCAAACTGCAGTACACCATAACACCAGAAATTGGTCGAACGTTGTAGACAGACTTAACTAATCGTTGTTGGAGTATGACGGAGCTGTTACGATATAAAAGAAGAAGTTATAAAACAAAAACCACATTAGTTATGATAATTGAAAGATATTGGTTAAAAAGAGATTGATGGATTGCCTGACGTAGGAGGACGACTAGGAAGTAACATTGGGCCAGCACTGTCTACGCCAATTAAGCTATATTAATAATTTAATTTAGTTTTCTATTATTTTTTGTGGCTACTTCAAAATCCCGTCTCATCCGATTACCTCATCGAAATCACACCTTGTTTTGTGGTGGATGCAGCTGCAACGAATCAGAAGCCTTCATGTTAAATCCACGGAAGTTGGATGCAACTATTTCTTATTAGTGCGAATCGTGCATTTCTTAAGCGGGGTCGGCTTTGAGGACATTTGTACAAGTGATAGAACTCAAGTGATTGCCTTTATTATAATATATTTGTGCCAGGGAGCCCCCGAAGATTTCGAGAAGAACAGCTTGAACACTGCCACTGCAGTAACACCTTGTGAGTACCTTACCTATTGTCCCTTTCCTAAATTGTTTTAGCCACATGTTTCGTGTACTAAGATTTAATTGCTGCTTCTAATTTATGGAGTAGGCACATATTTTCATCATCAGCGGTTTAAAACAGATAAAGAAATATTGAAAGCAATTAAAAATATTTTAAACATAAATATGATGAGTAAAACAATATGTTTGTATAACACGTTTAAAATTTATGAAAAATCTTATCAAAGTTAAATTTTAAAGGAGAGTAGAGTTCTATAATAGAAACTTCAAATTAGCTGGAAAACAATTTAAGTGTTAATCTCGACGGCAATGTAATAACACTTACCTGTTAAATATTTTTCTCCAATTATTCAGAGGGAGGGATCTCTGAAAAAAAAACATCAAGTCAATGGTACCACAAATATTTTATCTATCTTGGAACTATTGCACTGAGCTCAAAAGAAAAAGAAAGTCAAGGCAAGTGTTCAAGTTGTAAACCTCTACTAAATGCTTCTACCGCCTGCCTGGGTCATATACTTGCTTGAAGATTGAATGGTTTTAAAAATAAAACACACCTAATCAAATCTTTTATGAATATGTTTTTTTATCCTAATTGTTATATTTTCATTGAAAACAACACAACAAAGGTCATGGCCCATAATCCAACCCGCTTCAAAAATGTTTTTGTACAAAAACGAAAATGATGGCAAATAATGCAGGCATAACCCACTGTTCATTATATGTAAAAAGAAAAAAATAATTCAATGGAGAGATCTTGCAGTAGACCGATCAAAATTGGATAATAATTAGCTGCACCAGCGGTTTCGCCCGTCTCTAAATTATTTTATCCCATGGAAAAATGTCACTGGGATAAAAAGTTTACTATGTCCGTCTACAAATCTAATATGTATATAAGATATATTTTTTTGTCTATTCATAGGAATTTGACATGACATGATAGATAAAAAATTATTAAATAATGTATTTTCTTAATCTATGCTATGCACCTAAGGTATTAAACAAATAAATACTCATTCTTTACATGTATATCTCTACGGGGCAAGCAATTTAACCAAAATCGGTTCAGTAGTTTAGACTTGAAAATGAAACAAGCAGACTTACTTTGCCATTGTTTTGTTAAATAAAAATATCATCGTGACACTTATAAAGCAAACTCGTTCGGTCAGGTAATAAATAACACGTATATTGCTATCTCGGTCTCACCCGATCTTTGTTGCGGTCGCGCAATAATACAATGTGTTATATTTTATTTCATGATCCCCATCAGCCACAGTGATGCACCACTTACCATTGAAAAGTATAATCATTTGTCTTTGATTCCCCCCATATTTCATTTCTGTACGCCGTAGGTATATTTTTCATACTAAATGGGCCATTACCTTTCATTGAAAACATTACAAATGACCAAAAATAAACTGGCGATTTGAAATAAATAAAATAAAAGGAATAATGAAATTACAACACGATTGGCAAACATCGAAGAAATATTGTAACAAATATAATAATAATAACATCGAATCGAACGAAAATAAAAATAAAGAAAATTATCATAATTGGTTCACAGATAATAGTTGAAGTGTATACTGTATACCTTCTCGTTTTTTGAAGTCGATTATAAAAAACTAAACTAATTTATTCAATTTTATAATAGTTAACGTGGAATAAACTAGTAGTAGCTAATGCAGGGTTTTTGCATATAACTATGTATTTATTGGGTTTCTTAAACTTTTTCTATCAAGCAATAAAATTAGCATACTGGTCAATATACCTGTATTTAACTACATGTTATACAGTGGTTCAATGATATTTATTTATTACGTGTAATTTTTGCAATTATTACCTACATGTAAGACCTGATCATCTCTGTATCCAAGTAGTGTTAGACACCCAGTCAGGTATGTGTGTCTGCCCAGGTGGTTCCAGGCTCAATTACCACTCCAAACCATAAGGATTGGGTTATTAGTAATTGAAAATCATAAGTAATCATAACACTTTATTATTCGTATAGACGCCAGCACATCCAGCTTCCCCAATCTGTCAAATTTCGATTATAGATTTTCAACTTTGTCACAAAACATACGTAGGTTCACTTTCAATTGGGGAAATTTGACAGATTGGGGTAGCTTGATGTGCTGGCGTCTGTACATGGGTAAAATGGCTTCATATCGGTATTTGCAACATTATACTGTCGTAGAGCTGATCATTCTTATGGTGCCATATGATTATCACGGATCAGTTCAATAAGGTATTGATTAATTACATCTATGTTACGTAAAATTGCCTTGTCTCTCAGATTAATCTAAACTAATATTATAAATAAAAAAGATTTTTTATTTGTATTTTTTTTCAAATAAGACAACTGCACTAGGGAATCTAATCCATGTATCGCGGGGTACTTTACAAACATATAATAAACGGACACAAATTACATCCAGGCTCAGGACAACTATTTATGAGTCACACAAATAGTTGTCCGGCGCGGGACTTGAACCCGCGACACGAAGCGGCGATGCGACTGTCTTGGCCGCTTATTATTGTACTGGCTCATCAATTGTCCGTGAGCTATTTTACATGGTTCGACCAGAAAACCCGCGCTCCACCGTTGACGTGCAGCTTGTGCGATAGGACTCATGGGACCAATTCGGCCTCGCACGGATAACCATCAATGGACCCAACGAAGCTGCGACACGAAGCGGCGAGGTGACTGTCTTAGCCGCTGCATCGGATAAACTCATAACTGATTTTATAATAATCTCACCAGCAGATTGATTATTTTAAGCCGCAGGTAGGATCTAGTATTTCTTTTTCAAAGTGAAATATCATTAATTTACTTATCGACGAAACACAACATTTTTAAAGCAACATAACTTACCTACTACTTTATGTTCAAATTTGGTGAGTTAGTATTTTATAGATATAAGGAGATCTCATCTCAGTACCCCTAAGACGAACAAGTGTGTCCAACTTGATTTTCATACAAGCTTAACTTAAGTAAAGCTAAAATGATACCTCAAGTGGACTATACTTCAGATGCAATAGGCAATCAATGGCAGTTGAAGGAATACATAAGGTGTAAATATAGTCGTAGCGATAAACTATTGAGTATAGAACATTAGTCTAGATATAAATAGATATAGAGTACATACATCTTACATACAATGTACGTAAATTGAAAATTAAGTAATCTACATAATTGAAATTTATTAATTAATCTCGATAATTGAAAAATCTTATATTGATTATCTCCATAAGAGTTTCAATTATGGAGAATTAATTAACACTTTATGTACATTGTATGTAAGATGATTAGGCATAAAATGTATGAAGTACGGATATTTCTAGGTTTTGATTAACATTTACAGCTGCTTAGAACAAATAAAAAAAATATTTTTGGTAATAAAGTATTGTCTTTATGAAGACTTATATGTGACTATGCTCTATATAATGTTAAATTATTACCTGGTTATTATGATAATCTAGGTAGGGAAACACAGATTAAATTTTATCTTGTTGTATTAATTAAAGGTTTACAATTAATTATAGAATAAGTACAGTAAGAAATAGAGATTTTTACATCACTGTTTTGTAATAGTTTGTATGAGTGATAATGTAGTTAATAGTTTTAGATAATTAGTTTTAATTTTGTATGTATTGCGATTATGTAATTTAATACTTTGTAATATGTAGTTTATGATTGTAATGTACACCTATGCCTTAGTTATGCTGAATGTTGTGTTCACTTCGAAAAGGTCAAACACTAATGTTCAGTTTTGCAAAAAGTTCTTTGAGATTTTTGAGTGTATTGTCCAGTTTATTGAACCGTAAAAAAAAACAGATTAAAAACATAATTCGGTTCAATTTTTATTTTATTGACACTGGATCTACTAGCAGAATTAAAGTGGAGACATTGTTACATCTAAGGTTAACTGTTATAATATTTTCTATGTTGCCTTTAACGTGGATAAATAATAATAATATCTTGGGACAATGTCACACATATCATTCTAGCCCCAAAATAAGCAAAGCTTGTACTATGGGTACCAGGCGACGATATACATACTTATATAGATAGATAAATACTTAAATACATAGAAAACATCCATGACTCAGAAACAAATATTTGTGTTCATCACACAAATATTTGCCCTTACCGGGATTCGAACCCAGGACCACCAACTTCGTAGGCAGGAGCACTACCAACTAGGCTACGGTGACCGTCTAAATAAAAATAAAACAAACTAGACGCGATATATAGGGAGGCCGAGTATCTCAATTTTGAGTTCAATCAAACTCAAAATTGAGATACTTTACTTTATGTTCTACGATTTTGCGTAGTTTTTGAGATATAATTCTTTTAACGATTTTCTTCGTAAATTTCACCTAACATCAGTTTTCGATTTTTTACTCGTTCTGTTTAACATTTCTGGTTCAGGTTTTTTTTTATCACTAGGTAATTAACATAGTTTAACCTAACACCCTAAAAAGTATGGTTTATCCAATCATTGCAGAACTGACTTAGAAATCATCAAAATTAGGTTTGAGCTCAGGACTCGTACATTTTAAAGTATCAAAAAAACGCAAAATCGTAGAACATACATGGAAGTGATTCGGATACTCCTCATCATAAAGTATCTAAATTTTGCGTTTGAACGTCAACTTCTCGGCCACCCTGTATATGAGGGGATATATTACGCGATATACTTACACGTGAGTAAACAACTATGAGACTGAACAACGAGTTGCACCAACTTGCAAAGTTACCATACATAAATAACGACCAGTTGATGCATTTGAGTACTTTCTATGGGGCCATGTGAAATCTCTAGGCAGACTAACCCCTGACAATTGCCGCCCTAAAGGCTAAAATGACGCGCGTTTTTCGTGAGTTTGGGCCAGGCCACAACAGTGCGTTGCGGCGTCGCATCGCAAAAACAACATTGCACAGCTATGCGATGCGATGTCGCAACGCAAAAATTTCATCGGATACGACATCGTACGACAAGACGCTAACCGTCAGTTCAGTTACTAGTGAGACATGGACCGCACTGCGCGTGTTCTACTTCTGCTTGCGTTAAGGCGTATTAAGAAAAAGAAACAGAAAAGAAAGTACTGGGTGCACCCATTACTGACAATTATGAATAAAGATGGAAACCACTTCAAAAGGAAATATGAGGCGCTAAAAGTGGACGAGGTTAAATTTTTCGATTACTTTAGGATGAGTGTAGTAAGTTTTGAAGAACTTCTTAGTTTGATAAAGCCTCATTTACAAAAGAAATACATATTTAGAAAACCCATCGAACCTCTGGAGATGCTGGGATTAACTGTAAGGTAAGAAAAAAATAAACTATTTTTACTATAATCATACTGTTTAATCATTTTCATAATTTAGTGTTATTCAAAACTCGTATTCCGATTGTGTGTCATTCGTCAAATTTGTTAGTTCCTCATCGAAATGAATTTGTTCTGGCTCATTTACATCATCATTCCTTGGCGTTTGTGGAGACGATTGCATAGGTGCCGGTGATGTTTCGCATCCGCTTTGGAAGGCACTGCGTTGAATGGATGTTTGATAGCCACTCTGCACAGGCATTTGAGCTGATTGGTAGCCAATCTGCATAGACATTTGAGCTGTTTGATAGCCAGTCTGAACAGTTGTTTGAGATGTTTGATAGTTTGCTTGGACGGATGTTTGTGAAGTTTGATAGTGGCTGGGATAGTATGATGGTTGGTGTAAATCACTTAATATCTGTAGGACACGACTTTGGCAAATTATTGTTTGATTATCATTCAATTTTTCCAATGATGGCAAAATTCCTTTAAAAAAAGATAAATGTCTACTTTCAGGTGTTTTTAAAGCAGCTATAATATTCTTCTCAAATTCGTCTTCGTCAATTTTTCTTTTACGCGATGCAGGCTGGTAACGTGGCATGACAGGTTGCTGGCTTTGTTGGGTTGAGGTGCTTGGTCTTATTTCTTCATCGTCAAGACTTGATGTTGTTTTATTTTGAGAATTCTTTTTCAGAAATAGGAGCTGGTCGTATAGATGATATTGTTTAATTTTTTTGGCCCCAGCTCCGGATTTACATTGCTCGTTTAATTTTTTTTCGTATTTTGTAAAATTATCCTTGATTCCTCTCCATTTCTTTATGACATCGTTACCTAAAAAAATATGACGAATAATGATTTATTTTGTTTTCTTTCAGGTACCTGGCGACGGGAAATACTTTTAAAGATATGCATTTCACATATTATCGTGGAAAATCTACAATAACAGGAATAATAAAATTTGTTTGTCGTATTGTATAGAACATTCTTAAAAGGTTGGAATTACCAAAAATTACAACAGAGCTGATGGAACAAATTGCTCAAGAGTATGAAAAAAAGACCAACTTTCCTAATTGTATAAGAGCGCTAGATGGAAAACACATTCGTATATTGAGCCCGGATCACAGTGGATCCCTATTTTTCAATTATAAAAATTATAATTCCATTGTTCTATTAGCACTTGTTGATACGAATTACAAATTTATATATGTCGATATAGGTGCATATGGTAAGGAATGTGACTCCACTGTTTTTCAGAACTCAAATCTATACGACTTATTAAAAAAAGGTCAATTATCTATACCTCCGCCAAAACCGTTACCTGGCTTTCAAAAAGAAATTCCTTTTGTCTTCGTGGCGGATGAAGGATTACCACTGACAAATAATATAATGCGCCCATATTCTGGGAAGTTTTTATCGATAGAAAAACGAGTTTTTAATTATCGTTTGAGCCGAGCCAGACGATATGTTGAGAGCGCTTTTGGCATACTCGCAAATAAATGGCGCATATTTCATCGACCCATTAATGTTTCTTACGATTTCACAATAGACATTATAAAAGCATGCTGTGTATTACACAACTTTGTATTGAATCGAGATGGCGCACGAACGTTTGAAGAAATGATTATTGACGATTCTTTGCAAATTTTACACGAAACAACACATGAAAGTAGAACAGGAGCTAACATAATCAGAAACGAATTTTGTAATTATTTTAATAGTAACATTGGAGGTCTTAGTTGGCAGTTAACAAAAATATAAATGTTTATAAGTACTTACCGAGTTTTGTTTTTTCAACACTATTTAACTCCTCAAAATTTGAATATAAACTTGTACAAACTTCCCTCCATGCTTCTGTTTTTAAAAATTTGTCTTTGAATTGTGATATAGTTTTGTCCCAAAGGACGGGACGTTCGTAAATTAAAGATATCAGGTGGTCGACATCGTACTGCGCCATATCGCTTAAAAAACACGTGCAGGTCGTTCAAAGTATGGACACCGACTAAACGGCAAAGCGTTGTCGCATCGCAGATTTGTACGTTGCGGCAGCGCATCGGAAATTTCCACGATGCGTTGTGCGGCGTCGTTGATTTTTGCGATGCGACGCCGCAACGCACTGTTGTGGCCTGGCCCTTTGAGCGTCATTTATGCCAGAAGAGATGTTATCCAAAATTGGTCCACCAGGTTACATCACTAAGCTACAGCGCAGCCGCCATCCATTTAATAGAAATTTTATTCCATAGATAATGTTATCGGGAATCACACTAATATTATAAATACACAAGTTTGTGAGTGTGTGAGTGTGTACGTTTGTTACTTCTTCAGGTCTGAACAGATGGAGGGCTTTTGGTATGGAGTTAGCTGACACCCTGGATTAACACATAGGCTATAATTATTTGTAAAGTTTAACGTGGATAAAACTGCGGGGCACGGCTAGTCTACAATAAAAATAGTGGCTTCACTTAAACAAGTTCTTTTTATCATTTCTGTTCGAGCGCTCTTAATATAAACCTTTATAAGAAAAATAAGTCAATTACTAAAGCAAAATAACTTTGAATTAATGCTGCTTTTTTACTTAATTAAACTATTAACTTCTAATAACTGAATACTTAATTCTCGAGACGGTATAACGACTCCATAGAACGACTGGTTGTGCAAGGAAAAGCGGAGGGAACCAGATCGCGTGGCAGGTCACTATGCGCTGGACTGACCAAGTGAAATCCGCAGTAGGAACCTGCGTATCTGACTGACTGCGCCAGACAGTCCGCCAACAGACAGAGATGGCGGGAGATCGTGCGGAAAGCTGTCCACCTTTACCACCGACGTGGATCCCTCGATGTGACCACGACCGCTCTGCCAAGAGCGTAACGAAAGAGAAGAAGAGAGCTGAATACATATAATGTTATTTAGTAAGAAGCATTCTGGAATACTGTTCTCCTGTATGGTCTCCAATCTACAGCACACATATTGATCGTATAGAGACGGTTTGTAAGAGCTCTATGCTCAAAATATGGGCTAAGGCGCAAAATTCCAGACTATAGTGACCGGCTTCATAAATTTTCTTTGCCAACGTTAGAAAAAGTAGAAGATGGATAAGCGACTTATGCGCACTTCTTGATGCACTCTACAAAATTATAAATGGTTCATTAGATAGTTGTCTCGTTGAAAACTTAAACAATAAAATACCATTGCGATCTATTCGTATTCCACAACCGTTCAATGTACCTTCGAGTAACAATAATGTATCTCTTAATAACCCACTTTATAGAATGTGTAGAAATTATAATGCTATTTGCTCACACACAGATATATTTCATGACAAATTCAGCACATTCAAATATTTTATACTTCAATATAACAAAATTAAATAGTAATTAACTTACATCTAATTGTACTTTTTAACTAAATTGTATTCCTTTAGATTAACTTTAATTTAACTTACAACAAAGTATTGTCTACTACAAGTGTTGTGTACAGCTGTAACTGTATTTCGAATTCACTCACAATGTATTAATATAGTTGTATACTTTATATTATATAAATCTGATATCTGTAACTGTTTCTTCTAAATAATATAATATAAAATAATTATTTACTGTAATGTGTAGAGACATAGTTACTATAGTTACCTAGCTACCACATCAGAACTCGCGTGGTTTGTTCCCTATACAGGATCACTAAAAGCATAGACAATTATTGATGTGAACCATATATGTATTGTTGGTCTTAGTTTGCATGGGCGTTCTGTCTGTGAATTATACGCATGTAAATCCCGCGATACGAGGATTCATTTCACTACTATTTGGACGTACGTTTTCTGTTTTAAATTATTACATACTAGCAGTGGCCCGCGGTTTTACCCGCGTTAATCTTTATAAATTATAGCCTATGTGTTAAACCGGAATATCTACTAACTCCATACCAAATTTTATTGAAATCGCTCCAGCCGTTTCGATGTGAAGAAGTAACAAACACACACACTCACACAGTCACACACTCACTTTCGCCTTTATAATATTACTGTGATGATTATTGCAGGATTTTTCTAGAAAATGTATACCAATTTCATACTCTTCATTCATCCTAAATTTCGTATTTAATGCAGTATAGTCTGAAATCTAAAACCCCACAATTGAAAACAGAAACCTATTACAATACTAATTGCTTTTATAGTGTTATTGCTCGAAATTTAAAGTGGGTACCTTAAAATTTCAAACAAGAAATCACTATAATTAAATTACAATGAATATCTGCATATCAATTAAATGGAATGTCTCGCTATAATATTAAATACTCGTCTAAACTATAATCATTTTTATTATTGTTAAGTTGGCGCTTAATGCCTTGACCAAGAAATATAAAAATTTAAGTTTAAATTCAAATAATGTTATATGTTTGTATTTTATTACTTTTGATTCCGAAAAATAAAACTAGTATACCTATAATTAACGTAATTTAATTTTGATTTACTTTTTGTAACTTCATTTACTATATTCAATCATGATGTAAAAATTGTTATAGAATTTAATAAATATAATAAATCATTTACAGTTTTAACCTATCATTTAAAAGAAAACGAAAAATATCAGCTCAAAGACCAGCCCGACTGGGAAGTACCTCCACCTTACAGAAGACATTCCTTAATAATAACATTAAGAATTTAATGTTGTGTTTCTGAGTGTGAGGAAGGTCGCCAGAGCTCATATGGGTGGGGGAGGGGAGAGCCAGCCACAATTGTTTGCAGGCTCTTTTCAATGCCTGCAAGTACCCGCGACTGCTTGATGTTGCGAGTGTCCATGGGCGGCGGTGATTGCTTACTATCAGGTAACCCATTTGATCGTATGTCGCCCTCTTATGTATATAAAAAAAAATATAGGGCGTCGAAACATTCCTCCGCATCGTCGGGAGGTAAAGTGCCCAGCAGGCTGGCCGCATTGCCACGCTATTAGGCATTCTTTGACCCAGAGAAAGGCCAGCTCTCTGGTCCCGGGAAGTATCGATCAAATATTTTGCAATTTCACGAAACATTTTAATAAGTAGAATTACAGTTTATATAAGGTATATTGTGCCACCGGAGTAGCATAATATGATACCCGCGATCCCATCAGGTGCCAAGAGAAATCCACGGCAGGTTAGGTTTTGACGGTGCGAGTCCGGCATACCCACCCGCAGACACTTTTTGCGGGTGGCATGCATAGGCATTCCCCCTGTCTTAACGAAGAAAAAGGTATATTATGAGGTATTATCAATTACTCGCTTAGATAACGTGAAGTCAAGGCTATGGATTTAGCAAACAGCGGTTGGGTATGTTTGCATATTCCACCGTAAATAATGAGATCTTGAATTCAAATCATGGAATGGGTCAAAAAGTTATATTGGGATATTTGTGTTAAGATAAAATATGAATATTAATCCGGAGTATAGAATTTAGCGCCGTTACACCCCCAGGTCTCTCATATATATATATATATATATATATATATATATATATATATATATATATATATATATATATATATATATATACACACATCAACAAAGTCTAGGGATACGTTATTTTGAAATCAAACATGGCTTTATTGTTTAAAACCTATTTAGTTTCCTTAAAAAGTTTATTTACAGATTTAAACCTTGTCTATTCTTTATTCAAAATTTAAAAATTAAAATGAGAAACAAATGAAAACACGCAAAGCACAGCGCAATCTTGAGTTGTATCTAATTTCAAGAAGTTGCATTAAAATTTTTTTTGCGTGTTAATTGAAGAAAACCTGATAAATTGTTTTATTTTCTTTTCTCAATTGGTTGTGTAAGCTTTTTAGCGTCATGCCACGCCATCATTTGAGTCGAGATGAAATGTTACGGGCAGTTGGCATGTTACAAAACGGTGCTATTCAACGCGTCGTTGCTGAGTCTCTGGGCACAAGCCAAAATGTGGTATCCAGGCTGTGGTCACGTTATCGCGCTACTGGAGATGTGGCAGAACGGCACACAGGTAGATATCGTGTTACCACTCAGAGACAGGATCGATTTCTCCAAATGACCGCCAGAAGACTACCCAATATCACAGCGATGCAACTAGTGCAAAGGCTCCAGGAGGGTCAGCAGCTGCTGGTGAGCGACCAAACCGTGCGAAGGAGGCTGCATGAAGTTGGTCTTCATGCTCGCAGACCGCTACGAGTCCCAGCGCTGCGACGTGGCAATCGCGGTAGGCGACTTTTATGGGCTCAAGAACATTTGACATGGAGTGATCAACAATGGTCATTGGTGCTGTTCACTGATGAGTCCCGCTATGGATTTCATCCAGATTCGAGACGAACACGCGTTTGGAGAACTCCAGGCAGGGTCAGCCGTCTCCGACATCCACAGGAGGTCCACTCTTACCAAGGCGGGACAATTATGGTGTGGGCAGGAATACGAATCGGCGGACGAACCCAACTCATTTGGATTCAGGGCAGCATGACTGCCCATAGATACCGTGAGGAGGTAGTAGAACGTGTCATTGTCCCGCTCAGGGCCCTAACGGGGCAAGAATTTCAGCTCATGCATGACAATGCACCTTCCCATACAGCGCGGCTGGTGAGGGCCGCCCTTCGAGAACACGATGTTCAGGTATTAGATTGGCCTCCACAGTCGCCAGACTTAAACCCAATTGAACACGCCTGGGACATGTTACAGCGAAGAGCATTGAGGGATTTTCCGCCCAACTTGACAACAGAAGAACAACTTTTCGAACATTTAAAAAGAACTTGGGACTGCATACCCCAGCAAGACATTGACACCTTAATTTTAAGTATGGAAAATCGTTGCCGCTGTGTGATTAATGTTAGAGGAGGAAATACCGATTACTGATTATCAGATTTGGTAAGATTTTTATTCATTTAATTCGATTGAATAATTTTATAAGAATAAAATGTTTTTGTTCACTCAGTAATTTTCTATGGCTTAATTAATTTAAGACTTTTATTAATTAGAAAAACAAAATCGCATCGTGTTGTTAATGTTCAAATATCGGCCATGAAATTATCTTTAATTCTTCCATTTACAGTCATAACAAAATGTTTATAGTTTTCTAGATAATCAATGAAATGTTCAATATCCCTAGATTGTGTTGATGTGTGTATATATGGCCTTCGCGTCTGTTACAGACGATTTACGGCGCATTGTCTGAGAGACATTTCTTTTCGTGGCTAAACAAACCGATGCGAGAGCGACATAGCCTGCCGCAGGCCTGACAAGAGAAATTTGCGGTGGTTGGTGCCGATCCGCTTTTATGTCGCTTCTGTCTCTTATCAGCAAGTACTCCGAACCAGGCTTCGTCACAGATCTTACGACCCTCCACTACACGTTTGCGCCATTCAACTATATTTTTTTCTCCTATAGATAACTGACATATTTGGGGTCGTGTTGGCTAACTAGTGAGTGAACCTATGTTTAAACATATACTTGTGGACAATAATATATCTCGCGCAAATGGTTAGAATCCATAATGACATTATGAGGCGCTTATAGGCAGATGCTCGCACCGGTCAATTAGCGATTGGCGAGGTAAGCAATTAGGCTCGCGGTCTGTCTATAGCTCCGTCACCGTAGCCTAGTTGGTAGTGCTCCTGCCTACGAAGCTGGTGGTCCTGGGTTCGAATCCTGGTAAGTGCAAATATTTGTGTGATGAGCACGAATATTTGTTTCTGAGTCATGGATGTTTTCTATGTATATAAGTATTTATCTATCTATAAAAAGTATGTATATCGTCGCCTGGTACCCATAGTACAAGCTTTGCTTAGTTTAGGGCTAGAATGATCTATGTGACATTGTCCCTACTATAAAAAAAAAATAAAAAAATAGCTGGGTGATGGGTCACCGCTAAAGAGGTTTGATTCCTGAGTGTCTCCGTGCTTGGGATGTCACGTTAAGCTGTCGGTCCCGGTTGTAGGAATTAGCCAACAGCCCTTAGTCCATGTCAGAGGCCTAATATAAACGTAGACACAAAAACTCAGACACTAGAGTAATCACTGCCCATGCGCTAAGTATGACATTATTATTATTTTATTTAAACCCTTACTCTATTGCTGACCGTACTAAGTATGGTACCTAGGTACATATCATAACTAGTTGTTATAATTTTTTTTTGCAAAGAATTCACATTGCACATGACTTGGAATTTCCTGCATACGGCCTTCATGTACAAGTAGAATGATAAAGAAATATAATTATAATAATCAACGACAAACCAGTTAGCATGATTACGCATTAATTTGTTATGGTTTGTTGGAAGTTATAAGTTGAGGTTTTCATAATTCAACGCAGTGGTATGAAATTGAGTAAAATTGCTTTGTTGTATAGCTAATTGATTAATCCTAACTTACGTTACATTATACTAAACTTAAGTTTCTAAGTATTCAACTTTATAAGACGCTAGTTGTGCCCGCGACTTCTGAGGTGACAATTGTTTGGGTCCAGAGGGAAATGAAACATGCGTGAGTAACTAAAAAGTAATAGTTCTATCTGTCACCATACTTGCGCGTGTGGTTTAATCCCCCAGGAACCAAAAATTTCTCCTGGATAGAAAGTATTTTATGTGTTCATCGAAGTAATAACTATCTACGTGCCAAATATCAGCCCAATTCTTTCAGTGGCTTTGCGTGATCGTGGCAAAAATTTTGAAACCTTCACAGTAGTAGTGTGTTTTGTTCTCTTTTTATATATTAGACTGCCTCGTTGGTCTAGCGGTAGTGTGTTCACCCGCAGAAAACGAGGCCTTGGGTTCAAATCCCGAATCGGGCAAAAAGAGATTTTGGGACTTTTCTGTAAAAAAAAATGAAATGAAATGAAATTTATTCAGCACTTGGGTATTAACATACACTTGTATTTGTCAAGCTCACAATGCAGTACATAAAGATGGTGGATAGTATAAAAGTTTCGAAAACAAATCATTAGTCCGTCCGCGTCCGTACGGTTTGTTATATCGCATATATTTTCTGGAATCCTTAAATAAATAACAAGTTACTAATCTATTATTTTGAAATTTAGTTCAATTATATTAAAATTAAAGAATGGAAGACTAAAGCAAAAAGACGAAAGTCTAAATGACAGTGTGATCACATGCAAAAAAAAATTCTCAGCATCAGCTCGAAGTCTGGGAGTTGGCGGTATTATACCTACCCCCGTGCCTCGGAGAGCATGTAAAGCCGTCGGTCCTGTACCTCACCTCTTTCCGGTCGTGTCGCTAGCTGTCCCATCGGATCATGAGAGTGATGGAATAGAAAGTGCTCCTGTGTTTGCGCACACACTTAAGCACTGTAATATGTCCCGCGCAGATGGCTAATCTCTGTTGAGACTGGCCGCCGTGGCTGAAATTCGGCTAGGAGGACATTATTATTATATATTAGCAAGGTAAATGAGCAAGTAGGTCAGCTGATGGTAAGTGATCACCGCCACCCATGGAAACTCGCAACACTAGAGGGAACGCAAGTGCTTAACCAGCCTTTAAGAGAGGAATAGGCTATCTTCTTGAAGTTTGCTGTGTTGTAGGAAATACTTCCGCAGTTAATTGATTCCACAGAGTGCGCGGTAATAAGTTTCTTCAGAAAAGTATGGTGGATGACGAACATTAATCCAGGCGATATGGATGGGATTTCTACTTCTGGCTAAAAGGTCTCCGATTAAAGTATTTAACAGAATTTAAATTATTAAAATCAAAACTTGTGATCTTAACTGTTATTATAAAGAGAAAATATATGATTGTTTTAGTGTTTTTTATTTGTAATGCATAAACACAAATTTTACTTAACTATTTTTAAATATACACTTTTAACTTTTGGGTATCATAATTATAGAATATTATTTACGTTTATTATTATAACATTAATTATGGGGATTCGGTTTCGAACAAATTCGAAATGCGGCTTGGATGAAACGTTGGGAAAATAAAAAAAACGTTATTCGTGTCGATACCCGTTAATAATGCTCTATGATTTTAAATATTCTTGTACCTTTAAAAAGCTATATAAGCATAAACAATATGCTTATATAGCTTTTTAAAGGTACAAGAGAGATCCCTCAAATTGCGCATAAAAGTCAAAAAATACCTATTAAGGTAATTTTAGAGGTATTTTTGGACTTTTATGTGTAACTTTTTTAATTATTCCAATTCTCTTAAGGATAGGGAAAACCATGGACGGAACATTAAACAAGGTATTACATGTTTATAGTACTCATAATATATTAATTACAACTTCATCTAAAATAAATCTAACTAGGTTGAATTTTTTATCTGAAGTTAAAGTAAACTATCACAGATAATATTATACATAGGTACACATATAAAAGTTCTTGATGGTTATCTGTGCGAGTCCGAATTGGTCATATCACAGTAGCTGCACGTTAACGTTACAGCGCTGGTTTTCTGATGGAACCATGTAAAATAGCTCACGGATAATTGATGAGTCTGAAGAGACAGTCTCCTCGCCACTTCGAGTCGCGGGTTTGAGCCCCGCGACGGACAACTATTTGTGTGACCCATAAATAGTTGTTCTGAGTCTGGATGTAATTTGTGTCCGTCTATTATATGTTTGTAAAGTACCCCGCGACTCAGGTATTAGATTCCCTAGTGTGGGCGTTGTATTAAGAGTACCTGGACACTAATAATAATACTTACATACATACATAGACTCACGCCTGTTTCCCAGAGGGGTAGGCAGAGACAACGGATTTCCATTTGTCACGATCTTTGCACACGTCTTTTGCCTCGATTACTAATAATACTTATACCTAACTAGGTTAATACGGTACTAATTAGTAGAGATTGTAATATTTCATTTTTGAATTCCGATCCAAAAGGACGGGTTGTCTACCAAAAGCAAAATTTCCTTTATAATATTTTCTATTTAATTGCCAATTAGTACTATGCTTTAGTGATACATTGCACGAATTGGCAATAATTCTTTGAAATTGTTAATTCGTAGTAGGTATATACCGCTCATATATCACGCATTTGCAATTAAAGCTCATCAATTGCAATTTTGTATTATATATAGCTGATTCATTATGTGAATATACAATTATTATTGTAATGCAATTCAACTACTGCGCTCATTATAATAATAATATCTCGGGACAATGTCACACAGATCATCCTAGCCCCAAACTAAGCAAAGCTTGTACTATGGGTACCAGGCGACGATATACATACTTATATAGATAGCTCGCCGGCGGCGTGGCCACCGCGAGTCAAGTTCGCCGAGTGGTTTCTCGCCCGGCCCCGTGTGGAACGGGGATAGCGTAAAGTGTGTATCAGCTATTTCAAATGGGCCGACATTGCCTGCCACCGTGTCTCCGCGACCGATACAAGATGGACGACGGACCGTGACGATAGATAGTGACATTAACAAGTCTGATTATATACGAGTATGCCACCAAAACATCGCATCTTTAAAAAACAAAACCCGTCAATTGGAAGTGCTTTTGCAAGGTAAAATGAAATGCGATGTACTTTGTATATCCGAGCACTGGGCCAATGAACAGCAATTAAGGTGTATAAGTATCAATAACTTTATATTAGCATCTGACTACTGTCGCCCGTCTGTGGGGCATGGCGGTACATGCATTTATATTAATAATAGCTTTAAATACAAAAAATTGGATTGCTACACAAAACTCTCAGTGGAACAAGTGTGCGAAATATCCGCAATTGAACTTATTGATAGGAAAATCGCCGTTATTTGTATTTACAGATCAAATCTAACTAGCCCTTCACAATATTTCCCAGTTTTAGAATGTCTGCTCAACAAGCTCAATAGCGACAATAGGGAGTTTATCGTGTTAGGTGACATGAACTTGAATATGAATGTAATGAATAAGGATGTAAAAACTATGAATGACATATTATCGATAAATAATCTTTCGAACATTGTAGACTTTCCTACAAGGGTGACGAATTCTACGAGTTCCAGCCTTGATCACGTATACGTCAGTCGGGAGTCCGCGGTAACGGCTCGCGCTGCGCCCGTTCACACTGGTCTAAGTGACCATTTTGCAATCCGTGCTGTCGTGCCGTGCGCGTCGGGCCCGGGGCCTGCGCTAGCTCGGATATCCAGGTCATACAGTGAGGCTAACAGGCACAGTTTTGTCTCAGCCTTGAATAGTGTGGATTGGTATGAAATAAAACTAAAACACTCTGCCTCGTCAGAGTCACTAGCTGCAGCAGTAATATATGTAGTAAAAAATAAAATCGACATTTGCTTTCCCTTGAAAAAAAGAAGGATAACACATAAAAATATATCCTGGATAACGGATGAAATAGTTAATTTTAATTTATTTTTGACAGATTTGCATAAATTGACATTGAAGTTCCCATCGAATACTGACTTGTTACTATTGTTTAATCAATACAAAATAAAATATGACAACCTTCTCAAAACTGAGAGAAGTAACTACTACTGTAATTTAATTGGTAAATCTAATAATTTAATCAAATCCATGTGGGAAGTAGTTAACACGGAAACTGGTAGGGACAGAAGATATCACGATTACACTGAAGTACTGAGAAAGCCTGATGGGTCTAAATTTCTTAGCAAAACTGACGCAGTTGATGCCGTCAATGAGCATTTTGTAAATTCTGCAACAACATGCGGCGCGCCTCCCGCCGATGTCACTGAAGTGGCTCGCGTGTTGGCGGCGGTGCGTCCACCAGCAGACCGTTCGCTAAGGATTAGACCTTTTACTCCGAATGAGATATTCCGCATACTGGTGAGTGAATTAGCACATAAAAAGTCCAAGGATGTATATGACACATCGGTCTCATTACTCCATACTGCTGCCGGGCCCTTATCACCGATACTTTCCTGCCTGTTTAACAAATGTAGCACCGAGGGACGATATCCCCCTGCACTGAAGCATGTGAAAGTGTCACCTGTGTATAAAGGGAAAGGTAAGCAAGAGGAAATAAATAGCTATAGACCTGTGTCAATAATACCGGGTATAGCTAAAATTTTTGAACACGGTTTAAGTACTCGTCTTACTGAGTACCTAATGAATTGCCAATCTTTAAGTGATAGACAGTATGCGTATCGTAAAGGCCTTTCCACAACATTTTTAGCCAGGGAACTGATTCGCCGAATTCTCGATGCACGTGAAAGCCAGAAGCAGGTCGCAGTAATCTTCTGTGACCTTTCGAAAGCTTTTGACGTTGCGGACCACGAGGTCATATCGATGAAGATGAAGTATTACGGTATAAATGGCCCAGCTTTAAAACTGTTTTCCGAATTCATGTCGGACCGATGTCAGGTGGTCGTGGGAGATGGTGGAACTGTGAAATCAAAACAATTGAAGACCGTAATAGGCGTAGCTCAAGGCTCATCAATTTCCAACATTGTATTCTCCCTTCTTCTTAACGATTTACCAGAGTCCATTAATGACGGGCATATATTAATATATGCCGATGACGTCGCGGCTGTCGTAAGCGCTCCAACGTTGGATAGGCTGGAGCAAAAGCTGAACGTAGTGGCTCGAGACCTACATCAGTGGTTCAAAATAAATGGACTAATATTAAACACAACCAAAACTCATTTTATGCATTTTAACATTTCTGGAAGAACTTATAGACCACTTGCAGTTCAGGTTGGATCTATAAAATTGGAACAAGTGAAAACCATCCCATTTCTAGGCTTCCAAATAGATAGTCGCTTGACTTGGGAGGCGCACATTGACAAACTTTGCGAGAAGGTTGGGAATGCTTGCTTCGCACTGTGGCGCATTTCAGCTATTCTGCCTTATGACATGGTCCGGAGTTGTTACTTTGCCTCCGTACACTCGCTTTTACAATATGGCGTAGAACTCTGGGGGCGTAGTGCTGAGGCGGGGCGTATCCTCAGAATACAAAAGAGAGCAGTAAGAGCCATAGCGCGAGTGTCACAGGAGACATCGGCAGCACCCCTATTCCGGACCATGAATATACTGACTGTCCCGGCGTTGTTGTGCCTTCAAGTGGCGTTATATGCGTACGATAACCAAGAAGAGTACTTGAGGCGTGGTGACGGTCATACGTATAGCATGCGGCATAAAGACCGCCTGCGACCGGTGCCACGACACCTAGAAAAAACAGCTAGGCTAGTGCATGCAATGGCGCCGGCCGTCTACAACAGACTTCCAGAAGAGGTGAGAAAGTCTGGCTCTAGAAATGCGTTTAAATACAATACTAAAAAGTGGCTTGTTGAACAGACATTTTATTCATATGACGATTTAATGAAACTGCCATTGACATAGAATGTACATTAATTAATTTTATTTTTTGTAATTGAACTGAATTATTTTTTATTATTTAATTTATCAATGTTTGAAATGGATTATTATTATATACTCACACAGTTTAACTCTTTGTTAATTCGTTGTAATTCTTTGTTATTTAATTTTATGACCTATAATTGTATGTTGACGTGTAACATTATTTTCTGTTACCAATAAATGAATATGAATATGAATATGAATAGATAAATACTTATATACATAGAAAACACCCATGACTCAGAAACAAATATTCGTGCTCATCACACAAATATTTGCACTTACTGGGATTCGAACCCAGGACCACCAGCTTCGTAGGCAGGAGCACTACCAACTAGGCTACGGTGACCGTCAAATTTACTTAAGCCGAAGCTCGTCGGGGAGGGCAAGGGTTGGCAATGGCAAGGCTTGTCCCGTGAGTGATATACACATCACCAGACTGATGTCATCCACAGCTGGACATAGACCTCCTCCAAAGGTTTCTATATCGTTGCCATTTGGAGGGCTTTGACGTAGTCACCGCGCTTGGCATGCGAGTTAGTGACTGCAGGTAGGTGGTAGCTAGTACAGAGGTGGCGCTGCTGCCCTTCTACCCGGTGTATACGTTAGTCGCCTTTAACGACACCCACGGGAAAATATGAGGTAGCCCTGTTATTCTCTTGAAGCCGGAAACCACACGGACAGTAATAGTGTATCCAAAATGACAATGGATAACCGTTTGCCATCAGATGCGTTATAGGTATGCTTGTTTGATGACTTGGTAGTATTTATAAATAACCTAAGCTATTCTTATGTACTTACCGTATGCGCACTGGTTACCCACAAGTCATACTTGTTCAAGCCGCCCATTAGGATTCAGACATGGCTTAACGACTGTAACCTTTATAATTTATATAATTATAAAGGTAACAGGTAAAGTAAAGGTAACCTATATATATATTTTTTTTGCACTCACGCATTTTAGATCACTTTACCGGCACATTATTTTTATATCCGTATTTCGCAGGGCAGGTTATGCTGTCGGTCCTGTATTATACCTTTATAATACAGGACCTCTATGGACATCTATGGACTCAACGCGCGGTTCACCTCGCCATACACACTCACAAACTTTCGCCTTCATAATGTTAGTGTGATATTTGGATAGAAAATGCTTTTTATATAGTCCATTAATAAATTGTATTAATCGTTTGGTGTAAAGAAATTCCAGTTTATGATTTTTTTTAAAGCAGTTACTTTTTTGGTACGCATGTCTAATAAAAATTTGCATTTATCAGTTACAGTTGGCTGCTTGAACCAAGGATTCAAAATTTAATCGTATTTTTATTGTTTCATGCGACTACATAACTCTTTAACGATGCCTTTTGAAGAAGTAACAACCGCCTCACGACAGTCGTTACAGATAAGGCGAATAAAGTGTTCATTCACCCCCAATTAATATTAAGTATTTTGGGTACAAATCAAAGAGTTTAATTAAATTCCAAAGGATTTTCCAAGTTAATTTAACTGTGAAAGACGATTGATATTGATAGTGATTGTGTTTTTGCTTGACAGCAACATAGTGAATAGGAGTGGGTAGATTGAAAATATAAAGTCGCACAGCTAAACTTTTGTGGGATTTCCCTCGGGTGACTTGTCAATACATTGCTCATTACATTTTCTTCCAATATATTTGGATTTGTTTTGTTATTACTTTAAGTTTTTGTCTGCGACTGGTACACACGGCTTCATATCGAGCTATACATTTCCAATATAAACTGACCTCTCATTGTATGGAAATCCTATACAACGCGAGATCAGCTTGTACTGGAAATGTATAGTTTGATATGAGGTGTAGTAATATGTATGTGTGTATCTTAGTATCTATCTAGTAGTATGTGTGTGTAATAGATCTAATATAAAACTATGTTATTCATTCCTAAGGGGAGTAATAAATCATAATTAATCGAATGCAGTTGTTTCAATAACACTAAATCCCCTCATGGCGACCCTGCCAGGATTTGGGGCTCGCGACGCGAATACGGTATCGGTATAGTGTTACGGCTCCAAATGAATCGAACAATGAATCAAGAAAGTGAAGTTAATTTCGGATGCGGCATGTAAAATAAGTGTAAACTATGAACAGTATATATTATATATTTTATTTAACATATATTTTTGTTAAATAGTGCGCGAATTAAAATCATCGTATAAAATGTGCCGTTCAAACTATGAAAAAGAGCAGATATTTTTGAACCAGAATGCTGCGGGTTCAAACAATGCAGATGTGGAGCAGTTTAAGCTGCATATGTCAAGTATCAGCATTGTCCTCATAATCATCGCTACTCTGTTGGGTCTTGGTGCATTATACTTCGTATGGAAACAGTATAGGAAATGCCACCATACTTGGATCAGAGACCAAATAATGCAGAATAATTTTCGGCGATCATTTAACCGGTCCAGAGATGTACGTGGAGAGGAGCGCGAGCGCGACCTACGTATCCCGATGAGAGACATACCTAAGTAAATAGTATTTCGTGCGGCAGCCAAAATTAGTTGAATTAAGTGCGTCAAATTATTATAAAAGTGCGATAAAGTGCGGTTTAATGTATAGTATTAATGCGTCATTTTTTATTTTAAAATTAACCTCAAGAATAATGGACATCCAAATAATTATTCTATAGACTCTAAGTTTAAAGTAATACCAAATCAATTTATTGTAAATGCTCATTAATCGTCTCAATGTATCGTGGATCGACTTACACTCTACAACACCTACTACGGTAACTCACTGTGACTTAGTGAGATTGTGGTATGTATTCTTTAAGTAATTATGTATTTATTGTAAGGTAATGGAAGATGATTTACTTGAATGTTTAAAAGAACTTAAGAGTATAAGAAAATATTTAATTAAGAAAGGAAAATTAAGATTTAAAGGAAATGTTATTAAAAATAGATTAGAAGAGACTAAGGAAATTTATAATAGAAGTCAGGAAATAATTCAATTTTTGTCTTCAGAACAAGGCTCAAAATCAAAAATTTTGGAATCTTTAATTTTAATACAAAATGGGATAAAATCTTATTATTTACAAATTATTGATTTATGTTCCGAAAATAAAGTAGTTTCTGATATCGACAGTAGTGGAAGTGATTTTTGTGAAACTAGCTCAAACCCAGATTTAATCATGGAGTTCGATTTAAAAACGGCCTGTAGTTTGATTCCGATTATGAACAGTAATGAAAGTAACATCAAAAGTATCATTGACTCGGTAGAAATGTATGCCGATATGTTATCGGAATCGGGAAAATTATTACTGATTAAATTCGTTTTAAAAAGTAGACTGTCCGAAAATGCAAAATTACGCATGTGTGATGATTACAAGTCGGTAACAGAGTTGATTAAGCAATTAAAAGACACTTTATTACCTAAAAAATCGTTCACTGCTATACAATCACGGTTACAGAGTACAACTCAGGGTTGGCGTACAATAGATCAGTTTGGTACCGAATTAGAAAAACTATTCACCAATTTAACCATAGCTCAGGCAAATGGCAATTCTGAAAATTATGGTGTATTAAAACCGTTAAATGAGAAAATGGCCATTAAACGATTTGCAGATGGGTTAAGTAATTCCCGGCTCAGCACAATAATCGCAGCGCGTAATTACGACAGCTTGAAAGACGCGATTCAGGCCGCCAAGGATGAAGAGTTGACATCGGCATCATCTTCGACGGGTGAAAATGTCATGCAGTTTTCTCATCGTGGACGAGGTAAGTCTCAATTTAATAGTTTCCAGCAAGGCCAATTCTTCGGTCAACAGTCTCGTGGACAACGAGGACGATATAATTATCGTCAGAATTCAAATAATTTTAATACTTTCAGAAGAGGTAACTTTAGAGGTAATTTTAACAATTTTGCCAGAGGAAATTTTCGCGGTAATAATTCATATTATCATGCCCGTACTAATGGTACAAGTTCGTACAATAACACACAGCGAGGACGAGTCCATCAAACGTCGAGTGAAAATCGATCGAGGTTCGAGAATCGTGGTAAGGGTAATACACATCGAGTGTTTTATTCAAATCAGTCTAGCAATAATGAGTCTGTAAGTTCCAATACGAATCCAATGCAGTTTTTTCGATCTGAAACATAACATTTTAGCGCTAAGTGGTAAAGCGAAATTTTTGACTTTGTATAATGGTAATATAATGGTAAGATACTTTTGGTTGGTTGATACCGGAGCATCATTATCCGTCATAAAGAAAGATGCTGTACCTAGCAACAGTTGCATCATTCGAGACGAAACTATCATAAATGGTATTGGGGGTCAGATTCAGTCATCAGGATTTATTAATCTCACATTGACTCATCGTGATGACCAACACTGTGTTGATTTTGATATCAAACTTCATGTATTTGATACCATACCTTTAAAGGCGGATGGAATATTAGGTTTAGATTTTCTGTGTCATTACATGACGAATATTAATTTGGAAAGAAATATAATAACGTTTTCTAAATATGGAATGGAATATTCTTTATTACTTCGTGATACGGTCGATTATTCGAATGAAGTTTTACATATTCCTGCACGGAGTGAATCAATTCACTATTTACTTTTAAATAATGCTTTAGCCAATAATGATTGTGTTATCCCTAGCAAGCAGTTGGCAGAAAATGTGTTTTTAGCTGGATGTATTAGTAGAATAAAAAACAATAGAGTACCGGTAAAAATTTTAAACAGCAATGAACATAGTATATCTTTACCAATGTTTCAACCAGAGATGCATTCAATTCAGGATTATCATATTTGCAATTTCAAATCAAATCAAAATAATTTAAAGCGAGCAAAAATATTATTAGATATTTTAAAATTAAATCATTTAAATGTAGAAGAGCGCATTTCTATTCAACAATTATGCTCTAAGTATTCAGATGTGTTCTTTTTACCCGGTGATAAGTTAACGACTACGAACGTTTATGAGCAATCGATTACTTTAAAACCAAACACAAGTCCGGTTTATGTGAAACAGTATCGTTTGCCACACTCATTAAAAAATGAGGTGGATAAGGAAATTCAAAAAATGATTGACAATGATATTATAGAAGAGGCGAAAAGCGAATGGTCTAGTCCTATTTTGCTGGTGCCAAAGAAAAGCGATAACGAAAAGAAATGGCGTTTAGTTGTCGATTACAGGAAATTAAATGACTGTATTGTAGACGACAAATTCCCATTGCCGAACATTACAGAGATTTTAGATTCTCTTTCGGGTTCTATCTATTTCTCACATTTAGACCTTAATCAAGGATATTACCAAGTAGCTTTAGATAAAGAAAGTAGAGAGTTTACTGCGTTTACTACAAACACTGGCCAGTACAAGATGAAGAGATTACCTATGGGTCTCAAGACCAGTTCCAGCGCGTTCAGTAGAGTAATGTCAGTAGCCATGTCTGGACTCACTCATGATAGATGTTTCATATACTTAGATGATCTAGTAGTTTTCGGTAGAAATTTAGATATTCATAACAAAAATTTGACAGACGTGTTAGAAAGGTTAAGAAAAACTAACTTAAAATTGAATCCAGATAAATGTAGCTTTTTGAAGAAAGAAATTCTTTATTTAGGCCATCTTGTATCTGAAAATGGAGTTTTACCCGATCCATCAAAAGTTAAAGTCTTACAAAATTACCCAGTTCCAACTAACACAGATGAAGTGAAAAGATTTGTAGCATTTTGTAACTATTATAGGAAATTTATTAAAAATTTTGCAGACATAACGTGCCCATTAAATAAGTTAACTCGTAAATTTGAACCATTTGTTTGGACTAACGATTGTCAAAAATCATTTGAAAAATTAAAAAATAAGTTAATGACACCACCAATTTTAGATTTTCCAGATTTTTCTGATGATAATGAATTTGTTATACAAACTGACGCTTCTGGCACAGCCATTGGCGCAGTGTTATGCAATAAAAATATGAAACCAGTTGCATACGCAAGTAGACCACTCAATAAAGCTGAACTTAACTACCCCACCATTCAGAAGGAATTAGTTGCCATTGTGTGGGCAGTGAAATATTTTAGGCCTTACGTTTATGGTAAATTATTTACAATTATGACTGACCACAGACCTTTAGTATATTTATTTTCAATGAAAGATCCATCAAGTAGACTTTTAAAATTCAGATTAGCATTAGAAGAGTATAATTTAAAAATTTTATATATAAGGGGCAAAGACAACAGCGTTGCTGATGCGTTATCTAGAATAATTATAACATCAGATAGTTTAAAACAAATGAATGACGAAATCATACTAGTAATGACAAGAGCGGAAAAAAGGCGTTTAGAATTTGACAACCAAACTATAAAAGCTAGTTGTAGCAAGCCCAATGAGGCGTGGCCTGATCAACCACGAGTAGTTGAGGTGCTAAAAATACCTAGTAATACTGTGGAAATGACTTTTATAGGATGTGACGAGTTGGAAAAATTAAGAGCTCAAAATAATATAAATGAAGAAAAGGAATGCTTTATTTACAATAAGAATAAGAAAATATTGTTTATTAATCTCAACTTTAGAGCACAATTTACGCGAGACGAATTTGTGACTAAGTTAGATGATTTTTGCAAATATATAAAGATAAATGAACTATGCATAGTAAGAAATAAAGAATATGAAGACTTTATAAAAGATTTATTAAGAGGAATTAAAGATAATAATAATTGGACCGGTCCCCGAATTTTTGTATTAAGAGGAGTTAGGAGAATTGATAATAAGGAGGAAAGAAACTATATTTTACAAGATTTTCATTTACTACCCACAGCGGGACATGCAGGTGTGCGTAGAATGACCAATAATATAAAAAAAAAAATTATTGGCCTGGTTTAGACATTGATGTACAAGAATTTGTAGCTAAATGCGTTAAATGTCAAAAAATGAAGCATTGTAGGTATATCAAGGCGCCCATGGAGATAACTACAACGGCTTCATATGCTTTTGAAAAGATCTATCTTGACGTCGTAGGTCCTTTTGAGAAAGACATTGAAGGTAACGTATATATTTTAACAATACAATGCGAATTAACCAAGTTTATTGAAGCTTATCCTTTAAAAAATAAGGAAACCGTAAGTATAGCAAAAGCTTTAGTTGATAATTTTATTTTAAGATTTGGAATACCAAATGCCATGGCGACAGATCGTGGAACCGAATTTGTTTCTTCAGTAATGGAACAGGTATGTAAAATTTTAGAAATAAATAAATTGACTTCTACAGCATATCATCACCAATCTATCGGTGCACTTGAAAATACACATAAAAATTTAGGAGCATTTTTGCGAATACATTGTAATGGTCAAAAAGATACATGGAGTCATTGGTTACCATTTTGGTGCTATAGTTTTAATAATACGGTTCATACGGAAACAAAATATATGCCCTTTGAATTGGTTTTTGGTAGGCCTAGTGTAATACCATCTAGAGTAAGTCAATGCATAGAACCTTTATATAACCCAGAAAGCTATCCTTTAGACCTTAAATATAAGTTGCAAGTAGCACAACAAGATGCTCGTAATAACCTAATATTAAGTAAGCAGAATCGTAAGTCTTCTTATGACAAATATGTCAATAATGTAACATATAATAATGGACAATTAATATTAATTAAAAATGAAACAGCAAGTAAGTTAGATATTAAATGGCTTGGACCATTTGTTGTTTTGGAGGATTTAGGTGTTAATGTTAAAATTATGAAAAATAATAAACCTTATGTAATCCATAAAAATAAAACAAAACCATATATAACATAACAATAATAAAACTTTTATATACAATAATAAAATTTATACAAAAAAAAAATATTGTTACAACATTTTTTTTTTTTCTTTTCACCCCCGAGGTGACGTGTAGTAATATGTATGTGTGTATCTTAGTATCTATCTAGTAGTATGTGTGTGTAATAGATCTAATATAAAACTATGTTATTCATTCCTAAGGGGAGTAATAAATCATAATTAATCGAATGCAGTTGTTTCAATAACACTAAATCCCCTCATGTAGCCGTGTGTACATAACCTATAAAAAGCAATTTTCACGACTCAAACATCGAAATGTTGTACTTTTTTGAGCTAACATGAATCAAAAACTTCGTAGATATGCAATGATCCATCCTTTTATCAAATTTATTTCGGGTCAGTGGTTAACTAATGGATTAGAGAATTTTCTTACATTTGTCAGACTATTATACTGTGTTACTTTTAGTTGTTAATGTAACTAGTAAGTGATATACTCGTATAATAGTCAATTAAAAAACTTTAGGTACATAAATAAGTAAAGAAACAACAGAATATTTTTCACGGACTGAGGTATAGTTTACGGGCCGGCATGGTTGGTAAATGCTTACCTTTCACGCTGCAGGTCGTGGGCTCCATTCCCACCCAAGACAGATATTTGTGTGCATGAACATTTCTGTTTGTCCTGAGTCTAGTATGTATTTGCAAAAGAAAAATTGTGTATGAAATATATATCAGTTATGTGGTTTACATAGTAGAAGTTCTACTTAGTTTGGATCAGATGGCCGTGTGTGAATAATGTCCCAGGACATTGTTGTTATTATTAGTTTTACTTGTTTAAATTAATCCATCCTTTAATTAACATCCTATTTTATTTGCCAGCAGGGCCAGAATCAAATAATTTGTTTCTTTTAAAAGTGTCTCTACAATCAATATAAGCAAGCAGTCAGTGTGTAGTATATTCTACCTTCAACACGTCTTTTACTAGCGAGTTTACCCGTCACGATGAGCCATAGGAATTCATATCTTATAATTATGACTCATTATATGTCCGAGCTATGATATTTAC
The DNA here is from genome assembly GCA_951640165.1 of Pseudoips prasinana. Lineage (NCBI taxonomy): Eukaryota > Metazoa > Arthropoda > Insecta > Lepidoptera > Nolidae > Pseudoips > Pseudoips prasinana. The sequence continues at coordinate 31,192,965 of OX621243.1, read as the reverse complement.
TTCTCCTTGATGCAAACATTTTGCACTCAATTCATGAAAGAAATACATTTGATTTGAACCTTGGTGGGCTTTAGCCATTTCCCCTAACTTAATGATTTATTATTATTATTATTTTAATTAGTTACGGATTTTTTACACTGTGATAGGTATCAGAATTTTTAGAATTGTTATCATCATCATCATCATTACAGCTAAGTAAGTCCACTGCTGGACAAGCCTCCCTCAAGAATCGTCTTGGGGGGATATGCCATAATCGCCACGCTTGGCAGGCGGGTTGGCGATCGCAGTAAGATGGTCATAGTACTCAGAGAGACGCTGCTGCCCGTCCTCTGGTAGATATTCCCTCGGGTCGACTTCTACGCCCCCCACGGGATGAGATGGGGTGATGATATTCTGATTCTGATATTTGTCGCCGTCACCACACAGCTGAATTGTTATGCATTATTAATATTATATTATTGTAACAATAGCCGGTTTAATCAAAATCTTAATAATGAATTGTGGGATTGATGTTCTTCAATCGAATTATTGTACCGGAATATGTTATTATAGAAGGCATATTATACACTGACTTACTTACTTATCGTATGGGCAGGGGTTATTCTAGAGTCAGAGTTGTTCAAGTCGCCAAGTAGGCCTCTGACATGACTTAACGACTGTTGTCTAATGACTACAACCGGGATCGAGAGCTTAACGGGCCCTCCGAAGCGCGGAGACGCTCAGAAATTAAACCACTTTGGTGGTCCCTATCTATAGACTGACCGCGAGTCCAGTGACTTAACCTCGCCGATCACTTACGGACCGGTGAGAAAATCTAGCTATGATATTTAAATATTATACATTTTACAAATAGTACAATATATTTTCTTTCATAAGAGCAAGACCGATGTATTGTCTTGATATACATGTATGTACAGACGCCAGCACATCCAGCTACCCCAATCTGTTTCTTTTATCAATTTTCAACTTTATCACATAAGCATAAGGTTCACTATCAATTGGGAAAATTTGACAGATTGGAGTACCTTGATGTGCTGGCGTCTGTACATAGAAGCTTTTAATGATTTGCTTAAAAAAATGCATGGTCTATATGCATATTTTCATTTCCATGGAGGCGAGATTAATTTTAATGAATTTTCTTTCAGCAAATCGACAGTGTCGGTCCGTGATTTGTTTAATTTTTACTTTATCTTAATTTATTTTTCAAAATTACCTACCCGAAGAAAGAAAAATGCGGTGCAAAAACCGACATATCATGTTAAGTATTTCCTTTTTGACCCTAATAAGGTCTGGCGGTCGCAAAGCGCCCGACATTAACATAGAATATAGGTCTGCTAATTAAGCTAATAGAAAACGCTATGTAAAACTAAATCTAAGTAATTTTGATTATAAAAATCATTAATTATATTACAAACAAACTGGTCCTAAGAGATATCAACGTGCGGAAGACTTAATAATCATCAATCTTCCCTTCAGTTCTTTGAGCTGAGAAAATATTCCGATAGGTACGGCACATAACTAAAACTTTGAATAATTTATGCGTAACTAGAGAGGCGAAAAGTGGTCAACGGAGAGCCGTTTTGCTACGTTGAATGTTGGAGGAGGAATAGAAGGTAAGATGGACGAAGTATGTCAGCTGATGAGTGAAAAGCGGATCGATGTGTTGTGTGTGAATGAGACGAAGCGGAAAGGGTGTGATACTACAAACCACGGACTATACACGGCGTATTGGTCTGGAGTACCGAACACCACCCGAGCTTGCCAAGGTGTGGGTCTCATTCTTTCCACAAGTATGTCTGAGTGTGTGACTGAGTTCGAATGCGTGAATGCAAGAGTAATGTGGTTGAGAATGAAAGTTGGTATGACCCGTATCTTCCTAGTAGGAGTGTACGCTCCTGTAGATATGGGTGCAGTTGTAATACAGCGAGAACAAGAGGAAAGAAAGGCATTCTGGGAGACCCTGAGAGATGTGTTGCGGTTAAGTCGGTATAATGAAAGAGTAATAATGTTAGGTGATTTTAATGGATGGGTTGGGGTAAAACGTGATGGTTTTGAAAGAGTACTAGGTCAATTCGGTGACGAGAGTGAGAATGAGAATGGGTACAGTCTGCTTGAGATATGTTTGGAATGGGGTCTTTGTGTTACAAATACTATGTTTGAACATAAAAGAATCCATACGTTTACACGAGAGAGGAAAAATGTGAGAAAGAGTATGATTGACTTCGTGATTGTAGATGAAAGACTGAGAAAGAATGTTCTAGACACAAGAGTCTATCGTGGGACCGCAATCCATACAGACCACTTTCTGGTGATGAGCCGAATAAGTGGTCTGTCCAAAGGATGGCGCCACCGAATCCCTGAGACTAAAAGTGTACTAGAGAGAATAAAAGTAGAGGAACTGCAAGAGGAAGAAGTGGCAGACGAGTACAAAAGTAAGTTGGTTGAGAAGTTTGAGGGATCTGAAGACATAAGAGAAGTAGAAGAGCTATGGAAGGTAGTCAAAGAAGGTGTGGTGAGTGTAGCTGGTGAAGTATGTGGTGTAATAAAGAGAAGAAGAGGAAGAAAGATGAAGAATATTTGGTGGGATAAAAGTGTACAAAAAGTTGTATGTGAAAAGAAGAAAGCGTGGTTAGACTGGCTAGCCACCAGAGCAAACGAACGAATGAATAAGGCGACGAATGAGGATATAGAAAGGGCCTGGAATGATTATAGGAAAATGAAAGTAATTGTAAAGGATGTGGTGAACGAAAAGAAAAATGAACAAAAGGATAATTTTGATAGAAGGTTGTCTAAGGATTTTCAGACGAACATTAAGTTTTTCTGGAAATCCGTTAGATCAGTAAGAGGCATAACTCAAACCTCAGAACTGAAATCCATACGAGACCAAGATGGAAATATAGTGAAAGGGGAAAAATGCGTGTTAAAACGTTGGAAGGAGTATTTTGAAAGTTTGTATGAAAGAGGTGTAACAGAGAGTGAACGTAGTTCACTAAGTATAGACGAGAACAAATGTAAAGATGAAATTGGTATGTATGAGATTGTGAAAGCTATTAAGGGTATGAAATCAGGTAAGTCACCAGGGTATGACAGGATAACTTCCGAGATGCTGAAGGCTGGACATGGAGTCATAGCGAGTCAGCTGTACAGCCTTTTCAATCTATGCTATACCACCGGCCAAGTGCCAAGTGATTGGTGCAAGGCTGTCATTGTACCTCTTTACAAAGGGAAAGGCTCACGGCAAGACTGTAAAAACTATAGGGGCATTAGTCTGCTCAGCGTCGTTGGTAAGTTGTATGCAAAAGTATTGGTTGAAAGAGTTGTGAAAGAAACCGATGCGAAAATATGGGATGCACAGGCGGGTTTTCGGAAAGGAATGGGATGCACGGATCAGGTCTTTTCTCTGCGAAGCATAGTAGAGAAGTTTTTGGGCAAAAACCAAAAGGTCTACTGTGCCTTCGTAGACTTAGAAAAGGCCTACGATAGAGTGTTGAGGAATGAACTATGGTCGGTACTGTCCATGTATGGGTTGAACGACAACCTTGTTCAAGCACTGAAATCTCTTTATAGGGATTCCAGAGCTTGCGTGAGGATTAACGGGTCGTACACCGAGTGGTTTAGCATCCAAAAGGGTGTTAGACAGGGATGTGTAGCGTCACCGTGGTTGTTTAACCTATTCATGGATAGCTGTTTAAAAGATTTGAAAGAAAGTGAATGCGGTGTAAGGATGAATGAGTTACTCATCAAATGTCTGCTTTACGCTGATGATCAAGTTTTACTTGCATCATCGGCGGACGAGTTGCAGGTGATCGTAACAAATATGTATGAATCTTTTGAAAGGAAAGGGATGAAAATGAATGTAGGTAAGACGAAAGTAATGGTATTTGAGAGGGATGAATACACGACAGCGTGTGATATTGTGATTGGAGGAGAGAAAGTCGAACAGGTGAATGAGTTTGTATATTTGGGAACTTTGTTTACGAGAGATGGGAAATATGAAAAAGATATTGTTAGAAGAGTAAATGCGGGGAACAGAGTGAATGGGGCACTACACGCCTTTATGAGTAGCCGGCAAGTATCAAAGAAGGCCCGACTAGCCGTGCACGATGGAGTGTTAGTGCCAACTTTAATGTATGGAAGTGAAAGTTGGGTATGGCAGAAAAAGAATGAAAGTAAAATAAATGCAGTGGAAATGAGAGCTCTGAGAAATATGTGTGGTGTGACTTTGAGAGACAGAATTCGAAATACTGATGTAAGAGAGCGTTGTGGTGTAAAAGAGGATGTAGTCACAAAGATTGAAAAAGGCATGCTGAGATGGTTTGGCCATTTAGAAAGGATGAATGAAAGAAGATTGACAAAAGAAGTATACCTGGCCTGTGTGAATGGGACAACCGGAAGAGGAAGACCACGTCGAACATTCTCTGACCAAATTGGAGATATTCTCAAGAAAGGGCAGGTCAGAAGTACCCTAAACCGGCGAGCATGTATGAAGAATATAATGACAGTAATCGAGGCAAAAGAAGTATGCAAAGATCGTGACAAATGGAAATCCGTTGTCTCTGCCTACCCCTCTGGGAAACAGGCGTGAGTCTATGTATGTATGTATGTTGATATCTCCCTCTTTCCCTAGTAAGGCAAAAAATTTTATAATTTTCTAACTTAGATTTTAATTAAGGAGAACATAAAATGGTATATAAGTTAATAACTATATTTAAGTTAATAACTCTTTATTGTTCACCAAAATGATACATATCTTTTAAATATGAAAACAGTTTACAAGATTGTACGAATATTGTTGAATACCTTATTGCTAGGTGCGGTATAATTCAGGTAACTTTTGAGTAGACCAGGTTATAACAAAGAGTAGTTGGGTATTTGTTGGCATAGTTAATTTTATTTTGAAAGAAATGTATAGATTATCACCTCCCCAATTTAAATAATATCCCAAATGTATATTTGTGTGAAATAATAAAAAAACGTGAATGTTTAAAGTATTAATCAATGTTTTAATATTGAAATACGTCATGTCAAATAGGTTTCTCGAAAGAATATTTGAATCGTAGAAAATTAATTAAGTATTTCAATAATACCTGATGCTTGGTGAAAAGGATAAAGGATTCTATTTTTATTCAATTATTTTTTAATTGAATTAAAATAGAATTTCATCTCTAAATCTTTAAAAAGTGCTTATTTTCCATACGTCATAAAGGAAAACTTCAATCATTCACAAAATGCCTGCTATTAAAACTGTCCATTACATCCAATCTATTTTCAATTCGAGCTAGCTCAGATAAAAGCAATTTAGTTTTTCTATCAATTTAAGGCCACAGGACATCAATTGATATTAATGAATGAAAAACAAAATTGATTGAAACTAAATAAAACATCTTGCGACTATACAGCAATTAGAATTATAAAAAGATTTCGTTCATGATAAGAATTGATGCGTTGATCGTTATCAATAAGAATCGATTAGCACTCCATAGACTTTTGCGGCTTGCCGTAGAGGTAGACTGGTAGAAAATTGACACTTAAAGATAAAGCATTTGGACTATTCATCAAGATTTCTGTACATAGACACACCACGTCTCTTCGCAGGGCATGAGGATCAAAACAAACATGGGAAAACCGTCGCCAACGACAATTCGATTTCTATGACGCTGAATGCAATCAAAAGAGGTGGCAGCAGGATTCTATTTGCGCCTTATATAATTTTGGAGGCGATGAATCTGCTTGAAGCAACTACGAAGCTAGCATGGCTGTGAGAAGCAGCAGACTGCAGCAAACTGCAGTACACCATAACACCAGAAATTGGTCGAACGTTGTAGACAGACTTAACTAATCGTTGTTGGAGTATGACGGAGCTGTTACGATATAAAAGAAGAAGTTATAAAACAAAAACCACATTAGTTATGATAATTGAAAGATATTGGTTAAAAAGAGATTGATGGATTGCCTGACGTAGGAGGACGACTAGGAAGTAACATTGGGCCAGCACTGTCTACGCCAATTAAGCTATATTAATAATTTAATTTAGTTTTCTATTATTTTTTGTGGCTACTTCAAAATCCCGTCTCATCCGATTACCTCATCGAAATCACACCTTGTTTTGTGGTGGATGCAGCTGCAACGAATCAGAAGCCTTCATGTTAAATCCACGGAAGTTGGATGCAACTATTTCTTATTAGTGCGAATCGTGCATTTCTTAAGCGGGGTCGGCTTTGAGGACATTTGTACAAGTGATAGAACTCAAGTGATTGCCTTTATTATAATATATTTGTGCCAGGGAGCCCCCGAAGATTTCGAGAAGAACAGCTTGAACACTGCCACTGCAGTAACACCTTGTGAGTACCTTACCTATTGTCCCTTTCCTAAATTGTTTTAGCCACATGTTTCGTGTACTAAGATTTAATTGCTGCTTCTAATTTATGGAGTAGGCACATATTTTCATCATCAGCGGTTTAAAACAGATAAAGAAATATTGAAAGCAATTAAAAATATTTTAAACATAAATATGATGAGTAAAACAATATGTTTGTATAACACGTTTAAAATTTATGAAAAATCTTATCAAAGTTAAATTTTAAAGGAGAGTAGAGTTCTATAATAGAAACTTCAAATTAGCTGGAAAACAATTTAAGTGTTAATCTCGACGGCAATGTAATAACACTTACCTGTTAAATATTTTTCTCCAATTATTCAGAGGGAGGGATCTCTGAAAAAAAAACATCAAGTCAATGGTACCACAAATATTTTATCTATCTTGGAACTATTGCACTGAGCTCAAAAGAAAAAGAAAGTCAAGGCAAGTGTTCAAGTTGTAAACCTCTACTAAATGCTTCTACCGCCTGCCTGGGTCATATACTTGCTTGAAGATTGAATGGTTTTAAAAATAAAACACACCTAATCAAATCTTTTATGAATATGTTTTTTTATCCTAATTGTTATATTTTCATTGAAAACAACACAACAAAGGTCATGGCCCATAATCCAACCCGCTTCAAAAATGTTTTTGTACAAAAACGAAAATGATGGCAAATAATGCAGGCATAACCCACTGTTCATTATATGTAAAAAGAAAAAAATAATTCAATGGAGAGATCTTGCAGTAGACCGATCAAAATTGGATAATAATTAGCTGCACCAGCGGTTTCGCCCGTCTCTAAATTATTTTATCCCATGGAAAAATGTCACTGGGATAAAAAGTTTACTATGTCCGTCTACAAATCTAATATGTATATAAGATATATTTTTTTGTCTATTCATAGGAATTTGACATGACATGATAGATAAAAAATTATTAAATAATGTATTTTCTTAATCTATGCTATGCACCTAAGGTATTAAACAAATAAATACTCATTCTTTACATGTATATCTCTACGGGGCAAGCAATTTAACCAAAATCGGTTCAGTAGTTTAGACTTGAAAATGAAACAAGCAGACTTACTTTGCCATTGTTTTGTTAAATAAAAATATCATCGTGACACTTATAAAGCAAACTCGTTCGGTCAGGTAATAAATAACACGTATATTGCTATCTCGGTCTCACCCGATCTTTGTTGCGGTCGCGCAATAATACAATGTGTTATATTTTATTTCATGATCCCCATCAGCCACAGTGATGCACCACTTACCATTGAAAAGTATAATCATTTGTCTTTGATTCCCCCCATATTTCATTTCTGTACGCCGTAGGTATATTTTTCATACTAAATGGGCCATTACCTTTCATTGAAAACATTACAAATGACCAAAAATAAACTGGCGATTTGAAATAAATAAAATAAAAGGAATAATGAAATTACAACACGATTGGCAAACATCGAAGAAATATTGTAACAAATATAATAATAATAACATCGAATCGAACGAAAATAAAAATAAAGAAAATTATCATAATTGGTTCACAGATAATAGTTGAAGTGTATACTGTATACCTTCTCGTTTTTTGAAGTCGATTATAAAAAACTAAACTAATTTATTCAATTTTATAATAGTTAACGTGGAATAAACTAGTAGTAGCTAATGCAGGGTTTTTGCATATAACTATGTATTTATTGGGTTTCTTAAACTTTTTCTATCAAGCAATAAAATTAGCATACTGGTCAATATACCTGTATTTAACTACATGTTATACAGTGGTTCAATGATATTTATTTATTACGTGTAATTTTTGCAATTATTACCTACATGTAAGACCTGATCATCTCTGTATCCAAGTAGTGTTAGACACCCAGTCAGGTATGTGTGTCTGCCCAGGTGGTTCCAGGCTCAATTACCACTCCAAACCATAAGGATTGGGTTATTAGTAATTGAAAATCATAAGTAATCATAACACTTTATTATTCGTATAGACGCCAGCACATCCAGCTTCCCCAATCTGTCAAATTTCGATTATAGATTTTCAACTTTGTCACAAAACATACGTAGGTTCACTTTCAATTGGGGAAATTTGACAGATTGGGGTAGCTTGATGTGCTGGCGTCTGTACATGGGTAAAATGGCTTCATATCGGTATTTGCAACATTATACTGTCGTAGAGCTGATCATTCTTATGGTGCCATATGATTATCACGGATCAGTTCAATAAGGTATTGATTAATTACATCTATGTTACGTAAAATTGCCTTGTCTCTCAGATTAATCTAAACTAATATTATAAATAAAAAAGATTTTTTATTTGTATTTTTTTTCAAATAAGACAACTGCACTAGGGAATCTAATCCATGTATCGCGGGGTACTTTACAAACATATAATAAACGGACACAAATTACATCCAGGCTCAGGACAACTATTTATGAGTCACACAAATAGTTGTCCGGCGCGGGACTTGAACCCGCGACACGAAGCGGCGATGCGACTGTCTTGGCCGCTTATTATTGTACTGGCTCATCAATTGTCCGTGAGCTATTTTACATGGTTCGACCAGAAAACCCGCGCTCCACCGTTGACGTGCAGCTTGTGCGATAGGACTCATGGGACCAATTCGGCCTCGCACGGATAACCATCAATGGACCCAACGAAGCTGCGACACGAAGCGGCGAGGTGACTGTCTTAGCCGCTGCATCGGATAAACTCATAACTGATTTTATAATAATCTCACCAGCAGATTGATTATTTTAAGCCGCAGGTAGGATCTAGTATTTCTTTTTCAAAGTGAAATATCATTAATTTACTTATCGACGAAACACAACATTTTTAAAGCAACATAACTTACCTACTACTTTATGTTCAAATTTGGTGAGTTAGTATTTTATAGATATAAGGAGATCTCATCTCAGTACCCCTAAGACGAACAAGTGTGTCCAACTTGATTTTCATACAAGCTTAACTTAAGTAAAGCTAAAATGATACCTCAAGTGGACTATACTTCAGATGCAATAGGCAATCAATGGCAGTTGAAGGAATACATAAGGTGTAAATATAGTCGTAGCGATAAACTATTGAGTATAGAACATTAGTCTAGATATAAATAGATATAGAGTACATACATCTTACATACAATGTACGTAAATTGAAAATTAAGTAATCTACATAATTGAAATTTATTAATTAATCTCGATAATTGAAAAATCTTATATTGATTATCTCCATAAGAGTTTCAATTATGGAGAATTAATTAACACTTTATGTACATTGTATGTAAGATGATTAGGCATAAAATGTATGAAGTACGGATATTTCTAGGTTTTGATTAACATTTACAGCTGCTTAGAACAAATAAAAAAAATATTTTTGGTAATAAAGTATTGTCTTTATGAAGACTTATATGTGACTATGCTCTATATAATGTTAAATTATTACCTGGTTATTATGATAATCTAGGTAGGGAAACACAGATTAAATTTTATCTTGTTGTATTAATTAAAGGTTTACAATTAATTATAGAATAAGTACAGTAAGAAATAGAGATTTTTACATCACTGTTTTGTAATAGTTTGTATGAGTGATAATGTAGTTAATAGTTTTAGATAATTAGTTTTAATTTTGTATGTATTGCGATTATGTAATTTAATACTTTGTAATATGTAGTTTATGATTGTAATGTACACCTATGCCTTAGTTATGCTGAATGTTGTGTTCACTTCGAAAAGGTCAAACACTAATGTTCAGTTTTGCAAAAAGTTCTTTGAGATTTTTGAGTGTATTGTCCAGTTTATTGAACCGTAAAAAAAAACAGATTAAAAACATAATTCGGTTCAATTTTTATTTTATTGACACTGGATCTACTAGCAGAATTAAAGTGGAGACATTGTTACATCTAAGGTTAACTGTTATAATATTTTCTATGTTGCCTTTAACGTGGATAAATAATAATAATATCTTGGGACAATGTCACACATATCATTCTAGCCCCAAAATAAGCAAAGCTTGTACTATGGGTACCAGGCGACGATATACATACTTATATAGATAGATAAATACTTAAATACATAGAAAACATCCATGACTCAGAAACAAATATTTGTGTTCATCACACAAATATTTGCCCTTACCGGGATTCGAACCCAGGACCACCAACTTCGTAGGCAGGAGCACTACCAACTAGGCTACGGTGACCGTCTAAATAAAAATAAAACAAACTAGACGCGATATATAGGGAGGCCGAGTATCTCAATTTTGAGTTCAATCAAACTCAAAATTGAGATACTTTACTTTATGTTCTACGATTTTGCGTAGTTTTTGAGATATAATTCTTTTAACGATTTTCTTCGTAAATTTCACCTAACATCAGTTTTCGATTTTTTACTCGTTCTGTTTAACATTTCTGGTTCAGGTTTTTTTTTATCACTAGGTAATTAACATAGTTTAACCTAACACCCTAAAAAGTATGGTTTATCCAATCATTGCAGAACTGACTTAGAAATCATCAAAATTAGGTTTGAGCTCAGGACTCGTACATTTTAAAGTATCAAAAAAACGCAAAATCGTAGAACATACATGGAAGTGATTCGGATACTCCTCATCATAAAGTATCTAAATTTTGCGTTTGAACGTCAACTTCTCGGCCACCCTGTATATGAGGGGATATATTACGCGATATACTTACACGTGAGTAAACAACTATGAGACTGAACAACGAGTTGCACCAACTTGCAAAGTTACCATACATAAATAACGACCAGTTGATGCATTTGAGTACTTTCTATGGGGCCATGTGAAATCTCTAGGCAGACTAACCCCTGACAATTGCCGCCCTAAAGGCTAAAATGACGCGCGTTTTTCGTGAGTTTGGGCCAGGCCACAACAGTGCGTTGCGGCGTCGCATCGCAAAAACAACATTGCACAGCTATGCGATGCGATGTCGCAACGCAAAAATTTCATCGGATACGACATCGTACGACAAGACGCTAACCGTCAGTTCAGTTACTAGTGAGACATGGACCGCACTGCGCGTGTTCTACTTCTGCTTGCGTTAAGGCGTATTAAGAAAAAGAAACAGAAAAGAAAGTACTGGGTGCACCCATTACTGACAATTATGAATAAAGATGGAAACCACTTCAAAAGGAAATATGAGGCGCTAAAAGTGGACGAGGTTAAATTTTTCGATTACTTTAGGATGAGTGTAGTAAGTTTTGAAGAACTTCTTAGTTTGATAAAGCCTCATTTACAAAAGAAATACATATTTAGAAAACCCATCGAACCTCTGGAGATGCTGGGATTAACTGTAAGGTAAGAAAAAAATAAACTATTTTTACTATAATCATACTGTTTAATCATTTTCATAATTTAGTGTTATTCAAAACTCGTATTCCGATTGTGTGTCATTCGTCAAATTTGTTAGTTCCTCATCGAAATGAATTTGTTCTGGCTCATTTACATCATCATTCCTTGGCGTTTGTGGAGACGATTGCATAGGTGCCGGTGATGTTTCGCATCCGCTTTGGAAGGCACTGCGTTGAATGGATGTTTGATAGCCACTCTGCACAGGCATTTGAGCTGATTGGTAGCCAATCTGCATAGACATTTGAGCTGTTTGATAGCCAGTCTGAACAGTTGTTTGAGATGTTTGATAGTTTGCTTGGACGGATGTTTGTGAAGTTTGATAGTGGCTGGGATAGTATGATGGTTGGTGTAAATCACTTAATATCTGTAGGACACGACTTTGGCAAATTATTGTTTGATTATCATTCAATTTTTCCAATGATGGCAAAATTCCTTTAAAAAAAGATAAATGTCTACTTTCAGGTGTTTTTAAAGCAGCTATAATATTCTTCTCAAATTCGTCTTCGTCAATTTTTCTTTTACGCGATGCAGGCTGGTAACGTGGCATGACAGGTTGCTGGCTTTGTTGGGTTGAGGTGCTTGGTCTTATTTCTTCATCGTCAAGACTTGATGTTGTTTTATTTTGAGAATTCTTTTTCAGAAATAGGAGCTGGTCGTATAGATGATATTGTTTAATTTTTTTGGCCCCAGCTCCGGATTTACATTGCTCGTTTAATTTTTTTTCGTATTTTGTAAAATTATCCTTGATTCCTCTCCATTTCTTTATGACATCGTTACCTAAAAAAATATGACGAATAATGATTTATTTTGTTTTCTTTCAGGTACCTGGCGACGGGAAATACTTTTAAAGATATGCATTTCACATATTATCGTGGAAAATCTACAATAACAGGAATAATAAAATTTGTTTGTCGTATTGTATAGAACATTCTTAAAAGGTTGGAATTACCAAAAATTACAACAGAGCTGATGGAACAAATTGCTCAAGAGTATGAAAAAAAGACCAACTTTCCTAATTGTATAAGAGCGCTAGATGGAAAACACATTCGTATATTGAGCCCGGATCACAGTGGATCCCTATTTTTCAATTATAAAAATTATAATTCCATTGTTCTATTAGCACTTGTTGATACGAATTACAAATTTATATATGTCGATATAGGTGCATATGGTAAGGAATGTGACTCCACTGTTTTTCAGAACTCAAATCTATACGACTTATTAAAAAAAGGTCAATTATCTATACCTCCGCCAAAACCGTTACCTGGCTTTCAAAAAGAAATTCCTTTTGTCTTCGTGGCGGATGAAGGATTACCACTGACAAATAATATAATGCGCCCATATTCTGGGAAGTTTTTATCGATAGAAAAACGAGTTTTTAATTATCGTTTGAGCCGAGCCAGACGATATGTTGAGAGCGCTTTTGGCATACTCGCAAATAAATGGCGCATATTTCATCGACCCATTAATGTTTCTTACGATTTCACAATAGACATTATAAAAGCATGCTGTGTATTACACAACTTTGTATTGAATCGAGATGGCGCACGAACGTTTGAAGAAATGATTATTGACGATTCTTTGCAAATTTTACACGAAACAACACATGAAAGTAGAACAGGAGCTAACATAATCAGAAACGAATTTTGTAATTATTTTAATAGTAACATTGGAGGTCTTAGTTGGCAGTTAACAAAAATATAAATGTTTATAAGTACTTACCGAGTTTTGTTTTTTCAACACTATTTAACTCCTCAAAATTTGAATATAAACTTGTACAAACTTCCCTCCATGCTTCTGTTTTTAAAAATTTGTCTTTGAATTGTGATATAGTTTTGTCCCAAAGGACGGGACGTTCGTAAATTAAAGATATCAGGTGGTCGACATCGTACTGCGCCATATCGCTTAAAAAACACGTGCAGGTCGTTCAAAGTATGGACACCGACTAAACGGCAAAGCGTTGTCGCATCGCAGATTTGTACGTTGCGGCAGCGCATCGGAAATTTCCACGATGCGTTGTGCGGCGTCGTTGATTTTTGCGATGCGACGCCGCAACGCACTGTTGTGGCCTGGCCCTTTGAGCGTCATTTATGCCAGAAGAGATGTTATCCAAAATTGGTCCACCAGGTTACATCACTAAGCTACAGCGCAGCCGCCATCCATTTAATAGAAATTTTATTCCATAGATAATGTTATCGGGAATCACACTAATATTATAAATACACAAGTTTGTGAGTGTGTGAGTGTGTACGTTTGTTACTTCTTCAGGTCTGAACAGATGGAGGGCTTTTGGTATGGAGTTAGCTGACACCCTGGATTAACACATAGGCTATAATTATTTGTAAAGTTTAACGTGGATAAAACTGCGGGGCACGGCTAGTCTACAATAAAAATAGTGGCTTCACTTAAACAAGTTCTTTTTATCATTTCTGTTCGAGCGCTCTTAATATAAACCTTTATAAGAAAAATAAGTCAATTACTAAAGCAAAATAACTTTGAATTAATGCTGCTTTTTTACTTAATTAAACTATTAACTTCTAATAACTGAATACTTAATTCTCGAGACGGTATAACGACTCCATAGAACGACTGGTTGTGCAAGGAAAAGCGGAGGGAACCAGATCGCGTGGCAGGTCACTATGCGCTGGACTGACCAAGTGAAATCCGCAGTAGGAACCTGCGTATCTGACTGACTGCGCCAGACAGTCCGCCAACAGACAGAGATGGCGGGAGATCGTGCGGAAAGCTGTCCACCTTTACCACCGACGTGGATCCCTCGATGTGACCACGACCGCTCTGCCAAGAGCGTAACGAAAGAGAAGAAGAGAGCTGAATACATATAATGTTATTTAGTAAGAAGCATTCTGGAATACTGTTCTCCTGTATGGTCTCCAATCTACAGCACACATATTGATCGTATAGAGACGGTTTGTAAGAGCTCTATGCTCAAAATATGGGCTAAGGCGCAAAATTCCAGACTATAGTGACCGGCTTCATAAATTTTCTTTGCCAACGTTAGAAAAAGTAGAAGATGGATAAGCGACTTATGCGCACTTCTTGATGCACTCTACAAAATTATAAATGGTTCATTAGATAGTTGTCTCGTTGAAAACTTAAACAATAAAATACCATTGCGATCTATTCGTATTCCACAACCGTTCAATGTACCTTCGAGTAACAATAATGTATCTCTTAATAACCCACTTTATAGAATGTGTAGAAATTATAATGCTATTTGCTCACACACAGATATATTTCATGACAAATTCAGCACATTCAAATATTTTATACTTCAATATAACAAAATTAAATAGTAATTAACTTACATCTAATTGTACTTTTTAACTAAATTGTATTCCTTTAGATTAACTTTAATTTAACTTACAACAAAGTATTGTCTACTACAAGTGTTGTGTACAGCTGTAACTGTATTTCGAATTCACTCACAATGTATTAATATAGTTGTATACTTTATATTATATAAATCTGATATCTGTAACTGTTTCTTCTAAATAATATAATATAAAATAATTATTTACTGTAATGTGTAGAGACATAGTTACTATAGTTACCTAGCTACCACATCAGAACTCGCGTGGTTTGTTCCCTATACAGGATCACTAAAAGCATAGACAATTATTGATGTGAACCATATATGTATTGTTGGTCTTAGTTTGCATGGGCGTTCTGTCTGTGAATTATACGCATGTAAATCCCGCGATACGAGGATTCATTTCACTACTATTTGGACGTACGTTTTCTGTTTTAAATTATTACATACTAGCAGTGGCCCGCGGTTTTACCCGCGTTAATCTTTATAAATTATAGCCTATGTGTTAAACCGGAATATCTACTAACTCCATACCAAATTTTATTGAAATCGCTCCAGCCGTTTCGATGTGAAGAAGTAACAAACACACACACTCACACAGTCACACACTCACTTTCGCCTTTATAATATTACTGTGATGATTATTGCAGGATTTTTCTAGAAAATGTATACCAATTTCATACTCTTCATTCATCCTAAATTTCGTATTTAATGCAGTATAGTCTGAAATCTAAAACCCCACAATTGAAAACAGAAACCTATTACAATACTAATTGCTTTTATAGTGTTATTGCTCGAAATTTAAAGTGGGTACCTTAAAATTTCAAACAAGAAATCACTATAATTAAATTACAATGAATATCTGCATATCAATTAAATGGAATGTCTCGCTATAATATTAAATACTCGTCTAAACTATAATCATTTTTATTATTGTTAAGTTGGCGCTTAATGCCTTGACCAAGAAATATAAAAATTTAAGTTTAAATTCAAATAATGTTATATGTTTGTATTTTATTACTTTTGATTCCGAAAAATAAAACTAGTATACCTATAATTAACGTAATTTAATTTTGATTTACTTTTTGTAACTTCATTTACTATATTCAATCATGATGTAAAAATTGTTATAGAATTTAATAAATATAATAAATCATTTACAGTTTTAACCTATCATTTAAAAGAAAACGAAAAATATCAGCTCAAAGACCAGCCCGACTGGGAAGTACCTCCACCTTACAGAAGACATTCCTTAATAATAACATTAAGAATTTAATGTTGTGTTTCTGAGTGTGAGGAAGGTCGCCAGAGCTCATATGGGTGGGGGAGGGGAGAGCCAGCCACAATTGTTTGCAGGCTCTTTTCAATGCCTGCAAGTACCCGCGACTGCTTGATGTTGCGAGTGTCCATGGGCGGCGGTGATTGCTTACTATCAGGTAACCCATTTGATCGTATGTCGCCCTCTTATGTATATAAAAAAAAATATAGGGCGTCGAAACATTCCTCCGCATCGTCGGGAGGTAAAGTGCCCAGCAGGCTGGCCGCATTGCCACGCTATTAGGCATTCTTTGACCCAGAGAAAGGCCAGCTCTCTGGTCCCGGGAAGTATCGATCAAATATTTTGCAATTTCACGAAACATTTTAATAAGTAGAATTACAGTTTATATAAGGTATATTGTGCCACCGGAGTAGCATAATATGATACCCGCGATCCCATCAGGTGCCAAGAGAAATCCACGGCAGGTTAGGTTTTGACGGTGCGAGTCCGGCATACCCACCCGCAGACACTTTTTGCGGGTGGCATGCATAGGCATTCCCCCTGTCTTAACGAAGAAAAAGGTATATTATGAGGTATTATCAATTACTCGCTTAGATAACGTGAAGTCAAGGCTATGGATTTAGCAAACAGCGGTTGGGTATGTTTGCATATTCCACCGTAAATAATGAGATCTTGAATTCAAATCATGGAATGGGTCAAAAAGTTATATTGGGATATTTGTGTTAAGATAAAATATGAATATTAATCCGGAGTATAGAATTTAGCGCCGTTACACCCCCAGGTCTCTCATATATATATATATATATATATATATATATATATATATATATATATATATATATATATATATATATATATATATACACACATCAACAAAGTCTAGGGATACGTTATTTTGAAATCAAACATGGCTTTATTGTTTAAAACCTATTTAGTTTCCTTAAAAAGTTTATTTACAGATTTAAACCTTGTCTATTCTTTATTCAAAATTTAAAAATTAAAATGAGAAACAAATGAAAACACGCAAAGCACAGCGCAATCTTGAGTTGTATCTAATTTCAAGAAGTTGCATTAAAATTTTTTTTGCGTGTTAATTGAAGAAAACCTGATAAATTGTTTTATTTTCTTTTCTCAATTGGTTGTGTAAGCTTTTTAGCGTCATGCCACGCCATCATTTGAGTCGAGATGAAATGTTACGGGCAGTTGGCATGTTACAAAACGGTGCTATTCAACGCGTCGTTGCTGAGTCTCTGGGCACAAGCCAAAATGTGGTATCCAGGCTGTGGTCACGTTATCGCGCTACTGGAGATGTGGCAGAACGGCACACAGGTAGATATCGTGTTACCACTCAGAGACAGGATCGATTTCTCCAAATGACCGCCAGAAGACTACCCAATATCACAGCGATGCAACTAGTGCAAAGGCTCCAGGAGGGTCAGCAGCTGCTGGTGAGCGACCAAACCGTGCGAAGGAGGCTGCATGAAGTTGGTCTTCATGCTCGCAGACCGCTACGAGTCCCAGCGCTGCGACGTGGCAATCGCGGTAGGCGACTTTTATGGGCTCAAGAACATTTGACATGGAGTGATCAACAATGGTCATTGGTGCTGTTCACTGATGAGTCCCGCTATGGATTTCATCCAGATTCGAGACGAACACGCGTTTGGAGAACTCCAGGCAGGGTCAGCCGTCTCCGACATCCACAGGAGGTCCACTCTTACCAAGGCGGGACAATTATGGTGTGGGCAGGAATACGAATCGGCGGACGAACCCAACTCATTTGGATTCAGGGCAGCATGACTGCCCATAGATACCGTGAGGAGGTAGTAGAACGTGTCATTGTCCCGCTCAGGGCCCTAACGGGGCAAGAATTTCAGCTCATGCATGACAATGCACCTTCCCATACAGCGCGGCTGGTGAGGGCCGCCCTTCGAGAACACGATGTTCAGGTATTAGATTGGCCTCCACAGTCGCCAGACTTAAACCCAATTGAACACGCCTGGGACATGTTACAGCGAAGAGCATTGAGGGATTTTCCGCCCAACTTGACAACAGAAGAACAACTTTTCGAACATTTAAAAAGAACTTGGGACTGCATACCCCAGCAAGACATTGACACCTTAATTTTAAGTATGGAAAATCGTTGCCGCTGTGTGATTAATGTTAGAGGAGGAAATACCGATTACTGATTATCAGATTTGGTAAGATTTTTATTCATTTAATTCGATTGAATAATTTTATAAGAATAAAATGTTTTTGTTCACTCAGTAATTTTCTATGGCTTAATTAATTTAAGACTTTTATTAATTAGAAAAACAAAATCGCATCGTGTTGTTAATGTTCAAATATCGGCCATGAAATTATCTTTAATTCTTCCATTTACAGTCATAACAAAATGTTTATAGTTTTCTAGATAATCAATGAAATGTTCAATATCCCTAGATTGTGTTGATGTGTGTATATATGGCCTTCGCGTCTGTTACAGACGATTTACGGCGCATTGTCTGAGAGACATTTCTTTTCGTGGCTAAACAAACCGATGCGAGAGCGACATAGCCTGCCGCAGGCCTGACAAGAGAAATTTGCGGTGGTTGGTGCCGATCCGCTTTTATGTCGCTTCTGTCTCTTATCAGCAAGTACTCCGAACCAGGCTTCGTCACAGATCTTACGACCCTCCACTACACGTTTGCGCCATTCAACTATATTTTTTTCTCCTATAGATAACTGACATATTTGGGGTCGTGTTGGCTAACTAGTGAGTGAACCTATGTTTAAACATATACTTGTGGACAATAATATATCTCGCGCAAATGGTTAGAATCCATAATGACATTATGAGGCGCTTATAGGCAGATGCTCGCACCGGTCAATTAGCGATTGGCGAGGTAAGCAATTAGGCTCGCGGTCTGTCTATAGCTCCGTCACCGTAGCCTAGTTGGTAGTGCTCCTGCCTACGAAGCTGGTGGTCCTGGGTTCGAATCCTGGTAAGTGCAAATATTTGTGTGATGAGCACGAATATTTGTTTCTGAGTCATGGATGTTTTCTATGTATATAAGTATTTATCTATCTATAAAAAGTATGTATATCGTCGCCTGGTACCCATAGTACAAGCTTTGCTTAGTTTAGGGCTAGAATGATCTATGTGACATTGTCCCTACTATAAAAAAAAAATAAAAAAATAGCTGGGTGATGGGTCACCGCTAAAGAGGTTTGATTCCTGAGTGTCTCCGTGCTTGGGATGTCACGTTAAGCTGTCGGTCCCGGTTGTAGGAATTAGCCAACAGCCCTTAGTCCATGTCAGAGGCCTAATATAAACGTAGACACAAAAACTCAGACACTAGAGTAATCACTGCCCATGCGCTAAGTATGACATTATTATTATTTTATTTAAACCCTTACTCTATTGCTGACCGTACTAAGTATGGTACCTAGGTACATATCATAACTAGTTGTTATAATTTTTTTTTGCAAAGAATTCACATTGCACATGACTTGGAATTTCCTGCATACGGCCTTCATGTACAAGTAGAATGATAAAGAAATATAATTATAATAATCAACGACAAACCAGTTAGCATGATTACGCATTAATTTGTTATGGTTTGTTGGAAGTTATAAGTTGAGGTTTTCATAATTCAACGCAGTGGTATGAAATTGAGTAAAATTGCTTTGTTGTATAGCTAATTGATTAATCCTAACTTACGTTACATTATACTAAACTTAAGTTTCTAAGTATTCAACTTTATAAGACGCTAGTTGTGCCCGCGACTTCTGAGGTGACAATTGTTTGGGTCCAGAGGGAAATGAAACATGCGTGAGTAACTAAAAAGTAATAGTTCTATCTGTCACCATACTTGCGCGTGTGGTTTAATCCCCCAGGAACCAAAAATTTCTCCTGGATAGAAAGTATTTTATGTGTTCATCGAAGTAATAACTATCTACGTGCCAAATATCAGCCCAATTCTTTCAGTGGCTTTGCGTGATCGTGGCAAAAATTTTGAAACCTTCACAGTAGTAGTGTGTTTTGTTCTCTTTTTATATATTAGACTGCCTCGTTGGTCTAGCGGTAGTGTGTTCACCCGCAGAAAACGAGGCCTTGGGTTCAAATCCCGAATCGGGCAAAAAGAGATTTTGGGACTTTTCTGTAAAAAAAAATGAAATGAAATGAAATTTATTCAGCACTTGGGTATTAACATACACTTGTATTTGTCAAGCTCACAATGCAGTACATAAAGATGGTGGATAGTATAAAAGTTTCGAAAACAAATCATTAGTCCGTCCGCGTCCGTACGGTTTGTTATATCGCATATATTTTCTGGAATCCTTAAATAAATAACAAGTTACTAATCTATTATTTTGAAATTTAGTTCAATTATATTAAAATTAAAGAATGGAAGACTAAAGCAAAAAGACGAAAGTCTAAATGACAGTGTGATCACATGCAAAAAAAAATTCTCAGCATCAGCTCGAAGTCTGGGAGTTGGCGGTATTATACCTACCCCCGTGCCTCGGAGAGCATGTAAAGCCGTCGGTCCTGTACCTCACCTCTTTCCGGTCGTGTCGCTAGCTGTCCCATCGGATCATGAGAGTGATGGAATAGAAAGTGCTCCTGTGTTTGCGCACACACTTAAGCACTGTAATATGTCCCGCGCAGATGGCTAATCTCTGTTGAGACTGGCCGCCGTGGCTGAAATTCGGCTAGGAGGACATTATTATTATATATTAGCAAGGTAAATGAGCAAGTAGGTCAGCTGATGGTAAGTGATCACCGCCACCCATGGAAACTCGCAACACTAGAGGGAACGCAAGTGCTTAACCAGCCTTTAAGAGAGGAATAGGCTATCTTCTTGAAGTTTGCTGTGTTGTAGGAAATACTTCCGCAGTTAATTGATTCCACAGAGTGCGCGGTAATAAGTTTCTTCAGAAAAGTATGGTGGATGACGAACATTAATCCAGGCGATATGGATGGGATTTCTACTTCTGGCTAAAAGGTCTCCGATTAAAGTATTTAACAGAATTTAAATTATTAAAATCAAAACTTGTGATCTTAACTGTTATTATAAAGAGAAAATATATGATTGTTTTAGTGTTTTTTATTTGTAATGCATAAACACAAATTTTACTTAACTATTTTTAAATATACACTTTTAACTTTTGGGTATCATAATTATAGAATATTATTTACGTTTATTATTATAACATTAATTATGGGGATTCGGTTTCGAACAAATTCGAAATGCGGCTTGGATGAAACGTTGGGAAAATAAAAAAAACGTTATTCGTGTCGATACCCGTTAATAATGCTCTATGATTTTAAATATTCTTGTACCTTTAAAAAGCTATATAAGCATAAACAATATGCTTATATAGCTTTTTAAAGGTACAAGAGAGATCCCTCAAATTGCGCATAAAAGTCAAAAAATACCTATTAAGGTAATTTTAGAGGTATTTTTGGACTTTTATGTGTAACTTTTTTAATTATTCCAATTCTCTTAAGGATAGGGAAAACCATGGACGGAACATTAAACAAGGTATTACATGTTTATAGTACTCATAATATATTAATTACAACTTCATCTAAAATAAATCTAACTAGGTTGAATTTTTTATCTGAAGTTAAAGTAAACTATCACAGATAATATTATACATAGGTACACATATAAAAGTTCTTGATGGTTATCTGTGCGAGTCCGAATTGGTCATATCACAGTAGCTGCACGTTAACGTTACAGCGCTGGTTTTCTGATGGAACCATGTAAAATAGCTCACGGATAATTGATGAGTCTGAAGAGACAGTCTCCTCGCCACTTCGAGTCGCGGGTTTGAGCCCCGCGACGGACAACTATTTGTGTGACCCATAAATAGTTGTTCTGAGTCTGGATGTAATTTGTGTCCGTCTATTATATGTTTGTAAAGTACCCCGCGACTCAGGTATTAGATTCCCTAGTGTGGGCGTTGTATTAAGAGTACCTGGACACTAATAATAATACTTACATACATACATAGACTCACGCCTGTTTCCCAGAGGGGTAGGCAGAGACAACGGATTTCCATTTGTCACGATCTTTGCACACGTCTTTTGCCTCGATTACTAATAATACTTATACCTAACTAGGTTAATACGGTACTAATTAGTAGAGATTGTAATATTTCATTTTTGAATTCCGATCCAAAAGGACGGGTTGTCTACCAAAAGCAAAATTTCCTTTATAATATTTTCTATTTAATTGCCAATTAGTACTATGCTTTAGTGATACATTGCACGAATTGGCAATAATTCTTTGAAATTGTTAATTCGTAGTAGGTATATACCGCTCATATATCACGCATTTGCAATTAAAGCTCATCAATTGCAATTTTGTATTATATATAGCTGATTCATTATGTGAATATACAATTATTATTGTAATGCAATTCAACTACTGCGCTCATTATAATAATAATATCTCGGGACAATGTCACACAGATCATCCTAGCCCCAAACTAAGCAAAGCTTGTACTATGGGTACCAGGCGACGATATACATACTTATATAGATAGCTCGCCGGCGGCGTGGCCACCGCGAGTCAAGTTCGCCGAGTGGTTTCTCGCCCGGCCCCGTGTGGAACGGGGATAGCGTAAAGTGTGTATCAGCTATTTCAAATGGGCCGACATTGCCTGCCACCGTGTCTCCGCGACCGATACAAGATGGACGACGGACCGTGACGATAGATAGTGACATTAACAAGTCTGATTATATACGAGTATGCCACCAAAACATCGCATCTTTAAAAAACAAAACCCGTCAATTGGAAGTGCTTTTGCAAGGTAAAATGAAATGCGATGTACTTTGTATATCCGAGCACTGGGCCAATGAACAGCAATTAAGGTGTATAAGTATCAATAACTTTATATTAGCATCTGACTACTGTCGCCCGTCTGTGGGGCATGGCGGTACATGCATTTATATTAATAATAGCTTTAAATACAAAAAATTGGATTGCTACACAAAACTCTCAGTGGAACAAGTGTGCGAAATATCCGCAATTGAACTTATTGATAGGAAAATCGCCGTTATTTGTATTTACAGATCAAATCTAACTAGCCCTTCACAATATTTCCCAGTTTTAGAATGTCTGCTCAACAAGCTCAATAGCGACAATAGGGAGTTTATCGTGTTAGGTGACATGAACTTGAATATGAATGTAATGAATAAGGATGTAAAAACTATGAATGACATATTATCGATAAATAATCTTTCGAACATTGTAGACTTTCCTACAAGGGTGACGAATTCTACGAGTTCCAGCCTTGATCACGTATACGTCAGTCGGGAGTCCGCGGTAACGGCTCGCGCTGCGCCCGTTCACACTGGTCTAAGTGACCATTTTGCAATCCGTGCTGTCGTGCCGTGCGCGTCGGGCCCGGGGCCTGCGCTAGCTCGGATATCCAGGTCATACAGTGAGGCTAACAGGCACAGTTTTGTCTCAGCCTTGAATAGTGTGGATTGGTATGAAATAAAACTAAAACACTCTGCCTCGTCAGAGTCACTAGCTGCAGCAGTAATATATGTAGTAAAAAATAAAATCGACATTTGCTTTCCCTTGAAAAAAAGAAGGATAACACATAAAAATATATCCTGGATAACGGATGAAATAGTTAATTTTAATTTATTTTTGACAGATTTGCATAAATTGACATTGAAGTTCCCATCGAATACTGACTTGTTACTATTGTTTAATCAATACAAAATAAAATATGACAACCTTCTCAAAACTGAGAGAAGTAACTACTACTGTAATTTAATTGGTAAATCTAATAATTTAATCAAATCCATGTGGGAAGTAGTTAACACGGAAACTGGTAGGGACAGAAGATATCACGATTACACTGAAGTACTGAGAAAGCCTGATGGGTCTAAATTTCTTAGCAAAACTGACGCAGTTGATGCCGTCAATGAGCATTTTGTAAATTCTGCAACAACATGCGGCGCGCCTCCCGCCGATGTCACTGAAGTGGCTCGCGTGTTGGCGGCGGTGCGTCCACCAGCAGACCGTTCGCTAAGGATTAGACCTTTTACTCCGAATGAGATATTCCGCATACTGGTGAGTGAATTAGCACATAAAAAGTCCAAGGATGTATATGACACATCGGTCTCATTACTCCATACTGCTGCCGGGCCCTTATCACCGATACTTTCCTGCCTGTTTAACAAATGTAGCACCGAGGGACGATATCCCCCTGCACTGAAGCATGTGAAAGTGTCACCTGTGTATAAAGGGAAAGGTAAGCAAGAGGAAATAAATAGCTATAGACCTGTGTCAATAATACCGGGTATAGCTAAAATTTTTGAACACGGTTTAAGTACTCGTCTTACTGAGTACCTAATGAATTGCCAATCTTTAAGTGATAGACAGTATGCGTATCGTAAAGGCCTTTCCACAACATTTTTAGCCAGGGAACTGATTCGCCGAATTCTCGATGCACGTGAAAGCCAGAAGCAGGTCGCAGTAATCTTCTGTGACCTTTCGAAAGCTTTTGACGTTGCGGACCACGAGGTCATATCGATGAAGATGAAGTATTACGGTATAAATGGCCCAGCTTTAAAACTGTTTTCCGAATTCATGTCGGACCGATGTCAGGTGGTCGTGGGAGATGGTGGAACTGTGAAATCAAAACAATTGAAGACCGTAATAGGCGTAGCTCAAGGCTCATCAATTTCCAACATTGTATTCTCCCTTCTTCTTAACGATTTACCAGAGTCCATTAATGACGGGCATATATTAATATATGCCGATGACGTCGCGGCTGTCGTAAGCGCTCCAACGTTGGATAGGCTGGAGCAAAAGCTGAACGTAGTGGCTCGAGACCTACATCAGTGGTTCAAAATAAATGGACTAATATTAAACACAACCAAAACTCATTTTATGCATTTTAACATTTCTGGAAGAACTTATAGACCACTTGCAGTTCAGGTTGGATCTATAAAATTGGAACAAGTGAAAACCATCCCATTTCTAGGCTTCCAAATAGATAGTCGCTTGACTTGGGAGGCGCACATTGACAAACTTTGCGAGAAGGTTGGGAATGCTTGCTTCGCACTGTGGCGCATTTCAGCTATTCTGCCTTATGACATGGTCCGGAGTTGTTACTTTGCCTCCGTACACTCGCTTTTACAATATGGCGTAGAACTCTGGGGGCGTAGTGCTGAGGCGGGGCGTATCCTCAGAATACAAAAGAGAGCAGTAAGAGCCATAGCGCGAGTGTCACAGGAGACATCGGCAGCACCCCTATTCCGGACCATGAATATACTGACTGTCCCGGCGTTGTTGTGCCTTCAAGTGGCGTTATATGCGTACGATAACCAAGAAGAGTACTTGAGGCGTGGTGACGGTCATACGTATAGCATGCGGCATAAAGACCGCCTGCGACCGGTGCCACGACACCTAGAAAAAACAGCTAGGCTAGTGCATGCAATGGCGCCGGCCGTCTACAACAGACTTCCAGAAGAGGTGAGAAAGTCTGGCTCTAGAAATGCGTTTAAATACAATACTAAAAAGTGGCTTGTTGAACAGACATTTTATTCATATGACGATTTAATGAAACTGCCATTGACATAGAATGTACATTAATTAATTTTATTTTTTGTAATTGAACTGAATTATTTTTTATTATTTAATTTATCAATGTTTGAAATGGATTATTATTATATACTCACACAGTTTAACTCTTTGTTAATTCGTTGTAATTCTTTGTTATTTAATTTTATGACCTATAATTGTATGTTGACGTGTAACATTATTTTCTGTTACCAATAAATGAATATGAATATGAATATGAATAGATAAATACTTATATACATAGAAAACACCCATGACTCAGAAACAAATATTCGTGCTCATCACACAAATATTTGCACTTACTGGGATTCGAACCCAGGACCACCAGCTTCGTAGGCAGGAGCACTACCAACTAGGCTACGGTGACCGTCAAATTTACTTAAGCCGAAGCTCGTCGGGGAGGGCAAGGGTTGGCAATGGCAAGGCTTGTCCCGTGAGTGATATACACATCACCAGACTGATGTCATCCACAGCTGGACATAGACCTCCTCCAAAGGTTTCTATATCGTTGCCATTTGGAGGGCTTTGACGTAGTCACCGCGCTTGGCATGCGAGTTAGTGACTGCAGGTAGGTGGTAGCTAGTACAGAGGTGGCGCTGCTGCCCTTCTACCCGGTGTATACGTTAGTCGCCTTTAACGACACCCACGGGAAAATATGAGGTAGCCCTGTTATTCTCTTGAAGCCGGAAACCACACGGACAGTAATAGTGTATCCAAAATGACAATGGATAACCGTTTGCCATCAGATGCGTTATAGGTATGCTTGTTTGATGACTTGGTAGTATTTATAAATAACCTAAGCTATTCTTATGTACTTACCGTATGCGCACTGGTTACCCACAAGTCATACTTGTTCAAGCCGCCCATTAGGATTCAGACATGGCTTAACGACTGTAACCTTTATAATTTATATAATTATAAAGGTAACAGGTAAAGTAAAGGTAACCTATATATATATTTTTTTTGCACTCACGCATTTTAGATCACTTTACCGGCACATTATTTTTATATCCGTATTTCGCAGGGCAGGTTATGCTGTCGGTCCTGTATTATACCTTTATAATACAGGACCTCTATGGACATCTATGGACTCAACGCGCGGTTCACCTCGCCAGTCAATTACGGGCCGGTGAGAGCATTTGGCTATGAGCGCAAGTATTATATCCACAAAATCCATATCATTGATGCTTCTGCTCCCATCATCTCAACGAAAGTCAGACACGTGTTTAACTAATGTGTCTGTAACGTGTAGGCGTCTGCTCTTTAATACGTTATAATTATATTAATTTATTTTCACGTTAACATATCTGCTATAATTAGTTGTGTTTGTATACTTGGTACACAATTTTACTAGCACCCTCCAACAATACTAATTAGACGCTCAGCTTTAAGCTACGCAGGATACAAAATGGCAGATCAAAATTAGTATTCCCTTGCTAACACCCTTTCGGCGATGTAGGGGTTTCCCATCGACTTTGTTTTTGGAAACATAGCCGATTGATATGTTCACAGTTGCACGTGAATGATCATATCGTGTTGAATACACCTTCTAACTATTACAATTTAAATTTAGAGCATTAATCGTCCGGCGGGTCTCGATACAGCACCTTCTACCAAACCGTAGTAGGCGCTCTGCGTTAAGCTACAAACGATACAGACTGGCAAATCAAAATCGAATGAGACGTTTGGGGCTAATTAATGATAATAGATATTGGGCGGCAGTGCTCATAGCAAATATTTTTTACACTTAACACTTGCGCACTTTAGAACAGTTTACCACATTATTTTGACCCTATTTACAATAATTGGTACGGAATATCGTATTTTAATCATGAACTTTTGTCGTTGACTGTATCTACTCCAAGACAATCACTTCATGTATTGACAATGGCCAGTGGGCATATATGTAGCATTAAGTTTCTTAATCTGCGGTTTGTCAGCTTGGGGCGTTTCGAAAAATACTCTATTCGCAAAGACAGAGACAGACAAGCCCTTAAATAAGGTAATTCAAAAATCGCTTCGAGCTACAGGGCTTTAGGGACCGGCCTCGTCTGCTACTGCTTTCTAGGCACTTTGCCCGCAGGCGACGGCATGGCATTTTTATTTGTAGGTTACGTACCTATACATTTGTAAAAGATTTTTACTTTTCTATGCTACTATTTTATCTCGATAACATTTTTGATTACAATTAAGCTCTTCAAAATTGTTACTACACGGAGATAAAAATAAAATAAAAAGGTGACCGTGAACAAACATTATGTTATAATTGTAGTTCTCACGATCCACTGGGACGATTTTACGTGCTGTCCGAGACCCAGACAACAGCAATGTCAACTTGCTAATTCTGGGCTACTAAGATAATAAACATCATCATAATAAAATTTATATTCCTTATCTCTGAAGTTTGTGGTCCAAAACATCTAAAATGTTACTACAGTTAAAGATTCGTCTGAAGTTGCTAACTGCAATTAAAAATGTATAGAAAACTTAATCAATATTGCCAAACATAGACGACTGAGACCGTAATGCCCCCCACGCGTAGTATGTGTGAGAACCTTACAGCTCAAACAGAATCATCTTGGGAGTATATACCTGATACTTGAGAGCATCAAATAATACTAAAATCGAAAAAATCACGATTTCATATTTTCCCACTTCCCCTCCAATTTAAAGTCGATTTATTTGTTTTTGCAGTAATCAAACCACAAGAAAATAGACTTGATCGTTTTAATATTTTTGTCTCGTCGCCAGATTCATTTATCGGATAACAAACAGTCGTGGCAGATATATCTTAAAAAATAATAATAATTTTTAATAGTCTTTAAATCCACGGAGGAAAGAGGAAAGACATCGTGTTCCGGGTTTGAATCCCGTGCAGATCAACTATTTGTGTGACCTATAAATAGTTTCTCTGAGATTGGATGTACTTTGTGTCCGTCAATTATATGTTTTGTAAAGTACCCCGCGACACAGAGATTAAATTCACTAGTGTCTCACTGATTGACGATCGTAGGAAAACAGCAAATATTTATCTTAACACTAGCTGACTCGGCAGACTTCATACTGCCTCAATCGATAAATAAAAGACTTAAACTTTTAGTTTTAGAAATCATTTATATGGGGAAAAGAAAAGGGCTGTTTTTAGGGTTTTCCCGGCAATTATTCTAATGTTTCTCATCTTTTAGAAGATTTATCATTGTTTTTCTCGCGATGACGCCCGAGTTTTAAAAAAAACAATGATTAATCATCTATATATATAACAATCAATTGCTGTTCGTTAGTCTCGCTAAAACTCGAGAATGGCTGAACGATTTATCTTATCTTGGTCTTGAAATGTTCGTGGAGGTCTAGGGAAGGTTTAAAAGGTAAAACCGTAAAAACAGCCCTTTTCTTTTTCCCATACAAAGGATTTCTAAAACAAAATTTTAGGTCTTTTATTTATCGATTGAGGCAGTACGGAGTCTGCCGAGTCAGCTAGTGTTAAGATAAATATTTGCTGTATTCTTACGATCCTCAATGAGTCAAGTGGGCCACGTCATCACATAGAGCGACAGTTGCACAAAAAGTCTCTAAAAACCGATTGTCTCATGCATCCCCATATCAATAACGGGCTTGAGTCGAAGCTCGTATCCCAAAGTTGGTATGTTCTGGCGCGAGTTACCTAATTTGTAGTCTACAGTCCGGTGAAGAAGTGTGAAACCGAAGCTAACAGTAAATGTCATCTAAATAAAAAAACAGTATTCTTCAGTTGTTAAACTATTAACTATTAATATCGAGCTACGAAGATTTATAGACTATCTGTATTAAAGTCACTTCGGTATTGTATTGCAGTTATTTGAGTAACCATTGTTTAATAATAGGTAGTTACA
Organism: Pseudoips prasinana; assembly: GCA_951640165.1. Taxonomy (NCBI): domain Eukaryota; kingdom Metazoa; phylum Arthropoda; class Insecta; order Lepidoptera; family Nolidae; genus Pseudoips; species Pseudoips prasinana. The sequence continues at coordinate 31,163,162 of OX621243.1, read as the reverse complement.
GTAAGCGGCACATGGGTAGCGCCAGAGTAGAATCTTAAATATCGAACATAAAGCTCATATTCCAATAAAAATCTATAGATATGCTGTCGATGTACTACTCTATCATTTCACGGAAGCTAACTTGACACTTAGACATTTTTATTTAAGCTGAACATACCACTACGTTAAGCATATTTATGCAACGTTAGACTAATTTATCAATCCTATAACGACCATTACATTCAGCAAATAATGCTGAATATAATTATGTCATTGCTAAATACAAAGTTAATATCTATATTTGTAAAAATACTTAGCTCTAAACTAACTTTCCTTTTAACCGTCTCCAAAAAGGCTTAAGGCTCTCTATCGAGTTATCTCTCATTAGAGTTGTGAAACAGGTTTTTATTCACATAGAATTTATGTAGAGCTTGTTTCGAATCATGAATAGCGGTATTCGAAATTAATTATATATTTATATAATAGATTATTAGATTGTTACTTATATTTAATCATATAGAATTATAGATTAACTAGCTGGGCCCCGGTTTTACTTAATAAACCATACCCTATGTTTTATTCGGATATAGAAGCTATATTACTACAAAGTTTCATCAAAATCCGTTCGGTAGTTTTTGGGTGAAATGGCTCTGACTGTTTCTGAAATACCAAAATAGCACTTACCAATAGCAGATAGCTGCCAAGCCCCACAGCAGAACGCCATGTATGTAGCAGTTTGTTGCTGAACTTAATTTTGCCGCTAACTTTTCAATCTGAGTATGCCATTGCAATTTTGAGTCTAGTATCAATCCCAGAAATACGACACCGTTTATCGAAACCATCTTTTCTCGTAAAAGTAACTTTTTTAATAAAACATTATTACATACACTACCATGCTTTTGATACACTGACAAACTTAGAAGAAATAAAAAACTGATAGTGTCAAAACTAAGAACAGATAGATAGTCTTTGACAATAGAACATTGTTGAATTTAGAACAAGTGCGATTTCTAGTACTCTTAAAAGCTTTCATTATTCATTGGTTACAGGTTTCAGTCTAAATTTAGACACGATCTGTTTTAAACTTTTATTTAAATAGCGTGGAGCTACATCTGGTGACGATAAGAGACACTCAATAGTATTCTAAGTTTGTATATTAAGTTTGTTATTGTTTTGATCACTTCAAGCTCTGCTTTGGCCAAGCACATTTTGTTTGATTATATCTTATGTACAGACGCCAGCACAACAAGCTAGACCAATCTGTCAAAATTCCCCAATTGAAAGTGAACCATATGCTTTTGTGATAAAGTTCCAAATTTATAAAAGAAATTTGACAGATTGTGGTAGCTGGATGTGCTGGCGTCTGTACAGTACATTATTCCATTGTATTTGCGAATAATTTAATAAAGTTTGTAAAATAAAAAACCATCGCGAGCATAAGTCCCCGTACCAGTACTGGACGGGTTGGCTAGTTGGCGTGGTTCACAGTGTCGTTGTTTCCCGAAAGGTGTTCCTTCGGGATGACTTCTACACCGGATTAGAAAGGGTAGTGATATTTATATTAATATTATAAATGCAGAAGTCACTCTGTCTGTCTGTCGCGATTTCACGCCAAAACTACTGAACCGATTTAAATTAAATTTGGTACACAGATAGTCTAAAGCCTTAAAAAGCTGTCTGTAACGGGTTTTGCACTTGTCTAGTTTTATCTATGGATCGGATCACTACGGGCCAGGTACCGCAGGTGGGTACCCCATAGTTCGAGCGTTTAATTCCAACTCACACTTAAATGTATACAACTAACTAATTTAAAAAAATTACTGAACAAAATCTTTAATTAGCATGGCAATTTTTTTTTATCAATAGCATGCGTGTCTTATGTTCGCCTACGTTGGACTACAGTGTGGACTTCAGCGACAAATCATTACCAGGTAACCTACACTTGTTTGATAATTGCCACTCACAATAAACAAATAAATGATGTTGAAATTTCGCTGTTCGTAGATACAACTGTTCGGAGTTTCCAAATAGAAACTGGGAATTAGTGGTATAAAACTTTTTATTTTAGTTTAATTGCATAGTAAAGGTTGAAACTAAAGATGGTACAGACGTTCAGCAAATAAATATATGTTTAAGCTACTTTGAAACAGAGTTTTTATGCACTAGGGAATATGAAGCAATCGTATTATGAAACATATTGTACTTAAAGGAGTTTTGAAAACTATACTTCTAACATGTGGTTATTTGGAAAATGTACATACATACATACCTACATAGACCTGCTTCCCAGAGGGGTAGGCAGAGACAACGGATTTCGATTTGTGACGATCTTTGCACACCTCTTTTGCCTCGATTACTATCATTATATTCTTCATACATGCTCGCCGGTTTAGGGTACTTCTGACCTGCCCTTTCTTGAGAACTAACCATTCACACAGGCCAGGTATACTTCTTTGGTCAATCTTCTTTCATTCATCCTTTCTAAATGGCCAAACCATCTCAGCATACCTTTTTCAATATTTGTGACTACATCCTCTTTTATAACACAACGCTCTCTTATATCAGTACCTATTACGAATTTTGTCTCTCAAAGTCACACCACACATACTTCTTAGAGCTCTCATTTCCACTGCATTTATTTTACTTTCATTCTTTTTCTGCCGTACTCAACTTTCACTTCCATACATTTAAGTTGGCACTAACACTCTAACGTGTTGGAAAATGTATCGAGATTAACATTATGTTGATAAAATGTAAGATCTGCTCCACAATTATATTAATAAGGGTGAATTACTATCATTAGTGTGGATGTAAGAGGTAATATCATAAAACTTCTAATCCTTATAAAATTCTGACATTATATTAATGGTGGACAGATTTGAAAGGAAATTACAAAGTATAGACAGAAAGACTTAATACTTACTTCCAAATTTTTCTTGGCATCATGTAATTGAATACAAGAAAACATCAACATTAATAATATCATTGAAAGAGTCAAAATCTTATTTTAAATACCATTATTTTAAGGCACTACACATAAGTAAGCTTAGGATATCATGTCTCAATACTTAAGTACTCAGTGATACTAAAATACAATTAAGAAATTAGTATATTGCCTAATTTGGTAGGTGATGAAACAGAGTTTGTTTCATTTTATTTCTAAGTTCCAGCGTTCTTAATGAAGTCCTTTAACATTTTGTACTTGTAATAATATTACACTGGTCGGGCAGGGTGAGTCGGTATAAATCCTAATTTGAATAGGGAAACATAATTTAATTTGGGGGAAATCAAATATCCTAAATTTTCTTATAAATCCTCTATTCCTAAAGTCTACTACCCGGGAGCTAAATATTATTTACCGTAATATTTTTTCAAGTTATTTATGTGTTTACAATTTATAAACGACTTAGGATTAAATTCAAATAATATCATTGATATATTCGTAGTTCGGTAGGTACTACGAGTATTATCCACAATTTGGTATAAAGATTTCAATAACATTAGATTTAACTAACATTAGTAAGTTTTGTTCACATATTAGTATTTTCCTTATGCATATATGCTTTTAGCCAGTAATTACTTTGCAAAAACCATACCTTAAATTTAGGAAATTTATATAATTTAAGCATAGCTCAATACCATTGTGGTGATGCCCTACTATGTCACCATTTTATTTTCACAAAACAGGATTAGGTTATGTTTAGGCTATTTATTCTTCCATGGCAACGTGTGATATCAGAGCTTTATTTGTCTAAATTTTCATGAGTATGATGTGTAATATCGAAAACTTGTATAGTGTTCAAAAAATACAATATACCAATACAGTATTTTAAGAACAATATAAAACTTCTCGACAGTGAGCTGAGTTGTGCTGAGAATGTGTGAAACCCAATTTTCGTTTTGTACCGCAATTGAGAAAAGTAGTGAAAATCTCAAGTTATCAAAAGTTGTGCAAACCTATTGAAAACTTTTGTATTTTTATTTTTTTTATTTGGTTATAATAACAATTCTACTTAAAAAGAAAACAATTTACAAATAGAAAATAGCATTTAAGTCACAATCTGCGGGTAGTGTGCCCAAAAAGCTGGCAACGTTGCCTCGTTGTATAGCCAAGCTGATACGCTGGCCGAGGTACACTCCCGCCCTTGGGTCACCTGAGGTTTCGACAAGGCGTCTGGACAAGCTTTTCACAAAATTCCGCGTGTCTGATACCCATGGGCTCATGGTTTCAAACCCAAACGGAAGATAAATTTACCCGTCACCGATGGAAGCGTACTTACTTTCTCCGCTTGAGGCCCTCTGCTAGATCGGCGGCAGCACCCGCTTTCCTAGAAGTAGTTTGGACGTGCGAAGGGGCTAGTGTATCGACGCATGTAGCATCCCAAACCAACGGCCGTCCACGACTCCAAGGCACCAATGTCAAGCCGTCGGCTCCAATGTAGCCGGCACGTTAACAGTGGCAAGGGCCCGACGGATGATATCATTTAGGGCAGCGTGACGAGAAAACCGCCCTGCACTGCGGCGGCCATGAGTGGCATGAGAGGCCATGGTGACCTAAACGGTCTACCTCCATTACGCAATGGCAGGTGTGTGGTTCAGTTCTGCAGATGCCGAGACGCAAACCGATGGCGATAGAGAAGAAATGTTGCCGATTTTTATTGAAACCGAAAAATGTGTTGTCCTACTTTCAACCTAACCAATGCCCCTAAGAGTAATTTTTCCTTACAGATGGTTTACTTATTTTACTACCTGCACCTCACTTTACCTACCTCATTTTTGACCAAATACAGATTTTTGCGTTAAATATTACCGACCGTTTTGGTTTTGTATTTAAACCTACTATTGTAGAAGTTAGAGTCATACAAAAAATAATAAAACGCTCTATTCGAAACTCTTTATAATAAATGTTTCCTTTTTTTAAACGTATATATATGAGAACAGCAGACAGGTTCGGTTCAGGAGGGATTCCTGAGATTTATTTAATGAACTGCGCAGGGTGCTCATATCTACCTATTCTTCGAGCGTTTATGCTCGAAGCTCGCAGTGAATATAACATGATTTAACGAAGATTATTAAGTTTGGTACCTCCAGTTTTATTACAATAATAATATGCATTAGATGTTAGTCTAGACAATCATACAAGTAATTTCGTGAAACCTGACTTTTGTACATGAAATTTGTACAAAATTAATTAAATTCACACGCCTTGCATTTATTAATATCTTAAAATAACACAATTATTTAAGAATGAGTAATAATAGGTAGGTTATATAATTATTATCTTAGTCTACACTGAGCACGAAAATAATATACTCTTTGCTTCTTTCCCAAGAATCAATGTACCACGGTGGCTTAGGTCTATCGGACGCTCCATATCTGAAACGGTTTGAAAGATTTTAAGATGGCGTAATTTTAAGTTAACTTTATTCGTACCTATTTATTCAGGCAGTGTTTATCTTCGTACGTCGTCAACTTCGGTGGGTAGGCCACTCCTCAAATATAAAGATTTTCAGAAATGGCACTTGGAAAGATGCGACATTATTGCATTCAATATTATTATAATACGAGCCCTATTTGGGAAAGACTTAGAAACACAATGTTCGGAGTGATGCGGGCTCGTCAATATATAAATCAATTCAGTTATTGAAGATGGAGCTAGGAACGAAACTTCGATTTGTCGATTTAAGTAAAGTATTGTTTTAAAATCATGTATATCAGTCATGTTAAAAAAGTCTAAAACTAATTAATATTTATAATAGTAGTGTGAGAAGTTTTTGACGAACAAATGTGAATTTACATTTTGCGATTATAATTAATTCTAATTTACTTTATTTAATGGCTCTCAAAATTTAACATCACGTCCAGTATAAATTGATACTATAAAGGATATTTTTATATATATTTGGGAAAGTAAATATACACAAAATTCAAGTGGATTACGATACAATTATTCACGGCAAAAGCTGAACATAATTGAAACAAAATCCAACAGATTCCAAAATTATTCACAAATTTCTAACAGTGATATTGTAACCATGTCAAATGACAGTGTTGCCTGACAGGGCGAATGACCTGGAATCTTTCTTGTTTACTGAAGTAGTCTTAAAACGACTTAAGAAACTAAATAGTACAGTCAGTGATGAATGAAATTATAGTGCTTTCGGCACTATAATTTCATTATAGTGCCGAAAGCAATGCCAAAGCAAGCTCAATTTTTTAAAACCAATCTATGGTCAAGGAGTTTTTGCAAATTGTATAAAATAACGTGTTTTACTTTTATCTCTATTCGAAAGTTAATCATAGGGGCGCTTCGAGGAAATAAAACTTAATATTTTTAATTGCTATCGGGAGCGCTACTAAAAGTAGCGCTCCGAGGAATAAAACAGGAGCGCCTCATTAGTAGCGCCTCAAATTGGTAGCGCTTCGAGGAATACCTCAAATATTCTGAAGTGCAAGCTTATAATAATGCCGCCCATTGTCCATAAGCATTCATAATTGTACCACCCTCAACCACGCTGCTACAGCGACCTCTTCACTGGGGCAGTGAAGAGGTCGCTCTAGCACAGATTAATTCCTAGCCCGGGAGTAAAGGTGTTTTCCTGGTTTTGGTTGTTTTGTATGTAGTATTAAATATTTCCTTATTTATGTTTTATTGAAATAAGTAAAAATTACCAATATTACTAATACAGCTCATACTATATTTGGACTACATAGAGAGATATGTCCGCACAATCCTGGTATTCGATAGCAAAACAGCCTTCTGCATGTAACTCTCCAGCCAAATATAAATAACCCTAAACTTTCAAGGAATATTATTGTTATTATTATAAACCTACAATCTTTCTTGTTATTTTGATAATTTACTTTTGCCGTTGACTGTAAAATATGAATACTGCGTCGGCGTAAAATTGGTCGTCAAGTAAAATCATAATCAAATTAGACCATAGACACTCTTTGACTGCGGGGCGCCTAAATAGGCATTTAAATTTAAGCGAAATAGGATAAACTTCAAAGTATGAGTGTATAACATTTCAATGAGTGTGTAATCTATACGTAGGCTAAATATTATTAGAAAATAAAGTGTGAAGAATTTTTTATTTCGGGTATGCAGTTTTAACTTAAGCTATTATTAGAAAATGTAGTTCGATGAACTTTTCAATGCATCGTCACATGTCATGGAATATGCAAATTAAACATTAGTTATGATTATTAAAGAATATAGTTGGATTAACTTTTCATTGTACCAGCTCATTGTTCATTTTAGGTATTAGAAATGCTTGTTTTTCGAGGTTATTACACGATAATCTTTTGTTGAAAAGTAGAACTCCAGTATGAGTCTGGAGCATAGGAACAATATACATATACATTAATCTTGTTTTAGAAAAGAACTCATTGTCCAGCTTTCTACTGTGTAGTTTCTAGTAGAACACCGGGGATCAAAGAGTGTTGACCAATAGTTTACATTGTTAATAGAACTTTGCCCGAGACGTGCTGCGGCCTCACCGCGCAGAGCGTTTCGATTGCGTGCCACTGTTGATCCTGGTTTACAGGAGCTGCAGTGGATGAAATTTGACGCAATATAATTATTGCTTTAAATACATAGGTACAGGGAAATTAAACTTTTCTTAGCAACGACCGATTTTAATCAATTTTATATGGATTCATTTCGAAAACATTCTCTATTGGATTAAAATCAATGATCAATAGAGAAATTGCTTTACATAAATAAAAAAAATCTAAATAGTAACATATTTTTGAATTCAGTTATAAATAAACTCGTTAACTTGAACAATGTACAATTGAGATGTTAGAAACTGGATAATTATTCCTTAAGCTACATCAGCCAGAAGGACTTCTAACATGGCTTAACGACTAGTCTAACGATAGCAACTGACATCGCGACAGTTTAAGGACCCAATCTTTATACTGACCATACCTGATTTGTACCTAATTTGAAACTAGCATGCATATAAAAATTAATATTCAATTCTAATGGAAGTAATATCCCGAAACATTGTTCACACACGGCCATCTGATCAAAACTAAGCACAGTTTGTACTAGATAACTGATATGTTACATACCTACCTATACTACTTTCCTTTTGTCGTTTGCCTACATTCTTATATCGATAATTACACCCAGACTAAGGATATGTTCATGCACACAAATATCTGTACTGAGTGGGAATTGAACCCACGACCTGCGACTTGAAAGGAAAGAATCTACCAACTTCTACTAATACCGTCCCGTCATGCCCAAAAAATGTCTAAATATATTTTACCATATCTAGTTTAATATTAAAACCGAATTTCAAATAAATAATATAAATAAATCTTGGGACAATTAACACACTTCCATCTGATCCCTACCTAGGACTCTGTAGTATGCAGCCACACAACTGGTGATTAATAATAATATACTGGGACCTTATTCACACACGGTCATCTGATCCCAAACTAAGCATAGCTTGTATTATGGAAACCAGATAACTGATGTACTACATATACTAATTTTTTTTTGTAAATTCGTACTTATATAGATAATAATAATATCCTGGGACATTATTACAGATAATTACACCCAACTCGGGACAAACAGACATGTTCATGCACACAAATATTTGTCCTGGGTGGATATCGAACCCACGACCTCAGGCTTAATACAAGCTAGCTAAATATCATTGCTATTATAAAATAAATGTTATAAATGTTTTCATACAATCAATACAATGTGTAGGTACCTAAATATCTATGTAACTAGAAATAAAAATGTATACAACTATATTACTACAAACATGTTCTGACTATTTACAAGGGTTTTTTAATGTCTACGTGCATAAAAACCTTTTTTATTTATTTTATTTTATTTTGAGGCGTGAAAAGCAAGCATTTGCCAACCACACCGACAGGCCCGTCATACTTATATATTTAAATACGGACATATTATAGACAAACAAGCTGCGCCCCGCGGTTTTACCCGCGTTAAATATTGAAAATTATCACAGTTCCCCCGCCGTAGCTGATAGCGTGATAATATGTAGCCTATATGTTGACCCGGCCTCTTAGTAATATTCATGCAAAATTTAAAGTAAATCCATGCAGTACTTTTTGAGTTTAGCCCGGATATACAAACAGACACACAGACAAAAATTCTAAAAACTATATTTTTGGCTTCGATATCGATTGTAGATCACGCCCCAAGTATCCTTTTAAAAAAATATTCAATGTACAGTTTTGTCTTTCGTACGATTTTATTATATGTATAGATTACACCCAGACCCGATACAAATAATCGTGCTATTTGCTTAAAAGATTTATCCTGGGTGGGACGAACCCACGACCTATGGGTTAGTAGTTAGGGTCACTAGATCAATAGGCCAAAAAAGTGTTTATCTGTTTTATAGTCGCTATAAAAGAGTTTAGAAGGGCTAAATTGTATAACGTATAAACTTACACGCAGTATAACGTTGTAAACTTTTTGTTTATCATTCTTCCATTTAACGTCTTAATAAAAATCTTGCTTGCGAATTTCGGCCACGGCGGCCATTCTCAATGGAGATTATCTAATTGCGCAGAACATATTATAGTGCACAAGTGTGCGCAAACATAGGGACACTTTCTATTCCATCACTCTCCCATGGGACGACTAGCGACACGACCGGAAAGAGGTCAGGCACAGGACCGACAGCGAAACGTGCTCTCCAAGGCATGGGGGTAAAATACCGCCAACTTCCAGACTTCGGGCTGATACTGAGAAATTTATTTTTACGGAAAAATCCTAAATAGCTAAAATAATAACGTAATTCTAAACACTCTTAATGAAGCCGAAAGACTCATTTTTCCATATTTTTGACTTTCCCCTTTTTACTTTAATACCACAGGTTTTATTGCACAGAATCAGAATCATTTATTTCACAAAAATAGGGCACATATAGGTCGTAATCTAGAAAATGCATGCTGCCTTACTTGTCTGTGGTAGAAGACATTTGAAATTAATACACATTTTTAATTTCAATATTACTTAACAGAACACACAAATACAATAAAACTGATCAACAACGACTACAATAAAAATGAAGACATAAACTATAATAATATAGTTAAATGGTCCATTGTTCTTTCTTTGTCCATAAAAAAGTCGTTTATTGTATAATATGTTTTTTTTAAAAGCCTTATTATAAGGTTTTGTTTGAAATTATTTAGCGGAAAAATTTTAATAGGCTCCGGTAGGGCATTATAGACTTTGATACACATAGCACTCAATACCTCTCCTGTTCACAGCTAGCAAGTAGAAAACTTTATTGCGTAATATCTCTTCGAAGTAAAAACGTGACCAAGGTGGATAACTTCGATTTCCGTACAGAAGAATATTGAAAAAACTCATCCATTAATTTGGGAATTAATGGGAATAATGAATATATAAAATAAAGTAAAAAAGTTTTATTGTCAAAAAATATTTGTATATGGATTTGTCTTTGTTAAAACCCTCTATGGCTGACTCTGTTTCGTGAAGAGTTTTTACAAGTACATTGCAAAAACAGATTGGCGGTACAATATTTATGAGTAAGAGTACAAACTTGTGACTATATAATAAATAAGTAATTAATCCCGTAGGACATATCAGACAGCGCCATTTAGCCAAACTAAGCAAATCTTGTGCGATGGATACTAGACAACGGATAGAAATTAATTATTTTTTTTCGTAAATATAAACATACAATACATTTACCAAGATAAGTAGAAATGTTCATGACGACAAATATTTGTCTTGTGCGAGGATCGAATCAATAACCTTTGGATCAGAAGGTACGTAAACTACCTGCTGAGTCACGGCGGTCGTCAATCGAGTTTAATAGCTTTTTAACCGACTTCAAAAGGGAGAGGTTCTCAAGTTCACCGATTTTTTTGTTATGTATGTACACCGATTACTCGGAGATTTATAATCCGATTTACGTGATTCTTTTTTAGTTTTTTAGAAAATGTTTGTTTATGTGGACGATGTACTCTGTGTCTTTGGCACAGACGTTTTTAAATCTTAGCCAGTCTAGTTAGACTCATACGGTTCAAGTGTATCTTGGCATGAACATAAAGATTTCAGACGACTAGCTGGATAGGTCTTCAAAAATGATATTGAGGTTTATAATATAAGTTTTCGATCCCCACATAGGATAACTATTTATGTGACTCATATGATCATGATTGCCTAGTTGAACTAGTGGTAGCGTAACCGCTGATATTCGGTTTCAATCCCGGGTTTTGCTGTAAATAAAAATTTCTTTTTGTCGATACTGTTTTTGGTCCGACTTGATATTTTATCCCAGATGAGCTACGGTAACTACGGTACTTACCTCAATCTGTCAAATTTATTTTGTAGATTTTCAACTTTATCAGAAAAGCATAAGGTTCACTTTCAATTGTGGAAATTTGATAGATTCGGGTTCATTGATGTGCTGGTGTCTGTACAATGCCGCTTTAGTAATGTGGTAGTGGCCACATACCACCAAGAAATCAATGAGTATCAGTATGATTTTCACATACCTTCTTAAATTATACTACTTGGTCTGGTTGCGCATAATCACTGACTAGATACATATCTTCTGCGTTTAATTGAAATAATAAAGTGGGTAACAAAAGTTAATTAAACTTATTAAACTCATTATCTACAGTTGCATATGTTGTGGCCATATGTTTTGTTTAAGAAGACAACGCCCGCACTAGCGAATCTAATATCTTTGGCGCGGGTTACTTTACAAACATATAATAGACGGCCACAAATTACATCCGGACTCAGAATAACCATTTATGGGTCACACAAATAGTTGTGCTGCGCGGGACTCGAACCCGTGACTCGAAGCGGCGAGGTCACTGCCCTAGCCGCTGCGCCACAGTTAGGAAGGGTACGTGTTTATGCGCTGGGTGCATTATTATTACTTGTATATGTTATAAACAAAATAAATTATAGAAATCAAGTATTAAATAAAATATATAGCCAGGACGAGATTCGGGAGAAACCTGAATTGGTATTACATAATAAATATTTGTTAGGCCCTATCAAATGTGTCAAACGCACAACATTGAGAAATGATTTCCTCATATGTTATCTTACATAAACATGTCAAACAATATTTACAAAACGTAAACTGAAAGCCTATTTCACTAAAATGTATTAGGTTGGGGAAAAAGTCTTTTCGCATCTATGTATGAACTTGTCATAAAATCTCTTTGGCTTATACTATTTGTATCCGGCTGGTTTCGGTATAAGTGAAAGTTCAAATTATAAAGAACGTAATTCCAAATTTAAATTAGGAAAATGTGTGATTTTCATTAGTTTTTCGTACTGTCAAGATGAGTGAATCTAATGAAGAATATCGATACATTTTAAAATTTTACTACATAATAGATAAAAATTCAACCCAAGCCGCGAAAAAGATTTGCGATGTTTATGGATCTAGTCCAGACAAGGTAAGATAGGATAGTTTATTTTAAAATATAGGTACGCTACATGATGTTAAATACAATTTATTATGTTAGTTCCGCCACATTTTACCCTTACGTATGTGAAAGGTACAAGACCAGTGCAATCTGTAATTGCACTGCTCTTGTACCTTTCACATACGCTGATTTATTATGTGTTCATTGTGTTTGTGATTATTCTGTCAGTTTCTGTAAAACTGACAGAATAATCACAAACACAATGAACACATAATAAATCAGCATATTAATAATAAAGGCATAACAATATATGATACGCGTATTTACATTTAACAATAATATAATCAAACAAATGCATTTTCTTTCTTTGCAAAAATCTCTGAAATATTGTAGTGAGCTTTTTAACTAAAATGGAACATAGCGTTTTTGTAATAAAAAAAACTTAATGCCTTCCAAGATTTAGGTAACTTATTGTAAATAAATGGGGCCATACAGAAAACACTTTTGCGCATGAGTGCTGTATTTGCGGTCTGCAGGCATAATTTGCTGCCATCGCGCCTATTTCGAGGAACTGCATCTCCTAGACGTGCAAAACGATTTGGATTAGTTTTTACAAAGGCCTACTTCAAGAATGTAAAGGGAAGGTAAAGTTAATATTTGAAACTGTTTGAAATATGGTACACAACGATCGATAGACTTAATTTTAAACATTGACCGTATGCATTTTTTTGGCATTTAAATACTACTTCTTTCTCAGCTGAGTTGCCCCAAAATATAAGACCATATCGTAAATGGATTTCTACTATATCATAGTAAGCAGTGAGGAGTGCGTCTGTAGATATAATCGGTGACAGTAAACTTAAAGCAAATGCTGATGTATTGATTTTTTTATTTAAGTAACTAAATACGTTTTCCAGTTTAAGTACCAGTATCTGTGAGAGCAGCACAAATTTTGTTTAAGGTTTTCAATCCGGAAAGGACCATGCAAAAAATCGTCCCAACCCACCAACAGATTTCTAACGTATCTCATTTAATACATCATAGTAGCATGATCATTTTTTATTATGACGACATCACCGTATGTCATGGGGATAACGCGCAAAAAAAAATCTTGTTCACTTTTTTCGGTACAGTTAATTGTAAAAAAATGTTCAGGAACACTATTTAACTATAAAAAAACTATTGATAGAGAACAGCCGTGAGACGCACAGAAAAAAAAACGGTCTTATCTCGCTACACCCTCCCCCCTTGCTCTGCTAACAACCTGCGCGCGCGCACCTCAGTCGTGACCTGTACGTTCCGCTGTGTTCACGTTGTTTATCTGTACGATATCGGCTTGTTTGCGACTATTACTGACCCCTGCTTGTTTATTGGACCTTTTAATATCTAAAATATAGTTATTTAAAAAAATAAACACCCTTTTTTAAGTAAAATGTTTTTATTTTTTATTTAATAATCCCATCTATTTACGGACAAAAAATTGTTATTTGTCTTTTTATGGGACTTCATAATAATACTGAAACTAGTCCCAAGTCTGTTGGTGGGTTGGGACAGCGCCCATACAATTTTTTGCATGGTCCTTTGATGTCAAAGATGCACGTTACTCTGGTCGCCCTATTACGGATAAAATGGAGCAAGATCGGCATATCAGTAAGTACGACGTAGCTAAAGAACTGGGAATTGACCACAAAACAGTTTTGGCGCATTTGGAAAAAGTGGGTACACAGAATAGCTCGAGATTTGGGTACCTCACGAGTTTACTGAAAGAAACCTATTGAACCGTGTACTCATTTGTGATTCTTTATTACGACGTAATGAAACCGAACCATTTTTGAAGAAGTTGATGAAAAGTGGATCGCGTACGACAAGAACGTACGCGAAACAGGTGGTGGTCGAAGGCCGCTCAGGCTTCAAAGACTGTGGCGAAACCCGGGTTAACCCACAACAAGATGATGCTGTGTGTGTGGTGGGATTGAAAGGGTATTATTCATTATGAGCTGTTACCACCAGGCAGAGCCATCGATTCTGAACTCTACTGCGAACAACTGATGAGATTATAGCAAGAAGTTGAGAGAAAGCGGCCGGAATTAATCAACGGAAGGGGTGTGGTGTTTCATCATGATAACGCTAATCTCAAAAATGGGAACACATATATTTAATCGTCCGACGGGTCTCGAACCTGCACCATCTACCAATCCGGTGTAAATTATATAAGTTAAGCTACGAACGATATACGCTGGCAGATAAAATTAAGGATTCCCTTGCTAACACCCTTCCAGAGGATGATTTATGATTTCCCATTTTTGTCATTAGATTAAGGCTTTGCATTGCAAATAATGCTATAAAATTCAAATTTAATGATAACGCTAGATCTCACACATCTTTAGCCACTCAGAAAAAATTAAGAGAGTTTGGCTGGCAGGTGTTAATGCATCCACCGTATAGTCTTGACCTTGCCCCTTTAGATTTCCACCTATTTCAGTCTCTTTAGAATTCTTTAGGCAGTGTTAGGTTAACATAACGAGAGGACTGCCAAAACCATTTGTCGCGGTATTTTAATCAGAAGTTCCAAAATTTCTATAACGATGGGATCATGTCCCTACCTACAAGATTTACCGAACAAGATGGTAGGTACCTACATATTTTAGTTAAATGTAAATAAACTATATTAAAAAGTGTTTTGTATTTCTTAAAAAATGCCAAGAAACTTTTTCCCCAACCTATTATTTTGTTTAAAACAGCCAAAAGTGTGATCATTGAAAGACTGGTAGTTAAAAATGAACTTAACATTATATAAGTTTAATAATAATAAAATACTTCACGAATATAATTTAAATTGTAAAAAAAATCATAACCGCTCCATGGTATTTTTTAATCAATGGTAATTTATATACGTGTGAAATTTAAATTAGTGTTATTCAACACAATGTTAATAAAATTGTTCAACCGTAATGTTACTTTAAACATTACGGTTGAACAATTTTATTAACATTGTGTTGAATATATATATTAACAATTAACCAGTTACAAAAACTAAGTAAAAAAAATTCTATGTGTTATTCGCTCATGAAATTGTCTACCGCTTTTACAGGCGTATGTTTTGAGGCAATTGTGGCTTTAAATTTGTTCTAATTAATGTTAAATACTCTGTATATTAGATACAGATACATACTGTGTATATTGACAGCCTAGTTGGTCTAGCGGTAGCGTGTTCACCCGCAGAAAACGAGGTCCTGGGTTGTAATCCCGGGTCGGGCCAAAAGTGATTTTGGGACTTTTCTGTAAAAAGAAAAATTTCTCAGCATCAGCCCGAAGTCTGGGAGTTGGCGGTATTATACCCCCGTGCCTCGGAGAGCACGTACAGCCGTCGGGCCTGTACCTGACCTCTTTCCGGTCGTGTCGCTAGGCGTCCCATCGGATCAATTCGGATAGGAGGACATTATTATATTAGATACCAAATCTAACACGATATCACACGGTTCAACACAAATGAGAAGGGTTTGCAAGGATTAATGGCTGACCGCAAACATTCGACAACTCTGCTCTGGGGAAACCTTTTCCCTGCAGCGGAATTTATCTAGATAGGTACTGCTGCTTCAACATTTGAGTTACGGCGCCCATTTATAACGTAGACTAGACAACTGCGCAGTATATAGAATGCACAAGTACATATGTGCGCAAACACAGGTGCACGCTTTAATACCTCATTCTTATAATAAGGTTACCCGACCTTTGCGAGGCACATGCATTATATACAGTTAAGTATGACACTGGTGACACATAACTAAGCAATACATTGAGTGTTTCAGTTACCCAGTGTTAGTAGGTTTGAAGGATTTAGTAACTTTTGTTTATCGTCGTATCGTTTGCTATCTAATTTTAAGAATTGGCAGTGGGCAGGGCACGGTTTCCATAGAACCGATTTCTCACCACATTTTTTCCAAAATTCGGATTTTTAACCATGATACTACTGATATATGATACTACCATTGGATATAAGGTTAAATCTCTTACAAAAACCCATAGAGAGGAAGAACTAAAAATATTTTAATTCAAGTAAGTATACGGTTAAGGTGGTCGCCTCGTTTTTGCCTCGGCTCCCTCGTGTTTCAAGTTCGATGCCCGCAGAGGACAGCTATTTGTGTGACCCAGATATAGAAGTTTTGCTTTGTTTCCATGAATTGCATGTTTGGAAAGTCCCTGAGATACAGGAATTCAATTATAAAGTGCAGAAGTCTTACCTTAAGTTTTTACCGTTTACCGTTGTCTTTTATCGTTTTGATAGAAACAACTGAACTATTTTAATAAATCTACAGTGGTTTAAATTTCTCCTAAAAATATTTATTTTCAATGAAGGTCTTGAGTTCTCGTGTCATTCGTGTGGCGAACAACGAATAATTTATGTGTATAAATTAGGTAATCACAAACTTAAAAATACAGACAAATCTTGAGATCGTGCCTTTGAGCCAAGTTTTTAATTTCTAAAGGATACACCTACGACGAAATTATTTCATTTGCATACGACGTTTTTAGATTGTAAGCGCATTTATCGTTCACATGCAAAGTGAGAATGAAAATGTTGGTCTAAATAAAACTGGGAATCAAGGAGACAAAATCAAAATATTGTTTTATAATATCCGGCGAAGGTCCACTATTGCTAAAGAGTTGTGTAATGTAATAAAATCTATGGTTAATACTCCATTTCGCAACTGCGGCAGTATACAGTCTCGTCGGATTCTTCTTAGAATTCCCTAAATTCACTATGGGTGGGTGCCTCAAGTGTAACCAGGTAAAAGAGCCATGCTATGTCTATTCACTGGTCAGTTCTACCATCTGTCTCAGACCAGCAAGAACGAAATGAAGAAAAAATTTATCGTATATTTTGTGAATAATGTCTTGACGGTTATAATCTATACATATAATAAATCTGTAGAAAAATAATTTTTGTACATCAAAAGAAAATCCAAAAAAAATAGCCAGGGTATTAAAGAACAACCAATAGAACCCATTTCCAGCCTTTTTAGAATTTTTGTCTGTTTGTCTGTGTGTCTGTTTGTCTGTTTATATGTTCGGGTATCACGTAAAATATACTAAAGTAATGTAGATAACTTTTATACACAACGATTGAGCGTAACTTGAGGTAACATTTAGTTTTTGTTTTATTGCAATCGGTTCAGTCTATCAAAAGATATTAGATTTTAAAGTAATCATGAAGAAAAATAACACACATTTCATTACTTCAAGATGAACTAATGTTTATAGTTGAGCTACCTAACTGTCCGATAGATGTCATTGTGCATATTATGACATCTCTTTTCTGCATGAACTAGGTTGATAGTTGATTTTTGTTTCGATAGATGTCGTTGTGCATTTATTTTGACTCGCGGTGTTAAGATTTGCCCATGGATTTATTTGCCCGTGTTTGCTGATTGCATGATTACGTAGGGTTTTGAATGTACTGAATTGTTTCGAAATAAGGTCTTGCTTGCCTAGAAGTATGTTGTTGTCCAAAATTGGTTATTAAAAAAATCTGTTTTCTTTGGGCAAATTGAATTATGTGGAAGGTTGGATTTGTTATAATTTAATTTTAAATTATAATGTCAGTCGATCGAAAGTTTGTGCTGTCGTTTCGTTTGTAACGCGAATGTACCTACAGACGATTCGAATTTTATCAAGCCTGTCCGATTGAATGTATTTGAATGTAGTAAATTAACCCTGTCTCTCATAATTTTCTCAGCACAAATCTATATACCTACCTATGTAAAAGATGGAACTGACTGACTGACATATCAACGCACAGCCTGAACGGCTGGGGTTAGAGACTTGAAATTTTGTCTGTAGGTACTTTTATGACGTATGCATTCACTAAGGAAGGGTTTTTGGAAATACTAACCCTAAGGGGGTAAAATAGAGAATGAAAGATTGTATGAAAATCCGTCATTTTTGTAGTTAAAGGCATTGAAACTTATATTTAGTAGTTCAGCTAAAAATAAAAATAAATATTTTAGAAGTTTTGGAAAATCCACCCAAAGGGCGTAAAATAGGGGATGTAAGTTTTTATGAAAAGTGTGTAATTTTTTAAGTGAAAAGCATGAAAATTGGTATGGCCTTTCCGTTAAAAATAAAAATATGTATTTCAGGATTTTAGGAATTTCCACCCCTAAGGGCGTATAATATTCCAAATAATATTTCAAATTCCTCAGAACCATTATAGGTATACCCACACGCAACATACAATTCTGATTCTGAGGAATTTGAAGCCACCTAAACTTTGCAACGGCACTAGGCTTCAAGTCAAAGCTTTGTATCGTGTTATAGAGGCTACTATTATGCCTGGATCCGCCCAGGGAGAAACAGTGTTCGTGTCACGTATTCCGTTAGTGCCGAATGATCTCCCTTTTCAGTTTAAAATACTGTAGTTCCCTATAAAAATGGTGTGTCGCGATAACCATCAACAAATCGCAAATTCCAACTCTCAGGTTAGCTGGAATTGACTTAAGGAAGGCGGGCAGGTTCACTGAGCTCCGTAAAATGGATGATATTGAACATCCCACATACCAGGCCGCTTGCCGAGCACGCCATTTATTAGATGGAGGTCAGCATTGGGATGACGCTCTAGCGGAAGGATGCGTGAGCGATAATCCACATCGCTTGCGACATTTGTTTGCCATCTTATGGACCTTTCGTGCGTTATCGGGTGCTAACCAGTTATGGAAAAAATACCATGACAAGTTTGCTGAAGATTTTATGAGACATGTACAACTAAATACTGATGGAGAAATTCCTGACAAGGTACGTGAAATTTGTCACAACAGGTCCTTATTGGCTATTCAAGAGATAGTTATAAGTATAGGAGGGAACCTGATCAGTCAG
Source organism: Pseudoips prasinana (assembly GCA_951640165.1). Taxonomy (NCBI): domain Eukaryota; kingdom Metazoa; phylum Arthropoda; class Insecta; order Lepidoptera; family Nolidae; genus Pseudoips; species Pseudoips prasinana. The sequence goes on along the minus strand of OX621243.1, from coordinate 31,143,878 downwards.
AGGCTGCGAAAATGCACAGGAGTTTGCCAATTTATTGTAAAAAAATAGGCGATGGCACATACCCCGTACAAGAATATGGAAAAGTTATATTGATTGGTAATCTCTGCTCTTACGTTACATCACAGCTGGAGCTAATTTCTTCTGTGTACGGAGATACCACAAACATTGGCAATCAAGCTGGTTCTTGGCTATGTCAGCGAGCTATTTTGACTCCCCGCAATGACCAAGCTGCGGCAATTAATTTCAAAATATTGACTCATGCGTCCGGGAATAGTAAAGAATATAGCTCAATAAATACAGGTATGGAAGAAGATGACGCCACGCATTCTCCAGTAGAATTTTTGGATTCCCTCAGCACACCCGGACTTCCAGCCCACAAAATAGTTTTAAAAATCGGTGTACCAATAATTCTCCTCAGAAATTATTGTCCCCCCAAACTTTGTAACGGCACTCGGCTCAAAGTCACAAATCTGCAGCAAAACATTATCGAAGCTGAAATATTAACAGGTTGCGGCGCCGGTGATATTGTTTTTATTCCAAGGATACCTATAATTCCTTAAAACTTTCCTTTCTCTTTCAAACCAGTGCAATTCCCAGTCAGTCTCTGTTATGCCATGACGATTAATAAAGCTAGACATTATCCGTTGCGGGGATGGACCTAAGTATTGGATGCTTTTCCCATGGTCAACTATACGTAGCTCTTTCACGCGTAAACGACCCCAATAACGTTTTTGTGTACGCTCCAGATGGTTCCACAGGTAAAATAAAGAAGCACTAAATTAAATTAAAAAAGAAATTGTATCGGTATCCTCCCACAGCGCTTTACACTAAAAAATACATTGTTAAGTTCCGACATCCACGCGAACGAAGTCGCGGGCACAGCTAGTAAAGATAATATAATTATTATTATCTTGGGACATCTAACATACTGACAGCTAATCCCAAAATAGGCACTAGGCAGAGCTCGTACTAGAGCAACCAGACAACAGATAATGTTTATCAGTTGGCTTATATATTTCACTAGCTGTGCCCTGCGGTTTTACCCGCATTAAAGTATAGGTATAAGTTATAGCCTATGTGTTAATCCAGGGTGTCAGCTAACTCTATACCAAATTTTATTAAAATCGCTCCAGCCGTTTGGTCATAGACATAGAGTAACAAACATACACACTCACACAGTCACACATTCACACACTCACACAGTCACATACTCACACAGTCACACACTCACAATCATTCGCTTTTATAACATTAGTAGGATGACATAAGATCGTGCTCATCGCACAAAGATTTGTCTAGTGTTCCCCACACTAGACAAATCGGATTAGGGATAGGAGCGAGGTGAATTATAGTCTAATCTTGTAACTGTCAGGAACAAATTCCGATATCGGATGGTAAAAACTAGATATTTGGTATAGTAACAGTCCACTTTGTAGGCATCGTAAATTAATTCTTTGGTTGTTTTGAAGCTTCTTTAGTTCTTTTACAACACATTTTGTCTATTCCTTTGATCTGTAGAGTAGAAATTACTTATTTTCTACACCAACAGTTTCTTTCTGATTACATTTTCCAAGAATATCTAGCGATTCCCCGAGATGTGTCTAAGCTTTATCGCTCCGAGCCTTTTCATTGTGTTCCATTGTTGATCCTAGCGTGTGATGCCGCTCAATTAATCTGCCCTGAACGGTTTTGTCGTGTTTTTATTTGATCAATGTTTACAATAAGAAATGTCTTGTTAGGATTCCGTAACCAAGGGGTAAAATGGAATCCTATTACTAAAAATTCGCTGTCTGTCCATCCGTCTGTCACCAGGTTGTATCGCATGAACCGTGGTAGTCAGACAGTTGAAATTTTCACAGATGATGTATTTTGCCGCTATAACAACAAATACTAAGTAACTAAATAAAATAAATATTTAAGTGGGCTCCCATACAACAAACGTGAATTATTTAATCGTTTTTATAGATAATGGTACGGAACCCTTCGTGCGCAAGTCCGACTCGCACTTGGCCGGTTTTATTGAATAGCAACTCAAACGAGCTAAAATGAGCAAGTGGTCACCTGATGATGAGTGAACACCGCCACCCATGGATACTCGCATTTTTAGGCGGTAAGGCGCGTAAGAGGCTGACAACATTCAATTTCATCTGATAACATTAATAGTACCTTATAAACTACCAAATACAGTAATAGAGTGAACAGAAAAAATATTAAATAACGTAAACCATCAGGGATGTATAACATAATCTTTAATAGCGAGATAAATATGACCTATCTAAAATATGTATTTTGTTAATTAAAATCTGAACTATAATAACAATTTAAATTAAGTTTTAATTTCATTGGCATTTGGGAAGGGGGGGGGGGGACTTGTGCCGTAGTCACCAGTCCTTAGCATGCGATTTAGTGACCACAGTTAAGTGAGGTCCGATGGGGCAGAAAGGTTCTCGAGTGGCGACCACGAACCGGAAGACGCTGCGTGGGCAGGCCGTACAAGGTGGACCGACGAAACCACTGGATGCGGGCGCAGGACCGGCTATTGTCGAGATCCTTGGGGGAGACCTTTGTCCAGCAATGGACGTCTTTCGGCTGATATGGTACGCTGCTGTCCTGCTGTATATGTAGGATTAATTTTCCTAGTGCAACGCCCGCACTAAGGAAATTGAACAGATTCGCGGGATCTATTTCATAAATATAAAACGAAGAAAAACATAGATTCTTTGTGGACACTACAAAGTATCTAGAACCGTAGTAAATAGTATTTTGTTATAACTTACATATAGTGGCTAATTCCACAAACGTTTATAATATTTATAATTCTAAAAACGAAGTACCTATGTCTTGATTGTAATTATTCTGGAAGGTCAATCAGTTATTTTATTTAGTCTGGTTAGGTAGTTCTATTGTGTAGAATTTATCGTACATGTGAATCGAGTAATACAAAGTCTTAATTTGCATTATTTGTATATTTAATATGATTTATATTCAGCAATTATAATTCAACATACTCAATGTCGGAAACCAAAATAAAAGAATAGAGCTTTTTAAAGGTAGAACTAAAGTTTTTAAATAATAAGTTATAACTATAAAAAATACAAAAATAATATGTAGTGTTAATTCCGCTCATTGTCAGTTTAATCATGCCGGGATGCAATATTCATCGCAATTTAAATTACATACATGCGCCGCCCGGTACGATACACAACACGTGTATCAGTCCTCCACGGATTCTCAGGGAAAGCTAACTCGTCGAGTGGCCAAATACATTTAAGCACAATTAACACGATGTTATGGATATCCGCAAAGTAACGCCTGATTCAATTACTTCAATTATAATGAACTGAATTTAGTTATCACCACTCTTTAATTCGCTAGACTAGCAAGTCAGCGGATACCGAGCACGTATAAGGCTCCTTTTCCACCAGAGATGTCCTATGCAACGTTGCTATGGATGCGTTTGATATCTACCAATCATATTCATTGGTGCACATAGCTTAGCACTTGTGGAAACGTATTCAACTAAGATATGTTTTTATATGGAAGGATGCGTGCTATGGATGTGTGATATGGATGCGTCCTGTGGATGCCTGCTATGGGTCGTCGCGAGTGGTGTAGCAAAGTGGAGTACCTACAGTAGAAATGAACTGAACTAGTGGCTGGCACAGCAGGACATGTGAACGCCACTCCCTCACCGCTTCCCTACTACCGATATATCGCATAGCTCGAGCTGCGCAGCTACTTTGCGGCGGCGCATCTTCATAGCACATCTTACTCGCACCGCTTCATAGCTTAGCATCAGTGGAAATGGTCACATAGTTTCATAGCTTAGTTTTTACATTCTCGTGCAAAGGCACCCTAAGTGTATCAGTTACCAATCTCTGGATTGTACTTTCCACCAATCGCCACTAATAGACTAGAGTCATCCATGAAGCCATTGAAATTAACTAGTGGAATACCAATATTGCATTTTTTTATTCCGGTATGATATGGCAACCTTCATGAAGCAAGCCTATTCCTTTCTTAAAGGTCGGCAACGCACTTGCTGCTTCGATGGTATTGCAAGTGTCCATGGGCGGCGATGTTCACTTTCCATCAAGACCCACTTGCTCATTTGCCCTGCTATCATATTTAATTTTAATTTAATTCTTACTTTATTATATATGTGGAAAATGGGTCCATATTGGCTCACATGAAAAATTTTATCATATTTTTCTTCTTACTACCGTTTTGTGTTCATAATCATCACTCTTCATAATTTTATTTTTCATACTTTTTTATTCATACATTTTTATTAATATCATCGGAACTCATAACCGTTACTACCAAGAAAAGTATGAAATCATATATTTTTTATTCAGAACGTTTTTTTTCATGACATTCTATTATCACATTGCTTTAATTAATAAATATATATAATACTGTCTATTTTCTAACAAAGATTAGTTTCACACGTGTACGTAAAAGCAATGATTTATAATATTATGAATTTAAATGATTATGTTATGTAATCTTTAGTTGTAATGTTTTTTATGAAATACGATCATTATAGCTTGAAATTGTATGAGAAAAATTTTCTGACATCCGATGATAGGAGTTAAAAAGTTATGTAAGAAAAAGCGCACCCGTGGAAAATAATCCGATTTCAATAGAAACGAATTTACAAATTCTTCTTGGGATGAAATTGCAAACATTACTTATACACACAGCGGAATTATTTGTAAATCGAAATCGATAAATTCCTGTGCCGGATTACTTTATAGCAATAGTTGATCAAATGTTTCAAGTGAACACAGGCCCGCACGCCTGTGCAGGCGAACGCGTGGGAATGCCCAAAATTACTATCAAGGCTAAATTGTGTAACAGGGCATATCACAAAATTTACGAATATTTTAATAACAAAATGCTTGGGATTACTAGCTCTAAGTTAAGACAAAGAAATTTGTAATTAAACTCTAAATATGTTTTATCTAAATTATTATTATTATTCGTTTATTTCGACCAACAAGTGGATCATAATAAGTACATTAAATTAAAATTAGAGAAATAAGACAAAACACAACACAAAATTACATTAGAACTTAAAAAGTAAATTGGCAAAGTCAATGAATTAAAATTAATCACATGTCACGAAAATTAAAATATTAAAATTAAAATATAATTAAGAAAATAAATATAATTAAAAATGTTTTCACTTAGATTTTTGGCAGTGTTTCGCAATAACAACGCACAGCTGGGTGGTGAAAAGAATTGCTGATAAAATGTTCTGTTCTACTTTCAGGGATTAAACATTTAAATTTGAATTTGTAAAGAGAACAAATGATCGCCCGCATCACAATGTGACCAAGCATGAACGCTAAGTAGAGATAAATTGCATACATTGGACCTATTACAAAATTTCTATTTTAATGTCAAAATGCTTAACTTATGAAAAAAAAAGAAATTTGTAGTTCTTAAAATGTTAAGCATGATTTCTTTTACCATTTCGACTAGTTTTTTTTTGTGTTTCTCAGTACGTTTTTATACAGATCGTCAAAAAACATTTTTTTTGGATACTTGAATCTGAATTTTCAAGGAGAAAAAATTAAGAACGCCAGCCCGCATTATAATATGGACAAGAACGAAATCTATATAAAGACAGTTTAATGTTAATGGTTGATACATGTATGTAAATGGTAAGATGCCGATTTGATATTACTCGAACAAATTAAATTTGTTAAGGATCATTTTAGTGACGGTGACAGTAATTGTTAAAATAGCTTGTTGACTTTTAATGTAACCTAGGGACTACTGAAACCACTTACCATCAGATGGACCGCATGATTTTCAATACAGTTAACAAAATTTTTCACAGGCAAATTAGACGTCAAAGCGAAAAGAGGGCAATAGGGATTTTTAGGGAACGGAATTACGATTCAAAAGAATCCTTCCTACATGATTAAAATAAAAATAATTAATTATTGGTACACATGTTTTCATTGTATGGACATGCCTGAGATCGTGGGATTCAATGGGATTTAAACTATATACATATTGTTAAGGTTGGTAATGATTTTTATATGTACTAGTGTGTAGGTCTAGCGGGGTTCAAATCCCGGGTCGGGGTATCAGTGATTTTGGGAATTCTCTGTTAAGAAGATTTCTTAATATCAGCTCGAAGTCTGGGAGTTGGTGGTATAATACGCCCGTGCCTCGGAGAGTGCGTTAAGCTCTCGGTCCTGTACTTGCCTTCTTTTGGTCGTGTCGCTAGTAATCCCATCGAACCATGAAAGGAGTGGAATAGAAAGTGCCCCTGTGCTTGCGCAATCAGTATAATATGTTCCGCACAGATGGCTAGTCTCCATTGAGAGTGGCCGACGTTGCCGAAATTGACCAGGAGGACATTATAGTATGTAGGTATGCTTACATGCTTGCTTAGTATGTAGGTAGATTTAACAGTATAACATTTAATAGCGCAAGACCGGCAATTGTGGAGACCTTTGGGGGAGGCCTTGTTCCAGCAGTGGACGTCTTTCGGCTGATATGATGATGATGAACATTTAATAAATTGTAAAGTTACGTGAAACAGGTGTTGATTATGCAGTCTATGACTGTCCCACCACAGGGCAAGGACATCCTCTCACAATGACATAGGACAGACCATAGTCCACCGCGCTGGCGGCTGGCAGACTTCACATGCCATCAAGAACATTCTGGAGAACTCTCTGCCATTCAGGTTTCCTCACGATGATTTCGAAAAGTCAGTGGTGCGCGCCGTGGGTTGAACCCGAGACCACTGAAACCACAGTCCAACTGTCTACCTACTAGGCCGATCAAATCTTTACTTACCAGTATCATCATAACAGCCGTAAAATTTCCACTGCTGGACAAAAGCCTACCCCAAAATCATGTTGGGGGGGATATGCCATAATCACCACGCTAGGCAGACGGGTTGGCGATCGCAGTAAGATGATCATAGTACACAGAAGGAAGCTGCTGCCCGTTCTCTGGTATATTTTATTTATCTAAACTTTATGCACGTATAGGTACAAGACGGACTTAATGCCTGAGGCATTTTCTCCCAGTGAACCTTAAGGTGGTGTACAGATAATTAGATAGGTGCATTAGGTAGATAATGGAGTGATCGAAATAAGATATGGTACGATAGAAGAAAAAAAAATAGAAATATGAGATCAACAGATATACCTGTATATAAATATATATAATAAATAATATACAACTGAAACATGCATATAAAATACAAAATAATATATATACTCGTATATATATAACGAAAGGATATGATGGTTCAGCTCACACATTGTTAATGGCACCCAGTAAATGTACTCGTAGTTCATTCTTAAAAGTTAAAGTACAGTAAAGTTCTTTTTGTCAAACGTTCTACACTATTTTCCTATAGGCCAACTTTACTCAAAAGGCCTACAATGTCAATATAATAATATATTTAGAGCGCTTTTCGGGCTTCCACGGTACTGCAGCGCATCCGGCATATTTGCTGATGCTGCAGTTGATGACTTTTATGCAATTATGCATAAGAAAGTTGCATCCATTGTGAGATGAATATGAAGGAGCCCGAACAAGATACTGAAAATGGTGGGAGACAGAACGGATACAGTACTTTTCAGTAGGTTTACAGAACTCCACGCCGCGAGGAGTCCTGTAAACTTACTGCGTGTATCTTCAACGACAATTGTAGCTCTATACTTTGAACTAGGCTTGAGACAGTATACCGGCAGACATACATACTTTATTACTCGGGGAGGTGCCCCAAGAAACGTCATTGTCTTAATTAAGTAGTTAAGTAAGTACCTAGTATATAAGCTTTATAATGATATCATCATCTTATCATAGCTTTCTTGAACGTCAATGACATTGCTCGAAATATTTATTGGTTTCTAATAAAGAAAATGATTATACTATCTACAATACTGTCAAGTATACTCCACTGCTTGACTAAATCCTCCCCGATAGATCATCATAGGAGAACTGTGTAAATAATTTGGAGAGATATGGCATAATCGCCAACCTTGGCAGACAGATCGGCGATCGCAGCATTTTGGTCATAATACACAGAGAGATACAGAAAACACTAGGTATATGCTCTGTAAAATATAAAAAAATACTTTCCGATTAGCGTTGCAGGAAAGAAGACTGTTACGGGCTCAGACACTACATAAAATTGTAACATACAACTTTGAAAATAGTAATAGTGTAGTCTTTAAATGTTTGTGAAGAAACATATTTATTTGTAATGTATTGAGTATAAGAAGTTCATATATACATTAAAAAGTATTTTACTTATACTTTACTAAACATATATTCAACACATGGTTAGCAAATTATAATAAAATAATTTTCGATATTTTTTTTGGAAATATCTCATAACTTTAAATAAAAGTTGCCCGAACCTAATAATTTAATTTTATTATTATGTTACTTTGCAAAACTTTTTAGTCACAGTCGAATAGCAATTTACTATAAATATTATTAAATAAAAATCTAAAAACTCATAGCTAATTACAACTTCTTAATGTCGTTTATTTTGTTCTTGATCTCAATTATTTCTATTTTAATATCCAGATCAGAATGTTTGCTGTCAAGTATTAAATTAATTAATTATTATTACAAAGAAAAATCAAACATATTGGAGATCTTAAATTATTTATTGAGAAAATGTTTACTTGAGCTCTTTATACCATTGGGATCCTTGCACTGTTTCCATTGCGTGTTTCGTTAATGTGCAAATTATGCTATGTGAATACAGCCTCTGGTGGACTGTTGGTCTGTTCATCTTCTTGAGAGGAGGAGAAGGAGACTATCGAGCAAGTGGGTCGCTTGATGGTAAGTGTTCACCGCCAGCCACGTACCCTTGTGAGGTCTTTAAATAATCAGGAAACAAGTGTTGCTGACCCTTCTCTCTACCCCAATGAGGTCTGGCGACTTACACAACATTATGTTATTAAAGTTATTTTTAAGGAATGGAATGTCTTTTGTAAAGTCCCAGTCGGGCTGCTTCTTCAACGAAGAAGCCATACATATCTTACTTTATTCTGAAAGATGGAACTACCTACCCAGTAATTATGCTATGCTCTGCCTTGCATTAAATTTTGCCACCGATGGGTGCTGATGGGATCACGTGTCAATTACCGAGAGCCTAAACTTACAGAGCCAGTCAAAATTATTCAATATTTTAACGATTCTCTTATTTACAAAAATAAAGAATCATAATACGGTTTGTCTAGAAGGTTGTCACTACTACAGCGGACAACAGAGGCGAATGGACTCAAGACTAAGTGAAATATTTAAATATTGATTACATGAATATTTCGCTTAGTCTTGAGTCCATTCGCCGATTAAGTCTATTACTATTAAGTCGTTCGGGGTTGCGACCATCACTCGGGGCCGGTAATGAAGTGGGGATGCGTACATCCCCACGTCAGGAACCATGCTAGTCCCCCTCTCGTATGAAGGTCGATTCGCAGCCGCCTCTCTACGTTAGAACGCAAAGATGCGGGACGCTCGTCTGATTTAAAATCAGTGTACGAATTTCATCAATACGAAAGATATTAATAATAATAATATATTTATATGCGCAAATTTGGAGAACCGAAAGACCTGCGATCATACCTATTGTTATATCCACAAATGGAGTTATTCCTAAATCCCTGAAATCAACCTTGCAAGTTTAGGGCTTGATATCTGGCTGGAGAGTTACATGCAGAAGGCGGTTCTGCTGGCGAATGCCAGGATTGTGCGGAAATTTCTCTCCATGTAGCCCAAATATTGTATAAGTTGTACCTATTTGTGTTAAAATACCCTTGTATGATATCTTGTAAATAATATTGGTAATAAACATGTGAGATAATAAATACTTTATTTCAGCTATTAAAAAGCCGTATAGTGTTAATACAAATTCTAAAAATCTATTTCAATTTCAATTTATTTATTGCTTTCATTGGTTTTACATAGGTATTTTAGATTATAATACAGTACCAAACATGAACCCTGTAAGGGCACTGCAACAATACAATATACTTACAAATATTTTTGTCAAAAACTTCATATGTTTAACTTAAATTAAAATGAATACAATAAAATAGCATTGTGAATATCTGTAAAGTGTGCTTTTATGTTTTTTTCTTTATTGAATAGGCAGCGACGTAATAACGTTCTTAAAAAATATATTATTATGAAGGGAATTACTAATTAGGATTTATTTTCTTACCGACCACTGTATCTTATTAGTGTTTACATTTTTTTATGTATTTATGTCAAAAGTTTTGTTAGTATTTTAACTGGATAGATTTTACAAATAGTTAATAAATTTAATAAATATTTATTACATAGTTTTATCATTTAAATACTCATTTATTGAATAATAGTTTTTATTTATGAGCAACAATTTTAACTTTTTTATATATTTGAAATTATTTTGTTTATTTTTTATACAATCTGGTAGTTTATTATATAGCTTTACCGACATAGCAAGGGGGCTGCAAGAGTGCATTTTTATTCGTTACACCGGAAGGTTTAGTCTATTCTTATGTCGATGTGAGTATTTTATTGGTAGATCTTCACGTTTATTTTAATAATTCTCAGTGTTTACGGAACGATTAACATATTTCGATGATGTATATACTAGGTAGAGTAAGAATTTTGCGGTTTTAGAAGTGAGGCTTGCAGCTATCGGTTTGATCTATATTTGATAAAATTCTAATAATTTTTTTTTGTTGTGTAAAAAGATTTAGTGCGTCAGTACTATTTCCCCACATGATTATGCCATAACTAAGCCATGCAAAAGCATATGCGTAATAGGTTTTGAGCGCGGTTTTAAAGTTCGTTGTTTTCTTTATCTCTCGGAGGGCATACGTGAATTTAGAGAGTTTTGCCGTAATTGCTTGTATGTGCTGTTTCCAACTAATGTGTTTGTCTATTATTAAACCAAGTAGCGTGAATTTATCGACAACCTCTACTTTAAAGTTATTATTTATAAAATTTACGTTAAGGGGTGTTTTTTGGTAAGGATAGAATGTCATAATTTTCGTCTTGTCAAAATTAATTTCTAAGTTATGTTCGTGCATTCAGGTCAAAATTGTATTAAAAATATAAGTCAATTGATTATTTATATTAATGTCAGTTCGGCATGAGGCCAGAAGAGAAATGTCATCGGCAAATAAAACGCATCTACATTAGTACTACTAGGATCTAGGATATTGTGATGCTGGAATATATTTGGTGCTAGGTTATGTTTAAATTTAACGCTTACGTCAATTAAATTGTGCTACTAGCGGCCAAATTACTAAACTGTTTTTCAATTGCTTAAACAACAAATTATTAATACCCGCCTATCTTTAGAAATTTAATCAAATTATTGATCTTGGCGCATCGCATCGCGCAAAAGCTCCCGTAATATGTAACTATGCAAATATTATCGCTGACTAGTTTAGCAACTAAATGCCAATGGTGGAAAATTGATACAATAAAAGCAAATATTGTTAAGTTAATTCTATCATATTTTTATATCTGCTAGTACAACACATACTCGCTGTATTCTCCTGTTCGTTATTTGTTCATTCTTTTTAAACCATGGAACGGATTTCCAAGTGGTTTTCACCATCATATTTTCTCACGAAAGGTTTATTTATATTATACAATCGAATTAAGTTTGTATGTAGAATAAAATTACAAGACCTTAAGAGATAAGTAATGGAATCAGGCGTTACTTTGCGGAAATCTATAACAATCAAAATACAATATAATACAATATGCAGTGTTAATTCCGCTAAACTCACAACAACAATTACCGGGGATAAAACTACATATTGATTTTGGATTCCTAAGAGATAAATAAAAGTATTGTTCTACTAGACAATTGTGATTCTTCTAAACTCTTAAAAAGAACTTCGCAATGGCATGGCATGGAGTTACAATTAAAATTTGTTTATTTTTTCAATTAACTCGTTTTAATAACTATCAGCAAATTACAAGGTTGGTTAGACATTCAATGAGTCAATTGGAGTTCATGCGTGTCGAGTGCGATTTCCCAGAACATCAGCTAACTTTCCAGCTAAACGTAACCCTTTAAAGAGCTGCAAACATTCTTCAAAGAAAACCAAGTCAAAGGCAAGGTACGTTAACATTGTTGCCTAAAAAGTTTATTTTCTGAACTATGCCAGTTCGAAGCGGGCGGGTCGCTTGTTATATTACAAATCATACATATAATAGACAATCGTATAATATCTAACTTGTTAATTTGATTGTATGGAGAATATTATTTATGATTGCTATCTTGAGTTTAATTTTATTCGATATTCGGTGAAGCAATTGAAGCCTCCTAGCCTAATTATAAAAATCAAGTTAAAATTCTATTGTATATATTTAAATACGTCAACCCGTCTGCCAAGCGTGGCGATTATAGCATATCCCCCAAGATGATTCTTGGGGGAGGCTTGTCCAGCTTTGGACTTCTTTCAGCTATAATGATGATGATGGTGAAGGTGTAAGTAAATTACATTGACTTCAAAGCTATGGTAGAAGAAAATGCGATTTTATTCCATGTTCGGTGAAGCAGGTGAAGGCTCGTAGGCTAACTATAAAAATCAAGCTAAAATTACTGAGGGGCATAAGCTATACGTTATAACCTGTCAACTAATTATGCGCTCAGTGCACATAATTAGGGCGCACATTATAATCAGTTTCAGTAGTTCGACAGATCTATGTACCTATGCTCTGTTCTTTTCATATTAGCTATATTAGAGAGAGAGGTAATGACATTTAAATTAATTAAGTGTTGTAAAAGACATAATCGTCAGCAATGCGTTATACTGTTATTCGACACATTAGCATAAAAGTAGCAGAGTAGTAATTTTAATAATGTTGGGGTTAGCAAAATTACTAGATTGTACTTTGGTTCACTGTAATTGTTGATAATGCCCTATCTGGCTAGGAATCGCGCGCATGACATGAAGAGGAATCTTGAACGTGTTTGTAGCCTCTCTGTTGTTGCGATTGTCCATGGGTGGTAGTGATCACTTACCATCAAGTGACTCAGGAGATCGTTTGTTTTGGAATAAATGTTCTAGTGAAATAAAAAACAATACTAAACTTCAAGTTTCATATTCTTCTAATACCTTCTTGAAAACTAAACCATTTACTTTTGAGTCATCAAACGACAGAAAAATAGACTAAACCTGACCGTGTTTTGTTTTAAGTCCCTGGGTTTTTGTTTTTCAAACATTTATTTTCAGTTTGAAATAGACTTATCAATACTTTTTAGACGGTCATGTCCTGGATATACACGAAAAAGAAGAGGATCATATGACGAAATGAAATAATGAGGAATACGTTTTCATAAGAAAAAGGCAGCTAGTAGGCTCTTAAAATAGTTTTTTTCCACTAGCTGAAAAGTTCTAACTTTTCAGCATAACTCTATACTCTATCGTAGGCGGCGCGGCGGTAGAGTAATGAGAATTTATTTTCTCACTAGTCCCACGATATAATGTGTTACTGAAAGTTAGAGTTAGTGTGACTCTTTATTACCACTTCTTCTGCTTGTAGTTCTATGGTACAGACGCCAGCACATCAAACTACCCCAATCAGTCAAATTTCGTTTATAGATTTTCAACTTTATCACATAAGCATAAGGTTCACTTTCAATTGAGGAAATTTGACAGATTTGGGTGATTTGGGAGATTAAATGCACAATAAAGAACTTATCACCCATGAATTTATTTTCATCAATTAAATAATCTTCACATCAAATGTATAGATTGCATATCAAAACCCAGGCGTACCTGAAAAGTCATACGCTACTAGAAAAGTAGGTTAGGTTATAATAGAATTGTAACCAAACCGGGCAAGCAAAGGGACCGGCGAGTGCTAGAAACATTTAATTAAACATATAATGCTACTTATAATATATATATATATATATATATATATATATATATATATATATATATATATATATATATATATATATATATATATATATATATATATATATATATATATATATATTATAAGTAGCATTATAAATAGCCACTACGAAGAGTCTCAATCCTATTATTGATTTGTACATCAATAATAGAAATGAGACTCATCTTAGCTCTAGTTGGAAAAAAACTCACTACTCTACCGTAAGACATTTCAGCAGAACTAGTGGGAACAGACGTTTAGTAGCGCGACAGTTGCACAAACAGCTCTAACCTGATACTCTCGTGATCCTGTCCGCCCTAACCCAGATTTTGAGCCTGACGGTTACTTAAACGGGTAAAGGTGAATAGGAATCTAAAGGTATTTCTATTCACTGCATCTTATGTACAAGTTATATCATGACTCCATGAATATTTTTAAAACCCAAATTTTGAAGTCCCCAAGCTCACCATCATATAGGTAATACATTGTCTTAATGCATACGTAGATATATTTTGCAACCTTTGATTCAAGTTTATAATAAGCGTAATTGTTAATTTGTTATATTTCTGTTTATATAGTTTATTAACACTTAAATTTCATTACGTTTGTTTCGGTTATAGCTTACGTTATCACTTGTATTTAATTTCACCTGTTATTAGCTACTGTATAATTCTATAACTAATTGTTACCTCTCGTTATTCAATATGTTATATACAGAGGCGAATTGGTACACTATAATTTAAATAAATAAATAATATTTTTAGTTTTTAGCACGTTCCGTTGGCACCCTGTATGGCGCCTAGGATACTCTATTGCTCCGTCGTCCACTTGCCCATCAAATATTTACATACTTTTGTATTCAGTGGAGCCTACTCTCTATTTTTCGCAGTAGTAAAAAACTTTAGTCAGACTTTACATGGCAGGATAAAAATGATCAATCACCAAAAGAGATCAAAATTATTTAGCCACAAAATTTTTTCATCAAGTCAGCCGAAGATCATTATTGTCGTTATTGCCACGCTTGGCAGACCGGTTGGCGATCACAGTATGATGTTATAGTAGACCGAGAGACGTTACTGCCCGTTCTCAGGGAGATTTTCCATCGGAACGAGTTCTATTTTATATTATTGCTATTATTGCCACGCTTGGCAGACCGGTTGGCGATCACAGTATGATGTTATAGTAGACCGAGAGACGTTACTGCCCGTTCTCAGGGAGATTTTCCATCGGAACGAGTTCTATTTTATATTATTGCTATTATTGCCACGCTTGGCAGACCGGTTGGCGATCACAGTATGATGTTATAGTAGACCGAGAGACGTTACTGCCCGTTCTCAGGGAGATTTTCCATCGGAACGAGTTCTATTTTATATTATTGCTATTATTGCCACGCTTGGCAGACCGGTTGGCGATCACAGTATGATGTTATAGTAGACCGAGAGACGTTACTGCCCGTTCTCAGGGAGATTTTCCATCGGAACGAGTTCTATTTTATATTATTGCTATTATTGCCACGCTTGGCAGACCGGTTGGCGATCACGGTATGATGTTGTAGTAGACCGAGAGACGCTGCTGCCCGTTCTCTGGGAGATTTTCCATCGGAACGAGTTCTACGCCCCCCACAGGATAAGATAGGGTGGTGATATTGTATGCCTTCAGCCACACAGCGGTACAATTCGTTACCTAACTAATATAATTTTCTAGGCAGCCACCTATTGACCTGTATACATTAAATAATTATGTTTAAGTTGCCTTCAAGTCTATTTGAAAAATATTTTATTTCGACGCGTATATTTAATCTAGACACAAATAGTAGAAGTTAAAAACGTTATTTGATATAACAAAATATTATTATATTTACGCACTGGGTCAAAAAAAATTATATTAAAAACTTACCTCAAAGCATAGTAAAGTAAAACTATTGACTATATTTCCTCAAGTTCAAAACACTAATCTTGGGAACCAAAACCATTTGTTTCACAATTGTTAATATAGTTTTATATTTTTACACATGATAAAGTTTTGCAGACGATTCGCGGTTTCACAATACGAGAGACGCGTCTGTCGCGCGCCGAACAAACCCAACTACTGAATGAACTCCGTCAATTTCCGCCACGATTTGCCGCCGAGAAAATGCTTCTTATTTACTATATTTTCCCCATAACATCGGAAAATTATCCTTGTGGAACTTGGAATATTTTTAGTAGAATTAATTAGGTCGTCTATTATAAATAAGTTGGTAAATAAGACCATACTTATGACAAACTTGGCAATGGAAATATTAAAAGACAGTAAACACGCTGTTAATATTCATGATATAAATTAATATGTATTATCGAACTATAATACGACTAATTTAGAAATAAACCCACACTTGTCTTTGTCTGCATGCGTTGTTGTTCAGTTACTATCGCTATCATGTTTTGGATCGGATTTCTACCCGGGATAGCGATTTTTCCTTTACCTACTGCTTCATCGGACAATCTAGAAGAGTCTTAAGAGTACATTAGTGATGCTGAGTGCTCACAAAACATATTAAGTCAATATTATATTATAAATTATATTAAATAATAAAAATATTAATATTAAGATTTATATTTTTTTAAGCTTGACAACCATAATGTTGGATATCCATAAATTTAATTATCCGACGGGTCTTGAACCCGCACCCTCTACCAATCCTGGACCCGCCAGATGATTAAATTTTACATTCTAATATAATTTGTGTATTTTCTCACTTTGTATTATTTTATGAGGTACAATAAAGAGTTCATCTACCTAACAAGAGGCGAGCGGGAGCTAGAGCCAGAGCTAACAAATACGGCTCAAACGTACCGCGCCAGAGGGCACTCCATTTGGGGTTCAAGCCTCGGTTCAGGGCGGATACTGGCGTGGAAATGCATGCGAGGGTCGATTTTTTGGCCGCTTGTCAAATTGAGGATAGGAAGAGACATTTCAACAGCTTCTGAACAGAACTTCAGTGTGTCGCACAAGCGTGCAATCGAACTATGGTGAGTCGCAGTACAGTTTTGTCGCATAAGCGTCAATCGCACACCCATTTGTTGAGCTCACGTAGTACACTTGCCTACTCACGCTACGTCTTCCGGTTCGTGGTCACCACTCGAGAAACATTCTGCCCTAGCGGCCGTCGGTTCTACGCGTCGGTAGTCGGTGCCCTGCCCACTGCCACTTCAACTTGGCAATTCTTCAATATAGTTAAGGATTTTTTGGAACGAAGTTCCTTATCGCGCGTTGTGAAAGGGGGCTAGACGGAAAAAATTCTTACGAAAAGTTGTCACGACACTTTTTGCAGCTGTGTGGCGTGCGCATGTTTCTCTGTCTGTCTCTCTCTCTCTCTTATAGAAAGCAAGCCAGATATTTTCATTTCAATTTCGCATTGAACAGTGTGGTGTCGCGACGATTATTTTTGTTGAGTGTATACAGGTTTTTGTACATAATAAATAATAAGAAATAACTTCGTTCCATCCGGGTGTCCCTTGACACCTTTCAAGTATTTTTCAAATTAATATCACATTCAGTTTTAGATTAGCTAGAGTATAAGTAATAAATTGATAGTGTCATAAAACAATCTCATCATCATCATCATCATCATATCAGCCGAAAGACGACATTAAATGATTGTTAGTAAGAGTACTCGATATGGAAATTATATTTTTAACCTCTGAAACAATAAAAAGGGTATGGTTTTATGACTATGTCTTGAGACTACGTCTATACACGAATCAAGGGCCCCTAGTTGTAAATGGAACGAGTTTTAAGTTTAAAATTTGGAGACATTGTGTAACATAGACTGAAATCCGAAGTTTGAATAGAATTAAAGTAAGGGAGGGATGAACTAGTGAGGGACAAGTTTAAAATCAGTTAAGTTGGTAAATTCAAAGGATTGTGGGTTATATCGACAACCACACTTAAAATAACACTAATTTTAAAGGTGCCTGCAACTTAGGTAAGTAGTTTTGAGTTTATCCATTGTAATCATACAATTATGTGTTTATCTTGTATCTCTTAGAACTCTACTAATGTAGAGTTTATATTTTAATGATTTGCTATTATGGACCCTGAGTTAATTCCCAAAATCTCCAAAGAGTTGCTCAATATGTACTAAGTCGAAGCCACCACGATTAAGTAGTTCAATTAGATCAAGGGTGTGCTGAGTGTCTTTCTTAGCTGTGGTTATAGAAACCTAAGGGACCCCTAAGTCGTCTATTAATAAATTGTTACTTGTTACTTCTGAAGCGAGCGGCAAGTCAGTCTCACCTAGAGCGAGTTGTTTCACGTTTCACATTGCGATAAATGGTGAACTGTGAACCAAAACAATTGTCCCTTTTATGTTCGCCAAATTTATATCTTTAAGAGGTCGATAGCTCGCGTGGTTTAATCCAGGTGCATTATAGTAGTGGGTGGTAGGCAAAACAGGCCGCTAATAATGTGGCGAGTATACAACGTGTAACAGAAAGTGTGAACGTAACTTAAGGGGGTTATAGGGTATCAGGACGGCTACCTATGGACGAAACTTCAAACAGAAATAATCATTTTTTATTCAACTAGTAATTTATTTTTCTATCGACAACCTAAATCAACGAGTAAGATTACCGACATTATGAACAACACTAAAAACTCAGCCGCAATAATAATGAAAATAATAATGAATAGCCGGTAATGAACCTTACCGCGAACTCTTTGGGTACCTACTACTTAGACTGTAAATAAAAAGTGTGGTTCTGTACAGTCACATAATTTATTACACGTGTTTATTTTAAGATTCAATCAAATGTTTAACTGAATTTTTGCTCTAATTTTTAAAGGTTCCTTGTAACGACATTTTAATCATTCATACAAAGAACAATGCTCACAATGTATGGGGAAAAAACCCAGGCCCGGCGCAAATAAAATGTATCTCAGATTTTAAGTATTTATATGTGACATAATATTCAGTAGGGGGCATTACCAAAATCTTTTTTTAAATGTCATAAATTGCTAGTTGTTTTATGTAAGGAGCTTCAAAAATGTGATTTTTTTTTAATTATTTCTTTCTTTACAGTGCGTCTCCGCCTTGCAACAACCACTGAGAATATTATAATGGTTAGCGTAGTATGTTAAAATATATGTATATACATATTTCCATTAAATAATTCTATTTAAAAATTACTTTTACGAAAAAAGGATTAGCAAAATATTACGTTTAAAAACGAATTTTTGGCTATATTTTTTTTTAGTATGAAAGTACTATTTTATACTAAGAATTTGAGATATGTACCGTTTGCGCCGGGGCCTGGGTTTTTTTTGAGCATTATCCTTTGATAACAAGGAAAAATCACTTAATTTAATTTAAATTGGTATTCCGCAAGATGTTGGATCTAGGAGAAATAAATAATTTAATTGACTTATGTAACTGCAGATATTTTTTTGTGTGTTAAATAGTAAGAATATTAAATTTTTCTTTCAGCATGTGAATTTAATCTGGCCGGAAACGAATAGGTACTTAATTTTTAATACAAACTATACAAACTAACCAGATAAACACACGCGGTACGACTACTGATAAATTACGAAAAAATATGAATAATGTACTAGGCTCATATGAACATTAGGGACATTTCGAATTCCGTCCTGATTTTGTCGCAAGGAACTCTAAAACGGCGGCGAATACAAAGGATTGATGTAGGTAAATAATAAATGGTTAAATATTTTTTAATATTCATCAAAGCGGGCGCCGCGCGCCGCGGCATTTGAATGTGTTCGTGTCATTGGTGTAGCGGTAGCGTGTTCAACTGCAGATAATAAAGTCCTGGGTTCAAATCCCGGGTCGGGCCAAAAAGTGATTATGGGAATAATGAAGTCCTGGGTTCAATTCCCGGGTCGGGCCAAAAAGTGATTATGGGATTTTTCCGTAAAAAGAAATTTCTCAGTATCAGCCCGAAATCTGGGAGTTGACGATATTACACCCCCATGCCTCGGAGAGCACGTAAAGCCGTCGTTCCTGTGCCTGACCTCTTTCCGGTCGTATTGCTAGTCGTCCCATCGGATCATGAGAGTGATGGAGTAGAAAGTTCAGGGGCACTTTCAATTCCCTGTAACGACATATTAATCATTCATACAATACATTCAAATAAAAAAATATGAATAATGTACTAGGCTCATATGAACAGTAGGGGACATTTCAAATTCCGTCCTGATTATATCCAAAGTTACACTAATATGGCGGCAAAATCAAAGAGTCGATGTAGGTAAATAATAAACGGTTAAATATCTTTTAATATTCATGTAAGCGAGCCGCGCGCGTCGTCGATACCTAGGCGGCTCTTTTGAGTGGACTCAAAGACGCCGCCAAAGGGGCCGCGTTCGAAGAAAGTCGCCAAATTCATCAAATATTGTGCATTTATTTAAAAATATTAAAATCATCAGTTGTTCGTAAACTGCTGTCTATTTAGGTCGTGTTTAGTTACTAAATCGTCAAAAATGTC
The DNA here is from genome assembly GCA_951640165.1 of Pseudoips prasinana. Lineage (NCBI taxonomy): Eukaryota > Metazoa > Arthropoda > Insecta > Lepidoptera > Nolidae > Pseudoips > Pseudoips prasinana. The sequence continues at coordinate 31,123,479 of OX621243.1, read as the reverse complement.
GTTTAGTAATGAGTAAAGTGTTCCGCGAAATCCTTAAGTATGTCGTTTAGTGATCGTAGTAATTTTGAAAATTTCGTGCATTCATCTATGAAAGAATAACCTCAGACGTGCACTTTGTGATGATGAGGATTCATAGGTCACAGAATTTAAGGCTGTTTAATTACGAGGAACCTATGTCGTGAAGGGTACAGTGTCGCGATGGAGGCCACGCCTCTTTATAACTAAGAAACATGAAAGCTTTACGATTCTATGAATATGTTGTACATGAGAGAGACTCGTGTTAGTTGGCAAGTCTTAGAGTTAAGCTTTCGGTGTCGGTGCAGATTTTAGTGAACGTGAAATAATGAAATTCTTCCATCAGAACTGAAAACAACTTCAACTAGAAGTTAAACTATAAAAAGATTCTCGTAATGTGTTTGTGTATCACGTACTTATACGATGTAAAGTATCCAATAGCTATTCAGCAGTGCTATAAATAAAAACATAACTCGAAAATAAAACAAAATATGTGTAGTGAGTGCAATCGGAATCAAACTACCAGGCGTGCATAGAAACACAGAGGTACCTATGTCAAACAATTTCTAGCGTAATAGTCAAGCGTCAGAATCAGCTGTGCTGTGTTAGTTCGTTATATCGATAAAAATACTTGTCGATATATTGAATGGTATAGTATTTTACGATCAAGATTAAAATGATGGTATTTCGGTATGAGATTTTGTGTATAGGTAGGCTTAAGGAGACCGTATATGCCCCTTAAGTTACGTTCACTCTTTCTGTTACACGTTGTATAATACATTGACAGGTTTAACTCAATCCGTACTCAAATAAAAAGGACCACTCTTCCCACTCATACCTTGTACGAAGAATATTTATAATTAAATTATTATAATATTCTAAAACAATAGTGAGGTACATAATTAGGTATGTACATAACAACATTAATTTTAAGATTTTATTTTTGTACTTTTGTTTACTCGTAAAAACATAACAATTCTTTATCAAAACAATATTCATTTAGAAGTATAATTTAAAAATATTTAATGTGCTCTTGTATAATTAATGAAAAATAATGTTTGTCTAATTTTTTCCCATGTTTAATTTTTGTATTAACCCTGACGTACTTAAAATATTAGTCTCATATATGAAATAATTATACACATGTAGCGTAGCGGTTCAGACAGTCGCCTTGCCACTTCGTGTCCCGGCTTCGATTCTCGCGCAGGGAAAACAAATGTGTGACCCATAAATATTTGTTCTGATTCTAGATGTAGGTACTTTGTGTCCCCGTGACACAGGGATAAATTTACATAAAAACAATATTGTTTAGAAATATTAAAGCAACTTAACGTTTATTTTACACTAGCTGTGCCCCGCGGTTTTACCCGCGGTAAATTTTATAAATTATCACAGCTCCTCCCCCGTAGGTGATAGCTTGATAATATGTAGCCTTTATGTTGACCCGACCTCTTAGTAATATTCATTCAAAATTTGAAGGAAATCCATGCAGTACTTTTTGAGTTTAGCCCGGAAATACATACAGACAAACAGATAAACAGACAAAAATTCTAAAAGCTATATTTTTGGCTTCGATTTCGATTGCAGATCACGCCACCAGTATCCTTTTAAAAAAATATTCAATGTACAGTTTTGACTTTCCTACGATTTTATTATATGTATAGATAACCAATAGGAATAAAATTTTACCAATACTTACTTAGTTATCGTATGGGCAGTGATTGTTCATGCCGCCCAGTAGGCCTCAGATATGGCTTAACTTCTGTTGTCTAATGAATACAACCGGGACCGACAGCTAACGTGCCCTCCGAGAACGGATACGCTAGATAGCACTTTAGCGGTCACCCATGTATGAACTGACCGCGAGCCTAGTTACTTAACCTTGCCGATCGCTTACCGACTGATGAGAGCATCTAGCTATAAAAATATAATTAAACAAAGCAGACGATTGGATAACTTTAATAATAGGATAGACAGACTCTTAGACCAAAAGAAATTATAGACAATAAAGTATACAATGGGCAAAAAATTTGATCTTTTCCAGATAAAGAACATTTTTGGAAAACTTTCAGGCATGAAGGTTTTCTCAAGATTATTTCCTTCACCGTTTTAAGTACGAGAAAAGTCAGGCTTCAAACACTTAGTGAAAATCCGGCACGATTCGTGAATGGCTGTGTCCACTAGCCTTTATTTGAATAATATAAAACTTGTTCGATCTTATTTTGTGTCTCATACTTTTTTCTCTCTTTCTTTCTATTGCACAACATTTCTATTTATTACACTTTTAATAAAGGTTGCTGATTTTGGTTGAAAATGTAAAATGTGTTTTGCACACCTTCAGCATTTACAATGCCTTTAAGCGGTAATCTGCCAGTTGCTTATGAAGAGTGGTCCTGCTAGAAAGTGGCTGTCGTAGTTTGGTGAACCGATAGCTTCAGGTGAATCCAATATTCCATTTTTAGAGTTCCGTAGCCAAATGGCAAAAAACGGAACCCTTATAGATTCGTCATGTCTGTCTGTCTGTCCGTCCGTATGTCACAGCCACTTTTTTCCGAAACTATAAGAGCTGTGCTGCTGAAACTTGGTAAGTAGGTGTATTCTGTAAACCGCATTAAGATTTTTACACAAAAATAGAAAACGAACAATAATTTTGGGGGGTCACCATAGATAGAACTGAAACTCAAAATTTTTTTTTGATTGTACCCATACATATGGGGTGTCTATGGATAGGTCTTCAAAAATCATAAATTGAGATTCCTAATATCATTTTTGGCTAAACCGAATAGTTTGCGCGAGAGACACTTCCAAAGTGGTAAAATGAGTGCCCCCCCCCCCCCCCCTGTAACTTCTAAAATAAGAGAATAATAAAACTAAAAAAAAATATATGATGTACCTTATTTTTTTCTCAAAACAATCGATCGTAATATTTGATCTTACAAAGATATACTTTATTTCTATCTAGTACAAATGTTCTTATTAACAAATTTTGTACAATTGCACCTTGATTAGATTTACGTATTTACCTATTGAATTATACGAAACATCAACTTACTACTCCGCTACTGTATTTTGAATCTAGCAACATGTACATGGAAAGTATTCGAGATCTGTGTTGTCAAAGGTATTTACGGATAACGGCGCCAAATTCCAATTGTGAAGGCAGTATAACGTCACGGTGGCGAAATATTATCAACATCAAAATAATAATGGAAAAAAAATATAGTTTCTACATGTTGTACAAGAAGTACTAGAATTGATCATAATAATTGAAGAATTATCGAAATGATCGTATTACTCAGATGTTTATATAATCAAAAGTGAATTTGGCACAATGTGGCATAGACACTAACACTGAAAATTGGTTTAAACGAGATCTAGCAAGTAGTTTTTTTTAATACGTTATAAACCGCAATTTGCTTGCATTTAATCAACTGAAATACTTGCTGCTAGGGAACCCTGCATGTGCGAGTCCGACTCGCACTTGGCCGGTTTTAATCTTTAATTTCTACCCACGCATACTCAGAAATAGTATTATCAGTGTTAATTTTAGCCTTAGTGGAAAATGTGGGTTGAAAACGGAAATCACCGTAAATTGCCAGCATGTACTACAATATTTTTGATGAATAAAGATTTATTATTATAAATATTGGTCGGTCCTATTTACAGAAATACCCTCAGTGACCACAACGTCCAATAAATATCAATTTAATACAAGACAATATGTACAACATTGTTTAACGCGACTAACCTTTTTTTTTTTTTTGTGCGTTTCGATCAAGTTGCTTTGTTCGTGGTCTCGGGCTGACTGGCGCAGCGGGTTGCTCCGCTACTGAATGTGTAGAGTTTTTTAACTACCCTCACTGAATCACTTATCACACTACTAAGGCCGGTTACACGCTGCACTAACGGAGGTGTTAAGGTTAGTCGCGTTATTACCTGTAAACAATGATATGTAATGGTATAATTATGATACGTATATATGATACGTAATACATTTTATTACAACAAATACCATCATTATATCAGCCGAAAGACGTCCACTGCAGGACAAAGGCCTCTCCTAAGGATCTCCACAATAGCCGATCCTGCGCTGCCCATATCCAGCGGCTTCCCGCGGCCTTTGCAAGATCGTCGGTCCACCTTGTAGAGGGCCTGCCAACGCTGCGATTCGTGGTTGCCACTCGGGAACCTTTCGGCTCCATCGGTCGTCATCGGTTCAATGAGTAACTACAATAACAAATACAATATTAAAACAAATAAAATTTTTAACCCTAAACCGGCGAGCATGTATAAAGAATATAATGATAGTAAACTAAGCAGATGTGTACAATGATCATAACTAATGGAAATCCGTTGTCTCTGCCTACCCCTCTAGGAAACCAGCGTGAGTCTATTTATGTATGTATAAAAATTTAAAGTTCACCAAAACATATTCAAGTTTGATAGCGGTATCTAGGGTACATTCTATTTGTATGAAAAAGCGTGTCTTAAGGGATTCGCATCAAAAGGGCCCAATGAATCCTATTACTGAGCTACAGCTGTCCGTTTGTCTATGTTTCAGTTGGCTTTATCCCATATCATACCAAACATATTAATAAATAATATGACAGTTAAAATAATGTAATATCCTGGGACATTATTCACACACGGCCATCTGATCATAAACTAAGCAGAGCTATGGAAACCAGATAAATGATAATATACATACACTACTTTTCTTTTGTAAAAAACATATTTATATAGATAATTTATTTACACTCAGACTCGGGACAAACAGACATGTTCATGCACACAAATATCTGTCCTGGATGGGAATCGAACCCACGACATGCGGCGTGAAAGGCAAGTAGTTACCAACACGCCAAGAGTGTGTATTTCTATTGCCGACATTAACAGATTACAATAAAATAAAGTTAACAATCAAAATAATAAATTACTATCTCTACTACTCTCGATGGTACCGAACCCTTCGTGTCCAACTCGTACTTGACCGGGTCTTATATAATACTAGCTGTGCCCCGCGGTTTTACCCGTGTTAAACTTTATAAATTATAGCCTATGTGTTAATCCAGGGTGTCAGCTAACTCCATACCAAATTTTATTAAAATCGCTCCAACCGTTTCGACGTGAAGAAGTAACAAACGTACACACTCACACACTTACGCACTCACACAGTCACAACTTTCGCCTTTATAATAATAGTGTGATATCTGTTTTTATTACGAACTACCTTTGAAATAATGAAATTCGTTTAGGAGGCATTCACTGCTTCACCGGGCTTCGGCCCATTGCTTGTACACACGGCTACATATCAACCTATACAATTCCAGTATAAGCTGACCTGTCATTGTATGGAAATCCTATACTACGCGAGATCAGCTTCATCATCAGCTTGCGAGATCTGCTTGCTTGCACAAATAACTGCCTGTGCTGAAGCACAGGGCGGTTATTTTTGTGCAACTGTTCATCCACGTTAGTACGTGAAGACGGAAACCGCTCTGGTCCGATTAAAGATCAAAGAGGGGGACCTTAGTTTTCGACGCTATGATAGAGCTATGCAGGAAATTATACCTACGCGTGTTATCTTTAGCTAGTACCGTGTTCTGAAGCTAAATGCTAATCTAGTATTCAAGTTCATAACCTTGAACAACATGTTTGTACATCTAAATAAAACTCGATAGTAATAAGTTATACAGACATGTAAAAAATTTAATAAATCTTAATCTTTACTAATTATCTACCTAAATATACAGTTGAAAAGAATACATAAATATAATTTTGTAAGTAATACAATAAACTTATTTTAACAATTTGAATTAAAATGTAACTATTCAAGATGGTTTATTACGAAATTATTCAATGACCAAAGGCTTCATCTAAGCTTGTTTGTATTTATAATTCAAATTTATGAAGTTTGATCAGTTTTCGTGAATCTGAGAATAGATTAACAGATTTCAAAAACTTATTAAGTGGTTATCGTATCCACTGCATGTTTTTTAGGGTTCCGTGCCCAAAGGGTAGAATGAGACTTCGCTGTCTGTCTGTCCGTCTGTCACCAGGCTGTATCTCATGAACCGTGATAGTTAGACAGTTGATATTTTCACAGATGATGTATTTCTGTTGCCGCTATAACAGCAAATACTAAAAAAACTAAATAAAATAAATATTTAAGGGGGCTCCCATACGAAAAACGTGCTCGTTTTTATAGATAATCGTACGGAACCCTTTGTACGCGAGTCCGACTCACACTTGGACGGTTTATTTTTTTATGAATTTTACTCGATTTCTACTTTTTTAGTGCACAGATTTCAATATTTGTAATGGCACCCAACTTGCGGTGAAGAAATTAATGAACAACGCCATAGAACCCTCGATTTCGAAACGGAAGTACAAAAACTAACATTCGCAATGTCAAAAAATAGATCTCAAGGGTAGTCGCTAAGTGTTTGTGGCATAAATCTTGAAAATCCATGTTTTATACATGGCCAGTTATAAGTCACCTGTTCCCGTGTCGGAATACCAACAAAACTATTTATATACACGCAAAAAAATATAAGAATATTGTATTAGAATAATAAATACACTTTTTTTTTCTTAATTATACCACTTCAAATTAAATATGGGTCCATATTGGCTAACATAAAATTTTTAATCATATTTTTTTCTTACCACCGCTTTGTGTTCATAATAGAATAGAATAGAATACTCTTTATTGTACACCATAAGAATACATATTTTATAGGATATTACATAAACAAGTTGTACACAGGGCGGTCTTATCGCATAAAGCGATCTCTTCCAGACAACCTTAGGATGGATAGGAGCTAAACAATAACTAATAGCAGTAGGTGTGCAACAAGACATACACTAAAATTGTGGTATATCCACAAAAAAAAGATATTTAATAAATTTACTGTTAAAAAGATGGACATGTAAAATAAACATAATTAAAGAACTAAATAAGAAAAATGCTTTATTTAACGTAGGTACCATAAATTATACAGACAAATAATGTTCTTTGACCAGCTTTTTAAAAGCTGATATTGTCTGGGCACGTTTAATTTCAATAGGCAAGGCATTCCATAAGCGAACTGCCTGCACACTAAACGATTTTCCCATAAAAATGGATTTGTGCTGTGGGATATGTAGTTTTAAATTTTCTGATGATCTTAAGGATCACAATTGTGTGTCACAAAGGAACTCGAAGCGTTCTTTAAGATATGTAGGAGTAGCAGGGTTAAAGAGAATGTTATAAAGCAAAGAAAGAATATGAGCATTCCGGCGAAGGCGAATTGGCAACCACTTGAGCTTAGTACGAAAGGAGGATACATGATCATATTTGCGAAGACCAAATATGTATCTTATACAAAAGTTTTGAAGTCGCTCAAGCTTATCGAGTTGCTCTTCAGTAAGATTAAGATAGCTGACGTCAGCGTAGTCGAGGATTGGTAGGAGAAGCGATTGAGCAAGCGCAATTTTAGTGGTAATAGGGAGAAAGTTGCGTAGACGCCTAAATGAGCCTGCTGACGCAAATAACCTTCGGTTAACCGTCTTCAGTCGTGGGCCCCAGGATAAAGTACTATCTATTACTATCCCCAAATTCTTAACATTATCTTTATACGGGATAACAGTACCTTCAAATGTAATTTGGGGAAGTTGGGACATGTCTATCCTAGTCACCATTCGAGAGCTGCCGATGATAACAGCTTGCGTCTTTGACGGGTTAATCTTCAGACCAAAGTTATGACTCCATTCCCCAATGCAATCATCAATCATCATCATCACTCTTCAAAATTTTATTCATACATTTTTATTAATATCATCGGAACTCATAACCGTTACTTCCAAGAAAAGTGAGAAAACATATATTTTTTATTCAGAACTTTTTTCTTCATAACATTCTATTATCATATTGCTTTAATTAATAAATATATATAATACTGTCTATTTTTTAACAAAGATTAGTTTCTGGCGCTTCGCCGCCCGCTGCCGCGGCACACTCGCTTTGCTCGCTCGGCTCGTGCGTTGTTGTGGTCACCGTTATAACCTAATCTAACCTACTTGTCTGGTAGCATCTCGTTTCTGGTACCAATTAGATTTTCACAACACTCGCATTTTTAACTTCACCTTGTATTTTATTTATGCTACTTTTATTGTACAAATGTATGAATATAATGAAAACACTTATGGTTAAGAAATTTATGAAAAAATATATCAGGATAAAACACGTTTACGATTATCATTGTTATGTGTTTGAATGATTATGAATTTCGATTATTAGTTTAAACAAAAATATGAAAACAAATAGTAGTAAAAACAAAGTGTATGATTTATGATGTTATTATCTTTAGTTGTAATATTTTTTTATGAATAACGATCATTACAGCTTGAAATGGTATGAGAAAATTTTCGGACTTCCGATGATAGGAGTTAAAAAGTTATGTAAGAAAAAGGGCACCCATTAAATAGTCATCGTTAAGACAGGACGATGTCTGTCGGGTCAGCTAGTCTAACATAAAAATATAATAACCATAGATTGGTTACATTGGGAAGCACAAAGGAGGCCTTCTTTTTCCAAATATTAGTGTTGATTTACTAGAAATATTGCCTGTGATCCGGAAACAGAACATGTTTATTAAATGTTGCTTGTCTGAATGCTGCGTGTTATTTCTCCTCCCCTCTTTTTAGGTTGTAACAACAAAATGGTTTTCGGTTTTTGTTATGACCTATGTAGGTCAATGCAGGTTCGATAGCGGGTGTTAGAAATGAGTGGACTGTATATTGAGAAGTATGTATTAATTACCACACTACAGATTCAGTTTTCGTTACGGTGCAAAGAATATAAATTTTAATATAAAGTAATGTATGCGCGAGCGCGGTGCGTCGCGGTCGGAGCTAACAGCTGACTGCCGAGCGCCGAACAAGCACTCGGCTGGAATCGTTGGCCCCGCCCCCTGGTGGCGAAACGGTGCGCTCCGCGGCCGGTTGATGTACTCAACAATTATGATATTGCAAAATGATATTGTTTTTAAGTAAAATTTCTCAATTTTAGTAATACACGGATAATGATAGATATTCATCCCTTTGTGCGTGCCTAAATATAGCTTTTCATTACGTCCATTTAGAAGTTTAATTGTTTTACAGCTTCAAGAGATTACTCTCCCGAGCATATCATATTAATTTCACTTAAAACCACGCTCCTGCGAGATAGGGTACATTAACACACTCACGTGGAGACGCCAGCAGATCCAGCTACCTCATTCTGGGAAATTCCTTTAAAGATTTTCAACTTTATCACATAAGCATAAAGTTCACTTTCAATTGGGGGAATTTGACAGATTGGGGTAGGTTGATGTGCTGGCGTCTGTACATATAACCGGAAAACGAAGAAATATAGGATCACTTAGGTTTCCTTTGTTACTTGTGAGGTATAAAATCTAAAAAGAAAGTATGCCAGGCGAGACAAAGTTCCACTAACAAACCGGTTGGACAGTGAAAAAGTAAGAAAGGAAACAATATTTCAGACAACACATAAATATATTAAAAAAACATAATATTGTACATCCCTATCATCAATATACCCCAATTTTTTTAATACGGCACCGAGTTATTATTTTATAACCTTTTAACTGGCTATTATGGAGATCTTTGGGGGAAGCCTTTCCGTCGTTCGTTCGTTTTTCCGCTGATTTGATGATGATGATGAACCTTTTAACTTAGTAACCATTTTAATTTGTTACCTTTTAACTTTGTTTATTAAGAGTCTCTTTGCCAACTTGCAAACTATAATTAAAGAAACTATAGTTAAGGATGTTAATGGGGCTCCCGCGATCTGCAACGCCTCTGGCATTCTCGCGGAGGCACACGTCAATGGTTTCCATGCCATCATCTGGAAAGAATTCGCCTCATAGCTCTGTAGAGTTTGGGACAGCTCCAACTCTATCCTGAAAACCATAGCAGGGAGTTATGATTATTGTATGTTATTGCAAGTAGATGTCAGACTAACACCTGCCTGGTATCTAAATAATAATAATTAAACTTTATTTCAGACAAGTCCATAATTATGTTAGTATTTTAATAATAATATCTGGGGATAATGTCACACAGATCATCCTAGCCCCAAACTAAGCAAAGCTTGTACGTACTATGGGTACCAGGTGACGATATACATACTTATACACATATACGTATACACATATACTTATACTTAGAAAACATCCATGACTCAGAAACAAACATTCGTGCTCATCACACAAATATTTGCACTTACCGGGATTCGAACCCAGGACCACCAGCTTCGTAGGCAGGATCACTACCAACTACGGCTACGGTGACCGTATTTTGGAGTTAGTAACAATGGTGCTTATGTAAATATGTTAGTCTTGTTAGTTTTCACACGATAATTATTAACTAAGACCAAGGACTGTCTCCCCCCAGTATTCCTGATAGGCGCAGTCCGCTCTGGCAGCGATCATTTTTAGAATGCTGTTATTACTAAAAAGAGAAAAGTTCAAAGAGGTCAACATTCTAACTGTACCATCTCAGTATATATATGAAAACTTACTACGAGTATATGTGCATAAAAATATCGATTCCTTCTGTAAAAGGAGCGATACACATAATGTAAATACTAGATATAAGAATAATCTCATATTGCATACTACCCGTCTCCACAAAATAAGTAACTCTTTTATGGGGCAATTTATAAGATTCTATAACAAAATTCCCAATGATATAAGAGAATTATCTACGAATAAGTTTAAAAGAATTATTAAAGCCAAATTGTGTAGCAGGGCATATTACAAAATTTCTGATTATTTAAGTGATAAAAGTGCTTGGGATTGAGTTGTTCTGAGTCAACACACATGGAATAAGTGAATTTGAATCTTACTACCATGCAGGCGTTGTAGTAAGGATGCCGCTTTCTTTCGCATAATGGAATGGAAACCATCTATGCGAGCCTCTGCGAACATTCCCGAGGCACTACAACGCTACGGCAGTCCCAACAGCACCCTAAAATAATAGGTAGTAACATTAGATATATAAGATCTTTTTGCTGAAATAACCAATTATGGACGAAACTGGTATGAAATAAAGATTATTTTGCGTGTATTTTATAAGGGTTCCTAATTTTACTTCGTAAAGATAATAATTTTATAAGGGTTCCTGATTTTACTCCGGAGCCTTACATTTTCCCAAGTAAAATATTTTTCTCAACTTCCGCTTCCGTTTTTAGGGTTCCGTACCCAAAGGGTAAAACGGGACCCTATTACTAAGACTTCGCTGTCTGTCTGTCCGTCTGTCCGTCTGTCACCAGGCTGTATCTCATGAACCGTGATAGTTAGACAGTTGAATTTCACAGATGATGTATTTCTGTTGCCGCTATAAGAACAAATACTAAAAAACAAAATAAAATAAATATTAAAGGGGGCTCCCATATAACAAACGTTTTTTTCTCGTTTTTATAGATAATGGTACGGAACCCTTCGTGCACGAGTCCGACTCGCACTTGGCCGGTTTCTGGATAGACGAGTAATTGTCCTCGTATCATAGATATACATATGACGAGTATGTTATACAGCCTGCTGGAATGTAATAACAGAATAAATTGAATACATCTATTGATATTCGACGGATAACACGCTATAAAAACGCGAAGTCAGTATATCCTGCAGAAGCAAAATTCGCGCGGTCTTAGAGAAGTAATATTTTTTACCATATTTAGCTACAAAGCCTGTTGCCATCTTTTTTTTTTAAGTGAGGTGGAGCTTAGCGTTCATTCCCTGAATGTGCCAGAATTTTAGCTCTGATGGCTACTTTTAACGGACACTAGCCATCTCCTATAATATCTCCTGCGTGTTTGTTAGGTTTTTTTAATAATATATGTTCTTTATTCGGTCACTTCTTTAATGCGATGGTACGGCTATCCGATACGATCAGAGATAGATCAGGTGCAGGACTGTTGACCTATTAGGATAAAGGAGGGTATATGTAGGGTTGCCAACTTAAATAATAAAATAAAGTATATTCAGGTCTATGAAGAATAGTAAACAGTATTTTATAAAAATGAACAGTTTTTTATTTACTTATTGTTTAAATACATATTTGTAGAGCTTCTCGCACAACTTACTAAGTTACAATCTTTATTAAAAACTTCATACGCCTCATTTCAATTTTAACTGAAATAAAAATAAATGAGGAGCTCATTTTTAATTCAATTAGTAGATGCTCTATTATATCCTCCCCCCACTTACCATCTATTACTGAACTAAGTATATGTAAACAGTATTTTTTATACTTTATTTTTGTTCAAGAGTAAAAAGCATAATTTAGTGAAAAACAGTATAGTTGCTAGGTATATGGTAACTGCCTAAATTCTGGCAGTTACCAACCTCGCTCCCAATTTAGGCTCCTGAGTTACACGCGCTGGTATCGATTGTCTCTTCTTTTCGAATTAATTGTTGGTATTTCTTCTTAGAATGAAGAATACTATGAATAACTGAATGATTACTGGTCTACTCAGTATTATAGTAGTTATTTTTATTTCGATTATATTAAGTATTCCTACGTCTAACGAAAATATCGTACGACTTCATTAGGTACTATCTTAAGAGAATTTCACTGAATTACATTACTGAATAAAAGGTACATATACGAGTATATATCTGATCTCAATCTCATCTGATTCCAAACTAAGTTTGTACCTACTATGGAAACCAGATAACTGATATAATACATATATTACTATTGTTTTGTAAAAAAATATAGATAACTAGCTATCATGGTCTATGTGTTAATCCAGGGTGACAGCTAACTCCATACCAAATTTTATTAAAATCGCTTAAGCCGTTTGGATGTGAAAAAGTAACAAACTTACACACTCACAAACTTTCGCCTTTATAATATTACTGTGATTACACGTAGAGTCAGGACAAGCAGACATGTTCATGCACACAAATATCTGTCCTGGGGCTCTACCGGATAAGGCGCCGAACATCGATATCTGAAATGGCGTTCAAATAAATAAAGGTTAAAAATGACTGAATCAATCGTTAAATAGGCTTCATCGTTGACAATTGATTCCGGACCATTTATGACGTGGCATGTGCTCATGGAAGTCGATTTAACGATTGAATAAGTAATTTTTAACCTTTATTTATTTGAACGCCATTTAAGAAATCGTTGTTCGGCAACTTAGCCGGTAGAGCCCCTGGGTGGGAATTAAACGCACAAACTGCGGCATAAAAGGCAAGCATTAATCAACCACGCCAATCGGCCGTCTAACTTGGCTCAACTTCACTGTGGTTCTTTTATGTTTATTGCATGTTATATGTATAGAAATGTACTGTTGATGTAACAAAATAGATAATTTATGTTTATTTGGCTCCCAAATACCCGGCGAACTAAGTGCAGTCAGATCCTGACCGCCTAACTGCAGCGCAATTTATGAAGGCGGTAAAGAACATGTGAACGATATCGTGAAAAACGCGGTCATAGTTGGAATGTAGCTTCCGAGACTAGTAACAGACGGCAACGAAACTAGTATCCTTTGTCTAAATAAATAATGAACAAAATAAAAAAGAATTTGATTCACGTAGTCTTTAAAAAAGCGCTTGTAAATTCCTAGTCAGAACATGTTTCGTAGTATAATTAAGTAAGCATAATTATTTCTAGGTACATATAGATATTGAAGTACACGGATTGTATGATAATTTAGATATAACATTTAATTTATGATTTAGCTAGCTTATATTAAGTAATTATCAAGGTTATATATAGGTTTAATTAAGGAAATTTAAAGTTTTAGATATAATTTAGGTAAGAATTTCACATTATTATTCTGACGGACCTTGTGTGTATAGTAACGGTCGCGCTTTAATACTACCACCGGTTCCAATGCGCCCCAAATGAGAAGACCCAGCGAAACAAACTCAGGTTTCAACACGGCTCAATTGAGACGGTCCGGCGAAACATACTCTAAGAAAGTCAACGTCTGCTCTGTGCATAATATCGTGTTTTATATAGCGCCACTGATATTTATTAAACGTTTTCGAAACGTTAAGAAGAACTAGTAGATAACAATAAGTTCAAAAAGAATTGACGCGCCTTCATATTAATAAAGATCGGTGGCGGCCAGTCTCAATTGAGACACAATTGCACAAGTGTGTGCGCAAACACAGGGGCACTTTCTATTCCATCACTCATAGATCCTATGGGACTACTAGCAACACGACCGGAAAGAGGTCAGGTACAGGGCCGACGACGGCTTTACGTGCTCTCCGTGGCAGTGGAGTTGTAATACCGCCAACTCCCAGGCTTCGGGCTGATACTGAGAAATTTCTTGTTAAGAAAAAATCCTAGATCACATTTTGGTCCAACCCGGGATTTGAAACCAGGACCTCATTATCTGCGGTTGTAAACACTACCGCTAGACCAAGGTGGCAGTTAAAATCAAAATTAGGTATATTAAACTTACATTCACTTATTAAATATCAAAATTATAGTGTGACTGACTACCTAAATGACAAAATTTTAACTTCAATTGCATAGTAACGCTAATTGTATTTACTTGTTGTATTTAGAAAATCTTATATATTATTTCGACATTTACTTTTATTTTAACGTGACATTGTACAATACAAATATAATTAATAAATAACTTACAACGCAATATAATTAATAAATAACTTACATGTTATAATGTCAGCTAAGATATTGAATGTCGTATCTTAGCTGACATTATAACATGTAAGTTATTTATTAATTATATTGCGTTCTAATTATATTTATACAGCTTGAGCTTAATAATTGCACTGAACAAAATCGACTAATTAAATTTTAATAAATTAATGAAATGTTTTAGTTACTAATACTGTCACTTAATTAATGCACTACATTGTTTATTTAAGTATGTAAAACAATTTGCATGCCTTAGCTTTTAGGTAGAATACAGGGTTCAAATAAGTTAAATCTGTACCATCCATTGCAACGCCTGAATTGAGCAAATAAAAATTAATTTAATTTAATTGAAAAGAATTACTGTCAATATGATACACACACTGTTTATAATAATAAATAATAACTGATCTAAATACTATTTTGCTACTCAGGCTTGAGCATGTAATAATTTTTTTTTTAACTTAGAACCCGCATTGGGGAATCTAATCCCTGTGTCGTGGGGGTACTTTACAAACATATAACAGACGGATACAAATTACATCCAGACTCAGAACAACTATTTATGGGTCATACAAATAGTTTTCCGGCGCGGGACTCGAACCCGCGATACGAAGCGGCGAGGCGACTGTCTTAGCCGCTGCGCCACACGTGCAGTTTCACCAACTTACATCTACTTTTACAAGGTTAGGACCCCAATACAGTAGTATCGACTTTACTTATTATATACAAAAGTGGTGTGGTTAAGGTTATGTACCCTACGAGTATTATATGGCGATTTAGGAAAATTACTCCACTTGTTTCAAAGCCTTTTTCATTTCAATCAACTTTTGAAAGGCACTCACTAAAGACGAAATGTTTGGACGTGTTATATGTACGTATATGCAATTGTGATTACGTCGACGCCTAGCAATTTACTTTTGCAATAAGTTGCGGGCAAATATTTTGCTCACATATATTTTTGTTTACCTGCAAACCTTATGTTTATTGTAATACCTATGTACCTACATCGTACAGACGCCAGCACATCCAGCTACCCCAATCTGTCAAATTTCTTTTATAGATTTTCAACTTTATCACAAAAGCATAAGGTTCACTTTCAAGAGAGGATATTTGACAGATTGGGGTAGCTTGATGTGCTGGCGTCTGTACATATATCGTATTTTTTACTTGGTCTTCGGTGATCCTCCAAGTCAGCTATTCAGAAACGTTATTATAAGATAACGATAACTGACATATCCATTTAAATGTGATTCTTGTATTGGCGCGACTTCGGCGTTTCGCGATTTTATCGCTTTTGAATAAAGTTTGTGAGCTTTTTGGCTATTTTTGTAATTTTTTACCTCTTGTTTAAATTCACAGTATAACACAGTGTAAAATTACGTTATATGTTAACTAATCTATGTATTTATTAAAGTCGTTAAAGCGCCTTAAATGCGTTAAGAAATATCGAATGGATTGTATAAATTCGAAGTGCTAGGGCCGGATACCCCGTGGTCGTGGGTTCGATTCCCACCCGCACTTTAATTTATACAATTAATTTTAAAGATGTCTGAAAAGTTGTCATTCTATGTATATCATTAAGTATGATATTAATATTTTAAAGTAATATTAAGTACCCAATCCCAGGTTTTACGTTGCGTCATGATGTAACCTCTTACTAGTCGCTTGTCCCTTACAAAGTGCTGTAGTAGCAAGCGGGTTAACGTTAATGATGAGCGATGGACCTTCTAGTATATGCAATTTATTGCGGGTGCCGGCTTGTTTAAAGTGATAATTAGTGGAATTAACACTAAATATTAATTTTGTGCTTTGATTGTCATGGGATTCCGCGAAGGAACGCCTGATTCTACTACTACTTACTTGTCACACTTGAGGTTTAAAAACAAATGTATCGTTGAATCTAAAATAAAATTAATTACGTGAGTTAGCCGTTGCTATTTTACACTAAATTTCTTATGTAATCTTAATTCTCATTCTTTTCTTCTAAGCGTGTTTTGGCGTTGTCTCAAGGAGTATGAGAATAAAAAACTTCTTAGCACATATCTAAATATTTATTTCAAACAGCCTGATGAAATTAAAGGAATTTAGGTACATAAATATGAAATTTATAATGTAGATATTGTTCGGTGAGCAGAAATCATTTATAATCTTGAGGTTTTGCTTCTGCATTCAACGCACACCATTTCAAACACTTTGAAACATAGTACGCAGAAATAAAATTTGTACGATTTAAGACATTTTTACTTGCGTTAAATTGCGTCTATTTTTCATTCCTGAGATCATTCTCAGGATTGAAAAATAGACGCAATTTATTTCCTATACTTATCGAATTATCAATTCAGACTTTTAGTAGTCTAGGCCTGTATTTATAAATGAAACTCGGCTAATGTACCAAAATGAAGTGCTCTGAACATTTTTATCATTATTTCATAAGATTACATAGCAACTTCAAAAGTTTGAAGTTAAGAACGACTTTGTTTCGAGTTTGAATTATAAATGAAGCATAGGACTTTGACGTTCAAAAAGATTTTGATGTTCAAAAAGTCAATTTAGTGCACCCAGCACTAAGTAGACTTTTAGAACTTTTATGCAAGTGATCCGTAGATCACATTGTTAAACATTTATACACAACTTAAAAGTCACGGTAAATATGGTATAACAAAATTAACTATAAGTAGATACAGAGAATAAGAAACAACATACTTAAGAGTGACACCAGAGTTCAGTACATCTTAATAGCAATTATGTTAGTTTATTAGTTAAAATGTTGACAGTTTTTTTAACTAACAAGAAACACGTGCAGAATTAGACCAATGTGTTAAATGGATGTAATGTCTATTAGTATATCCATATTTAGTATTAAAAAAAAGGTTTTACGCCTAAGCGTTTCCCGGATACACTAACCTTTATCCAGTCAATATATATTATAATCATTGAGGTAAAGTCTGTCTTTCTACAAGCCCAAATGGATCAAAGGTAGAGAATACTCTATCTTTTATTTCTTTTCAGTTAGTAGCTCTACTTCTATCCTGACAAGCTAAATTCTATTTCTTTTCTCAGTTTTTATATATTTTATGAATTACCACTAAATATTGGAAAAGTTTAATTTCTTCTTTTCCTATTTCTCTTGGAAAGTATAAATCTTATAAAAGTAAAAAAAAACTTGTTCTGAATATTTTGATATAAGATGATGGTAGCGCATTTAAGAAACGTTATATAACTATTTTATATTATGTAATAGGACTTAATGTTCGATCGAGAAGGCTGAGCGTTGAAGTCTGGGCCGAAGTTCAAAGTAACTTATTTATTTCATAAAACAATTTACATTGTATTTGAATATACCATGATTACAACAACATGATTACAACTTCTGTACATTTACAGTAAATTTTGTTATACGGTCCTGAAGAGCATGATTTTTGAAATATAGTTTAAGTTATCTTATTCTAGGATTAATATTTTAATTATATTCTTTGTTCTTCGTAAGACATACATACATGCATCATATATAAATAATGTAGACATCTCGTAAAATAAAGTCCGTTTCGGAGACAACATTCTTATCATTAGTGTATCACATTCTGTTATATGTAGGCGAACTATGTTCGAATAGGCAAAGTTAGCATCATAGTGTATATTTTGTAACCCTGAAGGTGCCCAGCGCAAGAGAATTTTACACTTATGGCATTGAGGATTAGGTTTTATGTCATTCGCACGGTTCTACCCACTAACGGGCGAAAGACTTCAAGGTAATTATAATATTATGTTAATATATATCAACTATACCCCGTTAAAATGTGCAAATCCTTTTGTATAACAAATTTAGGACACATCACGAATAACACTACACCAAAAATAAAAATTAAACTTACATAATTTCAGTTCAGTTTTTTAGAGTTCTTTATTGTGTCTATATTTTTTGTTAGATTGGTGCATTCTTTACCATCTTTATCTTATTAAATAGCATTATTATGCAGTCACGTTCTTGACATAAATAAATTTAATAAGATCTATAGATATTTCTCATAGTGTCAGCCTAATCAGATCCACTGCTGGACAAAGTGCTCCCCAAGAATTGTGGTATATGCTATAGTCGTGGCAGAAAGGTTGGCGATCGCAGCATGGTGGTCATAATTCACAGATACTGTTGCCAGTTCTCTTATAGATATTCCCTAGGGACGAGTTCTGTGCCCCCATACGGGGTGGGATTGATAGTGATTTTCGTCACAGTTAGTGTAGTTTTTATTACTATATAAATTATCCAAAAAATACGCCTTGATTAATAATAAGCAATAGTATTTGAACCCCGCTAAAAAGAATCTCCTTTTTTAAGAGAAAATGTTTGGAAAACTGCGACACTTAGTCGAAATCCTTCATATCGGTTTAATGGTATTCATCTTAAAACAAAATAAATTCAAAAGAATTTGAATTTGGAACGGGGCTTAGTTGATGTTGAAGGTGACTCAGCTACAGCTCAACCAGCACTAGACACTGCTACTACGATTAGTCAGTGCCCAGGCATAAAAATATTCTTTGGCCCAAGTCGAGCGGAAGCTAGGGCCTGAGACAACTAACCAAGTTCATCTAAATGAATCGCTTTAGATAGAAATATTTTTTTCTAAACCGAACAATCAAATATTGCTCGTATTGGGCGGCGTACAACTCGGAGCGAATTTCTTGGCAACTTGTGTAAGGGCACGGAGCCATCTCTGTATCTGGTATTCCTGTGAAGTTCAGCATGTACATTTTCAATTAATCTTTTATGTATAGTATACATACCTACAGAGTTATAGATATAAATAGTGCCCATCTTCCAAAGTTCATCAAATGATGATCACAAATATTAAAAAAATTGTTTATTTTTCACAAAATCAATTAAGTACCACATTTTTTTAACGCCAGGCAATTCAGATATTGAATCTCAATCTTGGTGGATAATGGTTCTCAATCTTTTCAGTGTTAATCATGATATAATAAAACCTATGATTTTGGAGAATTAACTAGGAAGGTGGACATCGTAGATAGTAATAACTTTGTATATAGGAAGAACTATTCAGTGTCGACATATAATTCGAATAATCACATACATATTTACTTCGTATATAAGTGTTTACAATTCCCAACGATTAATGTGAGTACATATGTAAATAACAGTTAATTCATAAGACCTTAGATAATAATAAATTTCCGTTCGTAAAATTCATTTTCCTTCGCGCTTCGTATGAAAAGACAATATGTTATTGTATAATTTCCAAACATATTCTTTGTAATAAGCTTAATTAAATGGTTTAACAATCTTCTAACACTTAAATTCACAATTACATAATAAGACAAACATATTGTATAAGTGACGTCATGAAAACCAGTATACGTCTTCATGCTTAATTAAGGTATTATAATGGTGTTTATCTAAAAAATTATAAATAAATATCAGAAAAATATCATGCAGCGCCATCTGGCCGAAACTTCACAAAGCTTGTACTATGGATATTGAACAACAGACAGGTATACCTACCCAACACAATTAGACAAAAAATCATGAACTAAAAGCACTACTAAATGAGACATGGTGGTCATCTTCTGTATAAGCAAAAGTTATCTGTATAAATAATTCAGCATAAATAAAAATTCTAGGAGCTTTGGACATTATAAAGCGTTAATTAAGCTTGAGACATATACTAGTTTTCGCATCATCGCATCGTTTATACAGCATATTATCCGCTTGGTAGGAGATAATCTTCACTGAAGAAACGTTTATGTCCAAAATACGGTAAAAAATTGGGAGAATTTTAAACCTGGAAAATTTAAAGTAAATAAATAGTACAAGTTTTGTACTAAAACATATTACTATTACTAGATGTATTATTATAAAATATATTAAATAAAAAACAAACACAAACAAAAACAACAACATGTAAACAACCCATACAATTGTTTACGCTTGTATCAAAACCGTAAAAATAATAAAAATAATTTTGGCCAAAATACAGTTTAAAGAAAACTAAAAGTTCCTCGGTAGATAATGTTAAAATTTGAATAGAAATAAGTACCTAAAACCCTGATCACGATGTTTTTAGGGTTCCGTATCATCATAAGCCAAAACCGACCAAAGACAGGGACGGATAAATAATCACTCCGTCCGTATATTTCGAAGTTTAAAGTTCTTTTAATTATAATCGGATATGCTCTTTTTCAAATTTCTTGAATGTTTTTTTAAATATGTTATTGTTAGTTCAAAAAGCAAGGGCATCAATGAGAAGTTCGTCATGATTTAGTTGTTGTGTTCGGCCCATCTTAATAAGTTCGGAATTTCAATACGGACAAAGCCGATAGCAAATTTAACAGACTAGCAATGTCTTATGTACGGACCTTAATATGATGTCACTCTCGTCATCATCATCATCATATCAGCAGAAACACGATCATTGCGTCTTGCGAAAATATGTTTTTCAAACGACGATGAATGCATGGCCAGTTACCGAATGGACCAATTTTTACTCAGTATATAAATTTTATTGACATTATAATTAGAAATTAAACTAAATAAACTTTTAAGAAGTCTGTAACTTTATATATAAGTACTCAATATGTAAATTTCTAGGCTCAATATATAATATATTTTATTATATACCATTAATAAATATTTTAATTTAGGATTACATTTTTATATAAAAAAGCATCAAAAAGCTGTAAAATATTGGTACCTTTCTGTATCACAAATAAATGCGGAGTTATTTCCATAAAGTATTATTTTCTTAACATTAATAATGTACTTAACGAGTGACTTAAATAACACACGATGCTTAAAAAACTCAATCTACTCACAAAATTAGTTTCCAATGCATAAGCATGTTTGTTTAATTAACATTATTTGCTTCGCGCAATTTCATGAGAAGACTTGAGATTCCTTAAGAACCGTGTTGTACAAATATATACTTTTCATTTAAAAACATACAATAAATGTTATTAAAAACAATGTAACAAAAACCAAAAATATATTCAAAAAGTTAAAAAAAATATATTAAATTAAAATTTTAACAGAATGTCTATGGAAGATTTGACTTTAGTAAAAATATTTCCAAAATAAGTTTTATCTATGGATGGAGAAATCACGGGTAAGCCAATTAAGTATAGTGATTGTTTTATTGAATTTAAGTCAGTAATATATTAAATTAAATAAAAAATATATTCATTTATCGACTATTTATAAGGTACTACCCTATTAAATAGTCGATACGTGAATATTAATAACAAAAATAGCTAGCCATACTTATGAAACTTAAAGAGTTATTTTTTATTTATATTTATTACTAATAACGTCTAACATATTAAAAGAGCTCATAATATATAGTTACTAATAAACATCAGCTTGAAAATACAAGACTATTTGTTCTTCTATTTAATTTTTTTCTGTTTTTCTTAATCTGTACGTGTCCCTACCATCTGGGACATGACGCAAGAGGGGGGCACCGGACCAGCATACCAGCATTGCCAGGGCTAGGCGCCATCCCCCCATCCCATCAGGCGCCAAGAGAAGTCCACGGCATGGTTAGGTTTAGTCGGTGCGAGTCCGACATACCCATCCGCAGACACTTTTTGCGGGTGACATGCGTATTCCCGCTGCCATAACAAAAAAATGGTTTCCTAATCTAATAGGCCAGTTACAATATCACGAAGATCAGCTTGTTCTTTTTTGTTTTGAGTAAAAATTTCGATTTTCGAATCATCATATAGAATTTGGAATGAAGAGACTTTTTTGGAAATTTTACTGTAAAGTCCTTTAAGTACTAGCTTTGTCTTTTTTTTTAATTATCGTTCAGATAACTTCAGGACTAAGCCCTTAAGTATGGCTATCCATTTTTGATACGCATTAACGTAAAGGTATTATACTTTTATTGTTGGCAGGAATTTGCTGGAGATAACTGGGGGCATTCGCTTTCGGTGGGATCCGGTTCCTCGGGTTCATGGAAGCTGCCATCGCCAGTTCGACCAGCCCTGTTCTTAATCATGGCTGCCGTAGCCGCTTTTACTGAAACAAATATAAAAACATATTTATTTAAAACTTTCTAGTCACTGTTTTCATAAAATATCAAAGTATATCACCATGAAATCTTTCGAATGATATTAAATCATCCAAATTTCTTTATAAACAATAGTTAATCGAGTAATATGGAAGCCAAATAAAACAAACAGTCAAATTAATAAATTTATTCTTTTTGAATTTAGAATAATATATTATCGGTTAAAAATTGAACCAATTATATCTTCATTATCATATCACACGTAATTTCTTCGTCCACAGCTGGACACATGGCCCACCAAAGATATCTACAATTGCCGCACTCGTGCTATCCTAATCCAGCGGCTTCCAGTGACCCTCACAAGAACTTGAACTACTTTTTCCCACTCCTCCTTGTTTCTTTGTGATCAAATTTGTTGCGGGATTCATTCAAGACAGTCGATTCCCCGGGACGTGCCTTAGCCTCACCGCTCAGTGTCATCACACTAATATTATAAAGGCGAAAGTTTGTGAGTGTGTGTTTGTTACTTCTTCACGTCTAAACGGCTGAAGCGATTTTAATAAAATTAGATATGGAGTTAGATGACACCCTGGATTAACACATAGGGTATAATTTATAAAGTCTTATGTGGGTAAAACCGCGGGACACAGCTAGATTCATATAAATAATAAAAGCCAATAAACGTGACTAATTAATATAAAATAGAACATTCAAACATAGTTACGCGTAAAGGTTTGAGGACCGATTACAAAAAACGTTTTTTAAACATTTAATATTTCGGTATATAGATATGACCTTTTGATTTGCCTAAGTCGGGCGATTCATTTCAAGTATTTCCTATTACTATGATAATTAAATGCATAAATTAATATTAAGTATGTACCTAATTAATAATTGTTACATATAACAACGTTTTATATTATACAGGCTGGCCGAGGAGTCGACGTTAGATTTCGAGATATAATTTTTTTCGTAAATTTCACCTAATATCAGTTTTTGATTTTGTTCTCGTTATGTTGAACATTTCTGATTCAAATTTATCTAATCATTGTAGAACTGACTTAGAATTTATTCGAAAGTTCAAAATTAGGTTTTAAGCTCAGGAATTTTCAAAGTATCAAAAAAACGCACAATCGTAGAATATACATGGGGGTGATTCGGATACTCAGTATCTAAATTTTGCGTTTGAACGTGAACTCCTCGACCGCCCTGTATGCGTACTAAAACTTGATAAAGCACCGGCCTTGGAGTAATCTAAAATACATAACAAATATTGGGTCAGAATTCACTATAAAAACCAAAGCGACTAAATTGCCAGTAACAAAGGCAAACGTAGTAAAGAGAGCGTTTCTCTAATGTTAGTGATTCCTGAGAATATTCTTATTAAACCAAGCAGTTTATCAATATATTGAAAAAAAAATCCATGAAGAAAAAAGTCGCGTATAAAAATCATTATTTATTCGTTCCCTGTTATTATAATAATACTAGCTGTGCCCCGCGGTTTTACCGGGGCTTATATAATTTATAGCTTTTGTGTTAATCCAGGTTGTCAGCTAACTCCATACTTACCAAATTTTATTTAAATCGCTCCAACTGTTTAGACGTGAAAAAGTTACAAACATACACAGTCACATACTCAAACAAACTTTCTCCTTTATAATTTTAGTAGGATTATGATAAGTTTCCTATTATAATGTGAAAGAGGAGTGTTTTAGCTAAATTAGCTTTAAAGTTAGACTAGTTAGGAAATTTTTAAACCTCAGGCAGAAATTGTATGGAGTACAAAGTAAAACCGTTTTTTTTTGCGATTTACCACTTAAGCTTGGCAATTCTTACGGCTATGTTGGTTAATTTTGTTCCCCTGCAAGTTATTCTATGCTATGTTAACTTTACGACGTAATGATGACGATAAAGTGTATGCAAATAAATGGTTGATTGCCAACAAATGGCACCAAATTACAGTTATTTTAAATAAGTTATATACATGAAGTGTTGGTGGAAAAACAACTCATGAACCATGAGATATCTGGCTCCAGGATCGGTAACCACTCTGCGAACACACCGTGGTGGCAACACTAATTTTATGGAATTCATTAATAAAAATTGGAATTGAGCCTTCAATATTTTAGATTCATGCGTTTCTGTTGGTTGTTGTTATTCAAACCAAAAATGTGGGCAAAGTTTAATGAAGTAAATATTTAATATATTATGTGACTGTCACATAATGGATTAACCGCCCATTACGCCTGCAGGCTCCGATGCTTAGGTTCGTACGGACGCAGACAGAGCTTAACATTACAAATTGGTGTCAGATTGTAAGCGCATGTATGACGTCAAAATAAGCCCAGCATTGCAACAAATGATTAACACCTTTTCTCGATTTTCGTTAAAGGTAAGGTAATCAGCTAAATTGTATTTTGGAACGAAGTTGCTTATCGCGCGTTGTGAAAGGGGGCTAGACGGAAAACAATCTTACGAAAAGTTGTCACGACACTTTTTGCAGCTGTGCGGCGTTCGCATGTTTCTCTGTCTGTCTGTCTCTCTCTTTCTCTTATAGAAAGCAAGCCAGATATTTTCATTTCTATTTCGCATTGGACAGTGTGGTGTCGCGACGATTATTTTTGTTAAGTGTATACAGGTTTTTTGTACATAATCTATACAAATAAATAAAACTGGAGTGTCTGTTTGTAATATTGAAATAACCGTTTTTTTCTACATAAATATGAATATATATATGGGACCCACACCAAAATATTTTTTTTTACAATTTTTGTCTGTCTGTCTGTCTGTTTGATCCGGCTAATCTCTGAAATGGCTGGACCGATTTTGACGGGACTTTTATTGGCAGGTAGCTGATGTAATAAGGAGTAACTTAGGCTACTTTTATTTTAGAAAAAATCATTTATTTTAGAAAAAAAATCAAAATAAACTAATTAACACGCGAACGAAGTCGCGGGCACAGCTAGTAAATAATAAGAAATAACTTCGTTCCACATTACCTTGTTGATTATAAATATATCGGGCAATTGTAAGCTAAAAAAATAACAATAATATCCTGGGACTTTAATACACACGGCCATCAGATCCCAAACTAAGCAGAGCTTGTACCATGGAATCCAGATAACTGATATACTACATATTCTTACACTCAGACTCAGAAAAAACAGACATGTTCATTCACACAAATATCTGTCCTGGATGGGAATCGAACCCACGACCTCCGGCGTGAAAAGCAAGCATTTGCCAACCACGCTAACAGGCTGTTGTGTTTATTTATTTTGACTGCACCTGTGGCATAGTGGTTAGGGTAGTCGCTTTGCTACTACTTCAGCACCCTAGTGTTTCGGGTTCGACATCTATTTATATGACCCATATATGGTTGTTCTGAGTCTTGGCGTACTTTGTGACCGTGAGTTGCATTTTTGTTAATACCCCCGCGATACATGCTTCTATTTAAAATAGTTTAAATCACTAAAAAACACGCTATACAAAACCAAACAAAAAATGAATAATGGAATAATCTTATCAAATGAGTGCATTGTCATCGGTCTTCGATAAATTTACAGAGTTTGAATTAAATCTGACAGTTTAAAGTGTAAAGTTAATACCCCCGCGATACATGCTTCTATTTAAAATAGTTTAAATCACTAAAAAACACGCTATACAAAACCAAACAAAAAATGAATAATGGAATAATCTTATCAAATGAGTGCATTGTCATCGGTCTTCGATAAATTTACAGAGTTTGAATTAAATCTGACAGTTTAAAGTGTAAAGTTAATACCCCCGCGATACATGCTTCTATTTAAAATAGTTTAAATCACTAAAAAACACGCTATACAAAACCAAACAAAAAATGAATAATGGAATAATCTTATCAAATGAGTGCATTGTCATCGGTCTTCGATAAATTTACAGAGTTTGAATTAAATCTGACAGTTTAAAGTGGGTCAAAATCCCGTCCAAAGGAGTCGTTTACAAACATACAAGTGAAGCTACTATAAAGCGTGTAAAAAAAGGATTGTTTTATCAGAAGATGAAGAAATTGGAGCTGACAAGACTTGGGGGAGGCCTTTGTCCAGCAGTAAGCGGCTATGGGCTGATATGATGATGATGATGAAGAAATGGGCTTACGTATAAAATACTAGCTGTGCCCCGCGGTTTCACCCGCGTTAGTTTTGGCATAAAAGAGTAACAAACAAACATCCATACATCTATACTTACAAACTTTCGCATTTATAATGTAAGTAGGATGTGTACTTCTAGCAGTTTAGGCAGTGCACGCTGGAATAGCTCGCAGATGGTAGATTATTTCCTACTTACTTGACACTTATTTCATATTTTGGACAATTTATTTATTTATTTATAACAACTTACAAAACATACACTAATACATTGAATAGAAACATGTTATAAAATTACATGCTAAATTCACTTCACTTACAAGTCGCCACGAACAATACACACATATATCTTTATAAATAGCCTACGTGTTTCATTGAAATCCATTCAGTAGATTTTACGTGAAAGAGTAACAAACATTCATCCATACTTACAAACTTTCGCGTTTATAATATTAGTAGTATTAGTATTTTTCAAGGCACAGCCGATACCAAGTCAGTACGTAAAAAACGTCCTTATTGATATGTATAAAAACGCAGTGATCAGTGTACTTTTTTTTTAACGGGACTAGTCCCTCTCTCTTACCCACCACTGCAACTCCTGTAAGCCAGGATCAACAGTGGCACACAATGAAATGACACTGAGCGGTGAGGCTCAGGCATGTCCCGGGGAATTGTTTTAACTGTCTTGGATCCCACAACGAATTTAATCAGAAAGAAATAAAAGGAGGAGTTAGAAAATGAATTGTTCCACTTTCCTCCAGAGAAAAGCGGGAGACAGAATGATGTAAAGAGGCTATAACCTCATAAAACGAGAGAATTGCATTAGAGAAGCCAGCTGCAATAGCACCGAGGAACAATTTAAGGGTCCTAAGTGAGCTGTTATATTTGATTCCAATAGTAGATATTGCTCCTTGTTGCAATAAGATCCGTATAGTATATCAGTACACTTGATTCATAATAAATTACAAAATTTCCATAAAAGAGGAGAATTGTATAGGCGTAATTTTCCACCACAGGTCAAAAGCTCTTTTCTAATCAAAAGGTATTAGCAAAATAATACTAAGAATTTGAAACTTTCTTTAGGACAGCGATGGTTCGTAATTAGCTTTTTATAAAAGCTAATTAATTCTATGAACCATAGTTAATTATATTTTACTGAAACTTCTTAAAATAGTTTTTACTTATTAGTACAGTAGACGACATTACAGAATGCAAGAAGGTTCCAGAATGCTTGAAGGTTGCGATAGTACACATGGCTACATAAAAGCTAGTATAAGCTGATCTCGCGTTGTATAGGATTTCCATACAATAAGAGGTCAGCTTATATTGGAAATGTATAGCTTGATATGTAGCCATGTGTACATAGTTGTCGACTTCAGAACTTTGGAGTTCGAAGGCTACATATTCGTAGGTTATAGATCTTGGTAGTGCTAAGCGGTAACAATATTTATATAGTATATTATGTTGCCAGATCTCATCGAAAAATGGAAGGGTCGGTAACTCGTACGTGTTGGCATATTGACCGTTAGCTTGTTGGTCGATTTGGTAGTGTAATAAACTGAACCCCATAAGGGTGTCCTCTGGTATAGTCGCTTAAATTAAGCTACTGGTTGAGAGCCTTCTGCGCTAACCATCTGCTCATTGTCTTCTTTTTTTTATTATTGTAACATAATAGTACTAGACTTAAAAATAAAAGCTTAGTAACTTATTTTTAATTAAGGATTTTAAAAAATATATAATGATAACAAAGACCGTACGGACGGACTAATTCAATTTTTTTTGTTTCTGTTTATGTATCTACTGCATTGTGAGCTCGACAAGTACAAGTGCATATGTAACTACCCAAGTGCTGAATAAATTTCATTATTTCAATAAAAGTTTGGTACCACATTACGCGGCGTTTATGGCATATCCCTTCAAATGACTACTCCCTCGTGGATTTTTCGGAGAGACCTTTGTCCAGCAGTGGACTTAATTCGGCTGACATGATGATAAAATAATAAAAAAAAAATAAAAATTTTATTCAAGAAATAATGTGTACAAAATTATATCTACTTACTTTAAAAATAATTAATACTAAGCTATAGACAATTTGTGCCTGTACTAGGTTAAACCTGTACCACAGGCGTTCTAACGGCTTAAAGGGTATACTTATTCTTTATTAAAAATTTAAACAATATTTAATTATACATACAAATTCAAAAACCTAAGATATAATGTTTAAAAAATTAACTTATTTTAGAATACTAAATAATCCCTCGGTCTCATCATAGCTCAATTTTTGTAAAAAATTGCTGACTATTTTTTTACAATTTGTATTGTTAAGGTTATATATAGATAGTGACTTATTTATTTTATTGTAAAGATATGGTCCGAGAAAAGGATAAAATCTGTTTGTATAAATAAACTTTGACTCTGATGCACTAGTGCAGATAATATCTTTCCGTCTCTTGGTGTTAGTAAGGTTAGCATTGTATGTGAGTGTTGTGTGTTGTTTTAAAATTGCACGTTTAATAAATAGTTGGCGGACAGTTAAAACGTTGCATTTTTCATACAGAAGGCACGTAGGAAAAAGGAAAGGTCGAGAAGTTGCAACTTTTAGTATTGCTCTTTGGGCACGTTCAATGGTTAACATTAATGTTTTTGGAGCACCACCCCAGGAAGTAATGCAGTATTGAATAATAGATTGACATAATGCCTGATAGACTAGTCTAATCAATTTCATATCAGCAATATGCCGTAGCTTTTTAAATACGAATATGAGTTTCCGTACACGATTTGACAAGGCAAGGATATGTTGTTTAAAAGATAGAGTTTCATCGATAATAACACCAAGGTACTTCATGCTACTTGTGTTAGCAATAACTGGACAGTCGCAAGGAACCAAGGGACTGGGACAATAGTGTGCATATATGTTATCTTGTTTAGGAAGTCTGTGGTTTTTACGCATGCAAAAATTTATAAACATTGTCTTTTCAGCATTTAATGTTAGTAGATTATTTCTAAGCCATTTATTTATTACATTAAACCCATGTTGTGCGTAATAATGAACCGCAGTAGTGTTTGGAGCAGAAAAAATTAATGCTGTGTCATCAGCATAGGAAATTACTTTTCCATGGTCTAACTTTAAGGTACACAGATCATTTATGTAAATCAGGAATAGGGTAGGGCCCAGTAGATGATGATAATGATGATATAAAAAAAGAGGTCTCGCTCACTAAAACTCACTCATTAACGCTTTGCCAAAGCCCTTGGGGCTAGAAGAATTACGAATTTTTCGGCAGAAGTTAAAAATCAAACCTTTATTCTAATACTTTAATTGCTGTCTAATAGACAGGGAATAAAGGTTGGATTTTTTATTTAAAGCTATTTCGCCTCAAGCCACGGTTAAAAGTTAGTTAGTTATACTTATACAACTTACAGTCATAAGCCCATCCAATTTTAGCGAAGGTGTCGATGAAATTTGTAGAAATGTTGAACCGGCCCAGCTCCGAGGTCCTGTAGTCCCAAGGAAACACGTGGTGGTAGTTGTGCCAACCCTCGCCGAGGGCCGCCAAGCTCACTATGCCGTTTTCCACCGAACTTATAAATCTGTCGGAAGATGAATAAAATGTGAGTTAAAAAAATTATATAATAAGCCAGAGTTTAAACGACGATGGTTTCCAAAGAAGGCTAGCCAGCTTTACAGTACCTGCATAATATAATAATGCACAAACACAGGTTTACTTTCCTCACTATTCTAATAGGATGGAATAAGGACCAGAAATGAAGTGTTCTGTGATTTTAATGTGATTTATGGCACAGCAAGAGGCACGGCAACACAGATTTGGGACAAGGGACTAACACGTTTCTCTGCGATATGGATCCTAACCTAGCTAACCTGCAGCTTTCCCTAGCTAACTACGTGGATGACGAAATAAAAGCAAGGAACTTAAGGCTAGCATATTTCTTTTAATTTGGTTATTTTAAAATATGATTGGTTACTCGGTACGCTAAGGAACGTACAATTTAGTAATAGTTTATTAATTACTCAAAAAATATCTACAAAATTGAAAGTCTTTGCGAGAGTTGGCGTCTGTAATAGGCTGGAGACCTGTATGACAGAATAATTAGCCTAATAATATCAGTGAGACAAGAAAGGGATTAAATAATAATGACTTCCTTGACGCACGCACTAAACAAAGCCTAACATATTTATCGAATCCTTAGGCTTAACCAGACATTCGAAGTATTTATTTTATAAAGTAATTTAAGTTTGTTATGTATCAAGCAGTGAGCGGCTACCGAGGAGAAAATAAACGAGTGTTTAAGTGAAAGATTGTGATAATAACGTCCCTTAATTTCAATATTCCGACGAATACTTAATTTGGTCAGGATGTTGGAATATGAATAACACTACCGTTTATTCACTTAGACACTTGTATATTAATAATAATATCTAGGGACAATGTCACACAGATCATCCTAGCCCCAAACTAAGCAAAGCTTGTACTATGGGTACCAGGCGACGATATACATACTTATATAGATAGATAAATACATAGAAAACATCGATGACTCAGAAAAAAATATTCGTGCTCATCACACAAACTTTTGCACTTACCGGGATTCGAACCCAGGACCACCCGCTTCGTAGACAGGAGCACTACCAACTAGGCTACGGTGAGCGTCATTAAGTGCTCCATATATCGCTGACTGACGCATACATAATAATAATAGATAATAATAATATATTCTTCTAGATCGCCAACTTCTGCCGGCCCAAGGGTTCCGTACTTCAAATATAATCCTGAAGCGGTCTTGGAAAATGACAGGTTTAAAATATACTAGGATTACCCCGTTTTGACTGACCGAATGGTAGGTGCCAATCGACCTGATATTGTCGTCATTGACAAACAAACAAAAAAGACATCCTTTGTGGATATAACAATACCGTATGATGAAAACATCTCTAACGCAGAAAAAGAAAAAAAATCTAAATACCTTGATCTGAGTTTTGAATATGCGCAAATATGGAGAACCGAAAGGCCTGCGATCATACCTATTGTTATATCCACAAATGGAGTTATTCCTAAATCCCTGAAAATCAACCTTGCAAGTTTGGGGCTTGTTTTGCTGGCGAATGCCGGGATATTGCGGAAATTCTCTCCATGTAGCCCATATATTTTATGAGTTGTATTTGTATTAAAATACTCTTATATAATATATACAGTAGCACAAAATATAGTACAGTACTTATTCATATCCTAAATATCTTGCGTCAAAAAATTTCGGAAATAAATACACTGCTAATTTAAACCGAAAAAATAGATATGCGTGCTTATTAACGTTTTCTATATAATAGGGTTGACATTAAACTTATAGAAACCAGTGAAATGCTTATTTAATATATAAATTACAGTTCCAATTAACTAACTGTATCGAAACACAGGAAAGCTATCTTTTAATTACACCTAGTCATTCTAAAAAATCTGCCCCTAATCTATGTATCTCTATTATAAAAATATTAGTAAGGCGCTCACATCACCAAAAAAGCTGTTCATCCAGGTGCTTCTAGCTATTATTACGAGGTTCATCTTGTTAAAAACACATATACGCCAAATTGGACTATATTTTGAACAACACCATTGATCTCTTAAAACGATCTAACTAATTTCGCGGGATAGAAAAATAAACCTTTAATAAAATTCATAAAACAAAATAATCACGAAAAATTAAAAATGAATTTTAATTGTTATAGCAATATACTGTATATCATATATATCACACGTAACTGAAGAACGGCTGGAACAATTTAAGAGATTTCTGTGTTTTTGGATTTTCGTTTGGTTTTTCTTTTGGGTGTTTTAACGGGTCTCTGAATAGTTTTATAGTAAACTAGGTGTTATTTGTAAATATAAGCTATATTTCTACAAAGTTTCATCAAAATCCATCCGGCGTGAAAGAGTCACACACTCACAAACTTTCGCCTTTATAATATTAGTGTGATTTATAATAAGTGGCAATGTAATCAGATTCCCAGTTTTCTATTTGTAGGGCAGGACGTCTACTATGCATTTTGTATGGGGAGCCAAATACAGTATTCGTTTGTCACAGATTGTCTGAACATTAAATTCATATAATTACTTTTAGTTGCATGGATGATTAGAATTAAATTTATAGTTCAGTTTAGTAATAAATCAGTGTTTAGTTTACTTAATTAAATATTCTCATCAAACATTTAAGCATTAATATATTTTAATAGCTTAAAGTCTTTTTTTTGGGTGTACGGTACCAAAATTTCACAATCATTGGTTGAGTAACTAAGGGAGTAGTTGATTAGTGAAAGCCTAAAAAAAAAATTCACATTGATATTTATAAAATGTTAGTAACGAAGTAATTATTACAGTACACAAGCAGATGAAAACCTTACGAAATTTTGCACTCCCTTGGCAGCCCTAGGCTTAAATATGATTTACATACACGTGTATAACTTTATTCCTAGTAGTAAATAATTATGCGACTATATTTGCAGTCCGTGTTACGCACGTGTAAATCACCAAATAACTGTATCAATATAGAGATACATATATGTACCTATACAGAATTACAGTGGATAGATTTGCGCTTCGATAAACTATGTTGTGAATAATAAGCAATATATAAAAAGAGGGTAGGGTGGTTACTCTTGGCCTTCTAATTGGTACCTAAATGGTAATTTAGGTACTAATTTGGAGGCCGTATCCTTCTTTGCTTAATTAATGGTAATAGATTCAAAGAAATGTACCGAAATATCTTTGCATTAAGATATGTTGCTAATTTTTTATACAAGGAGACATTCAACTATTGTTGAAGTCACAGTGTTTTAAAATAAAACCTTTTTTTTAAACCTTCTAAGACAATGGTTTTGCTACGATAACGTCTCCCTCAACGAAGCACTAATGCTAAACTTTAGGGCTTCGTTGAGGGAGACGTGGCGCATCGCGAGGGGTCCTTTATGCCTACGGCCCTGCGCCCTAGAGCACCACCTTCGAAGCAACTTAATATCTAGTTTGATAAATAGCTCGAGCTCTTACTCGCCTTTATTGCTTGCGGAAGCTGTGAAAAAAAAGTATTATTCAATAGCTACTGAGTCTAAACTACGCATTTCCATGAAATGAGAATCATGTGTCGCAGCGTCCCACGGAGTACCACGTGATGCAATTTATTTCCTTTTAAACAGACACTTTTAACATTGCCTCAATTTTTTAGTACATCTATCGCATGTCGCAAATCAAAGGAGCCTCATGTAGAGTTCCGTCGGATGTGTCCAGTTGTTGTACTGGTTTTGTTAGGCGAAAATGTAGGGTTGACGGGTGTAGACGTAGAAAGGGGCGTTGAGCAAAATGTCAACCACAAGACTCTTGCTCCACACACGCAACGGGATCCATGTAGGTAACGCCACGTTGCCCACATGGATCCCGTAATTAGTAAAAACTTGCTGTTGGTACCTGTCATACGGCTTATTGCCCCACAAGTGCGCGAAGCTATTCACGCAGTAGGCGATGTTGAGCGTGATGGTGAACCGTAGGACGAAGCTAACCACGAAGCTGATCAGCAAACTCTCGCCCCACACGTACCACGGGATCCACGTGGGCAACGCTACGTTGAGGATCCCAAACATTGGAATGAATATTCTGGAACAAGAGACGAAAACAAATGTTAGAACTGGTCTATACATGCACAAAATAATTAGCACAATGAGGATTCTCGTGAAGGATCTCAATCCTAGGATTATCAGATTTTGTAGTCGTTGGGTCTCAGTTCATACAAACTCTACAAAACACAAAGTCTACGAAAACTGCCTTCCTGTCTAAATAATACAGAGGCTTTCTCCATGCTTAGGTATAGCTGGCAGCATGTCGATGGATACAGTGTGATCTTCAACGCGTCTGTATCTATAGACAGTAAGGATGTTTTCGTAGGACAATTGTATCGACTGGGAGACAGCAAATACACCATTTAAGAAATAATACCAAAGATCAAGTAAACTCTTACTTGGTAGTCACATAGACGAAGCACCGTAAAACTCTTTTATATATTTGAACCAGCATTCGGTCATACAAAAGGATTGCGAGGGGCGTTTGCAACACCTGGACATCAGTTTTTTTTATTGCATACTAATTTCTGCTCATAGTTTCGTCTGCAAGGATATTCCTGCTGGAAAACTTGAACTTCTTGACGAAATGTTGAGTATAGGCTGTATTTGTTTAAAATTTTAGACAGATCGCTTCAGAAGTTGATGCGTGTTTAAAGCAAACATAAACACATTCGGATGAAGCAAAGTGCACCTAAGTTCATGAAAATTAATATTTGTCTCGCCTTTGGATCAGAAGGCAGTTTCACTGCCATCTTAGTCATGACGGTCGGTAAGTATTTAAATAGAGAGATAAGAACTGAACCTAGGACTCTCGTAAATACCCTAATATCTTGCTTGTGCATGAAGAGTTTCTTTATGATATATGTAAATATAAATATCGTCCGCACTTTCTATTTTATGAGTCTAACATTTCACAATATTCAGAAAGTTTGTGAAACACGAATAATATTTTTGGATCCCCATACAAAATGCATAAGCTGTTTTTATTGTGTGGAAAGCCAATATTTATTTTGTATATTTCGCAAGCTGATATGCCAAATGTTCAGTGTCATAGGTAAATAACGCTCCTTAAATTTATAATAATAATATCGTGGGACATTATTTACACACGGCCTCCTGATTTCAAACTAAGCAGAGCTTGTACTATGGAAACCAGATAACTGACCCTGACCTGATAGACTAACTGAATCATATACTATTTTTCTTTTGTAAATACATAATTATATACATAATAACACTCAGATACAAGACAAACAGACATGTTGCTGCATATAAATATTAATTATCCTGAGTGGGAATCGAACCCACAACCTGCGGCGTGAAAGGCAAGTATCTACCAACCACGCCAACCGACCTGTTTCCTCTACTATGTAACCTCTTGTATTCATATTTCTTTCGCCGACTGTACCTATCCATTGAAGTGGGTAGGTAAGAGATTGTCATAAATACATCATGCATCACGTTTTGCCACGCCACACCTTTGAGTACGTACGTACTCACTATCAATCATGTAACATTTTTACTCAGAGTATTTACATTGGAGAGCCCATACTTCATATCAATCCAATACGAAGTAGTATCAGGTACCTAGTCACTCATTATCAGATGTGTTGCTCTCGTGTGTAGCGTGATGAATCACGCTTAATTAGATTAGGTAACAGAGAGCAAGGTCAATATGAAACTAGGTCATCGCTCATCATAGGTACCTAAGGTAAGTAGGAAGAAGACAGGTCAATATAAGGATGGGTCTTCGCTTATCATAGACACTTTCATAAGTAAGAGAAGGCAAAGTCATTATGGGGTTGGGCAATATCTCAACACAGACATTAACAATATATGTACTCGTATATGTAAGAATGAGCGAAGTCAACATGTGGTTGGGTCTTCGCTCATCATAGATAACTAGTTAATTAGGAAGAAGAGAGGTAAATATAAAGATGGGTCTCCACGTATCCTAAACACTTAGTTAAGTAAAACAGAGAACGAAACCATTATGGGATTGGGCGATCGCTCGACATAGACACTTACTATATGTATGAGTGAGCAAAATCAACATAATAATATGGTTGGGTCTTCGCTTATCATAGGTAACTAGCTAAGTAGCAAGAAGCGAGATCAAAATAAGGATGGGTCTCCGCGGTCTTCCCAGAGCTGCTTGTACTTGGCGGCAGCAGAGGACACTTAGTCTTCTCACACAGCCACCGCAGCCCCGAAGTGGCGTAATAGGCCTACTATCATTTCAATCATTACGACGGATCCTATGATAGATGACTCCAATAGCGTTATTGAATTCCACATCTGTTGATATTATTGCTGAGCAAGCACGTTATAATACAAATAAAACATCATATAGATGAAGATACCTAAATGAAAATACCAATAATTATTATTCCATCATATTATTGTGTTATTAGGTACAGCCGTATATTACGCGTTTATGTTGCGAAAGTAATACGTTCCGTTTCTGGAGCAATAGTGGAAATGTGTCATTGAATAATAAATAGGGTACGGCTACAATGTTTGTCTGGAATAAACTAGAATAAAAATAGATTACAAATCACTCAAGTTATTGAAAATGTTTACTGCTCCTATTAGGTCTCTATTTGACCTAAATTCAATTTTACTTAATTTCATTCACGTAATAGTTTTAATCATCATCATATCTCTACAATTTCCGGTCTCACGCTATCCGCATCCAGCGATTTCCAGCGGCCCTCACAAGATCATCGATCCATCTTGTAGGGGGCCTGCCCCCACTGCGTCTTCCAGTGCATGGTTGCCACTCGAGAACCGGTACCCCAGTAGTCGCCGGCTCTACGAGGTATGTGCTCTGCCCATTGCCACTTCGGCTGGGCAATTCTTCGAGCTATGTCGGTTACTTTGGTTCGCTTGTCGGTATCAGCATTTCTGATTCGATCTCGCAGTGAAACTCCAAGGATAGCCCTCTCCATTGCTCTTTGGGTGACTTTAAAGGCCTTTAAAGGCAGACCGGGACGGCTTGTCAAGGGATTTAGCCGTGAGTCAGCGCACACTAGCCGCTTAGTTACCATTACCTATCCCGCTACGGGAACCTATGGCGCGTCTTTTAATGCTGTGCAATGGAAATCCCTTTCGATGCCGCGGCATCATTTTAAAGCATAGCAATTAATGCTGTAATTCTCGTTTGAATGTCAATTAGTAAAATGTAAATCCCTTGCCATGCCTTCCCGGTCTGCGTAGGCCTTAAGCCGTCTGATATAAATTTAATTAACGTATATAGATATTTATTGATAGTAAATATTGTTTAACAAATAACTGTAAATAATTGTTTCATTAAAAGTTGGTTCTATTACACATAACCGTACCTACTTCACCCGTTTATGTTCCAACAGTGGAATATACAACTTCTTTGAATGACAATAGAAATGTGTCACCGTATAATATTAAAGTAGGTTACTCAAATAAAAGTAAATATCATAACGATATCATAAATATCCTGGAAAATCATTCACACACGGTCATCTATCTGATCCCAAACTAAGCAGAGCTTGCACCATGGAAACCAGACAACTGATATATTACATATACTACTTTTCTTTTGTAAATACATACTTATATAGATAACTAGCTGTGCCCCGCGGTGTTACCCGCGTAAAATTTTATAAATTTTCTTTGCTATAAACCTCACGGAGCCCGAGACCTTTCCAACGAATGCAAAACCGTGGAAATCGGTCCGTGTCTTCTGGAGTTATAGCGTCAGGAAGGAAAACCCGACTTATTTTTATATAGTAGACTAGCTGTGCCCCGCGGTGTTACCCGCGTTAAATTTTATAAATTTTCTTTGCTATAAACCTCACGGTGCCCGAGACCTTTCCAACGAATGCAAAACCGTGGAAATCGGTTCGTGCGTTCTGGAGTTATAGCGTCAGGAAGGAAAACCCGACTTATTTTTATATAGTAAAGATTACACTCAGAATCAGGACAAACAGACATGTTAACTGATTCTCTTTAGTTTGTATTAGTAGTAGTATTCAGTGGCAATACTTTTTATAAATATTCACACATATACCATATTATCTTCATTCAGTCATCTGCAGGTGAACCAAAGTCACCGACATAGCCCGAAGAATTGCAAAACTAAAGTGGCAGTAGGCAGGGCACATAGCTCGTAGAACCGACGGCCGTTGGGGCAGAAAGGTTTTCGAATGGCGACCACGAACCGGAAGACGCAGCGTGGGCAGGCGTCCTACCAGATCGACCGATCATTTTGTACGGGCCGCTGGAAACTGCAGGATGCGGATAGCGTAAGACCGGCAATGGTGGAGATCTTTGGAGGAGGCCTTTGTCCAGCAATGGACGTCTTTTGGCTATGATGATGCTGATGATGATTCAGTCATCTCAGTGTTAATGAACTAAATCTGAATTAATAAATTCGAATTAGCTTCTATAAATGTTCATGACGTAAATAAAACATAATAGATGTTTTGATAAATAACTAAAAATAACTTTTTCCATCAAATTACTGTCCTATTAGGCATAGCCGTATATTACGCATTTATGTTACGACCGTAATAAGTATGACCGAAATTCCTGGAGCGTCAATGGAAATGTGTCACTGAATAATAATAAGATACGGGTAAACTGTTTATATGGAAAACTCTAGAATAGGAAAAGATTTGTGGTAAAAGTACACAATACTGAAGTAATTGACATTATTTACTTTATTCTTTCGGGACCCTATTAGTAAGACCTCGCTGTCTGTCCGTCTGTCACCAAACTGTATCTCATGAAACAGTTGAAATTTTCACATATGATGTATTTCTGTTGCCGCTATAACAACAAATACTGAAAAACAAAATAAAATAAATATTTAACGGGGCTCCCATACAAGAAACGTAAGTTTTTTGCTCGTTTTTATAGATATTGGTACGGAACCCTTCGTGCGCGAGTCCGACTCGCACTTGGCCGGTTTTTATTATGTACCTAACACTACTAACTAGTTTCAATTCTATGATTTTCAATCACAATAGTTTTCATTGACATTCATTAATGTTCAGTTGAAGAGGCAGTGGGCAGGGCATATAGCTCGTAGAGCTGACGGCCACTGGGGCAGAAAAGTTCTCGAGTGGCGACCACAAACTGGAAGACGCAGCGTGGGCAGGCCGCCTGCAAGATGGGCCGATCATCTTGTAAGGGTTGCTGGAAAACACTGGATGCGGATAAAGCAAGACCAGCAATTGTGAAGATCTTTGGAGGAGGCATTTGTCCAGCAGTGGGCGTCTTTCGGCTGATATGATGATGATGAATGTTCATCCATTGCTCTTCAGCTACTACCACTACTTTCCACATCATCGTCATTGTCCTCATCATAAACCATATACATGTTAAATAATTGATGTTATAAACATTTATAAATTACGATTGACGGGCCTGTTGGCGTGGTTGGTAGATAAGCTGCCTTGGACAAATATTTGTAAAACATGTCTGTTTGTCCTGAGTCTGGATGTAAATTATCTGTATAAGTATGTATTTACAAAAGAAAAATTGTATATGTAGTATATCAGCTATCTGGTTTCCATATTGCAAGCTCCGCTTAGTTTGGGGTCAGATGGCCGTGTGTGCATAATGTCCCAGGATATTATTATTACTATTTAATAATAAATGCATCAATCGTTTAATTAATCATACATTTTATAAATAATGACAAACTACTCCATGAAATTACAATTCTATTTTCCATAGCCGTTTATTACGCTGATGTTACGACAATAATATCTTATGACCCAAATTCCCGGAGAGACAATGCAAATGTGTCACTCAATTCATTTGGAATACTCCAGAAAAAATCTCTAGAAGCATGCAGAATATCCAAGAATTGGACGCATTTATTAGAATCTTTAAATTTTTATTACGACCCAAAACGGTCTTTCGGTCAGCACAGATACTCTATCTAACTTGTTATGTGGTACTTGTTACTTGGTTTTGGTATTAAGTAACCTTATTGGACAATATGGGGAAGAAAAATTAAGGATTGGATTTTCGCCTTAGTAGGTTTCTGTGCATAAAAAGCGGAACTCATACAGGTACTCTCTAGAGTAATCGGTAAAATCGGTGATGATGAACCAAGTGGCAAGAACATAAGGCTCTCTGCCAGTAGATTTCAAATCTAGGGGAGGCCGAGAAGCGTGTCTTATTCACGACTCAGGGGCCGCTATAGGCACGGGATCATAGATCAAGGGTAAGTGATCCTCCCTGGCAAGAATCCTATTCTAGCTAACCTGCAGATTTCACTGGCCACCTAAGTGAACATACATACATAGACTCACGCCTGTTTCCTAGAGGGGTAGGCAGAGACAACGGATTTCCACTTGTCACGATTTTAGCACACCTTTTATGCCTAAGAGAACACCTCAAGCTTACGGTCTTTCATCTTCTATTGTTTTGTTTAATTTTCGTGGGTTAATAATATGTGGGCAAGTGTGGCCTTATCATGTTCTATAAAATAGTAGTACCATAAATAAATGCAATATAACGTGAAACTCAGCAATAACTGGTTTATTATATAATTTGATCTCCTTGTTTTCCACTGTTGATGTTACAATTTGTGTATATAATTTAACCACCCACGAAAACTCATTATCACCCAAAACAAAGTGTCACGGAGTGAGGACGAAATAATATAGCTGAAGAAAATCATTTCATTGTTGTTAGGTACGTTTACCAATTACATTACAAGGTTGAATTATAATGTGCTAAAATTAGTTTCTGAGTGTGTGTATTCCTATTCTGAGATGTTAAGAATATTGAATATTATTCGGATCTCATTTATTTTCATTCATTTTTGTAGTGAAATCTTCTTTAGGTACGTGTAGCACTTTTCATGCGTATGAAAAGTGCTATACACACCTGATGAAGATTTCCCTTCACTACGTGCACTTTTTGGGTGATAAAAAAGCGCACATATATGCGAGACGATGACTCGCGTCATCGTCATTATATGGTAGATTATTTTGATCAGAAGTGTAAATTTTTGTGTTCGCTACTCCCCAACAACTGCCCCGCATTTTTTACGTGGCAGCTTCTAAGAAACAATAGAAAACTCAGTAAGTATCCATTTTTTATTAGAAACTTAATTTTAATTACAATTTTCATTTGGAAATAGCAATACATGTTTATGTTTATGCCTTGGAATACTTGCAGGTACTGCGTTCAATGTTTGCGGTTTCTATCAAATAGCCTTTCAAAGGCTATTAAATTGGGCCATTGATCTTCCTTGACAAAACAATGTTTTTTGCTACAACTGTTATAGTTTATCGAGTCTGTTGTTGATTTCAAAGGTGTGATTTCAAATTGATTTACAGTCGCAAGATGCTGGATGCGATTATTATGAAGTTTGTTAATTGCGAGATAGCCTAGTGATTAGGCCGTTGGTCTGCGGAGTCAGGGGTCTCTCTCGATTAGAAATCCACTGATTTATCGAATTCCTGTGCGTATTAGAATTTAACCATCTCGTATTTAAACTGCACGTGTGGCGCAGCGGCTAAGACAGTCACCTCGCCGCTTCATGACGTTGGTTCGAGTCCCGCGTCGGACAACTATTTGTGTGATCCATAAATAATTGTTCTGAGTCTGGAATTATATGTTTGTGAAGTACCCCGGGATTAGATACCATAGTGCGGTCTTGATTATAAAAAAAAAATAAAAAGTCCAAAGAAAAATATCGAGAGGAGACCTGCTGCCTGAGAGTTCTTCAAAATGTTTTTGATGGCAAGTGAAGTCTGCCAAAGCGGACTAGGGCAGCATCGTGGACTATGGCCTATGCCTTCTCATTGTTAGAAGTCTTTCCCCTTACCCAGTTTTCAAAAACTCAATAGTTTCTCAATTCAATAGTTATTTTTTATGTGTATATTTTTGATAAATACGGCTGATGTTCTTTTTTTTGTTGCCCAATTTTGATAATTCTTAGGTTTTGTGTAGCGCATACTGTTGAGATGGTGGCCGATTAACTTTTGTCGGCAACGGATTCTAAACTTAGGATTATAAGAAAAGTTTGTTGTTTGAGAAAAGAAATTTTTACCAATGCGAATTCAACGTTGAGGCAGAATTGAGCCAGCCGTGCATGCAGTCAGCATTACACACAATCTTACATTATGTAAGCCTTGACATCCTACTAACATTATAAATGCAAAAGTTTCTTTCCTATTTGCTTTCCTCTCCATCTTATTATTCTTTTTTGGCAGTTAGTTAAAAATCAATTTTGTTTGTGTTTTAAAAGTTACAATGGACGATTTTATTTAGTATAGTTTTGTTTTTTTTTTTTTACTATTTCACGCGTTATAATAACAGTTTTAAAGTAAAGCACCAGTAGTCTATAATAACACTAGTTTCATTTACAGCCCATTGGTAAACACCAGTGGACTGTAAATAAAAACAATGTAAAAACAACAGAAGACAAAATAACTATACCTGGCCTGTGTGAATAGTAAAATGAAATGGGGAAGACCTCGTAGAATATTTTCTGCTCAAATCGGAGATATTTTCAAGAAAAGCCAGGTCAGAAGTATATACGGTTCGCTTTCAGCGAAACTTCCTCCCACGTACATTGTGGTTGTGGAATGAACTCCCTGTTACGGTTTTCCCAAGAGACTACAGCATGGGGCCCTTCAAAAAGGGAGTTGTAAGGTTTCTAAAGAGTCGGCAACGCGCTAATGATGCCCCTGGTGTTGCACGCGTTCATAGGCTACGGTGACCACTTACCATCAGGTGGGCCGTATGCTTGTTTGCCAACTAAGTTGTATAAAAAAAAGGTACTTAAGCTGGCGAGTATGAAGAATATAATGACAGTAAAAGAGGCAAAATAGATGGGTAAAGATCGTGACAAAAAGAAATCCGCTGTCTCTGTCTACCCCTCTGGGAAACAGGCTTGAGTCTATATATGTATATAAAAGAAAAGCCACTGTTTGTTGATTTGTTCTGTGTCTGGGTGTAATCTACTTATAATATGAGATGTCTGGTTGCCATTCTAAGGGCTCTGCCTAATTTGGAGTCTAATGTCTCGCTATGTGTGCTCGTTTGTTGACGTGTTGCCAAGAATTTTTTTAGTATTATTTATAAATTCTTATATTTTACATATTTCTTATTATAAAAGTGATATAAGAAAACAATAATATATCAATAAAAATACAATAAATTTAGTTCCTTCTGCGGCGGGGTGTATCGCACTAGGCCGCCGATGGTCAGGGCGACAGAGAAAGGAACCTCCTCACAATGCGTTCCGTAATCCATAATTGCTGCCTTT
The DNA here is from genome assembly GCA_951640165.1 of Pseudoips prasinana. Classification (NCBI taxonomy): domain Eukaryota; kingdom Metazoa; phylum Arthropoda; class Insecta; order Lepidoptera; family Nolidae; genus Pseudoips; species Pseudoips prasinana. The sequence continues at coordinate 31,079,745 of OX621243.1, read as the reverse complement.
TGTATCCGACCCTTGACCCAGTAATCCAGCGAGAGCCTCTTAAGATGTTAGTCGAGGCGCTTGGTTATGAGACCGTTTACGGAGACGACTATCGGGACAATTATATTATTATTTATATTTTGGTGCTAGTGAGACGTTTAAAGAGAACAAAACCCTATGAACTAATGTCGTGATTAGTGATTAGTGTATTTAGTGATTAGTGATAGCAATAATTTAATTATAAAGAACATATGAACAAGGTGTCCTCCCCTTAAAAAATATGACTAAGGAAAGTCGGTGGACTTATTCTTAGAATTATTTATGTTTATGTAGAAGTTTAGGTTAATATAAAATTACTTATAAGTCTCTAGACTACTTTATTAAATAATAAAAAAAAAAAAAAAAATATTTTGGACACTGCGAATGACTGCACCGCACTGTCGACACACGTGATTAGTCTAATGTTTTAATTACAAGTAACGTTGTACTGCATAAGCTAGTATTATTTACCGGCCACTGATGCTTCACTTTTACATACACATAAGTCAACTAGATGGGCACTCATGCTTTACTCAGTTGTCAGGAATTAATTAAATATAACTCACATTTTCTGTATCCTGACTACAGGATCAGCCATGAGATCTGGACTAGTCTTCTGGAGAGCTTCTCGGCGGTTCTCTACCGCAGGGTGAGGAGTGAGGACCAACCAGCCGACATGCGCGAACCAGAACCCTCGCCTCGCATCGTGAGGGTCTGCTACCGTCTCCGTGTACTTGTGGTGCACCCGGTGGTCTAATGCCCATGTGTATATATCCCGCTGGAACACAAAATAACAAGAAAATAAGTAAAGGATTTTTTTCCACTTATCCGGTCAGGGATTATCTGTTTTCACTTCGTATGAAAAAATATTTTTCCCAATATTCAACCAAAATTTTAAAAATTATTTATGATCATCATAAATAATTTTTAAAATTTTGGTTGAATATTGGGAAAAATATTTTTTGCATAAATAGGTTTGCACTTGACCACGATCTCACCTGATGGTAAGTGACGGTGTGGTTAAGGTGGAACGCGCGTACCCATAAGATGCCTATTCACTCTAGCTTTGAATAAACTTAGTTTCTCCTAACCTACCTGCTTCCAGCGGTTTTCAACGACCTTCCCAAGATAGTTGGACCATCGTGGAGATCTTTGGGGAAGGCCTTTTTTCCAGTAGTGGGCGTCTTTCAGTTGATATGATGATGAAGAATATCTACATAGATTGACTTGCTGTTTAAGGAATATTAAACTAGTAATACTGATATTTTCTATTTTTTTAAACTGATAGAAATAAACCAAACTGTATAAGATGATTTATAATCTCTCGCTGTGTTTACCACGGGACTTAAGTTTCACCCTAACAGGATATATATTTAGAATCAAGTAGGCATTTCTAACAACAGCTTAGTGAAGGCTAAATATAACAGAATGTCTATTTTGGGTACGGATAAATCCATTAGCATAATTAATTAGAATTTGCGATTGAGACGTAAAACAAAGATGCTTATAGCAAAATAAGTAATATAGTTGATTTGCAGTGTTTTATTTTTTCTTTTCTAAAGACAACGCCCGCATTAGGAAATATAATCCCTGTGTCGCGGGGTACTTTACAGACATATAATAGACGGACTCAAATTACATCCCGACTCAGAACAACTATTTGTGGGTCACACAAATAGTTGTCCGGCGCGAGACTCAAACCCGAGACACGAAGCGGCGAGGCAACTGTCTTAGCCGCTGCGCCACACGTGCAGAGTTAAAAATCGATTTAGCTCAATAATTCCCTGGAACAATTTGGTTCCGTAGTTGCCCAATAAGAAGAACAGTCGTTCAGTTATTGTTTATCTGAATATACATATATATCACCTAGCTAAATTTGAAATACATATTTTCGTATTCAGTTCTTTAATCTGAAACTGCGGTATTTCGTCATAATCATCATCATATCAGCCGAAAGACGTCCACTGCTGGACAAAGGCCTCCCCCAAAGATCTCTACAATTGCCGGTCTTGCGCTATCCGCATCCAGCGATTTCCAGCGACCCGCAAAAGATCACCGGTCCATCTTGTAGGGGGCATCTGTGGTATTTAATGATACATAATACGTCGAGCCGTTGGTTGATGCTTGCCTCCCACGCCGCAGGTCGTGGGTTCATGATTGCTTTTCCTGTGTCTGGGTGTAATTATCTATATAAGTATATATTTACAAAAGAAAAGAGGTATATGTAGTATATCAGTTATCTGATTTCCATAGTAAAAGCTCCTCTTAATTTGGACTCAGATGGTCGTGTGTGAATAATGTCCCAGGATATTATTATTATGTTAGTGAAGTGTTAGGTGATTGTCTGGAAAAACTCGTTTGCATAAGTGACCAGCAAGCCGAACAGTTGCCCAGTATATGTATATTTAGCTGAATATGTAACATCTAGCAATTTGTCATTCAAGTACATATTTGTCTTTAATTCTTTACTCTGAATCATCATATCAGCCGAAAGACGTCCACTGTTGGACAAAAGGCCTCCCCCAAAGAGCTCCACAATAGCCGGTCCTGCGCTCACCGCATCTAGCGGCTTCCCTTGCAAGATCGTTGGTCCACCTTGTAGGGGGCCTGCCCACACTGCGTCTTCTACATCATCTGTGTTTCAACTGTCTAACTATCACGGATCATGCAATACAGCCTGGTGACGGACGGACAGACAGATAGACAGCGAAGTCTTAGTAATAGGGTCCCGTTTTACACTTTGGGTAGTGAACCCAAAAAACTATCCTTTTATCTGAATGATACTGTTAAATAGTGGCATAATAATAATGATACTTAAATATTAAATGTTATATTTACACGCCGAGAACTCAACAGAATGTGAATGTTCCATCAATATTCCTGTAACATCTTTTATATATACTCATATTCAGTAAATAAATCGATTGAAATAATATAACTTATATGCCTTAATTATTGTCTGGAAAACTTATTTACACGAGTTACTAGCTAGATGCTCTCACCGGTCAGTAAGTGATCCGCGAAGTAAAGCAACTATGCTCGCGGTCAGTCCATAAATGGGTGACCGCCAAAGTGGTTTAATTTCTGAACGTCTCCGTGCTTCGGAGGGCACGTTAAGCTGTCGGTCCCGTTTGTAGTCATTAGAAAACAGTCGTTAAGCCATGGCAGAGACCTACTAAGCGGCTTGAGCAACTTTGACACTAGGGTAACCACTTCCCATAAGGTAAATCACACTAATATTATAAAGGCGAAAGTTTGTGAGTGAGTATGATTGTTACTCTTTCACGCAAAAACTACCAGACGGATGTTGATTTAACTTTGTAGTAATATAGCTTATATATTCGAATAACACATAGGCTATAATTTATAAAGTTAAACGCGGGTAAAACCGCGGGGCACAGCTAGTCACACTAATATTATAAAAGCAAAAGTTTGTGAGTGTGTATGTTTGTTACTTCTTCACGTCTAAACGGCTGGAGCGATTTTAACAAAATTTGGAATGGAAATAGTTGATACTCTGGATTAACACATAGGCTGTAATTTATTATAATTTATAAAGTTTAACGCGGGTAAAACCGCGGGGCACAGCTAGTGAATATTAAAACTAGCAAGAGGAGCCTTTATCCAGTTCTCATTCCCCTGAACACGTATGATCTAGCAATTTCTGTAGTAAATAATGTACCAAAGTTCTTCTATATGCATAATACCGTAAATACCACTACCTACCAGTAAACATTATTATATATAGGTAGAAAACTAAAGTGTTGAGCTGAATACCAAGGCCGGACAAGTTAAGGTCAATGCGTACAATTGACTCCATTTACACTCCATAAATTGATAACAATATATACTCATGCTTCTTGAGTCTCTATTGGAAATAACCTTCGTTTATTGAAAAACAAATTTCTGTAGTGTATTTATGAAGTGTGACAATATTGACTGGACCGAGGAAAATTAGCAAAGCTAGTTAAGCTGACCATGCGAAACGAGGAGCCAACGTTCAGACTTAGAATATATTTAGAGTTTCGTTTATATATAACACATGTTGTAACACAAAACGTCCCTGAAAAACCGGCCTCTTTTAGCATCCCTTGAGAATGGTCCATGCAGGTCTGAAACACATGTTGGGTATCACTGGTGCACGTTAATTGCTTGTTTAAATTGTCCTATTTGCATGTGCATATTTTTTGCAGGGGGAGGATGGTGCAAATTGCATCCCGGCTGGATTAAACTGAGAATTTGTGGAATTAACAATACCTACATACTAATTTTATATTTTGGATGTCAAGGATTTTAAAAATAGTAATACGTAAAGAAACGCCTCATTGCATTCTACATACATTTTGATAATTAATGTAAATATAATATGGCGAAACCGAACCAAACCGAACCGAACCAAACCAAAGCCAAATTGCAATAAATCTGTTTTTACATGTTAGAGTGAAAACCTATAAAAAAATGAAAAATTTTTTGGTACACATTTATGATAATTTTGATAATAAATATAAATATAGGTACGTACTATACGCTATTTGACTAGGAACGTATAATTGTTTAATGATTCATAGAGTTCCGCACACAAAAGACCAGCTTCCAAATGGTACGTGTGTATTTACATTTATATACATGCTTTGAACTCAGAAAGGTCTGTAGATTTTACTAAGGGACTACCAAACTGTTTTAATTCTGGAAGTTTTTAGCCACAATGGTATATGCTTCACAGAAATTTCATTAATTTAGAAAGGTAAGATTGCTACCAAATTTTATTTATATAGCACATGGAAATTATAAATTATTTAGTCCGGCGTTTCTCGAATCAGCAACCTTTCTTCAACATAAAACAAAAAACTTCCATTTTCGTCCTATCAATAAGAAGGTATACATGCATGGGTAATAGAACACTTATAGAATAAAATGTCATCAGTAGTTGAGTTGCACACAAACAATTCATTGCCACTTTGTAAAGACGCGGATAAAAGAGCCGCGCGTAGGTTCAAGACATCTAGGCGTATACAATTATAATCTAAGTACGCGCGCTGGACTTCTTTGCGGTACATTCGAACCTCGACTCTAGGCAGTTACTGCCGCGGGGATGCCTCAGAGGGTCGCTTTGTACTAACAAAGTAGGTGTATACTGGTCCATGAAAATGCCTATTAGTACTCCAGCCAGCAATTCCAGCTACCCCAATCTGTCAAATTTCTTTTATAGTATTTCAACTTTATCACATTAGCATAAGGTTCCCTTTCAATTGGGAAAATTTGACAGATTGGGGTAGCTTGATGTGCTGGCGCCTGTACCTGAACTCTTCACGTATTTCCATTTGACCTTTTAACTAGCGGAACAAAAATAACATTTTCAGCATTAATGTGACTTATTTTATGCATTGGATTCCTGATTTTATTTCGTACGAAAGACATGCCGTAATTTTCATTTATGGAAACTACGATAATTATATTTTTTATAACTAATGGGCATTGGATATGTTGAATATTCGACACATTTTAATTTAACCCAAATCTGCACATCTATTAAAAACGTAAACAATAGAACAGTTGTGCAATATATTTGCGATTTTGGATGTTTTTTTTAACTAATGAAGTTAGCTACAAATTGTTTTATAGCAAGTGCTTTACGCTAAATAATGACTTTTATACGTGTTTAATTATTCATACCTTAGGTCATATTACTATATTTTATTGTAATCTCTAATGTAAAAAACCCATCTAGCTTATAATGTTTGTGTTTTAAAATACATTTCATTCATTAATTTCATTCATTTATTAATTCTTTAACAAAATACATTGTGTCCGAAATACAATTCACTTATAACTAGCAATTCACTTATACCAGCCATGTTATTAGCTGATAAAGCCCCGAGAGAATATGTACCAGGGAACGGGCAGTAGCGTCTCTCTCAGTTCTATGACCATCATACCGCGATTGCCAACCCGGTTGTCAAGCGTAGTGATTATGGTATATCCCTTCAAATTATGGACACAAATCCATTGTGAAAAGCTTTTGGGGAGGCCTTTGTCCAACAGTGGACGTTATTCGGCTGGAAGATAGAATCTATTAATTACAAATAAATAAATAAACATAAATATCTATTTATTTATTTGTATGTACCAAACTCAAACCTGTGCCTCTAGCACGAGTTCCTGCAGTTTACTTACTCGATCACACGTACAGTTTCGTCCCATACATTGAGCACCAGAGTTTTAGTTCTTAATAGTTTCCGCGAGAGGCGCTGGTGCTCAATGTATGGGAGGAAACTGTACGTGTGATCGAGTAAGTAAACTGCAGGAACTCGTGCTAGAGGCACTGTACTCATTATAATATTAACTCAGATAGTTCAGATTATTGACTCAATCTGCCTGAAATTGGGAACGCAAATCTTCGCCCGGCGCATCTTTGAGAAATAGTTCCATTCATTATCAACGTCATTAGTCACATAGTCTCAACTCATTAGTCTGAACTACATGTTTATAATATCCCTCGCAATATAGTAATTACCAACACTAGTGCGGGCGTCTTTTATAAAATAATGTTTCATTAATACCAAAGTAGCTTTTTCACAAAACTCGGCTAGATACTGTGACCTTTATATTAAAAATACCATTAATATCAAAGGTGGCTTCAGGGAAAATAATTTAGCCGTAGTCCGTGTGGATGGACGGTGGGGGGTGGGGGTCAGTCTAGGCCATAGCGTGTTGTGCCGAGCTCCTGTAAACACGCGATGCCGTTAATCAATACCAATACAACGTATTTAAAAAAATATTAAGGGCCATTACTAGCCACTATTTTCCTATACAAACATATTCCTCATTTTCTGCCTGTAATTTAATTAAGGTCACCAGGCTATTCAGGTCCTACTATTCAGGTTTGACCAGTAAATACTAGAGAGTTGTCTCTACTCCTGGTCAAAGACATAGAGGCAGACCTAAATTAAGCATATAAGGCGTAGTGCTCAGCGACCAGAGAGAGAGATTCTTTGATCCTGACGCCAAGCCATTTGTTGGGAAGACGATCAATTACACCCCTTCTCATCTCTCACGCAATCACTGTCGTTACTAAAACGTCTTGAATGATCTAGATGACGTGATCACCGCTTACCTAGTGCTCTAGGTAAGCGGTGATCAGTCAAGACCTTAGAGACTCTCGTGACAATTTCAAATAATTGTGAGTTTTCGAGGACTGGGGTGTGTCATACCCCGGGTAGTACACGAAAGGTTAAAGGCGTAGAGCTGAGCGACATGAGAGCACGCACCATCCTAGCCATTTAGTGGTAAAGGCGGTCAACTTCTCACCCCTTCTCACCTCTCACGTAAGCACCGTCATCCCTGAAACGTCTTGGACGATCCAGATGAAGAGATTACACTTACCTAGAGCAAGTCAAAACCATTTGAGACTCTTTTTTTTTTTCTAAACAGAAAAATCCCAAACTCCCCTTTTGTCTCGATCCGAGATTTGAACCCAGGACCTCATTATTTGCAGTTGAGCACGCTACTGCTAGACAGAAGAAGTTATATAGATGATGCCTGACAGTTCCGTTTGCGCGGGTAGAATTTATTTTGCATAAGTTATGACCTTCTAAAAATCTACAAAAGAAGTCTAGTAAACAATTCTGACCACTTAGAATAAATTAAACAGTCAGGCATATATTAATGCAAAAAATAGAAATTCGTTCTCTGTTGATATAAACGAAACCTCGATTTTGTGGATGGTAGGATTGTTTTCTTTATTTACATGAATTTCAAAACGTCTTTTCAAATTTCGAAATTGAGCGACCTTCTATAATATTATTTTCAACTTTAAGAGTATCATGTTGAGGTTTGAATTTGCACAATCACAAAGAATACGTGAATGCTTATTAATCACGAGATATTTGCAATTAAAACAAACGTTTATAAACTTTTATGTATCTCTAAAATTTTAAAGCAGCAATCTTTAAAATCGATCGACGAAGGTAAGCGGAAAAATAGTACGACGGTTTTGGTCTTTTAACTCCGACGCAAAAAGAGTGGTGTTATAAGTTTGTAGTTTGTCGATGTCTATCTGTGTATATCGTCCCCGTAGTTGGAAAACTAAATAACTCCGATTTTGTAGTTCTGAGATAAACGCGATTTAGTGTTTTTTTTTTAGTAAATTTACATTTGTAACAAAGTGTGAGAGAATTTTGCTGTCGGCAATTTTATATTTTGTTGACCTGATAGACTTTCACATTATGCTTTAACAAACTGAACTCTATCTTTAACTATAACTAAATAACAAATCAAAAATCAAGTTGTTTAATTTTGCCACAACTGTTCTTTATAACGTAACTACAATTAGCTACTTATTTCGGCCATTTATTTAGTTTTCCTACAATCAAAATACATTTGGTAGAGTAAAATTTGGTGAAATAAATGCAGTTATTGAATTTATCAAACTCGAAATATCTTTAAATGTAAAATTTAGTGGCTTTGTACGTTATTATTACTTTATTATTTATTAAGTTTTGTTGCTCTCATATGAAATAAACGCTGTATTATGATATTAATAAAGTTATTTTAAGGAACAAATAGAAATTTTTAGAAAAAGTGTATTGTTATAAGATAGTTATTTTGCAACAAACTTAAAAAATAAACATCATCATGATCATCATATCAGCCAAAAGACCACTGCTGGACAAAGGCATCCCCCAAAGATTTCCACAATTGCCGGTCGCTCCACATTTCACTGTTCGCATCCAGCCGTTTCCAGCGACCCGCACAAGATCATCAGTCCATCTTGTAGGAGGCCTGCCCACGCTGCGTCTTCTGGTTCGTGGTCGCCACTTGAGAACCTTTATGCCCCAACGGCCGTAGGTTCTACGAGCTATGTATCCCGCCCACTGCCACTTCAGTTAAGCAATTCTTCGGGCTATGTCGGTGACTTTGGTTCGCCTGTGGATTTCGACATTTCTGATTCGATCTCGCAGGGAAACTCCGAGCATAGCCCTCTCCATTGCTCTTTGAGTGACCTTGAGCCCTCTAATAAGGCCTCTCTGTTCCGTAAATCATCACTGGCAACCCACACTGGTCGAAGACTTTCAACTTGAGACACTGCGGTATTTTTGACGAGAAGTTGTTACGTAGCTTTCCAAACGCTGACCAGCCGAGTTGGATTATACGATTGACCTCCTTCTCGAAGTTGGACCTACCTAGTTGGATGGTCTGTTCTAGGTAAATATAGTTCTCTGCACTTGTTGAGAAACTCTGCTGAGGTAATCGAGCATTGTACCGAGATCTTCCATAGACTCAGCCATGACTATTATACCATTGGCAAATCGAAGGTGAGTGATGTACTCACCATTGACATTGCTAAAGCCTTTCCAGTCCTGAAGCTTGAAGACATCTCCCAATGCAGCAGTGAACAGTTTCGTAGATATAACATCTCCCTGTCTCACGCCTCGCTGCGCTTTAATTGGATATCGAAACCTATCCACTTACGCGAGGCGTGAGTTCTGGTCTGGTGTCGCACTGACATAGTAGCGTATTCATACAAACACTTTAACACCTCGATATACCGGTAGTCGATTTGACACCTTTCGAGAGATCTGAGCACGGAGCAGGTTTGGACAGAATCAAAGGCTTTCTCATAGTCCACAAATGCTAAGCACAGTGGCTTGTTGTACTCTTCGTTCTTGAGTATAACTTTCCGCAGCGTATGAATGTGGTCTATAGTGCTAAATCCTTTCCAAAAACCGGTTTGTTCGGGAGGCTGGAAGTCATCAAACTTGCGTGCGAGACGATTCGTAATGACCCTCGAAAACAACTTGTAAACATGGCTCAGTAGTGTGATGGGTCTATAATTCTTCAATAGGGTTTTGTTGAGCACCACCACACTTCTGTGCCATGCTTGTGGCGTTTGACCATCTAGTATAACGGAGTTAAATAACTTCTGATGGGCCCATAGGATTGGTGTACCACCCGCCCTCAGACGCTCTGCTGTAATCACCAAGCACCTTGTTGTTCTTAAGTTGTCTGAGAGCCAGTCTAATCTCGTACAGGCTGACTTACGGGATGTCTTCGGTGTAATAACGGGTTAGTCGTGCTCTGGGATCCGAGGCACTTTTAGAGCCTTTGTTCCACTCGATGGCCTCTTTGTTACTTATTGTATTAAATTGACGCGTGTTTCCGTCTTTCTTCCATAAGTTGCAGGGTTAAGTCAGATATTATTTAGTTTTGTTTGTACTGCGGGCCGTGAAGACCTAAGATCCAGCCATATGGACCGCTTCTACGAGCCTGTCTTAGTATGAGTCCACTTCCTCCCAGTCTGCTAGGCATTCGAAACTGTTTTGCAGTGAGTGCTGAGATTTTCGGGGTTTTGGGCGTGGATAGGTAAAGGTCCGAGCGTAGACTTTATCAGTCGGGACCTCTGGAACTTGACATTAAGGTTCAATGAGACTCTCACCAGTCTATGATCGCTCCCGGTTTTAACCGCATTGATCATCATTAAAGCTTATCACTTTTTTGGTTTTACCGTCGGAGCTCACCCAGGTCCAGTGGTCCGGCTTCTTAAAGAAGGAATTCATCATAAAGAGTCTCTCTTTCTCAATGAAGACGGCCAACATTTGGCCCCAGGGTTTCCAGTTCCAAATTGCCCCATTCTCAGCTCTTTACCGAATCCTTTGCACAGCTTCGCGTCAAAGTCCACAAATGGCCACAGTGAAATAGGTTTTAGAGCTATGTATGGCTCTTGATATAAACTGATACATGACCTCAAGCTCATCGTTGGAGTGCGTCGAAGTCGGCGCGTATGTATACCTGTATGACCTTTAACGAATACCGCTTGGTAATTCTGAGTATAAGGTACGCCACCCTAGTCGACACACTCGATTTTTACATGTTGTGGACGAGGGACTTGTGAATTATGAACCAGACACCACCTTGGGACAGTTGGACACCCGTCTGGAAATAGAGAAGGTTCCCGGTTTTAGTATTATCGTGTCCTCCCACTCTCTTCGGACTTGAGACAATCCTATGATATCCCAATGTAACCTGTCCAGTGCCTCCTCCAGTTCGATGGTCTTCCTTTTCGGTCCGCAGTGTGCGAGTGTTATATGTTGCCAGGACCAGAGGTCCATCGGTTTTGGTAAAACGGCGTCTGCCGGGGTTTTTTAGCACCCTAGTTTCTTTTTCTTTATTTCCTGTTTCTATTTCTGAATTTGTTGCCTCAGCGATTGTGATAATGTGTTCCATGCTTCTTCAATCAGAGTAACCCGGTGAGACTTGGTCAATAGGGTTTTCAATAATAGCTCGAGTTTTTATAATATTACTTATTTCATCTTCAGAATCTCTCGTTCAAATCTCTTAACTCTTAACTCTATTTAAGAGCTAAGATTCCTTTTTATTTTATTTTCTTCTGTGTCCGGAATCCATTAAGAACCAGAATCAGAAAAAGGTTCTTCATCTGTCGAAAGTGGCCTTGGTTTGATATCTGAAATGAGACTGATCCTCTGATTTCCTCTGATGACAACTTAATTTATTTAATTTTATTTGCCTAGCATCTTATAATTAATCATTATTTAGTTGTAGAAGAAATAAATAACATCAAATATTTATAAATTACGTACGTTATATCAGAATTTTGAATAACAGAATTAAATAGAGTTATTTAGTTTTCTTAGAACTAAGTTAGTTTTGTGAAAGAAATTTTAAGTTGAGGAAAAATTCAACAACTCAAGTTATTTAATTTACTTGACATTCAACTTATCATTGACTACAGTTATTGATTTATTTACTGAGTTATTTATTTTTCCTTTAAAAAAATTGTGTTTGTCTGAAGATATTTATTATTCCATCTGGCATGACCTGTCTGACAAAAATGGCTATATCTTTGGAACGGAATAAGATACGAAAATGCATGTAAACTCAAATATGCGGCATGTTTTAGGTGTTTTGAAAATAGGATAAAGTCAAAATCGCCAAAATTGGACTTATTTAATTTTCCAACTACGGGGACGATATGTATGTGTCTGTTTTTCAATGTGGTTTTATTCATTTGTAAGCTAGTTTCTTGCGGTAGTTCTTAGCCCCTAGATATTATATTATTATTATTATTATATTAAATATAATAATAATAATATAATAATATCTAGGGACAATGTTACACAGATCATCCTAGCCCCAAACTAAGCAAAGCTTGTATTATGGGTACCAGGCGACGATATACATACTTATATAGATAGATAAATACTTAAATACATAGAAAAAATCCTTGACTCAGAAAGAAATATTCGTGCTCATCACACAAATATTTGCACTTACCGGGATGCGAACCCAGGACCACCAGCTTCGTAGACAGGAGCACTACCAACTAGGCTAAGGTGACCGTCAATGTTTGCTATGTTAGGTTAATATCAGTCCAGTAATGCAAGAGTGTCAGCTATTTTCCAAAAAGATGTAATTATAGATAGGAGTCGAGGGCTTTCTAAAGTTTGAAAATTAAAATAATCACGGACATACTAGATGACTAACTTAATACTACTTAAAATAGTTCAGTCTTATCGGACACGAAACAATCCCGGTCTTTGAAAGTTGGCGGTATTACACTTACACTTAGTACACAGGCCGTGCCTCGAAATGCACGTAAAGCAGTCGATTTTTACCTGAACTGTTTACGATAGTGGAATAATTAATTAATTGACGTAAATTATTAAATTAAGTTAGGCATTAATGTTATCTTAATATTATTAATGGCTTTAATATTAAATAAACTGACCGACAATTACATAATTAGTTAAATAGCAATATTTATTTAATTATTATCAACGGGCTGTGCACGCGACGATTTAAATACTGTATATGATTGTGGTAACAATGAACAGTCATTTTTCTAACTCGGTACAAATACGTTATTGATGGGTGTGCAAACCACTAATGTTATGGTTACCACCCAGATGGATTATAAGTTAGTCAAGTTTAGTTTACTACACATTATCAGCCTGTATTATTATTAAAACTAACGTGAGAAACTATCATAATGAAAGATAGTCATCTTCAGGCCGTGTGCAACCCGCACGTCGTCGCGTCCCGTCTCGCACTGCGTGCGAGGTTCGCATTCGTCCTGAAGATGACTTCCTGAAGAAGTTGAAACTGTTGGCCTAATCCAACATAAAATTAAATAAATAAATAAATCATTTATTTGGAACAAAAACCATTACATTATATTTTAACCCACCAAACTGTAACAGCTTGTCGGCGGGATTAGCGCTCGTTACATAATAGTGTTCCTTAGATTAGGTACATAAAAATAACATTCGACGTATTCGTAAAGAACTATTGCACAACTATGAGTACTTTTAGTTGGATACATGGTGATGTTCGTTGACAGTTGTATCAAGCTTCTAAGGTATCAGCGAACTCGGTAAGCAATATTTGTCTTAACTTCTTTTTAAGCCAGAATTTACTAATTCTACCATGGTCTCTTCTGAGCCAGGGAATTAGATTAAATTTAATAACGTGAAAAAAATTAATTACGTAGGTTACCCGTTACTATGTTTCATTACATTGTCAGCTTGATTTCGTCCACTGCTGGACGTAGGACTCCCTCAAAGTCTTATATAACGTTGCCATTTGAAGGGGCTTGCCTTAGTCTCTGCGCTTGGCATGCAAGTTGTCGATAGCAGTTAGGTGGTAGCAGTACACAGGTGACGCTGCCCGACTAAGGTAGGGTCGCCTAAGATCGGATGTGACATAAGACCGGAAGCATAGAATTTACCGCAAACGAAGCGACATTTTTCAAGGATCGCAACATAGTCGGCTCCGCCATTTTATTCTGCCCCTCCCTTCATACCTCGGTCGGCGTTGCGATGAACAAGACGTGTGTGCTGGTGATTCAAAATAATTCTGTGAATTTTCGAGAAATTTTGACGATCCGATCTTTCCTCCAAAATTTTGTCAAGTAATAATGGTAAGTATTCATCATTTTTTTGCTTTTTAAGTAGAATTTCGCGCGGAATTAGCAAATGTTCTCGAGATCTGTATACTTTGTTTAAGCCTAGGACGTCTGTAGGTCTAGATCCGGACTTTCCTCCTGTTGCCTAGCATCGGACTAAAAACATCCGATCTTAGGTTTCATAATAAAATACAGTAGTTCTCAAATATTCATACTCAAATCCCAATAGTATATTTCAAAAGTAAAAGCTGACTGATTGCTATTTGTCAAAGGCCTGACCGGATGTCCTTATGTCTCTAATGCCTAATGTCTGTTTATCTACATGTAATAAAATAACACAGGTAGTACTAGAGTAAAAAGTATTTTTATGATTTGGTATAATTTCAAGCATTTATTATATATTTTACTTACAGATTAAGTAATCATGCCTACAAAATACCAAAGACATTCGCTTCGAGCGACCACCTATACCGAAAAGGACTGAGAGGAAGCTGTGGAAAATGTAAAAAATAAAGAATTATCTAATTATGCTGCGTAAAAATATAATATTTCTTTTTTGTTGTGGTTTTAATACTTTTAATTTCATTACTATGTATAAAAACGATATTTAAGATTTTTGTTAAAAGATGTTAAACAGCTGTGATAAAAGATAATTGTGATCTTTGTAGTAAGTAGTTTATAAAAATGGTTTTTAGATTTTTTCATTCTTTTTTTAAGTTTTCTTGCCCTAGCCCATGGCAAAAATTATTTGCTTAAAAAAATAATAATAATAGATTGAAGTGCTTCTTAATTAGGGTATTAAGTGACACTTAAAAGTTTATAGTATTAGGATTATATCCAAGACTGTCTATGCCATACAATACTTAAAATACTAATGAAAGACTGTGACAAGTAAAAGTATAGTCACATTAAGTTAAGAGTAATATAAAATTGATTTAGTTTACTACACGTATTTTTATTTATTTGTCACTTTAATGAGAAGATATATATTTACTACTTCAATATTTCAGAGAAATTATCAGTAATACCTATGGCTTCAGTACACATCCGATCTTACCTAATTAACCCAAAATATCTTTCCTGCAGAGTTAATAAAGTTTGACAAACTCAGTCACGCTTAAATTAGCCGGAGGAGGGAAGACCGGACTAAAAAAATAAAAATATAAAATAGGTATGTGTTCCGGGTACACCATGCAGAATTTCAAAACCATTTTTTCATATGTTATGGTTAACTAAAGACCGGATATTTCTTTTTTATGCACTCTAATGCCGTAGCTACAGAGTTGAAATTAGACAGTAGTCCGAACTTCGGCTTCGTTGACCTTTTTAGAAGGACAGTCAGAAAAAATATACTGTCACTTTGACGCCGTGTCTTACATAGACTATTGCTTTTATGAAAACAAAAAATACATGGGAATAGATAATGTTTTATTGTCGATAATTCACACTCAAGTCCATTAAGAAAATAACGATACAAAAAGAGAAAATCTATTTTTTGTAACATGCTCCTAACTTACAGAAAAAGCGTCCGATCTTAGGCGACCTTACCTTATCTGCTATACCCCTTAGTCGCCTTTCACGACGGCCACGGGATGGTAAAGGGTGGCCCTGTTATTCTTTCTAGGCCAGAAACCACACGGCTACTCAGGATTAGTTTATTATACTTAAGAGAACTAATCGTTATTATATACACTTTTAAACATTCGCGTATCACCGGAGGTATAAACGGTATCATATCGATATCACAGGTATTAACGGAGGATTTTCAGCTGGTGACCACGATCAATACAACTTGGTCGAAACGTCGGGAAAATAACAATTAAGGTTAGTTACGTTACCTGTAAACAATGTTGTACTACTCTGTCAAGAAAGTACCGGGAAAAGATCAATAATATACAAAATGTTTGTTATTCATCCAAATTTATTTTATCACCTTCAAAGTAAGCTCCTTCAGAACGATACACTTACGCCAACGAATAATCCATTCATCAAAACATTTTTTAAACGCTGCTTTCGGAATTGAGTACTGTTCTCGCCGCGAATTCTACTTTATGTCTTCTACCGATTGAAAACGGGTACCACGAAGACGAAACGAACACGAAATTCCATTAGCGTTGCAAAATTTAAGACAAACTCTTTGTTCGATATTTTGTCCATTATGAAATTCGGAATACACACTATATAGGATATTACTAAAACCAGCACTGTATTAAATATAAATAACAGATGCAACTCAAACTCCGCGCCAAAATGGAAAACAGTTGTGCCAAACTAACAACAACAAAAAAAAATACAAAAATTTGAATTTGGAACCATTAACAAATCATCCATTCTGAATTAATTGACTGAATGTATATTCATTATTGGAACAGTTCCTTATCGCGCGTTGCGAAAGGGGGCTAGACGGAAAAAATTAAGACGAAAAGTTGTAACTACACCTTTTGCTATAGTAAGCTATTGTAAGCCGTGCGGCGTGCGCATGTTTCTCTGTCTGTCTCTCTCTCCCTCTCTTATAGAAAGCAAGCCATATATTTTCGGTTCGTCTTTCTATTTCGCATTGAACAGTGTGGTGTCGCGATGATTATTTTTGTTGAGTGTATACAGGTTTTTGTACATAATAAATCATAAAAAATAACTTCGTTCCATCCGGGTGTCCCTTGACACCTCTCAAGTTTTTTGGTTTATCAAGGATTACTTACGATTACTACGATTTATTATACTTTAGTGAACTAAAGTTGAGTTAACTGATGTTTAGTGAAGTAATGTTTAGTGAAATTAAGTTTTGTAAACAAAAGTTAAAACTGCGATTGCCCATTAATCAATTTGAACCCCGGCGGAAACTCCTAACTGAGCTCAAGTACTGATTGACCTTACTATTGTTCGTGGTGAGATTAAGCTTCATAAAACCCCACGTTAATTTATTCACGTGCCATATGCTTGTAAGATTCCACTATAACTATGTAGCTACTGCGTTTGTGTTGCATATTACTTTACAATTTCCTGCATAGAATTTTCGGTGTACAGGATAATTTACGCCTTAACTGTGAACACCCAGGGTACAAAGTCACATAAATATTAGGAATAAGGACAATCTGGTGGTACCTATATTTAGCTGGTCTTCACATTAATTACTGTTTAAAAAAATATCTATAAGTAAGTACTTAAGTAACTCTAACTAACATACAACGAAATATGAGTATGTTTAACAAGATTTTACAAATAATATCCTTTGTAATAATCCTGGGACATTATTCAGACACGGTCATCTGATCACAAAGCGGCGAATACGACGATAATTATCAGGGACAAAGACACGACACAGCTCACAATCGAGATTTTGTGTACCTGATCGAAATTCGACCAAAAAGGTTCTAATGGTGCAATTTCGATCAAGTCTCTAGTTATAATTTAATTAATGATAGTAATGCTTTATGGTCTTCTCTTTTTTTTATATATTTTTTGCCCTCTTTGGGCAGGCTAAGGTCTGTGACCATACCGCCTCGTCTTCAGTTGTAATTTTTCTGTTTCAAAGTCAGTCAGTCATGTCCGTCACGTCCGTCACAGTCATGTCCATCACGTCCGTCACAGTCAAGTCATAGTCCTACCCCAGTAAAGCATCGGAGACTTTACTAGAGGATTCTATGGAGTTTTGGTTTCAACACGGAAAATCACAATTCACGGCAATATCGTACTTTCCTCCACTTGGGTACGTTGTCGAAGATGTTATGTCTAAAATCTACCATATTTACACATAAAAACTCGAATTTACACCAGTTTTTGAAAATAAAACATAGCCTCGATGCGTCCTTTTCCGCGTTGGCGCCAAAACTCGCGGTCTTCTCGCCATATCACGAGTTCCCTGACAGTTCTTGTCTGACAATTGTAGTGACGTGAACTAACGAAATATAATCGATTTTTTTTAATATCGATTCAGTTAGCAAAGAAAATGGAATCGGATTAGTGTCAATCTATGAGTAGTGTCAATCTCTATTGGCCTACGTTCCGTTCAACGCATTAGACATTATTAAGATTTATACTTTTATATTTTATTTACTTAATTTATTAACAGTTAATTATAACTACAATAATTTACTTAGTAATTTTCGAAAGGCAATATTTTTTTATCATTTCGTTTTTAATTATTTTGCCAGTTTATTCTTTATTCGTCTAAAGTAGTATGCGTGCCACGGAAAAAAATGAACTGTCAGGGAACTCATCTAAAGGCGAAAAGACTATAGTAAATTAAGTTAATTTCTTGAAGTTATTGCCAAAATGGTTATTTGAGTTTTTAATACTAACTGTCAATAGTTATAGTTTTAGATGTATGTATATTACTACATCTAGTCTTAATAGTTCTGACTATATTGAAGTAATATATTATTATTATTATGACGGACCTTATTTGTATAGCGATGGTCGCGCTTAATTGCCGCCACTGGACCCAATTCTTCTAAACTGAGAATAACCAGAGAAACAACTCAGCGGGTTCATCTACTATCATTTTCAACATGGCCCAGTTGAAACGGTTTGGCGAAAGTAACTCTTTATTGCACACCGAAATGATAACACGTTAACAAAATGATACATTCGAATGGCGGTTTTATCGGTAGGTGAGTTTTATTCACGAAAACCAGGTTTTGATAATTCACGAGGCACCGAGTTGTTTTACGCAAGAGAGAGCGGCCATGACATGACATTTCGTAGATAAAAAAGTGCTACCAGGGCCTCTAGCACGAGTTCCTGCAGTTTACTTACTCGATCACACGTACAGTTTCGTCCCATACATTGAGCACCAGAATTTTAGTTCTTAATAGTTTCCGCGAGAGGCGCTGGTGCCCAATGTATGGGAGAAACTGTACGTGTGGTCGAGTAAGTAAACTGCAGGAACTCGTGCTAGAGGCCCAGAACCTCTATCACGACTTCATATAGTTTACTTACGCGATGAAACCTACTATTTTTAGGGTTCCGTACCCAAAGGGTATAAAACGGGACCTTATTACTAACACTTCGCTGTCTGTCTGTCCGTCTGTCACCAAGCTGTATCTCATGATACGTGATATATTGACGGTGGAAATTTTCACAGATGATGTATTTCTATTGCAGCTATAACAAAAAATAAAATAAAATAAATATTTAAGGCGGCTCCCATACAACAAACGTGAAATTTTTTGCTCGTTTTTATAGGTAATGATAGGACTCTAAGGGTTCCGTACGGAACCCTTCGTGCACGATTCCGACTCGCACTTGGCCGGTTTTTTTAGTATAGATATTTTTAGTTAATAGAAGTTTCGGCTAGGGGCGGTGCAGGTTAATGCACTGGTAAAAAGTGCAAGTATCGTCGAGGAACTAAATTACGTGAACTAGTGCTAGACATCTTCATGTCTGTCATATTACGTCCACTGCTGGACAAAAGCCTCCCCGAAGAATGGGGGTTATGCGATAATCGCCACGCTTGGCAGACGGGTTGGCGATCGCAGTTTGATGATTATAGTTCACAAAAAAAGCTGCTGCCCGTTCTCTGGTAGGTATCCCTCAGTCCCTCGGTTCGATTTCTACGCCCCCCACGTGATAAAATGGGGTGATGATATTTTCCGCCGTCACCACACAGCGAGTGGTAGACATGCAGAGGTAATATTCACAAATGTAAAATCTAATAGTTACGTTAAAATTTATAAGAAAGTTAAAATTCTGACCTGCCCTGTGATGGTGAAGAGTAGGGCGAGCAATATGCGAAGCGGGAGTCGCGCTCTATACGCCTTGTGCGACCACAGTATGTGCACGCCCGCGGTTATACCGAATCCGGACGTAACGCTATCGTTACGCATTAACCAGCTTATTTCCCAAGTCAAGTGTACGTTAAGAAGTTGTACTTCAAAAAAAAATATTAACTCTCCATACAAGAAGAACGCATTTCTAAAACTAATACAGTAACGTTACGATTTAAAAGAAGGTAATAATTCTCACCTGCCCTGTGATGGTGAAGAGTAGGGCGAGCAATATGCGAAGCGGGAGTCGCGCTCTATACGCCTTGTGCGACCACAGTCTGTGCACGCCCGCGGTTATACCGAATCCGGACGTGTATATTGTACCTAAAACTGAAACAAAAACACAAATTATAAAATCAAGAATAGGGATATTGCATTTTACAGAAATAAGTCACTTAAATTATACTACTGGTTGAGAGCCTTCTGCGATAGCCAACTGCTCATTGTCTTCAATTCTTTAATTTTAATCTATTAGTACTAAATTTAAAACTGATAGCTTAGAAAATCATTATTTATTGAATGATTTAAAAAATATGTGATGAGACAGACCGCACGGACGGACTAATATAATTTTTTTTGTTACTTTTATACTGTTTCTACTATATTTAGGTACATACTGCATTGTGAGCTTGACAAGTACAAGTGTATGTGAATACCCAAGTGCTGAATAAATTTCATTATTTCATTTCATAAGGCTTATTGACAGGCGGGTGGCGTGGCGTGGCCTTTGTCCTGCAGTGGGCGTCTTAGTGCAAGAATTGGGTTTAAATATGGAATGTTTCTAACGCGTTCTAGTCTGTGGTCGGATTTGCCTTGTAAGTACAGTCGACGGCACGTTGGTGGATATACTTGGACCACGACGGCGCCTTAATTATGTTGTCAGTAAGGGCGGAAGTCGTAGCATCAACTGTATACTAGTTTGTGTCCTTGAATTATTCTTATCCAAAAGTAAGCATTTTACTAGCCACAGTGAGTATTCACTCTGAAGGTACATAATCAGTCGAAAGACCTCCACAGCTGGACTAAGGTCTCCCCAAGTTGACGAGTCGGTTAGCGTACATGGTAAATGCTTGCTTTTCACCCCGATAGCGGGTTCGTTTCCTACCCAGGACAAATATTTGTGTGCATGAACTGTTTGTCCTGTGTCTGAGTGTAATTATCTATATAAGTTCGTATTTACAAAAGAAAAGTAGTAGAGGTATAAATAACCAGATAACCAGATAACTGATATTATGTAATATATCAGTTATCTGGTTACCATAGTAAAAGGTGTGCTTAGTTTGGAAACAGATGACCGTGTGTGAATAATGTCTGTCTGGATGTCCTAAGATACTATTATTATTATTCATTGACCTATATGTATTCTATATATGTGCGCGAGTTGCAGCGCCCGCGCTGCAACTCGCGCACAGCCGGACTGGGACAGAGATTTTATTCGAAACAGCGTGTCTAGTTATACATATAAGTCAATGTTATTATATAAAGAAGTCCAGTGTAATAATTACTAACAGGTATGACCCACATACACTAAATTATTATAAAAGAAAAATATAGATAAGTACACAAAATAATACATACAGTTTAGAATACGAAATAATTTCCTACGACCGATTTTTTTTATAAGTTAATTATATTAATATATATAAAGCAAATCTGTTAACTTACAAAATAAATAAATTTTACTTTACTATATCAGAGGGCGACAAACGAGCAAGTAGTTCACCTGATGGTAAGCGATCACCGCCGCCCAAGGAACACCTGCAACACCAGAGGAGTCGCGGGTGCGTTGACGGCCTTTAAGAGTCAGCAAACAAGTGTTGCTGACCCTTCCCCCCACCCCAGTGAGCTCTGGCGACCTTACTCACACTCGGAAACACAACATTAAAATTATTAATGTTATTATTAAGGAATGTCTTCTGTAAGGTGGAGGTACTTCTCCAGTCGGGCTGCTCTTTGAGCGAATGAACGCTATGCCCTACCTCTCTTATATTACCCTACGATTTCTGTTATAATAATTTCTGTTTTACTTAACCTATATGAATCTCAATAGAGATAAAAGACAGGATGTCGTATTTTTGGTCGTTGTAATAAACATTTGCTATTTAACTTCTTGGAAAATATAAATCATAATTAATTGGTGATTCTGACTTAAGAAATTAAATTTTGCTTTTTTAAACATGTGAAACGATTCCCAATGTACGTCCACCAGGTAGCTATTGAGTAGTTAAAAAAATCGGCGTTCAGAATAACAGAGGTTCTAGAAGCAATATCTAAAATAAAATGTGACACTTTTGCGACACCGTTCTTTTAATAAAACGTGGTCCTAATTAATGAATGTTGTAGAATTCAGATGTATGGTTTTTAAAACCTTCACTATTACTTGATAATTTAAGTGGAATCTCTCAAAATAGTATATAATATAATTCCCTATCAAATCAAAATAATATACAGAGAAATTAACTAGTAAGTACATTGAGAACCATCTACTTTTCAGAACTTGATTCAAATAGGTACCTTCCAGTTTAAACGTTTAAGTAATAAACATGTTTTTAAAAATGACTACCCACAAAATATCTTTTTTATTTCAAATAATCCCCCAACAAAGGACTACACCTGAAAGACAATGTAGTTTAAATAACAACGAAAAAAAATACGCGTGACAAAACAAAAGCACATTACAACTCATAAGTCAAACGGCAGACTACGTAATTTTAAACCATAACTTAACCGATTTAATGTTTGAAATGATTATCAACCATTCTTGTGAATTGTCCATGTGTCCATCTATATAGCTGGAATGGACGTCTCGAAGATTTTACTGTATTCCGAATCACAATGTTCTTTATTCCGTTCAATATTCTCTAAAGATCATTTTTAAATTCATGTTTTACATTAAGACAATTAGAAACAAGTGCGGGCGTCGTCTTTAAAAAAGAACTCTCCGATCCGCAATCGGACGAGAAGACCTCTAAACTATGACCCTCTTAGGGTCAGCGCAGACAGTGAGGAGCGCAGCGGAGTGGATTTTATTAAGGCACTAGAAAATCAACTTTAGAGCTATTGGAATAAAGTGCATATATGCTTGAACCTGACAAAATGCTCGCGCAGTCTCGCGCATTATAATGTTCAAGCATACATGCACTTTATTCAAATAATTTTAAAGTTGATTTTCTAGTGCCTTAATAAAATCCTCTCCGCTGCGCTCCTCTCTGTCTGTGCTGGCCCTTATGCATCTCCTAGCCAATAACCGCCCAGAGGCGAGGTTTGAGTCCCAAAGGGGCTGCCCTCCGGTACGGGTACTTAGTTCGCAGTTTTATTTACTAAGTGGCTGCACGCTGGCCTCTATTCCCCGGTGAAGCAGTGAAAAGCTCCTAGGCTAACTGTAAACTTCATGTTTAACAATATATTTTAGATACCCCAAGAGAAAATAATCTAGAGATGTAAGATCCGGCGACCTAAAAATATTTTTATGTTGACCTATAAATGAATGCTGATATTTCACATGGGGAACATAAAAATATTTTTCGTATTTTATAAAGTACTAGCTGTGCTTCGCGGTTTTACCCGCGTTAAACTTCATAAATTATAGCCTTTGTGTTAATCCAGGATGTCAACTAACTCCATACCAAATTTGATTAAAATCGCTCCAGCCTCTTACACGTGAAGAAGTAACAAACATACACACTTACACACTCACAAACTTTCGCCTTTATATTAGTGTTTATATGTTACTTCTTGTATTTAAGCCTATTTTAGGATTAAGCCATTTCAGCGGTAATAGAGTTACCCCATAGCAACGGGCCGTAACAACTTTACGTAACCATGATATGCTAATATTATTGTTCATATATTTCAAATGTTTGGAACAATATTCTTGGCGTGTTTCTAAGCCTATTCAGACCACAAAAGAAGTAAATCTATTTATAAACTTCTTCACGTACAGTAAATCTCTTGCCTAGAATTATAATTTCCTTTGAGATATAAATTTTGGAAAATGCTTTGTATTTATTTATCAAGTTTGCTCAGATGTATATATTATCACCCCATTTCATCCCGTGGAGGGCGTAGAAGTCAACCCGAGGGAATATCTACCAGAGGACGGGCAGCAGCTTCTTTACGAGTACTATGACTATCATACTTCGATCATCGCCATTATGGCATATCCCCCCAAGATTATTCTTGAGGGAAGCTTGCGATATGATGATGGCGTGGTTGGTTGGCAGGTGGATTAGATTCCCACCCAGGATAGATATGTGAGTGCTTAAACATGTCTGTTTCACCTGTGTCTAATTATTATATTGACATTGACAAAAGAAAAATGGTATAGTAGGTATATCAGTCATCTGATTTCCATAGTACAAGCTCTGCTTAATTTGGGATCAGATGGCCGTGTTTGAATAATGTCCCTTAATTGAAAAGCTTTAGAGTTCCGTACCCAAAGGGTAAAACGGGACCCTATTACTAAGACTTCGCTGTCTGTCTGTCTGTTCGTCTGTCA
Source organism: Pseudoips prasinana (assembly GCA_951640165.1). Classification (NCBI taxonomy): domain Eukaryota; kingdom Metazoa; phylum Arthropoda; class Insecta; order Lepidoptera; family Nolidae; genus Pseudoips; species Pseudoips prasinana. The sequence goes on along the minus strand of OX621243.1, from coordinate 31,055,543 downwards.
CCAGGCTGTATCTCATTAACCGTGATAGTTAGACAGGTGAAATTTTCACAGATGATATATTTCTGTTGCCGCTATAACAACAAATAAAATAAATATTTAAGGGGGCTCCCAAACAACAAACGTGAATTTTTTGCTCGTTTTTCTATATAATGAACGGAACCCTTCGTGCGCGAGTCCGACTAGCACTTGACCAACTTAGGGTTCCGTAGCTAAATGGCAAAAAACGGAACCCTTATAGATTCGTCATGTCTGTCTGTCCGTATGTCACAGCCACTTTTTTCCGAAACTATAAGAGCTGTACTACTGAAACTTGGTAAGTAGATGTATTCTGTAAACCGGATTAAGATTTTTACACAAAAATAGAAAAATAACAATTATTTTGGAGGGTCGCCATACATAGAACTGAAACTCATTTTTTTTTCATCGTACCCATACATGTGAGGTGTCTATGGATAGGTCTTCAAAAATGATATTGAGGTTCCTAATATCATTTTTTTCTAAACTGAATAGTTTGCGCGAGAGACACTTCCAAAAGTGGTAAAATGAGTGCCCCCCTCCCCCACCCCTCTAACTTCTAAAATAAGAGAATGATAAAACCCTTGACGTGACCAATTTTTTACTTAGAATTGCCTAGCTGAATTGGCGTTGGGAATGACATATACCTTATAGAACCGCCACTGGCGGGCCGCTGGGGCGGAAAGGTTTTCGATTAGTGAGCACGGGCCAAACGCAATACGATTTTACTTCTTGCGACACTATTTTAGAAACGCGCCGTAAAATATCGCAAAATGTACAGTGCGCGTACTGCGATGAAAATACCAGTGGTCATTGCTTCTCATGATGGATTCGGTACAAGGTGCTGGTCTCTATTTAGGCATATGGCATTTCCTTCTAAGCTGATTCCTGAGGGAGGCTTTTGTCCAGCTGTGGACTTTTTACAGCTGTTATGGTGATAATTATGATGATCATGACTTTCTATATGGATACTGTTCGAATTAAAGTCAGTTCTAAGTTTTTTTTATCCAGTACTTTGGGTAAATTCTAGTCCGTAATCATGTAGAGTAAGAATAATAATAATATCTAGGGACAATGTCACACAGATCATCCTAGCCCCAAACTAAGCAAAGTTTGTACTATGGGTACCAGGCGACGATATACATACTTATATAGATCGATAAATACTTAAATACATAGAAAACATCCATGACTCAGAAACAAATATTCGTGCTCATCACACAAATATTTGCATTTACCGGGATTCGAACCCAGGACCACCAGCTTCGTAAGCAGAAGCACTACCAACTAGGCAAAAGAAAGAGAATAAAAGGTATACCGTACCGGTGTATACCATTAATTCTTTGTGACAGCTTTGAGTTTACAAGCAACATGTAATTTACTTGCCTCTCTCTGGTTTCTAAAGGGCTGAACCAAATTATTATCTCTTTGTATGGATAATAATTTCGCATGTTCATCACTTTGAAATCTACCAAATAATTATCTAGGCATATTTTATTTACTCCTAATACTTATTTGCTATTTACTCACTCTCTTGCATGTTAATACGGGGTCCAGGAAATTATAATAATATTTTGTCTTCGTCCAAATCAATCTCTCATTTTTTTAAAGACAACGCCCGCACAATGGCATCTAATCCTTGTGTCACGAGGTACTTTACAGACATATAATAGACGGACACAAATTACATCCAGACTCAGAACAACTATTTATGGGTCACACAAATAGAAACTCCTCCCCCCTGCGTTGTGGTTGTGGAATGTTACAGTTTTCCCAAGAGAATACAGCATGGGACCTTTCAAGATGTGTTTCTATCTAGCGGGGCCCCCTTAGCTAGAGCGATGAAAGTGATGAGAGCGGTTAGCTTGTTCAATGTACCTACCAAATATAATGAAATGGTCCAATGTACCTCCGTTGTATCCACAGAAATGACCCCTGAAGTCGATGTCCATCCAGCGGGGCCCTCCGTCGATATCACGCCGAGATACCTAAAAATGGTGTCAGACGAAACTTGGCCCAATGTACCTTCCTATTCATGTATTTGTTCTTAAAAATGTTTGATGGTATACCAGAAATTAAGTATCAAAGTTTTGTCTAGCCAGCGGGGCCCTTTGTTATTTGAATTTACATGTGCGGAAAATGCAGACCATTCTTATGTTTTACTAATGTACCTCACAGTTATTCACTATTTATCAATTTTTTGGCGGTTTTACAAATTTTTATTTTTTATATACAGATTTCGAAGTTGGTCTAATAGTAAACGTTGTGCACATTTATGAATAGAATCATCCCTTAAGAGGGAAAAGGCGAGCTAAAAATAACCTGGTAAGTATATAGAAAGTAATGTAGTAGGTAGTACACGATTGGTATTGGATAGGGATTTGTATGAAAAGATTTTTTTTTGTTTAGGTACAAAAACCGCGAAAAATTTGGTAAATAGCGAATAACTGTGAGGTACATTAGTAAAACATAAGAATGGTCTGCATTTTCCGCACGTTTAAATTCAAATAACAAAGGGCCCCGCTGGCTAGACAAAACTTTGATACTTAATTTCTGGTATACCATCAAACATTTTTAAGAACAAATACATGAATAGGAAGGTACATTGGGCCAAGTTTCGTCTGACACCATTTTTAGGTATCTCGGCGTGATATCGACGGAGGGCCCCACTGGATGGAAATCGACTTCAGAGGTCATTTCTGTGGATACAACGGAGGTACATTGGACCATTTCATTATATTTGGTAGGTACATTGAACAAGCTAACCGCTCTCATCACTTTCATCGCTCTAGCTAAGGGGGCCCCGCTAGATAGAAACACATCCTTTCAAGAAGGGTTATAACTCCATTTTCGAATGGCTGCATTCTCTTGGGAAAACTGTAACATACATCGTCTGTGAATATTTCAACTGTCTAACTGTGATAGTTAGACATGTTCATGAGATATTGCCTGGTGACAGACGGACAGACAGACAGCAAAGTGTTAGTAATAGGGTCCCGTTTTACCCTTTGGATACGGAACCCTAAAAAAGAAAGGTTGCGAATAGTTGCTAAACATGCCCCTGGTGTTCCAAGCGTGCATAGGCTACGGTGGCCACTTACCATCAGATGGTATCCGTGTTAGCCAACTAACTTGTATATAAAAAACGAGCCAAGTGCGAGTCGGATTTGCGCACTAAGGGATTCGTACTATCTATAAAAACGAGCAAAAATTCACGTTTGTTGTATGGGAGCCCCTTAAAATATTTATTTTGTTTTGTTTTTTAGTATTTATTGTAATAGCGGCAACAAAAATACATCATCTGTGAAAAATTCAACTGTCTAACTATCACGGTTCATGAGCTACAGCCTGGTGACAGACGGACAGACAGCAAAGTCTTAGTAATAGGGTCCCGTTTTACCCTTTGGGTACGGAAGGCCTAAAAAGAAAGGAGAATTTTGATCCCATATTTGACAATGGTATCCATTTCCGATGTAATAAATATGTTTGCGCTGCCCTGGTAATAAATAACTCCGATAGATTGTATTCGCCGGCCGAATGCACGACCGCTAAGGCATGCCCCTTCCGATCTTCAGTCGGACAAGCGGACCAAATTTTGCGTACTAACGTAGATTCTGAGCTGAGCTGTGGTTCAAACCCCAAAGGGGTCTGCTATTACCTTCGGGCATGGGCATTTATTTTGTAGTTTGATAGACGCCTGGCGGCACCGTTGGAGTCTTTTCTCCAGTGAAGCTTCCTAAGTTAATTATATACGTCAAGTTAATTTAAAACCCAGAGTTCGTGTTCTTCCGCACGGGTAAGTTTATATATTGCTAAAAGACTCGGGCCTATTTTCGCCTCTGTAATCCGGTGAAGTAGTGAAAGCCTTCTAGACTAACTTTAGACGCCATGAAAACAATCCTACTAATATTATAAACGCGAATGTCTGTAATGATGGATGGATGTTTGTTACTTTTTCACGTAAAAACTACTGAATGGATTTTAATGAAACTTTACAATAATATAGCTAATATATCAGAATAACACATAGGCTACAATTTATAAAGGTATTGTGTGAATTGTCCAAAATATGACGATAAGTGCCAAGTAAGTAGGAAAAAATCTACCAGCTGCGAGCTATTCCGACGTGCACTGCCAAAACCGCTATACTTTTTGCGTTGTAGCATGGTGCGTATGACAGTTGCTTATTTGACGTTGACATCTATAAGTACCACATTACTAGGGATGTGCTATACATTTTTATTGCTAACGATACTCGCAGCATAAATCTAATAAGTTGTCGTAAATAAAATAAAAAGACAATAGAAAGACATTATGTCTGATTGGGATCGTGATATTTAATTAAAAGATTGACAATATAATAGAGTCATCATTAATAATATCCTTCACAGATTCTGATGATGAATTAAGTGACAATTCAGAGTCAGGATCTGATACGAGTTCAGACTAATTAAATGCATTTTTTACCTTAACCTAATGTTCTGTTGTATAATTATAGGCAATATTGCATTTTAACAATAAAAATTTACCTATGCACAAAATACGTTTTTTATTATACAAAAATATCGACTATCCATCGTAGCAGTCCATCCCATCACTAAATACGTTTATGACGTTACGTTATACGCATAACGCTTTGCTTATTTTTTCATTCGTTTTAATTTAATTTGTAGAGATGAACATTCTGGTTGCATTTAATTCAATTTACTACAGTTATTAATGATTTAATATGTAACAAATGTGGTACAGCTGTGATACTAAGACATAATATGTAAATCGCTGCGCCTTTCAAGAGTGAAACGAATGTTACTGAAACTGTCACATGCTATAGAGGTACACATCCTACTAATATTATAAATGCGAAATGTTGTGAGGATGTATGTTTGTTACTCGTTTACGCCAAAACTACTTTAACGCGGGTGAAACCGCGGGGCATTGCTAGTAATATATATTTATAACTATAGTGAAGTTTAAAATCAAAACTGGAAATAATGCAAGTAGTATAGCATAAAAACACACTTACCAAATAATACAGTCAATAACTTAACTTGAAAACTAATAATCAGGTACAGTCCATAAATTGTGACTAAATGCAATAACACTTGCGCCGTAAGATCTGGCCACCGGATCTCTGGCGTAAACTTCATGTTTTCATATTCGTTAATGTCAAAGTCATCACTCAGTACTTTTTTACCACTGTCCACTGACACTGAATTGTTGTTCTCGTAATTTGACACATCACTTTTGTACGCAACCGTCCTTTGTTTCAATTCCGAGTTTATGTGGTCGCCGCACATCTCGACGTTCTGTTCTGCTGGGGCCATCCTGTAAAAAAACAACATGATGTTATCAGGTTACATGTAAAAATGACGTCACGGCGAAGGGTACACTATCTGTAAACCTAATGTTAAAAACCTTTGACCTTGAGAACATCTTTATTACAATTACATTAGGGCGGTTTTTGTTGTGACAATATCCAATAGCGACATGACATTGATTGTACCTATACCTATGTATTTGTAGATTGTACCTATACGCGATCATAGTGGATTGGATTGACGTCAAGATGAAGAACACTTACACATCACAGTTCTTGTAATTCGATTTTGAACACCAAAAATGTTACTTTTTCCGAAGGAGGAAGAAAGGCGACAACTTCGAAAAAAATTATCGGTGAAGCGTTCGAAAAAAGTTAAAAGTTACGCGGACTAAGTTAATTCAACCCAATATAAGTTACTAAGTAACTAATTAATGTTTAAACTAAGCCATTTATTAAAAAATAAAATTCTCCCCTCCTAGTCTCCACAACTACCTACTGTAAATCAGAGTCAATAGTGAACCAGGGTCTCATCTATTTCCACTTCAGCAAACTGCCCTGAATCAACATTTGAACCACGGGCTTGGCTTCTGATACGGTTACTTAGTATAAAGTTTTATTTAGCTTGCCTCTATCGTACGGAGAAGCAGTGAAAGCATCCGAAGCTAACTGAAAACGTCATGGAAAAAATACTTTAACAATCTACGCGGGTGGAGAGAGTTTAGATGCGGTATCAAAAGATTTACGTTAACTTCTTGCCAAAAAATACCAATTACTAATAATTTACAGGGCAAATAGACGATCATAATCATAATCTTTATTGAAATAAATATATGTTACAATTAAGTTGAAGTCCTTGTATCCTGAGCTAGGTAATTAAACCTGTGTAACAGAACTCGTGCCTACCCACGTTTAGTACTACAAACAATAATTTATACAACAAAGTAAAATTAATTAAATTAAGCTAAAAGAAAAAGAAAATCGAAGGCGGGACTTTGTTGAAAAGCTTCCGCTAGATTAACGAGGCAAGCCGCAATCTTTGTAAATCTACTCAAAAGACACATCTGCCCAAAAAGACGACATATCGAAAGTGTGTCACTACTCACCACCCAAAACAAAACATAATATATGATTTTTATTTGTAGAGTTTGTGTGAGAATGATGAGTGTACTACTCTCTATCTTTATATATTCATATAAATTGTAATATTTTATCAGTAATTCAGTATTTGAATGGTGTAGATATAGTTTATCTACCGAATGATTTGTAGCACGTTGACGCAGTTGGTAAACACAGGTGTTTCCAACATCAATGACTAACTCTGTATGTAGATAATCGATAACGGAAGTATACTTAACTCACAATATCTAGTTCGGGCGCTTTGAGTGTTAACGCTTTAACCCTTTCCCGGGCAGTGGCGATACAGTTACCAACATATTTTGAACTTTATTGGCTTGTAATAAAGTAAAAAATCAATAAATTAGAAAAATACTAATAGGTAAAGCAGAGCTTTTGCTATTCGTCTACTGGTCAGTTGCCTTTTATAAAGCATTCTAGTAACAAGCGGATTAAATTAATTGTATTAAAGAGCGATCATCTATCCTCAGATCTGGAATGTTATATATTACAGAACCCAAATATTACGGAAGGTCAAGTTTAAGTTAACCCATAAGGCTTAACTTAAACTTGTCTTGTCCGTAATCTATGGGTTATATTTGGATTATAAAAAAAGTGATTTATTTTATGGTTTAACTTAAACTTGATCACTTAATATGTTTAGTGTGCAATTTGAAAAAGAAATATAAAACAAATACTCCATACTATTTATATGCGTGATTTTAAAAGTAACTCATATATTATAGACGGCGAGTACCGTTAAATAAAAAAAAACATGCGGGGCCAGTAATTGGGGACTGCCGAGAGAAGTGAAAACTATTTTCACACTTCAAATCTGAATTATCTACAGTATAATAGTTAAATGAAGTATATTATGTCAGTAAACGAAGCGAAAGAGGTATGCAAGGATCGTGACAAATGGAAGTCCGTTGTCTCTGCCTACCCCTCTGGGAAACAGGCGTGAGTCTATGTATGTATGTTATATAATTATATAAATATAATAGTTAACACTTCACATTGAGAAATATGTACAGTGAAAACTATTTTCACACTTCTGATCTGAATTATCTACAATATAATAGTTAACACTTCACATTGCGATATATGTACACTATGTGTATAATTTATACTGACTCATGGATGTATATCTATGTATATACATACACCGTACACATAGATATATAGCACATTGGAAGCGTGCGGTGACGATGTCGCGAGTTTCACGCTTTTTGTTGACCCATAAAGTTCACAAATATATACACACCAAATATTATTCATACTCAATAATATACAAAAACAACTGTTCAAACGTAAAAAGAAATACGAATTAAATATTTATAAGTGTTATAGTGAAAGGAACTGATTTAATTTGTTACACATACATAAATGACAGATCTGTTGGGGTAACGGTTAGTGACCCTGAATGCATAGCCAGAGGTTGTGGGTTCGATCCCCACCGAGGACTAATCTTTGTGTGAGAAGCACGATTATTTTTTCCAAGTCTGTGTGTATAGTATCTATAATATGTATGTATATAAGAACATTTATCAGTTTTCTTGTTGCCATGGTATTCTGATTAGTTTGGGATCAGATGGCAGTGTCTTAGTTACTGTTTTCCTAATATACTACTCCTACAAAAACAGCCTTAGTCATGTGAACATTCATTCGCAATATTTTTCATGCGTCTTATCCGAGAATAATTAATGTGTTTTCATAATATAAATAAATATGTAAATATAAGTGTACCACCACAGTGTTATTAATGAGCAATACTTAAAAAATAAACATTAATTATTACACGATTTTAACACATTTTAACGATTTTGCTTGAGGTAAACTATTTCTTAAATTGTAAATGGAATATATTACGAAATGCTTATAATATTATTTATATATTCAACTTCATTGCGCTGATCGGTGCGAGCTCTATAGTAGGAGTTCTTGATACTTAAAAACTTTTTTTTCCGGCTTATAACAAGTTTGCTGTAAACAAAATGTACGAACAAGTTTGATCTCTCGACGGGAATGCAGCAGGTGTAATCATCTACTAACTACCAATAACGGTTAGTTCCAATCAAGAGTTTGAATTTCGTTTATTGTACTCGTACTGGGCCTAATTAATATCGCCGATACTACTAGATATCCCGCGGTATTAACTGATATTTGGAAATGTATGTGTAAATTCAGGTTATAAAATATCACTATTCGAAATTTAAAAACAAATCGAACCCGGACAAATAATAATAATAATAATATCTGGGGACAATGTCACACAGATCATCCTAGCTCCAAACTAAGCTAAGCTTGTACTATGGGTACCAGGAGACGATATACATACTTATATAGATAGATAAATACTTAAATACATATTAAACATCCATGACTCAAAAACAAATGGTCGTGCTCATCATACAAATATTTGCACTTACCGGGATTCGAACCCAGGACCACCAGCTTCGTAGGCAGGAGCACTACCAACTAGGCTATGGTGATTACCTAAATAATAAAAATCATTGTGTGATGAGCACCATTATTCTGTGTCTGGATGTATGTTTATCATTTATCTGGTTGCCTTAGTACAAGGTCTGCATAGTTCAGGATCAGATGGCGGTCTGTTAGTTGTCCCAAAGATATTTATTGGTGCTGAGTCTAGATGAGTGAAAAAATATAATACAATTCAATACTGTTTATTGTACACCAAATGGATTACAAAAATAGAATATAACTAGTAGCAGAATAATATAAAAGGAGCGGTTTTATCACAAGCTGCGATTTCTTACAGACAACCTTTAGAATGGACAAGATTTGTATGAAATGAAAATATGAATAAAATAAGAAGGATTGAAAGAAACAGAAAAATTATGTATCCAATATAGGGTAGGAGTACACCTACACTTTGTAGGTGAATATATTATTTATTTAAATATATTTTAGTTGATAGTTGCTACATTCTAGCGCGAGCAAGCTTATTATTTTTTGTAATTATATCTAAGATAGATATAATTACAAAAAATAATAAGCTCTAAATCTAGACGGCTTGAGCTCTCCTTAGTCTATTAAATCCAGTACAATAGCAGTGGTAGCTTCTCAGGCTATCTGAAAACATTACCTACGTTGAAAACATTTTTTTTCTTAAATAATAAAAGTAAAAGATATTATTGAATTATTTGAAGGTGCGGCAGTTATCCTAAAGATGTTTTTTTTTCTACATCCTTGACAATCCTGTCGGCATCTTTGTTGACAGATAATTTATTACAAGTTTTTCCAACTCTTTTCCAATTGTTCTTAAATTGCATAATTAAATTGAACTCCTTAAGTTTCCATAACTACCTATGTGAGACTGCATATAGGTAGGAAATTCACACCTAACCCCCTTACTTAAAAAAAATTGATGCAATTATGATCTTCGAGATATTTTGTTTTTGTCATTAATAATAATAATATCCTGGGACGTTATTCACACACGGCCATCTGATCCCAAACTAAGCAGAGCTTAATTATTAATAATTACCGAAAAAAAATTTTTCCATAGTACACTATGGAAATCATTTTTTTTCGGTAATTATTTTCTTATTTAGATAAATTACACCCAGACTCAGGACAAACAGACATGTTCATGCACACAAATATCTGTGGTGGGAATCGATCCCACGCCCTGCGGCGTGAAAGGCAGCATATCTCTACCAACCACGCCAGCAGGCCCGTTAAAATGTCATTCTATTATAAAGTACATCAGATAAAATATGTCTCACATTCTGTGTCTCATTATTTTACTTGGTATGGGGACTAATATATACTTACAAATACCTAGCTGTAAATATACATAAGTAAATTCCAATTTGTAATACATTTTCCTCGTAGATCCAATGAAAGATAAGATTAAATTTTATAGCAAATTCAGATATTCCTTTTGGTAATCATTTCATTACGCTTTATCCTGAATTATTAAAAGTCTAGTAAGTAGTCTAGTACTATATTAAACCTCCTAAATATATCACGTACTCCTATTTAAGAGATTAGAGCTTAAAAAGTCTAAAGGTCTCTGCACACAGCGGGCGCGGCGCGGCGGGACGGGACGGCGACGCGACACTGAGGAGTTGTAATGTACTAGATATTACGGGCGACGCCACACAGAGCCGTCCCGCTCGACGCGACGCTGTGTGTGGCGTCGCCCGTAATATCTAGTACATTACAACTCCTCAGTGTCGCGTCGCCGTCCCGTCCCGCCGCGCCGCGCCCGCTGTGTGCAGAGACTTTAAAAGGCGGAGTCTAACCAGCGCACCGAGCGGTCTGTGTTAACTTGACCGCAGATAACTCGTCCATCATGAAAGTCAAGTACACCTTTAGGTATTTTTAATTGAAAAGGATCTCATACTAGCTGTGCCCTGCGGTTTTACCCGCATTAAACTTTGTAAATTATCACAGCTCCTCCCTCGTAGACGAAAGCGTGATAATATGTAGCCTATATGTTGACCCGACCTCTTAGTAATATTCATGCAAAATTTTAACTAAATCCATGCAGTACTTTTTGAGTTTAGCCCGGACATACATAGAGACAAACAGACAAAAATTCTAAAAACTATATTTTTGGCTTCAATTTCGATTGTAGATCACGCCCCAAGTATCCTTTTAAAAAAATATTCAATGTACAGTTTTGACTTTCCTACGATTTTATTATATGTATAGATATAGATATGTATAGATGTATAGATCACAGCTCCTCCCCCGTAGGTGATAGCGTTATAATATGTAGCCTATATGTTGACCCAACCTCTTAGTAATATTAATGCAAAATTTGAAGTAATTCCATGTAGTACTTTTTGAGTTTAGCCCAGACATACATACAGACAAACAGACACACAGACAAAAATTCTAAAGACTATATTTTTGGCTTCGATATCGATTGCAGATGACGCCCCAAGTATCCTTTTAAAAAAAATATTCAATGTACAGTTTTGACTTTCCTACGATTTTATTATATGTATAGATAAGTTGGGGCGTGTAAGTGAATATTTCTAGAAAACATGTAAATATGGATAATTAGATATTCAGAGCCATCGTAATAACATCTTATCTGTGTAAAATATGAATAAACAATTGAATTACTGATACTTACTCATACAATAATATGATGTAAAAGGTTTTGATAATGAGATTTACTGTTAATAGGGTTGCGTACAGTTACTACCATGGCAGTGTATATCTACATTTACACTCAGGAAATCGCCCTTATGTTATAAGTAATAAAGACGATATCGGTATCAAAGTGATTCCACCGAGGCGGCTAGCATGGATTTGGCCTCAAATGGAAAAATAAAAACATTTAATGTTTACGTTTTAATTTAATCATACTTTTAAATAAAAATTCGTGTTTTTCTGTGATCTTTTACATTTACTTTATTAAAATAAAAGGAATTGGGGTCGGATTCGCAAAACATAATTCAATAATAACTTTTTGGTGTGCTTTAACAAATATCTATACCTATATAAAATCGTAGGAAAGTCAAAACTGTAAATTGAATATTTTTTAATGGATGCTTGGGGCGTGATCTAAAATCGATATAGAAGCCAAAAATATAGTTTTTAGAATTATTGTCTGTTTGTCTGTATGTATGTCCGGGCTGCTGAAAAGTACTGCAGTAGTAAATCCATTACTTCAAATTTTGCATGAATATTACAAAGAGGTCGGGTCAACATATAGGCTACATATTATTACGCTATCACCTACGGGGGAGGAGCTGAGATCATTTATAAATATGTCAAATATTCCTCTTAAATAGTAAAATAGATTTTCAATGGAATTTTGAGATTTTTACAAAATAATATAGAATTAAAACAGTCACAAAGTATAATAATAATAATAATGTCCTCCTAGCCGAATTTCGGCCACAGCGGCCAGTCTCAACAGAGATTAGCCATCTGCGCGGGACATATTATAGTGCTCAAGTGTGTGCGCAAACACAGGAGCACTTTCTATTCCATCACTCTCATGATCCGATGGGACGCCTATGCGACACGACCGGAAAGAGGTCAGGTACAGGACCGACGGCTTTACGTGCTCTCCGAGGCACGGGGGTATAATACCGCCAACTCCCAGACTTCGGGCTGACGCTGAGAAATTTTTCTTTTTACAGAAAAGTCCCAAAATCACTTTTTGGCCCGACCCGGGATTTGAACCCAGGACCTCGTTCTCAGCGGGTGAACACGCTACCGCTAGACCAACGAGGCAGTCACAGAGAGAGTACACAGAGTATACGAAGTCTTCGTAGCATCGAGAGACTTATTTGATTTGATTTGAACCAAATGGTAACGTAAGCAGTGGACGATCCACTGCTTATGTTACCATTTGGTTTGCCATAGTCACCGCGCTTGTTGAATTGGCGTCTACAGTTAGGTGGTAGATATAGTACGTCTCTTATGACACCCACGGGTTGGTATGGGCCACCCCAAGCCACCCTTTATCCTTTCTATGCTGGAAACCACACGGCGTTTTCTCGATTAGTTCCTAATGGACTGGAAGGGCAGAATAAAGTGTTGATGCTACTTTGATAGAAAATTTCTTGAGACATGTCTTTAGAAGTTGCTGCGCGTAATCCCTACTGATAGGACAAATTAAAAAAAAATATAAATTAAACTAGTTATACAATACAATACAAATACTCTTTATTGTGCACTAAGATTTACATATCAAGTATACAGTTGTAATAAATCTAGTACAATGGGCGGTCTTATCGCTAACTGCGATCTCTTCCAGACAACCTTAGGATGGACAAGATCAGCAAGTAGAATAATTAAATGAGTGATAGGGTTGTAGCAACTTAAGAAAGAAACAGTAAATATAAATAGACTAGTCTAGTAGTTTAAGAGAGAAAAGTGTGAAACATTATTAGCTATTTAAAATCCATATACGTTAGAAAATTTGAATGAGGTTGATATCTTACGGCGTTAATGTGGTATATTATTAGGTAGTGCTATTTTGTTGGTTTAGTTACTAGATGTTTAATTACTGCACGTGTGGCTCAGCGGATAAGACTCACCTCGCCGCTTAGTGTCGAAGGTTCGAGTCCCGCGCCAGACAACTATTTGTATGACCTATAAATAGTTGTTCTGGGTCTGGATGTAATTTGTGTCCGTCTATTATATATTTGTAAAGTACCCCGTGACACAGGGATTACATTCTCTAATGCAAAATTAAAAAAATTACAAACGTCTGAGAAATGTAGTAACTGGGACAAAAAAAAATTAACGGTCGACTCGATAACATCCTTTTTTTAAAGTTGGTTAAAAAGCAATTGTAGGAAAAAGTCTGAAAAGGATTCATTTTGTAATCTAATCTCTATATTATTCTGAAGTGACGAATACATTACAACTCTGATAGATATCTCTATCAATATCTACGGATAGATATATTTAACACAAACTTATGACTAATGCGACTAAAAGGAGTATAGACAAACACTCGCTAACGAAGAGTGATGTCATGCATGTGTAAACTTTCAATGAAATCATTCGGGTGGTAGCACACCGACCGATTCTTGTAAATGCCTAAAATGTTGTGTTTCCAAACCAAACGTCCAAAAGTTTTATCCGTGACATACTTATATCTTAAGTATTTACTTCACTTGGCACCATCAGAATTACCAGCGCTAGAACAATAAAATGTTCTAGCTACTGCTGAGATGGTGCCATTTCAGGCTTGCACGGACAACTAGTGTCTGTTTTTTATTTTATTTTTCGTGATGTTATTTTATATGAAAGAGGATGTAGTCACAAAAATTGAAAAAGGTTTGCTGAGATGGTTTGGTCATTTAGAAAGGATGAATGAAACAAGACCGACAAAAGAAGTATACCTGGCCTGTGTGAATGGTACAACCGGAAGGGGAAGACCTCGTAGAACATTCTCTGATCAAATTGGAGACGTACTTAGGAAAGGTCAGGTCAGAAGTACCCTAAACCGGCGAGCATGTATGAAGAATATAATGTCAGTAAACGAAGCGAAAGAGGTGTGCAAGGATCGTGACAAATGGAAGTCCGTTGTCTCTGCCTACCCCTCTGGGAGACAGGCGTGAGTCTATGTATGTATGTATGTATGTTATTTTATATTTTAGTTGTCTGTGCAATTTTCTGAATAAATCTTTTTCTTTCTTTCTTTCTTTTTTTCAAACCAAAACCCTGAAATGTAGCGTTTGAAAATCAGATACTTGGATCTACAACTATAAATAAAAAAACATAATATGAGCAGAAACATCATAACATATGTTATTCAAGCAAGTCCAAAATGGTTCTCATAACATACATAAAACTGACTCTTAAATTTCCTTCATTTGCATTTTCTGTCAGTTAAAAACATCATTTTCAAAATCGGTTACAAAGAATGGCGAAATCGCGAAACATACTATAAAAAAACACAATTGCAATTAAATTTTAAATAATTTCAAAAATAATATTCAAGTTTATTATGTATTAAGCATTTTTTAGATGTGATTATGCGAAGTTTTCTTTCATTATACGAATAATAATGCAGCGTAACACTGTATCACTGCAGGTCAAAGGGGTCCTCTGATAATGGGAAGGGGTAGGCTTTAGTCCACCACATGGTTGATGCGGTTTGATACATGGCATCAAGAACGTTTTCGAGAACTCTCAGGCGTGTATATACGTTTTCGAGAACTCGCAGGAAAGTATATACGTTTTCGAGAACTCTCATGCATGTATATACCTACGTTTTTCTTCACCGTTTCAAACCCCTACGTGATAATTAATTTCTAATATGCTCATGAATCGCAAAATTAGTGGTTTGAACTCGAGACGACACGACAGTCCAACCACTTGGCTATCCTCCTAAATAAAGGAACTTACTTAACTTAACAGTTGGTAAAATAATAAATACTATATACTATAATCATAACTTTTTTATGAATAGGACGTTTTTGATTGTCATGTGAATGTTGATTTATAAATAATACATATTGTTATGTTATTTTATAAGAATTTTGATTTGGGAACACTACAAATAATTATTTAAAGCTATATGTTTTTATTTTAGAGCCTACCATTTTTTAAACAATAGTTCAACTTGTAGGTTGAAAAAGTTAAAAACAACTTTTATCTGAGTATGACCCTTTTGCGAATGGGTTCATTTTTGAATTCGTGACGCAATGCGAATGGGACGGTATGCGTCAAACCCAATCAATGGGCTAGACTAACCTCTATCTAGCTATATAGCTATCATATTTTTGGGGTTTACAATCAAGTATTTTTTTTTTAAATACTGGGGTACAGACATTTTACTTCTCAATTTTTTTAAAAACTACACCCATTGATTAACAATCAATAATTTCCAAAGTATAACTCAACTCTAACTCGAACTTCGTACAGCCATTTTCTTTATATAAACTTTCTACTGACGGTAACGCACACATAAAATAAAGATTTATGCAATTAGGTGCAGTCGTTTGGAAGTTATGAGCATACAAACATTTCGGTGATTCATTTTTATTTATATAGATTAGTAATAGTACACACAGCTACATATCAAGATATACATTTCCATTATAAGCTGATCCCACATTGTATAGGATTTCCGTACAACGAGAGGTCAGCTTATATTGCAACAATATAGCTTGATATGTAGCCGTATGTAACTCTATGAAATCATGCAGATTATAAAATTGTAAAGCGATACTTCTTGGACGCACTTCTTTTGCTGACTGATAACATAAATCCAGTTGCTGTTATAATCGTAGAAATGTTATTAATAGTTTTAAATTGTAAACACAGATGTTAGAGAAGCCATGCGAAAATGGGAAGAGCGTCTGTATGTCACTCTGAAATGAAGCAACCTTGGAAACATCAAACGCGATCTGAGCCAACATGATAAATATTTATGAAGCCTTATCTAGTCTCTTTAGAAGAGGAATAAGGGATATACAAGACGTATTTCTGGATGGAAATATCCTCGACATCGTGGACATGGTATCCTTTTTACACACTTTATATTAACTTCACTTTTTCTAAATAAATACAACGCCCGGGGAATCTAATCCCTGTGTCGCGGGGTACTTTACTAACATATAATAGACGGACACAAATTACAACTTGTATGTTTGTTTCTAACCGACTCCTTTGGGCGTGATTTTGACCCACTTTAAACGGTAAGATTTCATTCAAACTTTGTAAATGTATTGAGGACTGATGACTACTACACTAATTTGACAGGATTAAAATAAACATAAATAAATAAATAATAGTTAGTTTAAAAAAAACTAAAATACACGCTTTATATGTATAGAAAACCTAACAAAAAATAGAAAATATATTTTTTTTTAAATAGATTAAATTTATTTAATGAATATAAATTAATAATAAATAAGAAAAAAAAATTAATTGTACAAAAGGGTGGGGTGCATGGTGTCAATAGTTATACATATTTCATTGACAGATAGGAGAAGAAAGGTTATC
This sequence comes from Pseudoips prasinana, assembly GCA_951640165.1. NCBI lineage: Eukaryota > Metazoa > Arthropoda > Insecta > Lepidoptera > Nolidae > Pseudoips > Pseudoips prasinana. The sequence continues at coordinate 31,038,634 of OX621243.1, read as the reverse complement.
ATTTCGATACTATTTTTATAAATGTTTCATACAATCAATACAATGTGTACCTAAATATCTATGTTACTCGAAATAATAGGTAATTTATACAACTACATTACTACAAACATGTTCTGACTATTTACAAGCGCTTTTTTAAAGTCTACGTGAATAAAAACCATTTTTATTTTATTTTATACTATATAAAAAGCACCCCACAGTTTTTTATTAATTTATATTTATTAAAAAAATATACTATTCTTAATCAAAATTTATTTTTTATCCAGACCCATCACTGCATCTCCTGTAAGCCAAGATCTACAGTGGCACATAATGAAATGATACTGAGCGGTGTGGCTCAGGCATATCCCCAGGAATCGCTTCAACTGTCTTTAGTTTGATCCCGCAACGAATTTAATAAGAAAGAAACAAGGAGGAGCATAACTAAATTATTACGCGTCTTCCATTTCGCTTCCTAATTATATAATAACCCTTATTTCCTCTTAAGTCATTCTTTACTTTAGAGGAAATTAGGGTTATTATATAGTAATTTTTCATACTAACAACCATTGCTTATTGAGATCGGTAGCATTTTTAACTCGTAACTACTTGTCAATGTTTGGCCTTAATTTTTTTACGACCGACGTGCTTGAGTAGTTTACTGCTCGGATTAACCGATGCGAACGGGAGGTCGCGACTCGCGACTGATATTCCGACATGGAACAAATCTTCAAAACTAGATGATTGGTTTCGGCCCTGGTTATGTAATGTTCTGAACAGAGATTTCGATGCGCAGATTTACCACCCGTATCTTATAGTACCGCCCTAAAGATATTGGACACAACACAGATCAGTGAATAATACAAAATCCCCATACCATTGCAAAAGGTCGCCCGAAAATGCGGCGTAAAAGTTGTTGAAATAAGACAACTGTGTTTTGGGTATATGTATTCTAGATTAATAAAATAAATAAAAATAAAATATCAATAACTCAAATCTACAATGGAGCCCACAAATAGCAAAACTATCAGCCAATTAATGTTTTGCAGCATATGCAGTTAAAACTATTAGACCGCTCACTTAGGTGGAGACAACTAAAATGGTTCATTTCAGTAAAAACTTCGTAATCTTTAGTGTTTATTATTATTATTATTAATTTGTATTTAGCAGAATTAAAGCCTAATATTAATTTTGTACTTTAACTGAAAAAAAACTAAGATGTGGCGCTATTTCTGCTAAATATAATTTTAATCAAGTTGGAAAGCGATTTTCAACACCTTCCGCGTTCCAAAAAATGAACAAGTACAAAACAAATAAACGTAGGTACTATTAATACTTTGTGTCATCAATTTGATAGCCCGATATAAAGAAGCTATGTAAATGCTATAAGGCCTTTTAATAAATATAAGGCCTTATAGCATTTACATAGCTTCTTTATATCGGGCTATTAATTTGATGACAGTCTTTACTCCTAGATTGTGAATTCAAGTGACACAAAAATTACTTCACAATTACCACAAACACGAACACAACAACATGCACAAAAATCTTCACAATTACCACAACAGATACCTACCTAATGAACAACGAAAAATGTTTGTACCGTAAATACTTTCTTTTCCAATGCATGCTGATCGATAATATCGGAATACGCATTCCTGTGGTGTTTGTTAATGTCGGCGATGCTATCATTTACACCACTAGGTAAACTAATTTAAATGTCATTACACCTATCTCTCTTCAATATAAATAGCTCGTATGAAAGAACAGGCCGTTTTATAGAATCTCAAAAATGGGAAATCATAAATTTAATCGTCCGGCGGGTCTCGAACCTGCACCATCTACCAATCCGGGGTAGGCGCTCTGCGTTAAGCTACGAACGATACACGCTGGCAGATCAAATTTAGGATTTCCTTGCTAACACCCTTCCGGAGGATGTAGGTACTATCTATCGGTTTTGTTTTCTAGAAACATGGCCGACTGACATGTTCACAGTTGCATTTGAAAGATCATATCATATTTACATAACATCATCGGCGTGATATCGTCCACTGCTGGACATATATACTACATTAACCATTGTTGCATGCTTAATGTAGTGACAATGACAAGGTAAATGAATTAGGGATAACACATAACTGTTTTATTATCGGTCCGTATTTTCTTAATTATATTTTAATTTTAATATTTTAATTTTCGTGACATGTGATTAATTTTAATTCATTGACTTTGCCAATTTACTTTTTACGTTCTAACGTAATTCTGTATTGTGTTTTGTCTTATTTCTGTAATTTTAATTTAATGTATTTATTATGATCCACTTGTTGGTTGAAATAAACAAATAATAATAGGCCTCCTCCAGACTTTTCTATAAAGTTACCATTTGCAGTTGGCGACGGCAGTTAGGTGGTAGTCAATACACAGGTGGCGCTGCTGCCCGACTACCTGGTGTATACCTTAGTCGTTAAGACGACTAGTCGTTACACGGCCACCTCATACTATACCGTGGGTGTCGTATAAGTACGACACCCACGGTATAGTATGAGGTGGCCGTGTAATTTTTTCTAAGCCGGAAACTACACGGTTAATTAGCTACATTACTAACGAGTAAAATGGCTTGAATTTCTATCAAATCAAATCTATTGCATAACTGTCACATAGACCTGTCAAACCACTAAAACAGCGCAACTAATACGCGCACCGGGCGCATAATTGTCAACAGGTTGTACTCACGGCTACATATCGAGCTATACATTATCGGTATAAGCTGATCTTGCGTTGTATAGGATTTCTATACAATGAGAGGTCAGCTTATATTGGAAATGTATAGCTTGATATGTAGCCGTGTGTACCGTGTCGCTTATTTTTACTCTTTGTTTCACGCCAAAACGAAATTGACACTACTAATTATTACACGTGTGTCGAAGCGGTTAAGACAGTCGCCTCGCAACTTCGTGTTCCGGGTTCGATTTCTGCGTAGGTCAGTTATTTGTGTGACCCATAAATTGTTGTACCGGGTCGGGATGTACTTTGTGTCCGTCAATTATATATTTGTAAACCCCGCCACAAAAGAATTAATTACACTAGTGCGGGATTTGTCTCTTAAAACGTGTGCAATTTAAGTTTGGAATAGAATGGAATGATAATAGTATTAGTTAAGTTCGTATTGCGTAGAATCGGGGGCGAAATCTGGAGGGGGGACTGGCGGAAATGATCAGATATTACCACGCAAATCATTAAAACGTAAAAAATATACGTAGGTGATAATTCTCCCAAAAAGCGTCCATTGTTGAAAATCTACCCAAATATGTTTCCTTGCCCATCTAAGCTTGAATAATTCAAAATATATCATCGAGCGTTCAAATGCGCATCGTATGATGAGTTCACATCCCTTGAGAATGGTGTGTTGAAGCACGCTCCTCTTCCGTTTAATTTGCTTATTTAAATTGTTCTTTCCCCATAAATCCTTTGTTGTTCATTCACCAAGTGTTATAACTATTCTAAGAACTATTTCATTCAGTCTCCCGCTTAGCTCTGAAGGGAAATGGAACAACTTTTATGTAACTCCTACTCATCCTTGTTTTCTTTCCGATTTAGTTTGTTGCGGGAACCAAGATTATTGAAACGTTTCCACGTACCGGGTAAATGCTGCAACTATCTTGGATCCTTCTCATTGTGTGCTTCTATTATCAATTGTTTGTTTTTTTATTGGTATATTTTTGTTCCATTTAATTTTTTTATCACTTAAGTTAAACTTATGTGTGTCGCTATGGCTGGAGCTGAAAATCTATTCATGCTGCAATCTAAAGAGTAATGCTGCTGCACTGCTGCATCTGTAGCCAATTAGGCACGACCTCAGAGCATTCTATTTTAGATTTCTGTGGGCACGACATACCAATACACCTTTTAACTATATATTGTTTAATTGATAATTATGTGTTCAATAAATTCTATTCTTAGTATTCTTTCTTTCTTTAACTTATATGTGAGCTCCTTAATTTATTCTGTCGGTTACATGTGCCTGGTCGTAGTCATCATCAGTGCCGCCACCAGCGTGAATTATTTGCAAAGCCGCTGCATAATACTGTCGCTAGAGCCAAGTCTCCAGTATGTCGAACCCTAGATACGCTAAACGCCCTCCTGATTGCCTATCCTGAATGCGATGTGTTTGCCGGTAGATGGACAGACATTAGGCGAATATGTTTGGTTTTCTGCGAAAGAAAGTATGCAAGGATGTCCAGTATTTTGTATTGAAATTTATATGTAACCCTAAAAATAAGTAATGTAATTGTTTCTATGTTAATTAATGTAATTGGTTATTAACCGTTTTATTTAACTATAAATAAATAAATAAAAATAAATGTGTATACTATATACTGTGGCTTAGATAAGTTGCTGAGGTGGGTAAGAGGATGGTATCAGTCCAAATAAAAATTATATAAGAACGCCAATAAGAGGAACACGGTTACTTTTCACGCATAAATAACTTATTACTGAGGCATACAATTTATTTATACTTCAATTACTGAAACAGTAATTAAAACATTAGCTATAACTGCAGACTATATGACTCATGCACTTATTTGCTGAAAATAATGATTACCTATTTAGACATAACTATTTTCATGGTTCTTTCATCATCGGGTAAGAAACTGATATAAGGGAATCATGGGCGCAAGGTATTCAAATAAATTAAAGTAGATTGTTATAATCATGTTGAAATAAATTATTCGATCGATGCTATTACGTATTATTAGTGAATTATTATTCAGTGAAACAATTAAACCTTCTTACGCCACCTTTAAACATTATAAGTATTACGTGATGTAGACATAACTAGTTTTTCAAAATTACATGTAAATTCTTGTTTGGTATATACGTCAGCACATCCATCTATCCCAATTTGTCAAATTTCTTTTATAGATTTTCAACTTTATCACAAAAGCATAAAGTTCATTTTCAATTGGGGATATTTGACAGATTGGGATAGCTGGCGTCTGTACAATACCAACGATACGAATGACAATTCGTCTATATGTTAGACGGAACCCCTTGCTACGAACAAAACCATCTCCAGTTGAAAGAAATCCATCAGCTGCATACATAATGGATTTAAAATTCTTAACGCTTTCTGTTTAAATAATGAAACCCGGTTTTCGTCAAGACCTTTGGATAGAGTCATGGGTGACTCCAAATTTTATAACGTTTTAACAGGTAACGGCCTTCCAACTTAATATGCAATTAAGAAGATAAAATAAAACTTTCAAAACGATCTAACTCTTATTACACACAATTAGTACACGCAATATGATCTATTTGCCATTCGTAGGCAACCCTATATTTATACACACACAAGTATATTATTGTAACGTTGTCAGTATTTTCGCTTGTCCGACATTTCTATAGTATTTCTACAGGGTATTATTATATAATTCGCTGGCAAATATATGGCTTTACGCACTCCCCGAGGCACTGGGGTGTAATACAAAAACTTTCTCGAAGCTGTTGTTACTAAGAAATTTTCTCCATTAGCATGTTATTTTTTATGATTGATTTGCTCATAACCTGTGCTCTCACCAATCTGTAAGGGATCAGCGAGGTTAATTACCTAAACGCGCGGTCATTCTATAGATTTGTGACCGCCAAAGTGATTTAATTTCTAAGCGTATCCGTGCTTCGAAGAAGACGTTAAGCTGTCGGTCCCGTTGGTAGTCGTGAGACAATAGTCGATAGGCTTTGAAAGAAGCCTACGGGCGGCCTACGGCTTCTGACACTAGGGTTACCACTGCCCATACGATAAAATATTGATTAATATTTATATTGATCATATTTATTTTATTGTTTAGGCTTTCTTTTCTCTTTTTTTTCACAGTGCTAAATAAAATAAATAAACGTGTTGTAGTTTATCCACCAGTCAGGCAGTCATCATCTAAAAAATCAGACCAAAAACGTAGACTACTCGACTAAGAATTCGCTTCCAAAGATCTCCTCAATTGCCGATCCTTCGTCACCCGCATCCATCGGTTTCCAGCGACCCTCACAAGATCATCAGTCCATCTTAGAGTGGACCTGCCGACGCTGCGTCATGCATGAGGCAGTAATATAAACATCTCAGATCATAATGCAATAATTCATCATATCAGCCGCAAGACACCCACTGCTGGACAAAGGCCTCTCCCAAAGATCTCCACAATTGCCGGTCTTGCGCTGTCCGCACCCAGCAACTTCCAGTGACCCTCATAAGATCATTGGTCCATCTTGTAGGAGGCCTGGCTATGCTGCGTTTACCGGTTCGTGGTCGCCACTCGAGAACCTTTCTGCCCAAGCGGTCGTCGGCTCTATATATCGTATATATCTATGTCCGGGCTAAACTCAAAAAGTACTGCATGGATTTACTTAAAATTTTGCATGAATATTACTAAAAGGTCGGGTCAACATATAGGCTACATATTATCACGCTATCACCTACGGGGGAGGAGCTGTGATAGTTTATAAAATTTAACGCGGATAATACCGCGAGGCATAGCTAGTGTAGAATAATGAACATTGCACGTAATTACTGCTATAGAGTCGTAAGTAATAACTCTTGTGCTAATTAACGTACACTCACAGAATGACATCAATTATATAATTAATGAACAACTAGAGACTAGTGCCTAACCTACGAATGTAAAACGTGTCCATTCATTTTACTCCTACTATTTTAAAGTGCCCTTGGGAAATTACTATTTTGGATTGATGTATTTTCACGTTCTTATAGACAACCAGCTCCCCGCCCCTACTCCATCCTGGTTGAATGTGGCCGGCCGAGCTCTACGTTTTGGTCATGACTAGCAATGATGAGGATGATGATGATCTGGCCGAATTTCAGCCACGGCGGCCATTCTCAATAGAGATTAACCAATTGCGCACGACATATTTATTATAGTGCACAAGTGTGTGCGTAAACACAGGGGCACTTTCTATTCCATCACTCTTATGATCCGATGGGACGACTAGCGACGCGACCGGAAAGAGGTCACGTACAGGACCGACAAAGTGTTTTGTCTATCCCATGCCTTTTGCCGGAGGCTTTTCTCTTCTACGAGTATCTTCTTCTCTACTATTTTTTTTTATTTTTTTTATTGCCTGAGGAAGCAGACGAGCTAGCGGCCCACCTGATGGTAAGTGGTAACCGCTGCTCATGGACATTCGCAGTGCCAGGGGGCACAGCAAACCGTTGCCTACCGTGATATTAATACTCTTTTTAAACCTCGTTTGAAGAAGGACATGACGTAGAGCTGGGGAAACACCGCAGCAGTAATTCATTCCAGAGCCGGCACGTACGTGGGATGTATGAACGCTGAAAGCGAACCGTGCTTGACGAGATCGCTTCCAGGTGATACGGATGAGCCTTACTGCGAGTGCGCGTGGTTCGATGATAAAAAGGGGACGGTGGCACCAGCTCAAACAGTTCCTCAGAGCATTCCCCGTGAAAGAGACGGTAGAACACGCAGAGAGATCCAAAGTCTCTCCGCTGCTCTAGCGACTCCCAATCTGTCCGTAAGATTGGAATCCCCAACGATTCTAATAGCACGCCTTTGGATGGCGTCAATGTGGGTCGAGCTGGTATTTAGGGGCTCCTGCTCAGATATGTGAGCAATACTCCATGTGTGGGCGGACTTGTGCTTTATATAGCCCAAGACGCTGTCTTGGAGTGAAGTACCGCCTAGCTCTATTCAGGACGCTCAACTTCTTACTTGCCAGTTTGGTTTTGTCCTTCAAATGATCCCTAAATTGCAGGTGCTCGAAATTTCGATTCCGAGGATCCCAATACTCTCGGATACACGGAGATCAACTCCTTGGAATCGGGGCGCTACGACAAATGGGTCCTTCTTGGCAGTGAACGCGCACACTTGTGTCTGATTGGGGTTACACTTGACTAGGTTCTCTACACCCCATTCATAGGCCCGCCCGAGAGAACCTTCGACTTCAGACACAAGTTGCAACCGTTTCTCTTGTACCGAGCTGCGAGAGACATTCTGGTGGCCGCTATACCGCGCATCACCCGTGTTGTCATCCGCATAGCAATGCATGTTTTCTATAGATAACATGTCATTGATATGCAGAATGAATAGCGTAGGGGAGAGCACCGAGCCTTGTGGTACGCCAGCGTTAATGGTTTTGGTGTCGGAGCAAGAACCGTCTGCTACGACTTTAATGCTCCGTCCGTTCAAAAAGCTGGTGATCCAACTGCAGAGTCCCTCGGGCATTCCATATGATGGTAACTCCGATAGAAGAGCCTTATGCCAGACCCTATCGAATGCCTTGGCGATGTCAAGGCTACAGGCTAGAGCCTCACCCTTGCTTTCCAAGGTTTTTGCCCAACGGTGTGTCCAATACACTAGAAGATCACCAGCTGAACGACCGAGACGGAAGCCATACTGACGATCGCTTATCAGCTGGTGCTTCTCTAGGTATTGTAGGAGCTTAGAGTTGATGACTCTCTCCATGACCTTGGACTATATTTAGAAGGAGAAATTCGGGTGTGAGGCAAGTGTATCAGGTGCGTTATCAGCAATTTCCTCGATTATATTCTCTGTCTCGATTGTTATCGAAATGAACTGGGAGGATTAATAAATATAAACTTTAACGTGACATATTGTTGTAAATTTGTGATAATCATAAATTGCTTTTTTTGGCGGGCCAGATGGCGTGGAAGGTAGTTTTAAAGATAGGCCTATCACGCCGCAGATCGTGGGTTCTTTTTCCACACAGGAAAGATATTTGTGTGCATGAACATATCTATTTAGCCTGAGTCTGGATGGATTTATCTAAAGAAGTACGTATTTACAGAAGAAAATTAGTATATGTAGTAGGTATATCAGTTATCTGGTTTCCATAGTACAGACGCCAGCACATCAAGCTACCCCGATCTGTCAAATTTCCCCAATATAAAGAGAACCTTATGCTTATGTAATAAAGTTGAAAATCTATAAAAGAAATTTGACAGATTGGGGTAGCTGGATGTGCTGGCGTCTGTACAATATCTGATTAGGTTATGTCGCAGGATATTATTGCATAACTTTAAATAATACATTAGTTACGTGTTATTAATAAGTGTGTTTGATCAATTTTGTTTGATGAAACACAAATACTATTAACTTAATACTATTAACTAGGCTGTTGGCCTAGGCTTGTGAGCCTAAATGCTAAGCCAGAGGTTGTGGGTTCGGTTCCCTTTTAATTAGATCCAGACAACAAATGGATCTGTGATGACCACGATCATTTGTTGTCTGGATCTAATTTATCTATAATATGTATGTATTTAGAAATATATAAGTATGTTTCTCAGTTTTCTGGATCCCATAGCACAGGCTCTGCCTAGTTTTGGATCAGAAGGCAGTGTGCTAGTAGTCCCAAAATATTAATTAAAATATTTGTTATTTATAAACTTAACTTCGTAATTATTACAATAAGCATTATTTCTTACATTATTTATTGTTCATTTCAGAGAGGAAAAGGAAACCGTTACTACTTTCCTTAAGTACAGAGTACCTACCAATTCGTTTAACTCTATACAAGTTGTGTATGGAAAGTTTATAACCACTTTACCTTGTGTTATGGGGTTTCCTATAGAATTAATACCTACGTATCTCGGTTCCGAACTAAGCATTATCCTCTTAGTTGTATAGTTGAAACTGTTTCTAAAACTAAATTATATAACTTTTTGTGCTGACTCAGGCAGCACCAATAAATATCTTTGGGACAACTAGGTATCACACTGCCATCCTAAATTAGGCGGACCCTGTGCTAACTAGGCAACTGATAAACTCACTTGGTCTAGCAATAGCGTATTGAACGGCAGATAATCAGGTCCTGGGTTTCAATCCCCGGTGGGGCCAGAAAAATTTAATTGCTAGACGGCTCGAGCCCTCTGCTCGCCTCTATAGTCCGGTGAAGCAGTGAAAGCCTCCGAGGCTAACTGTAGCGTCTTGCAAAAAAAAAAAAAAAAAAAATGGGCCAGAAAGTGATTTTGGGATTTTTCCGTAAAGAAAATTTCTCAGTATCAGCCCGAACTTTGGGAGTTGGCGGTATTATATCCACGTACCACGGAGAGCAGGTAAAGCCGTCGGTCCTGTACCTGACCTCATTCCGGTCAGGTCGCTAGTCATCCCATCGAATCATGAGAGTGATGAAATAAAAAATGCCCCTGTGTATGCGCACCCACTTGTGCACTATAATATGTCTTGCGCAGTTGGCTGGTCTCCATTGAGACTGGTCACCGTGGCCGAAATTCGGCCTGGAGGACCTTATTAAAATAACTTATATATTCATATATATAACCACATTATACCTCACTCACCCAAGCAATTGGATTAATTAATGAAGTACACGAAAAAGTGGATATATTCTCATGTAATTTGAGTGAATTCGTAAAGATCCTGTTAAAGGTAGTTAGTTGCATGAATAATTAGTTAAACAATTAGTTGAATAAGGATTTTATAATTTTAATACCAACACTATAATAGACCTAATAAACCTACACATGATCCTTGACAATAACTTAATTTTAGTTAGTTAAATATCGTTACTGTTATAAAATAAATCTTATTGTAAATTATTTCCTACAATCCGTGTACCTAAATATCTATATGTACCGATGAAATAATTATAATTTAATTATATATTACTGCGAACATGTTCTGACTATTTACAAGCGCTTTTTTAAAGTCTACGTGAATAAAAACCTTTTATATTTTTATTTTATTTTACTATCGCATTAGGTCAAGACCTGTAATGATAGATGTTAAGGAGAGAAATAAATAAATGACATATTACATATTATTTTAGATAAATGACACACAACCAGACACAGAAGAAATAATCGTGTTCATGACACTAAGATTTGTCCAGGGGCTCTACCGGCTAAGTCGCCGAACATCAATTTCTTAAATGGCGTTCAAATAAATTAATGTTAAAAATTACTTAATCAATCGTTAAATCGCCTTCCATGAGCACATCTGACGTCATAAATGGTCCGGAATCGATTGTCAACGTTGAAGCCGATTTAACGATTGATTAAGTAATTTTTAACCTTTATTTATTTGAACGCCATTTAAGAAATTGAAGTTCGGCGACTTAGCCGGTAGAGCCCCAGGTTGGAGATTGGAACCACGACCTCTGGCTTGGCAATTAGGATCACTAACCAGTAGATCAATACCTAGGTGGAATCTTAGAAACTATATGTTTAGTTATGCTTATCACACTAATATTATAAAGGCGACAATTTGTGAGTGTGTGACTGTGTGAGTGTGTATGTTTGTTACTTCTTCACGTCTAAACGGCTAAAGCGATTTTAATAAAATTTGGTATGGAGTTAGCTGACACCCTGGATCAATACATAGGCTATAATTTTTAAAGTTAAACGTGGGTAATACCGTGGGGCACAGCTAGTAAGTAATAAAGTTTAGGGATGAGAAGCGGGTTCTACTAATGGATACAAGTGCCTATCTAGATGGTAATAAAAGTGCCAATCTCTTCACGAAAGTATTTGTCGTCGGATTTAACTTTTTATTTGCCATTTTACGACTGAAAGGCAACAAAATATTAGTATAGTGTCTTATCATTGGACATCGGATTGTATTCACTAATAAATTTCTAAAATATCCATGCTGACATGAAAATAAAACATTAAGAGTTACTAAAAACTAACTCTCTCTCTCTCTCCCTCTCTCTGTGTGTGTGTGTGTGTGTAATCTGTGGTTCGTTGGTGGAAGTAATAAAACTGCAATTATTACAGTTTCCTTCCGAAAACGGGTCGCTGGAAATCGCTGGATGCGGATAGCGCAAGACCGGCAATTGTGGAGATCTTTAGGGGAGGCCTTTGTCCAGCAGTGGACGTCTTTCGGCTGATATGATGATAATGATAATGATGACAGTTTCCTTTATTTAATAACTACAGTATAGGCCCAGTTATGCCTACCTGTTAGCTAAAGTTAAATTACATTTTGGAGTGTGAAAATAATACATACATCAACCGGATTGATTATCGGTGATTCACTATTTATGTTACATCTTTTTTTGTATTGTGTACAACTCAAATAAAGATCAGTTGATCAAGTCAGAAAGTTGCACGATCTTCAAACATTAACTAGCAATTTTATCGTACCACGCCAATTTCACCCGTATAAGCTGATATGTATGACACAGAATAAAGTTAACAGAAACCTATAAAAATAACTAAAAACAGCTTAAATTTGAACAAAATTAATTAAATTAATTGCAGGCAAAATATAATCTTTATAACTAATACAAGTCAACAAAAGATTTTCGGTATCATAAAATGCACTTACAAATATTATTATATCATAAAAATTTTAATCGAGTTGTAATTTTTTGAGATATAAGATTTGTATTTTTGTTAAATAACTCTAAATATTTAGCTTTCCAAGCAAAATCATTTTTTTTAATTTTAATGTTGGTAATGTGACTGTAGCTGTATTCTTTTAATTTACTGTAATGAGTCTTAAGGTACTTTTCCAGCAGAGTGGCGAGACGAGCCGAGGCGAGAAGAGAATTGAAATCGCACTGACCCTTTTCCACAAAAAAATAGCCATCGCGAGCTCGCGCGTGACCGCTTCGCCGCTCCGCCCGTAGACTTCATTAGATTAAGATATAGGTACAGTGCTGTTTGAGTTCGTCTTGCAAATTTAACAATAAGCCTCTCGCAAGATGCGTGTTTCTGTTCCAAAGTTTATTTATTTATTTATTTACTTTAATTAAAACGGTAGAACACCAATTACAGTAATTAAGGATAATTATTACAATGATCAATTAAAATATTAATAAGCGAACATAAACATTGATTTTAAAACACAATCATACATCATTCTCATAGAAACGCAAACATTTTGACAATATAATACTCTATATTGGAAGCAATACGATTCATTTTTACACGTCAATCCACACTGTTTCCACCAAAGATACGCTGGGAGAGGATTGAAAATTTGCCATACAAATTTCAAGTCTCTCCTGGCCTCGCCTAGCCACTCTGGTGGAAAATCATCTTTAGATATTGAGGAAAAAATCAAATATAGTAAAGTAGAATAACCGTACGTACTGAGGATTTACTACAATTTAGCCGAAATTTACACTCAATGGAATAGCCTGACTCGCCCGACTATCAAGCCCGGCGAGTCCGGGTATTATTCCATTCCATTTAGTCATGGGAAACCCAACCAGGAAAATAAGTTGTTTACTAAATGAGGCTGGTGATAAGCATTAATAAATTATATAACTATTTCTCATTCATTCATGTACGACAAAATAATAAAATATATTCACATATACCTAGACAAAAACACATTCTATACTCACACATTGCATTTCATTGCGTAGACCCAATATAAGCACTTCTAAATACTCAAAACATTAACGTACAGATAATGTTTCGACAATAATAACACGAACTAGTATACAAAACCAGCTATGCCCCGCGCTTTCACCCGCTTTAAACTTCTGTTTTTTTTATTCGGATATTACTGTTCACCAAAATCCGTTCCGTAGTTTTCGCCTGAAAATGTATCAAACATCCATACATCTATACTCACAAACTTACGTATTATATTTATATTATATATATTATTAGGTTTTATTGCATTAAGTTGGGTTAAATCTGTGTTTTAGTTAATAGACAATTTAATTTAGAAGTTGCAGTAACGGTATTATATTTTAAAACTCAAACATACATAGAACGCCCAATGATTGAGTACGACGCACGTTTTTGGATTTTTACTTCATGCATCGTATACAGTGTGATGTGTGTGAGGAGAGCCTTATTATTGCTGTCTCTTTTCTCTACTCGTTCTCTCACTTTATAGACAGGTAAACGTCAACGACCTTCAAACTATTTATTTAAATTAACAACTTAAGATTACATTATTGAGAGAAGAGAACGTCATACATAGCCGTGAAGAATGTTCGGCTTGCGCATTGCGTAAGGATTGGGACGCAACCGCTATAGATACTAATTATAATACCATATACTTTTAAACGACAAATATTTGTAAATATCTTCTTATTCTTCGCGGTAACACTAGGTATTGCTGACGATTCTGCCTTTACTTATTTATTTATTTCAGGAAACAAACATTCATATATATAAATATTACATACAAATAAAAAACACAAAATAGTAATTTACGTAACTAAACTAGTTTAAATCGGGGATTTAATGGAGCTCCGTAACAGAAACTATCGGATATGAAATAAAAATTTGATCGAGCTAAAATTTGCTTTTAAACAACCTATCATCATCGTCATCATCATATCAGCCGAAAGACGCCTGGACAAAGGACTTCCCCCAAAGATCTCCACAATTGGCGGTCTTGCCCGCATCCAGCCACTTCCAGCGACCCGCACAAGATCATCGGTCCAACTTATAGGGGGCATGCACACGCTGCATCTTCCGGTTCGTGGTCGCTACTCGAACAACAACCTAAAACCTATAAAGGCTATAAATTGCTATAGCAAATTATAGCCGAATTCATTTGTTACAATCAAAATTCGAGCAAATCAATTGCACAACTTTACTATAGTTTATACATATAGTTAATAAAATTTTCTGATTTAAGTACAGACACCAGCACATCCAGTACCGCAATGTGATCAATTTCTTTTATAGATTTTCAACTTTATCACAAAAGTATAAAGTTCACTTTCAATTGGGAAAATTTGACAGGTTAGGATAGCTTGATGTGCTCATGGGATCGCTGGCGTTTGGAGGAAGGGAACTCCACTCGTCTTGTATAAGCGGTCCCGGGAAGAGGTAACCTGGTTTAGCTCAGGTTTCCTAAACGCGTTTGTGCGTGCTGGGGAGGGGGGAGGCATTCGGGCCCCTCCCCTCCCCGGGTGTCTCGCGGACGCTAAGTGTAGCGGGTACTGGCGAGATCGTTCGCGAGTACCCAGCGCCCCCGCTACAAGCACTGTGAGGCTGGCTACCGTGGTGGTTTTAGTAGGAGCCCTACAGAACGTGCGATCTGAGCATATCCAAAACGTAAAAAAAAAGCTTGATGTGCTGGCGTCTGTACATAAATTAATGTGCTAAGCATACATTCAACCTATCCATTGCCCTAAAATCTCAATTTCGTGTTTCATTCAGCGCAGTTTCAACATATTGCTCTTGACCGTAGCCGCGTGGATATGTAGTAAATATATTTTTGCTCAACAATGATATCATTAATGCAAAGAAAGAATGTTATGCTTTGCTTGGATAAACTCACCGTATTTCACGATAGCGATAAAATACAACTTGATGTGACGATAAACCTACGTACATTCGACACGACTTCAGTGGATACGTTAGCACTACAAAACCGCCCTTAATATCAATGTTATAAACACTCCTTACAACAGGTTAGAGTGTTACCACCGAGCCGCTTTAAACTATGCATACTAATACGTGAAATATATGACCAGTTAGTGTGTCATGTCTGATATATATACTGAGATGACATCACTGACTAGATTGTATCATCTTTGGTAATTCATAACTCAGAAATAAATGCGGTCCGCCAAGGCCGATCTAGTGCTCGTGCGCACGGACAATATTTTGCCGGCGATTTTGATCCCCGATACAAATAAGCTTGCAGTGAGCGATTATATCTTTTATACCACTAAACTAATTTAAATATCATCTAACATCTCTCTCTCTCTGTCTAATTTAGTTCGAATGAAATAGAAGCGGGAGATTTTATTTACAGTTCGTCTTTATACGGACAAATTAATAAAAGTTAGTTCGAACCCATATTAAAAAATAATTAACCATCTGTGACGTCATTAAAATGTCCATAATTCAATTATGTTGCTTATTTTTCCTTTAATGATGGAATAGGCATTAAAAGGTCTGCGAGTGTGTCAGTGGCTGTTATCGGTATTATTCCTTTTGACCTTCCTACTAAGTTGTTCTTCAAAGAACAAGTTAGTACCGAGGAAGACGTGCATTCGACCCATTATGATGAATGCGAGGTCGATGTTAGGTACAGAAACTTACCCTAAATACTTAAAATGATCATATGACGTGTCGTGGGCGCACCATTTTACGTCTGCAAAAGACACTTACATCATCATCATCATCATCATGTCAGCCAAATGACGTCCACTACTGGACTGGCCTCCATGTCGATCTCAAACTGCCTTCCATAAAATATTGAATGTTCAAGCGATTTAAGAGTCCAATCGATTTTTTGGCTGACTCTTGCACGCTCTTCTAAGCCATTTCAACTCTTACGTAAGTACTATCGTCGGACGACGAGATTACCACTTACTTAGAGCAATTAAAGTCACTATGTATGCATTCGAGTTGATAAAATTGCGAACTTGCGGTCCTCTTGTCTGATTGAGGCTCTAAGACCAGCCATTAGACTAACATGCTACAAAATGACCCTAAAATGACATACAGTGAAAACCAGCACATAAAATTTTGGCTTTTCATACATGATGCCATCAGTAATATTTATAACTAAATTAAGATGGAATAATGGATTTAAATTCAAAACGATTAAAATATGTTTATTTTGTTTCACCTGTCTATCGATCATTGCGGTTCATCAGATAAAACTCGCTGACAGACACACAGAGACCAACTGATAAACGGACAGACGAACGGACACATAGCGGAGGCTAAGTACTGGTTTCGTTGGCACCCTTCGGGTACGGAATGCTGAAAATAGTTAACTACTTATAAATATTTATAAGTTATTCGTCTATCGTGTACCTACCTACGTGTTTCCTAACCATTGCTGCAACGCCTCATTAATAATTCCGGAAAATTTTCGAAGTAGGTATCTCACATTGTTCGAAGTAGCACAACATTTAAATTAAAAAATTATACAGTTCATGCCACTTTAGTAGCTACACTTGCACTAGGATAACAGGCCTTACTGTTTATATAATAAAGATGCAATTAAGTTGATAATGTATACACCGACTTGCAGTGCACTGTACCTATCCAATGGGTGTAACCGCATTATCATTTCACCTAATCCCAATTCGATAGTTTATTTTATTTTACAAACAATTACAATTTTAGTCTACTTTTTACTACGGATGACACGTCAGTGGATACAATTGCACTACGAAACCCACTACTGCCTACATAATCACACTAATATTATAAAGGCGAAAGTTTGTGAGTGTGTGAGTTTGTGAGTGTGTATGTTTGTTACGTCTTCTCGTCTAAACGGCTGCAGTGATTTTAATAAAATTTGGTTTGGAGTTAGCTGACACCCTAGATTAACACATAGCCTATAATTTATAAAGTTAAACGCGGGTAAAACCGCGAGGCACAGCTAGTAAAGAATAATTTGAAATAGATATGTATATTTATTCCGCAGATAAAATTGTACTTATCAGAATGTAAAAATAAACTTAAACGATACAAGTAGCGGATATATCAAAATATAAGTTTATCGGATAACCTAGTCCGTCTGTCAGTTTCGTAACGCAGACATTGCGTCATCTCTACGTACTGTAACACTCGTAAGTAACGGTTCGGAACCATAGGTACAGCGCCGTGATACCAAAGGGATATTGCTAATGATAACACAAATGAACTAAGTTGTAACGAAGATATTTACTACAAAGTCTCATCAAAATCCGTTCGGTAAGTTTTGCGTGAAAGAGTAACAAAAATCCATACATCTATACTCACAAACTTACGCATTTATAATAAATATATGTAGGATTATATCATGATGATTATGAGATATAGTAGTACATTATATCTCAATGCTCTAAACATCAGCAACTACATCGATCAATAACAATATATATCGTTCTCATTTCAAATGTAAAACCAGCTATCGATAAAAAAAAAGATATTCTAGCTTCAACTCATATAAAAAAGTTTTACATAAAGTTGATGGTTTGGGTTGGGGCCCGTTTACAAAGGAATGTTCGAACCTATGTAGCTAGCTGGCGATGAAAACTTAAGTCTCATAACAGCTTTCCTCCAATCTCCATGCTCGAAATCATTGACTCATGTGTTTTTCTGCGATTTCATTGGTCGAACGCTGAGTGAGTCTTCGCCCCCAATCTAGCTACGCTATACGCTACTGTTAATAGAGATAATAATATGGTTAAATTCTTTTTAAATACAACTTCATGCTGCAAATAAACATGTTGTTATAATTTGAATTCGTCACGTAACATTTAGTCGAAACATTTGGTAAGTAGGTGATAAAAACTAAAAACGGAACGGCCTAGATATTCATATGAGTAGCCAATGTAGCCATGTTTTTGAGAGCTCGGTCTAGAATTATATAAATCTAAATGCGAGAAAAGCGTGTTTGTGGATCTCATATATATTTTGCCACTCCGAAAAATAGCCGTATGTATAATTTTTTGTGATATAATATCTAGATCTATACGCGCAGCGTGTCAAGCCAAGTTCAAGAAAAGAAACTTGCTAGCCAGCTCCGAGTGTAATATTAGACGAATCACTTGCCACTTTTGACCCTTTAATTAATTAATCTATTTGTAAAGACCGCCCGTATTAAGTAAATTAATCACTGTGTCGCGGGGTACTTAACAAACAATAATAAATAATTGACGGATTTAAATCTAGACTGAGGATAACTATTTGTGTGCCCATAAACAGTACATCTATTTATGGGCATACAAATAGTTATCCTGCGCGGGAATCGAACTCGGGACACGAAGTATGAATCTTACTGTTCCTTCCTACTAATTATTTTGTATCCTATGTGATACTTACCTTTTCACATGAAATTAAAGGTTAGCCTTGGAGGCTTTCACTGCTTCACCGGACAATAGAGGCGAGGAAGTTCGAGCCGTCCAGCAATATTGAACTACAAAGGAAGCTTCCGCGGTGGAGGTGAGCTCATGTTGGGCTCGAACTTTCCCATATAATATGTAAACACTGCTACACATCAAGCTATACATTTTCCAGTAAAAGCTGATCTCGCGTTGTATAGTTTTTCCTTACAATGACAGGTCAGCTTATATTGGAAACTAGCTGTGCCCCGCGGTTTTACCCGCGTTAACCTTTATAAATTATCACAGCTCCTCACCAGTAGGTGATAGCGTGATAATATGTAGCCTATATGTTGACCCGATCTTTTAGTAATATTCATGCAAAATTTGAAGTAAATCCATGCAGTATATTTTGAGTTTTGCCCGGACATAAATACAGACAAAAATTCTAAAAACTATATTTTTGTATTCGATGTCGATTGAAGATCACGCCCCAGGTATCCTTTAAAAGAATATTCATTGTACAGTTTTGACTTTCCTACAATTTTATTATATGTATAGATGTAAAGCTTGGTATGTAGTCGTGTGTACATAGTATACTGTGTCTCACTCGAACCTCGTCTCTTGGCGGTTACTCACGTGGAGATGCATGAGAGAGACCGTTGTTTTTGGGACGTTTTGCGGAAATTTCGTTCCTAGAGACCGGTTTGTTTTGAAATTACGTAAATTAGACGGTGCACTGGTAATAAAGTGTTTCATACTAAACGGTGGTCTATATTAAGATTGCATGAATCAGTAATGATTTCAGTTTTACATCGCCTTTTATTAACTCTTGTAGGTTTATTAAAGCGAATGATTGGGATGAAAGAGGTAGTTTAAAAAGAATGTTATTCCTGTGACTAACATTATTTTTAAACAAACCTTTTCATCTCAAACTAGAACTTTAACTCTACTAAAATAATTTAAATGACATCCCTCTCTGATACAGGTCATATGAAAAGAACAGGACATTATACCTGACAGGCCTGTTGGCGTGGTTGCCAAATGCTTGCTTTTCACGCCGGAGGTCGTGGGTTCGATTCCACCCACGATAGATATTTGTGTGCATAAACTTGTCTGTTTGTCCTGAGTCTGAAAGTCTGTAATCATCTATATAAGAATCTATTTACAAAAGTAGTATATGTAGTATATCAGTTATCTGGTTTCCGTAGTACAAGTGCTGCTTAGTTTGGCATCAGATGGCCGTGTGTGAATAATGTCTCAGGATATTGTTATAACTATCAAACTATTAAAACTACGCATAATTAGTAGACAGGTTCTAACATGTCACTATTTATTTATTTACAAATAAACACTATATACTGAATCCATAAAAAAATTGGTTTTCAGAATACTTACATCGACTTACCAAGTTTCAACAGTATAGTTCTTATACTTTCGAATAAAAGTGACTGTGACATACGGACGGACAGACAGACAGACACGACGAATCTATAAGGGTGTCATTTGGCAACGGAACCCTAAAAACAATATCAAAATAATTTCACGAACGACGTAGCAATCGGTGTACAGACGCCAGCACATCAAGCTACCCCAATCTGTCAAATTTCCCCAATTAAAAGCGAACCTTATACTTTTGTGATAAAGTTGAAAATCTATAAAAAAAAATTGACAGATTGGGATGTGCTGGCGTCTTTACAAACACGAAAATAAAAATTAAACAATAGACTTTCTCATCGAATTGAGAACCCTCATCCTTTTTGAGGCTTATTAAACACTAGCTGTGCCACGCGATTATAAATTATAGCCCATGTGATAATCTAGGGTGTCAGCTAACTCCATACCAAATTTTATTAAAATGGCTCCAGCGGTTTAGACGTGAAGGAGTAACAAACATACACACTCACATACGCACAAACTGTCGCATTTATAATATTAGTGCGATACAATAAAAAAAAATGTGGGTAGTCGCTAAAATCATTGATTGACCAAAAATAATATCGAACAAACCCCAGCATCCGAGCTGACCGCTTATGTAATAACTTTGGTGGGAGGATGTAATGAAGTCAATACAGGTTTTTTTCTTTTAGTTAATTTACATTTTATTGGTAATTAATTTTGTGTTTTTTATATTAGATATTTTAGTATACATTGTATAGACTGTTATAACAAATACGTTCCCGGGGCTCCCCCCATCAGGCGCCAAGGTAACTTGATGTAGCTGGCGTCTGTACAAATAGATATTTAGGTACATTTAGAAATAATATTGAATTTGTAATAGTTAAACGCTAATAAACGCTATTCTATATAATTTATTTGCGTTGTTTTGGGACACAGATAGGAAATAAAGTATTGGTTTTCAAAATGTATCAGGGTCAAAACGTAAAAACAACAATCATTCGTAACTTTCTGACCTCCTTATCTCGTAAGATAAGTTGCATGCCTTAACTAGTTCAAACCGAGTTTAGAGATTCATTTACACAAACAGATTTGTTCCTAAGTGTGTGATGATATAACCTCAAAATTATCAGTTGTATTGACAAACGTGCGAAAACATAATAATATTCATCAATGTATGTATTATTTTATTCTTCAGATAATATATTATATAATTCTGATAAGCTTTTCGTGTTGCTCACCGAACACTTTTTTTGCAAGTTTACCGTCAAGCTTTAAAAGAGAGATTATTGAAATAATATTTTCTTCATAAGGACTTGCTCCATATAAAGTGTAGATTAACTAATTTTATTTTGTATAACGGGATTAATATTTTTATTCACAGTTTTATTTATTATAGTGTAATGATCCTCACTTCTGTCATACTACTTCAGTGTAAAGGATATATTGGGTACAAAATTGTAAAAATAATTTGTGGGCGACGGGGCGGGTTCCACTGTAAGTTACTTTTAGCATTTAAGTTATTTATTATATACCCTCAGTGTAACTGTTTGTTGCCCTAAAAATTAAAAAAAACACCGATTTTATGGGGATACCTCAAGATGCTGGAAGTCCAGAACCGTATTGCTCAATCGTTGACGGCAACACAATTATTCCAAGTGCTGTGTATTATTTTATTAATATCCACTATACCGATTATTAAATTGTACAGTTAATAAACGAAGTACAAATACCTACATATATGAAAAACTTCTGACGTCAGGATCCTTTCGATTTCTACCGTATTTTGAGAACACATTGCCAGTCTGTTGTATGGTAAAACAAAATATATTCGTCATTACTAAAATCGTGAATATACTGATAGTGAAAACAACCAGATTGGAATAATTCTAAGGCAAAATTGCAAGCTAAAAGATTTTTATCCACGACTTTTACAGTTGAGGCAATATACGTTTTCACTGCTTCATCGCACAATTGACGCGAGGGTTGACTCGAGTTGTTAGACAATTCAATTAAGGATCCGGCGCTGGGCGGCCGCTGCCGCGGCGCACTCTATTTCCTCGCTCGCCTTCGCTCGTTAAGGGTTCTACCCTAAACTAACTTAACCCAAATGATTCAATAACCTACTATAAATTTGGATGGATCGCAGTTCTATCTAAGACTCCTCGGTAGGTAGACGTATAAATCGGTTTGCTGACTGGTCGGTATAAAAATAAACTCTTGAATATAAATCCCCACTATAGTACTTTTTAATGGACAAAAGTCACGCACCAAAAGTGTTTGTTAAACGTTATATTATAAAATTTCTTTCATTTTAAATAACAGCCCATAAATCCTTAAGATAGTGATAGTAATAAACTACAATGCCTACCAAAGCCATTGTAATTTCTTTGCAAATGAGTGTATAGTAACACTATGTTTAATAATAGTCTAGATAGGTAAAATAAGACTTAGTTAATCTAGATTTACTAACTTGTAACATAATAATATTTACATTATTATTATTAGAGCTTGTTAACGCATACTAGTAAGTAATACGAATTATCTTATCACACCACATTCGATCTATATAAAATATCTTAACGCAGTGTGAATAGATCTAAAACACTGAATAGGTACGGGAATGATATTTACTAAAAGTGCGTCGACTTATAAACGACTTAGAGAAAAATTAAGGATAACTCACGTAATTAATTTTATGTTGTATTAGGCAAACAGTTTCGATCTATTCAGGAGATCATCTTCAGGTCGAGTATGACCCGCACGACGTCGCGTCAGTACGAGACGGGAAGGGACGTCGTTCGTTAGTATCCAATATCCATACACGAAGTACGCTGTTAGACTGCAATAAACAGAAGAGTAAGGGCCTATGCACACTACGTTTTAGAAACGCGCGTCGACGGCGCGCTTTTATCCTACACAGCAGTTTGTTTTTGTTTGCATCGATACAAACGCGGTGCTAACGCGCGTGTGAATCGCTACAAACGCGCGTCAACGACGCGCTTAAAAAACGTGGTGTGCATAGGCCCTAATATAGATAAGGTGGTTTTGGCGCCAACGCGGAAAAGGACGCATCGAGGCTATGTTTTATTTTCAAAAACTGGTGTCAATTCGAGTTTTTATGTGTAAATATGGTGGGTTTTTAGACATAACATCTTCGACAACGTACACAAGGGGAGGAAAGTGCAATATTGCCGTGAATTGTGATTTTCGTGTTGTAACCAAAACTCCATAGAAGCCTCTAGTAGTCTCCACTGCTTTACTGGGGTAGGACTATGACTTGACTGTGACGGACGTGACGTACATGACTGTGACGGACGTGACGCACATGACTGACCGACTTTGCAATATAAATATTACAACTGAAGACGAGGCGGTATGGTCACAGATCTTAGCCTGCCCAAAGAGGGCAAAAAAAAAAACTAATATAGATAAACATTTTCACAGGTATAATCGCTCTAAGTTATGGCTGCGTGAATTTGATGGTGGAAGCACGTTTCTTCCGAAACTATTTTTTATTGTTTCGATCAAAATTCATTAAGGAGCGTTCAATTATTACGTAACGATTTTGGGCGGAGGGGGGTATTGTTGCGACGAACGTTACGATACATTACAGGCGCGGGAAGAGAGGTGATAACTACGCGTTACGTCACAATGTTTTTTGTTTTTATTTTAGAAACTTTCCGGTACTTTTCGCCACATAATTGTGACGTTTATAATAATAATATCCTGGGACATTATTTAGACACGGCCATCTGATTCCAAACTAAGCAGAGCTGGTACGTAGGAAACCAGATAACTGATATACTACATTTATTACTTTTCTTTTGTAAATACACACTTACAGATAAAGATAAATTACACCCAGAATCAGGTCAAAGAGACATGTTCATGGACACAAATATCTGTCCTGGGTGGGAATTGAACTCACGACCTTCGGCGTGAAATGCTAGCACCACGCCAACAGGGCCGTTATTATGTATAAATATATTCTGTAAAAATGGTCAGTTGGTTGTAGGTAGATGTTACATGATCAACATGAGTTTCACTAGGGGGAAGGGGGTATAGAGAAACGTTAAGGCGTGTTACACGAGGGGAGGGTAGTCAAAAATCTCCAAAAATTATGTTACATAATACCTTGAACGTTCACTTGCTCGAGAGCTCCGAGCCGTAGATTTCAATAAACAGTGATGTACAATATGTAACTTAATTAACGCATATACTGAAAATGGTTTGTTAAGAATCATTTACTGAATCGATTTATATAATTTTTAATACAGGTAATTTTTATTCCAAAATAAGTAATTCCAGTCAAAACAAATTAAAGTGGAGCGTAAGTCAAAGTAATAAGACTTACAATCGCAGTTAAACAATATTCATACAAATTCCATCATTCAATACAAAATAAAGAAAAATAAACTTTATTCCAAGAAACTAATTTAGAAAATCACAAAGCATATTATACATGTTAAATTCTAAATTCCGTGTATGTATTATGATTCGACATAATATTCTAATTGGGGTGTTTGAGGGTGTGCGTTAATTACGTTACATGTTGTATAATAGAGGTTGAAAAAGCAACACAGATTTGTTTATGCAACCAAATTTGCGACCGAAACAAAAATGTTATGGCTTAAAGTTTAGTGATTCGTCACTTTAAAGGACCTGTTGGCGTGGTTGGCAAATGCTTGCTTTTCACGCCGGCGCCGGAGGTCGTGGGTTCGATTCCCACCCAGGCCAGATATTTGTGTGCATGAACACATATAATATTTAACCCAAATAATATTTTAAAAAAGGATTCCTACGTAGTTTTCTGGCAGTGTTTCTCAGTAGCTGCCACGTCATGCACTACACGGTAGGGTAAAAAAAATTGACGATTCCACACAAATGTAATATTTTAACAGAATAAATGACTTTTTGATTTTTTTTTTGAACATGTCTGTTTGTCCTGAGTCTGGGTGTTATTATCTATATCAGTATCTATTTACAAAAGAAAAGTAGTTTATGTAGTATATGAGTTATCTGATTTCCATAGTACAAACTCTGCTTAGTTTGGGACCAGATGGCCGTATGTGAATAATGTCCCAGGATATTATTATTATTACTTTATAGAGTATGGATTTGATATTGGTCTAGTGGTAAGTGACCCTGACTGCTAAGCCAGAGGTCATGGGTTCAGTCCGAACCCAGGACTCATAATAATATCTAGGGACAAAATGTCACACAGATCATCCTAGCCTCGAACTAAGCAAAGCTTGTACTATGGGTACCAGGCGACGATATACATACTTACTTATATAGATAGATAAATACTTATATACATAGAAAACATCCATGACTCAGAAACAAATATTCGTGCTCATCACACAAATATTTGCACTTACCGGGATTAGAACCCAGGACCACCAGCTTGGCAGGCAGGAGCACTACCAACTGGGCTACGGTGACCGTCGTATCAATCCGTGATGGGCACGATTATTTGTTCTGTGGCTGGGTGTAATTTAACTATAATATGGCGCGCGCTAAGTCACCTATACCGCACAGCCTCACAGCACTCAACGCTTTCCTGTGTGTCAATCCTGTCCGAGATTTGTTTGCTGATGGATGGTCGAATATATGTGAGAATGACGTATGATTGTATTTAAAATCAATGTTTATGTATACATATTATTATTTAAAATCATTATTGTATTAATTGTATTTAATTATTGTAATTGGTGTTCTACCGTTTAAATTAAAGTAATATGGATAAATAAAACAAATGTATGTATTTAGTAAATATAAATAGGTATGTTTATCGGTTTTCAGGCTGCCATGGTACAGGCTCTACCTAGTTTAGGATAAGATGGGAGTGGTTTAGTTATCTCAAGGTATTTATTATTTTTATAAACCTAACTGCAAAACCAGATGTATTCGGTTCAATCCCCACCCAGGACAAATCTTTGTATGATGAGCACGATATTTTGTTTTTTGTCTGAGTGTAATTTATCTGTAACTAGCTGTGCCTCCAGGTTTTCCCGCGTTAATCTTTGCCTATGTGTTAATCCAGGGTGTCAGCTAACTCCATACCAAATTTTATTAAAATGGCTGCAGCCGTTTAGACGTAAAGAAATAACAATCATACACACTCACACACTCATAACGTATCGCCTTTATAGTATTAGTGTGATATCTATGTTTTAGTTGGAAGTAATTTATCCACCATGTGTATGTATTTGGAAATATGTAGATAAAGAAAAAGATTTATTTATTGCCAAACTGTGTACATGTAAGGTCTTATTTCTAGGTAAGATTCAGTCTACCCAAATCGGATATGCAATACAAGGCGCAACAATGCGGTTTAAAAACTTAAATTAAAACTAAATGTATGTTTTCCCAAAATATTCTTGTAGATCATAAAAATCTTTATCTATCAACCATTTTTTAAGTTTTGTTTTAAATTCATTCCCGTTTAATGCTTTTATAACTGTAGGTAGGTGATTGTATACACGGATAGCTGTAATATATGAACTTTTATAGTAAAGCATGTTGTTAATAATGGGCAAATTAATATTATGTTTATATTGACTACGAATATTTGTCTTAGTAGTCGATTTAAAATTAAAATAGAACATATTTAAGTATGTTAATTATTATGTTAATTAGTTGTCTGGTTGCGATAATATCTACTGGCTTTACTTACTTTGGCAGTGTGTTAGTTGTCGCAAGGTATTTAGGTATTATCTATATTATTTATTATATTGAGTAATCCTAATTCCTGGAAGCCAGAGGTAGTGGGTTTGGTTCCCAACCAGGACACATTTTTGTGTGATGAGCACGATAGTTTTTTCTGCGTATGGGTCTAATTTATCACACTAATATTATAAAGGCGAAAGTTTATGAGTTTGTGAGTGTGTATGTTTGTTACTTCTTCGCGTCTAAACGGCTGGAGTGATTGTAATAAAATTTGGTATGGATTTAGACACTCTACATTAACACATAGGCTATTTTATGAAGTTTAACGCGAGTTAAACAGCGGGGCACAGCTAGTTTATAATATGTATGTGTTTAGAAATACGTAAGTAATTTTATCATTTGTCTGGTTGTCCTGTAGTTCACAAGTAAAATAAAGAAAACCTACATGTAGAAACTAAATAAGGTTATGTTATGTTATTCTTGTAATGTCAGTATCGAAGTCTAGGTAGACAAATGTAGGCAATATTTACATTAAACAGAAATGGCTCAAGGACGAACAATATATATCTATTATGTTTGTTCTAAAAAAACAACTTGACTGGAGTAACTTATACACCTTTTTAAAAACATTGGACAATTCTAGCCATAAAAATAAATCGGATGCACGTGGTAATGTAAATTTAGATAAAATTACCTAAAATATCATGATAATATCAAGAGTATCAATGTGTGAGAGAGAGACAGACATTTGGAAGACACACAAGAACACAAAATTCGGTCAAATAATATAACGTTTTCGCCTCAGCTATTCATGTGTAGCGCCTGAGGCGTACACTACAATTCACGCATGCGCGATCCTATCGTGTCATGTAGTTTTCTTTTGTCAATTTCGTGGCGACGGAGCATAGAATTCTCTGTATCTCCGTAATGTATATAAATATAACGCAGTTTGTCCTTAGATGTTTAATCCATCTATTCTCATCTAAGAGTTTTACTTCAAATATCAACTTCCTAATGTTGCCAATGTTACACTTCCATGCTTCGGAATAGTACGAAAAGACGTCAGTCGGCTTGATCTCCGGTCGTATCGGATTTCCTTCCTACTGCACTAAGACCAGTATTTATAAACGAATAAATACCAGTGTACTGACAAATCTAATCACGTTTTTTAATTCTTCCTACATCTATATATATATATAAATCAATGCCACTTTTCGTTGTAATGTTATAACTCAACAACGCCTTTACCGATTTGCCTAATTTTGGTCTTGAATTATTCGTGAAAGTCCAGGGAAGGTTTGCACGTAGAGAAAATTTAAAAAAGTCTTGAAAAAGTGTAAAATCAACATCTTTTAGCTATTTAAAATATTTTTTTGTTTGAATAAATGAACTTAACAATCATTTTTTTTATTACTATGCCTTATACGTAGCGAAGCACGTACCGGGCCGCTAGTAATATTATAAACGCAAAAGTTTGTAAGTATGGATGGCTGTTTGTTACTCTTTCACGTAAAAACTACAGAATAGATTTTACTGAAACTTTGCAATAATATAGGCTACAATTTATAAAGATACTGTGTGAATTGTCCAACATATGACGATAAGTGTCATGTAAGTAGGAAAAATCAACCATTTGCGAGCTATTCCTGCGAGCACTGCCAAAACCGCTAGAGGTACACATTCTACTAATATTATAAATGCGAAAGTTTGTGAGTATAGTATACTATGTTTGTTACTCTTTTACGCCAAAACTACTATAACGCGAGTGAAACCGCTAGGCGCAGCTTGTTAGTTATATAACGCTTTATTTGTTGAAATTTATAGCAAAAATCTACCTGCGACTGCATCCACGGTGATTTTGAATTGGGTCCATCTAGACATAAATTGTTTGATAATTCCACAGGAATCTAAATTTTTTCGGTATTAAAAGTATCCTATAAATGATACTGACGCGAACTAATATTCATGACGGCACACAAGACTGACTATTCTTTTTAAATACGCTCAGCCGTTTTGACTCGTGATTATGTAACAATATAATTAAGTTCAAGGTTAAGAAGCAATTTGTCCATTTTTAGTTTTATAGCTAATTGTAGCCTAATCCATTAGTATTTTAATCAATGGTGATCAAAAGTAGTGTAATCTATAAAACAACATTTCTGTTTTTAACACGCTTTTATTAGCTTCACTTGTAACTATGTATGTAAGAAAATCTTAGAATCTTAATTTGATCCACTTCCCAGTCTCCGATTAGGATGAAATTTTGCACACGCTCTGAGTTCTGATGACAATACATGACTAGCTAAGAAACGTCATTACAAATCCAATATGGCGGCCACCCCTAGATGGCGGACTGGCTGTTTGAAATCCGCCCCCAAGATATGGGAATCAAATAAAATGGTTTGCTGTCAGGAATAAAAAAAAATTGTCACGTGACTTAAATCCAATATGGCGGACGTCCAAGATGGCGGACAGTTAAGTACTCATTGGTGCGTGCTAAAAGCGTGTTTTTTAGTTTTTTTAACTATTATAAATATTTACATTTCGAATTAATATTGCCGATTTTAGTACAAGAAGAACACAGCCAATTCTTTCCCTCAAACTGGGTACGACTAAACCAACAAGACGGTAATAAAGATAAAAATAACGAGATAAATATGTAGATAATAAATACGTCATAACCAAAAAATGTTGACACCTCTCATATTTTAATGGTACTTTAATAGTTAATTTATTATTGATCGCAATGTGATCATTATTAATGGTCGTTACTTGTAATTGTATTGTGGTATTACCACATACGTTTGTCAACGCAAGACATGAGTTCCACATCTCCAGCGAAGCTAAAAGATGAAGGAGACTCAGGAATAAAGTGATCGGCCAATCCCCATGCTTACAAACATAGACTCGTGTATTTGCATACATTAAAACACGATGTGTGTTTGTATACATAAACACACGATGTGTTTTTGTACACACATATTTTAATTGGTCTAACGTTGTAGTGTGTACATATTGTTTTCAACATAACATATCTGTAAGGAGTGGAGTTTGGAGTGGATTTAGGGGCGATTCGGGGCTGAGGTATCCCTAACTATTAAAAATCCAATTTCTAACTAATCTCCTTAAACACAATAGAATACTGTTTATTGTACACCAAGGTATTACATAATAATATTGTGACAAATTACATAATTAAGTTGTAAAAAAGGCTTTTCGTATAAAACGATCTCTTTCAGACAACCTTAGAATGGATAGGAGCTGAACAATAACTAATAGAAGTTCAAGAATGTAGCTACCAAAGTGGTGTTATATCAATAAAATATTTTTAATAAATTTCACACAAACCCAGGGTATCATATATTTAGACGCGAGCAAAGCCCGTAAAAGGTACTGCTAAGTGATAAAAGTGACGTAACTTTTGAACAATATACAAGAATTATACGGTGAGAAAGCTGCTAAATGCATTTAAATTTCGTTTGGGAGCTAAGACACACAAATACATATAAAGCTATAACCCCGCCCACTACCTCATAAAGTAACAGTAAGATATAAATCAAACCAATAGAAAATAAATAAACACACGGACATAATCATTGCGTACGCGCATCATCCAACTTCGAGGTTATAAAAAGAGAAAGTGGGTATATCTAATAGCAGCGGTTTGTTGTGAGATACATCCAACGTGAGGGCGTCATGCACTACAGAGTACAGCCTCAGAACTCGAACCTTAGCGCGGAGAAGCTATGTACAACGCCAGCACATCCAGCTGTCAAATCTGTCAAATTTCTTTTATAGATTTTCAACTTTATTACAAAAGCATAAGGTTCACTTTCAATTGGGGAAATCTGACAGACTGGGGTGGGTTGATGTGCTGATATGTACCTTGTAACCACGCCACACCAAACAGGCAACAAGTGGCTTTTGTTTCATTAAGGCCCAGATTTCAGAGCTGACCTTTTTAGCTCAAACATTTAATTTTTGTGATATAAAATTATTGAAAGAGATTTACGAAGGCCAGGTTGTGCTTCGGTCCGGTTGGCGTGGTCGGTTAATGCTTTCCGTTCACGCCGCAGGTTGTGGGTTCGATTACCACCCAGGACAGATATTTGTATGCATGCTTGTCTGTCCTGAGTCTGGGTGTTATACTATATAAGTATGTATTTTCAAAAAGAAAAGGAGTATAATATGAAGTATATCAGTTATCTGGTTATATAGTAGCTCTGCTTAATTTGGGATCAGATGGCTGAATAAATAATGTCCCAAGATATTATTATTATTAATTAATCATGGAGGATTTTGAACGGATTGACAGGCAGAATAAAATCATCAGCAGATAATGTCACGAATAAAGCATTAATTTAATCAAGTTAACAGTGCCTTAACCAATAATTTTGCTAACACCTTCAAAAATAGTGTGAAAGCAATAATACCACAATGTATAACACGGTTATTAAATAAATCGACGTATATTAATTCTGCAATAAAATTGTGAATGCGATTTAGACTATAATTATAATTTTTATAATATTATGTAATTATAATATATAATTATTATAATTATAAAAAGCTAATGGAAAAATATTGAAAATATAATAAAAACTATAAACAGTAATAAATCTCCCGGAACAGCAAATGATATTGGCGCTTTATTCTGTAAATGAATTTGAATAAATAAGTATAAGTAAAACTATAGCTAACCTAATAAATCATAAAAGAGTTAATACGTTAAAGCGGGTATCATTATTTTCTTATGCAAAAAGTATTCGTACGGAAGACGAAAATTACCGGCCAATTACTATACTGGCCGTGATTGATAAGACGGCCGAGAAATACTTACATATGCAATGAGATCGAACAATTTTATAAAACAAACAACATACTCATTAGTAAGCAGTATGGCTTGCTTCCAACATTACAAAAATACTACTCAACTACTGATAAAATTTAAACATTTAAAAAACCGTTCCGTACCTGCCACGGAAAAAACGGAAGCCTTAATAAATTACTTAGGTCAATAGTCCCTTCAAATTGTGAAAAAATCAAACCGTTTATGCCGCTAAAAATAAATAATACTGTCTTATACCACAAGTAAAGTTGATCTGAAAGCTATATTTATTAAATAAATCAGAAAAATCTGGTATAGGTAGACAGACGCCAGCACATCAAGCTACCACAATCTGTCAAATTTCCCCAATTGAAAATGAACCTTATACTTATGTGATAACGTTGAAAATCTATAAAAGAAATTTGACAGATTGGGGTAGCTGGATGTGCTGGCGTCTGTACCTAATAATATCCATTACTGTACTATATATAATGAGTAACTACCAATTTGAACGGAACCTTCGGCGGGCAAGTTCGACTCGCACCGGACCATTTTTATAGTCATATATATAAGTATTAAATGTATCTTAAATTAAGATGTGCGAGTGTAATACATAGCACACATTGAACATCTGCCCATTCCGTGTCCAGAAATTATATTATTAAGTTAAAAATATAACATTCTGTAGGGTTAATGTGCATAACTTGAAATTGTCAACAAGGACGCATGTATGTACTCTGCCCTCGCGTGGGACCGAGACAGACAGTTCTTTTGATCTTTGGCTGCACTGCACGAATAAACAATCCACCTGATGTTGTTATACTATTTTTACAGACGCCAGCCCAAATTGTCAAATTTCCCCAATTGAAAGTGAACCTTATGCTTATGTAATAAAGTTGAAAATCTATAAAAGAAATTTGACGGATTATAGTAGCTGGATGTGCTGGCGTCTTTACAGTAACTTGTTTAAAATCGTTATTAATTGATTTCGAATAAAAATACTTTCGACGTTTCGGTGAACGGTTTATATTACATCTAGTTTAGTAACCACATATTGGTAGAAATTAATATTATTATTTATACAAAAGCAGGGAAATATTACAAAATCAATAATTGCGAGATAAATAGAATCATTATGACAAATTAATCTAATAGAAAAAAGTTTTTGCTTATCATAAAATACACACTATGTTATAATAACAATTTAATTATTGCTAGACGGTTCCAGCCCACGCTCACCTCTATAGTCCGGCATTATTCACACACGGCCATTTGATTCCAAACTAGGCAGAGCATGTACTATGGAAACCAGATAACTGATATACTACTTTTCTTTTGTAAATACATACTTATATAGATAAATTACAACCAGACTCAAGACAAACAGACATGTTCATGCACACAAATATATCTGTCCTGAGTGGGAATCGAACCCACGACCTGCGGTGTGAAAGGCAAGTATCTACCAACTATTATTATACTAATGCCCACTTGAGTGTTAAAGGTGACTATGTGATTTTATTTGTCCAGCGAAAGTAGTCGAATTGTGTTATGGGATCAATTATGTTCTTTAAAATATAGTCACATTTGATAAATATGTTTTATTTTTCTTCCGTTTGGGTTTGAAACCATGGGTCCATTGGGATCAGACACGCGGTAATTTGTGAAAAGCTTGTCCAGACGCCTTGTCGAAACCTCAGTTGACCCAAGGGCGGGAGTGTACCTCGGCCAGCGTGTCAGCTTGGCTATACAACGAGGCAACGTTGCCAGCTTTTTGGGCACACTACCCGCAGATTGTGACTTAAATGCTATTTTCTATTTGTAAATCGTTTTCTTTTTAAGTAGAATTGTTATTATAACCTTAATTGTTATGCATATCAGATGCAAAACCATGTAATTATATATTTTAATGTGTAATATGATAAAATTAAATAAAATAAAAAAGGTTTTTATTCACGTAGACTTTAAAAAAGCGCTTGTAAATAGTCAGAACATGTTTGTAGTAATATAGTTGTATACATTATTATTTCTAGTAACATAGATATTTAGGTACACATTGTATGAAAACATTTATAAAATTTATTTTATTATACCTTTGATATTTAGCTAGCTCGTATCAAGTTATTTTCAAGTGGTATATGTATAATGTGGTTGTACTATATAAATAAAAACGATGAACCGTATTGGTTAAAAAGTTGTGGTAGAACACCAAGTTGGTTGAATGCCTAAAGCATCTCTTACACGGTTAAAAACCAACGTCCCAACAGAGATCTGACTACAGAGACTGCCCAACTGCAGTCTAGATGGATGGCAACTACCAGGGTGACCTCTGTTGGAACGTTGGTAGAAGATGCTGTTAGAAGTCTATTTAAGTACGCTAGATCCTTAAGAAGAACGAACAAATTGCAATGAACCCTCACATGCACCCACTTGAATATTAACAACTTTTTTTTTATATTGTCAAGACGTATATGTATTTGTGTGTAAAGTGTGTCTTTCAATGTTAGCAATAAATTTTCTTTTCTTTCTTTCAATGAAAAAATTGAACAAACAATGCAGCTAATATCAAAGTATTATACTTTATTAGAGCAATACGTTATAGATGATTGCATTCATACGATAAGAGTCAGAGGGATAAGCAGAGTATATACCTATTCATACAATTGTAATAATATATTCACGGTAGTGTTTTGATAAGCAACCCAGCAAAACGTGCTCCACTGATAAAAAAACATCCAGAAGTATATATATTATATTACTTATATATAGAACACAGATTACACCGATACATAGAAGTCGGCCGAAATTTAGCTGTGTTTCATATACAACCATTTAGCCGTTCAATAGTAACATTTCTTTTTCCAGATGGAGTCCGGTTTTGATCGGTTATATTATTACAAACGCATATTCGCGACGGAATTTCTAATATGTGATGTCAGTATTCGTTTTATTTTAGAATTTCTTATAAGATGTGAAAAAAATTGGCAGACGGAATCGCATTAGTCTAGAAAATTAGTGCTGACGATATATGTATTTCAACTTTTAGAACTAGACGTTTGTATTACATTGAATATTCATTAATTTATAAGTGTACGCTATCATAACCGGTTGTAAAAACAAAATGCCCGTATTATATCTTAAACCTAGTTCAAACATGTCTTAATAACAGTATCACATTTATTAATCTAACTCAACTCGGACTCCTGAGCTCACACTTGAGTACTTCATTCATAAAATTGACGGGTCCCAGCTCCTCAAGAACGGGTCAGTTGAGTTGGATTTACAAACACGAAACATAAAGCTAACGTCCTTGACATCCTACCTGAAAAGCGTCGCCTGCGCGACAAATCACATTCACAGTAGACAAGAAAATGCATCCACGAAATCAGCTGCTCACTCACAGAAAGTTATTGTATAAATAACCTTGTTGTTTTTCACAAAGAGGACGTAATCGT
This sequence comes from Pseudoips prasinana, assembly GCA_951640165.1. Lineage (NCBI taxonomy): Eukaryota > Metazoa > Arthropoda > Insecta > Lepidoptera > Nolidae > Pseudoips > Pseudoips prasinana. The sequence continues at coordinate 31,003,540 of OX621243.1, read as the reverse complement.
AATCCGCGGAGCTGTTGTTTCACTTTTAAACACAATATTTTCGATGCCCGTGGGGAGGCGTGATGGTATGATACCGGCGCGCGCGGCGTGCTATGGTGTACTGGTGTCGCTGTGCTCGGTAATGGGATGGGGTCGGGGCCGCCGGCCGTCCAAACACTGCACTACCTATTCTGACTCTAGTAATGTCTCTGTGCCGGCAATAATGCATGATTAGTCTAACGATAAGTCTACGGATTCGTTACAGAATATTATTGTACTTCCTATAGGTTTAATAAGATTAGATAGTGATATTTCGAAGGAATAGAATATAACATGTTACTATTTGTTTTATTATGAATAGGGTTACTAACTAGCGCTTAATAGTATTGGTAAATAATGTTTTGTCAATAAATGTCGGCATGCAAATATTCACAATACGTTTTATGAAACAAATATTCATTTACATAATTTATAAAATCAATAAAAGTCTAATACATATAAAATTAAATTTTACAATTATTAATATTGGTTATGTCGTATTTATCTGTCGAAATTCTGATATTATTTAAATTATAAATTGGTTAATTCGATATATTTCATATTAATTTAATTTAATTAAACTCTTGCGTTTATAATCTATAATCATTGGTGTTATTATCTACTTATGTCAAGATTATTTTTTATGCGAATTTTCAATTATAGATATATTTTTAATTTGTTCTTTGCTAGGTAGCGGACGGGGTGCCATATAAAATTAGTAATGTTTTTATACTTATGTAGCGAAGTTATGGGACCTGACAATTTCTGTAAAATTCGAAACTCTAATAGAGACGTCGTTGACGTCCCGGCGGTTCTAGAACCAAGCGGCTTGGCACGTGATGATGGAAAGAGACCCGATGGTATGTCTTTGGTTCCGTGGAAGATGGTAGGCCCCTGGTGCCTGGCCAGCCTTCTGGGCACTTTTCCCATAAGCGATGCGGAGGAATTATTGGACGCCTTTTAAGGTAAATAGTGTATCTGTAGTTTATTATATTTGTTATTAATTATAAATATGTAAAATAATATGAAACTAAATAAAAAAAATATTGAACTATTTTATATAACCTGCTAATCTGTTTTAATATATTTTTTCTTTGTGACATCTTTCTTTTGAATAGGGCAGATTTAAGTAGTATGACATTTTATGTTCGGAACTTTAAAATTAATGTAGTGTTTCCGAGTGTGAGTAAGGTCGCCAGAGCTCATTGGGGTGGGGGAAGGGTCAGCAACACTTGTTTGCTGACTTTTAAAGGCCGGCAACGCACCCGCGACACCTCTGGTGTTGCAATTGTCCATGGGAGGTGGTGATCACTTACCATCCGGTGACCCACTTGCTCGTTTGTCGCCCTTAGACATAATTTTTTTTATCGAAACTGTAACAGAGAAAGTTTTAATCACTTTCAAAATAGTTTAGTGGTGTAAACGCCAGCAAGTAAATTTTGAATTTAAAATAAAAATAAAGTAGCATATAAAAATAATAAAAATAGTTTATTTTCGGAGTCAGATCTGAACTGAATATCTAACTCGCAGAAGACAAATCTGTTTATGCGTCTGTCCCATCGATACGTTACTTACTATTGTTTTAGTTAAGGTCAGCCATAAATCGTACTCGCTGGCCGAGAATACCACCATCTCCGTCGATAAATGCCTCCTCTAAACCTCTATCGGATGTGTGACCCGCGGCTTCACGTATATTGAGCGCTCAAATCTCCATACGTACACACACCTACACATACCTACTTTATTTGACGGTCACCGTAACCTAGTTGATAGTGCTCCTGCCTACGAAGCTGGTGGTCCTGGGTTCGAATCCCGATAAGTATAATAATATAATAATAATTTCTGGGGACTATGTCACACAGATCATCCTAGCCCCAAACTAAGCAAAGCTTGTACTATGGGTACCAGGCGACGATATACATACTTATATAGATAGATAAATACTTATATACATAGAAAACATCAATGACTCAGAAACAAATATTCGTGCTCATCACACAAATTTTTGCACTTACCGGGATTCGAACCCAGGACCACCAGCTTCGTAGGCAGGAGCACTACCAACTAGGCTACGGTCACCGTCTATATTTGTGTGATGAGCACGAATATTTGTTTCTGAGTCATGGATGTTTTCTATGTATATAAGTATTTATCTAACTATATAAGTATGTATATCGTCGCCAGGTGCCCATAGTACAAGTTTTGCTAAGTTTGGGGCTAGGATGATCTGTATGACATTGTCCCTAGATATTATTATTATACCTATATAATAATAATATCTAGAAACAATGTCACACTTAAACCTGTCAGAAGCCACACTTGTCAGATCAATACTTATATACATAGAAAACATCCATATATATTCTTCTTATAATAAAAAGAGACAAACAGAGAAAGTCGCGTGCAGGTTAAACCTGTTAAGTAACTTCCTTCCAAAAATCATAGGTGACAATCAGTGATGTTGTTTTGTCATCTTCTTTTTTATTTTTATTTTAACACTAAAGGGATTATTTTCTGTTATTCTACCTACAATATCTGTGTCACTATCCACGTCTATTTTATTGATATTTACTTTCCCAAATATAAAAAAAAATACCGTCTTTCTCACTTAACTTTGACCAAACTGTGTGTTTGTAACTCGAAACGCCATTCAATAAATTCGGGTCAAAAACATAAAAAAACGTGTCTAGACAATACATGTTAGTCAATATATTCACCATTTATTTACTTAGGATGATATTAACCCCGATTCTAGTCAATGTCAACTAGAATAAAATTAAGATTATGCATTTTTAATTAATTCTTTCTTAATTATGTGTTATTGTATAAATTTCTCTAAAATCTGCTGTGTGGTGGCGGCATAGAATATCATCACCCCGTTTCATCCCGTGGAGGGCGTAGAAATTGTCTGAGGGCAATACTCAACTAGAGAACGGGCAGCACCACCAGAGATCTGTGAACTATCGGCAACCCATCTGCCAAGCGTGGCGATTATGGCATATCCCCCATTCTTTGGGGAGGCTTTTGCCCATATGTGGACGTACTTTGTCTGTTATATAGTATAAAGGAGAAGGAAACTTCTGGGCCCAGCATTTAACTAGTTGAAATGTGAATTGAAAAACGAAAGAAGAAAACTTAAATTAAGTTATGAAACGAAATAATCGATAAAATAATGATGAATTGCTCGCAATCGATTAAGAATAAATTGGTTAAATCCAGAATATGTTTGAAAATCGAGTGACAAGTGTTATCCGTGGAATCGATTCATAGCGGATCGTATTCCTATAATTTTTCTTCGGGCAGCACTTCTCTGCCTGACAGCCTTTACATACTCTTTGACTGTCACTCGTTCGTTGTCTTTCGTTTTAAGTGGACACCTATTTTCCATGTTTTTTTGGTGGTTTTCTTCGACAGTAGTGACTGTACGGGGTGCGGGGGATCCAAACGTGCCAGATCTTCCACATGTCACACTCTCCATGCATAAAACCATAACACAACCGAAGCCATTCAAAAATATTTTGTAAAAAACTACAATGTTATAATTTAACCTCACTTTTACTATACTTCATATAACTTAATTCCTGGATAGCCAAATTTCACCAAAATTTCAGTGATGTCTTGTTATTATATCCTCTCACAAATAAGGCTAGTTTGATTCAGTTAACACCTGGGCCCAGGAATGTATGGAGTCATTTCCTTCTCCTTTAGTTTTGACGGACTTTACTTGTCATTGATGCAAAGACGAAAGCTAATGTCATAAAAATATATTTACTGAAGGCTCGTAAGACCGAAGAAGCCAGAGCCGTAAAAAGAAAAAAAAAACAATATAAACAAGCAAATTAATGCGCTGGTATGACACGCAACACGTCTCTTCCGCGGACCCATTGTCAAGGGATGCTAACTTGTCGAACGCTCTAAAACAGATGGACATGTCACCTACTCGCCCATCACCACTGTTTTCGGAAATCAAGAATTTTTTATTCGATCAAAGGAATGTCATCACCAGAAGAGGATTTATACACTAAAAATGTTCTAGCCACCAAAATAAACCTAGTTACGATATGAAGCTACAAATTACACTAAATTATACACCTCGTTGGAAACAAATGGACTGCACGAATCCATAAACAACTCAACATAAAACACCAAATGCGACAGACAGGTTGTGAAAACAAATGTTTTAAATATTCCTCAAAACAACTGGATAACAAACTGATATGATGATTAATAAAGATGTGATACATGTGATGTTACTATAATTTATTTCTTCGATGCACCAAAAACCAAAGAAAATGTGGAATTTAGTCAACACCTGCAAAACACCGTATAAAGAGTTGTGCACCCGCTAAAATTGTCATTAATTCCTCAAAATAACTAACAAAAACCATAACACAACCGAAGCCATTCAAAAATATTTTGTAAAAAACTACAATGTTATAATTTAACCTCACTTTTACTATACTTCATATAACTTAATTCCTGGATAGCCAAATTTCACCAAAATTTCAGTGATGTCTTGTTATTATATCCTCTCACAAATAAGGCTAGTTTGATTCAGTTAACACCTGGGCCCAGGAATGTATGGAGTCATTTCCTTCTCCTTTAGTTTTGACGCAAAATACTGACAGAATATAAGTGACACGTAACCTGTCGACCAATTACATGCCCATTGCGCATATTATAAGCAGTTTGCCAGTTCTATGCATGACCTATTTTTTTATACAAACTACGAGTATATTAGGGACAGGAGATGTAATAACATTTAAATTTGTTCATTGGTGTAAAAGATAAGTGAATTGACATGATGTCCCCAATATCTTCAGACACGTCTCATGGGTGTATTCTCGAAGAGCGGCCGCGATGCGTCACCGTGGCGGCAGTGGGGCGCGGCGTCACCCACGCGACTCGCTACATCTATAGCATAGCATCGCATCACTACAGAGCGACGACGTAATTTTCCTCACACGTGCTTGACACACTTATTTTGGTGAACACGAGCGTCGAATGCGCGTTTTTTTTTATAATGCTGCGCAGCGCCGCGCCGTCGCGTCGTCGCGCAGTTACAAAAGCCACTCTTCAAGACAGGGTAATTGAGATGATTGGGAAATAATGTGCAACCACGCTGAAATGGGCAGTTTTGATCTGTTAGAAAATGAAACTGATTTTTGTGTAGCAACATAATATGCTCGTATGTTACCGGCAACACCGATTTTTAAAAATGACACAGAATAACTAAAATAAAAAAAAAACGACTATTCTTTATAACAATTGATTTAAATATTTCTTTATCGTGTGGGCAGTGGTTACCCTGGTGTCAGAGTTGTTCAAGTCGCCCAGTAGGCCTCTGACATGTTGCCTAATGACAACAACCGGGACCGACAGCTTAACATGCCCTCCAAAGCACGGAGACGCTCAGAAATTAAACCACTTTAACGGTGACCCACCTGTGTACTGGCCGCGTGCCTAGGTGTTTTACCTCGCCGATCACATACCTACGGTCTGATAAGAGCAATTGGCCATAAGCGCTTAATTGACTGATTTAAATAATGGTGAAATTAACAACCTCCTTATTTTAATGTCGGTTGAATGCTTGTGTGATGCAACGGTTAAGACAGTCGCCTCGCTACTTCATGTCCTGGGTTCGATTCCCGCGAAGGACAACTATTTGTGTGATCCATAAATTCAGTCCTGAGCCTGGATGTAGGGACTGTGTCCGTCAATTATATGTGAGTAAAGTAAGTATTTGTAGGTAAATAAATAAAAAACATCAAAGAAGTACTTAAACAAATATGATAAGAACACACTACAGTATAACAAATATATATATGGCCTTTGCGTGTGTTACAGACGATTTACGGCGCATTGTCTGAGAGACATTTCTTATGATGGCTAAACAAACCGATGCGAGAGCGACATAGCCTGCCGCAGGCCTGACAAGAGAAGTTTGCGGTGGTTGGTGCCGAGCCGCTTTCATGTCGCTTCTGTCTCTTATCAGCAAGTACTCCGAACCAGGCTTCATCACAGATCTTACGACCCTCCACTACACGTTTGCGCCATTCAACTCTATTTTCAGCGAGCTTTTCCCAGCTGAACTGGTCAATTTTAAAAGCGGCTATATCCTGCTTGGTGCTGTATTTAAAGCAATAACAAATAAGATATAAAATAAATATTACTACGGTAAAAATCTCCAGCAAAAGCACCTTAACAAAGTTGTGTCTACAGAATATCTATACCAAAAAGTTTCTACTATGTCGCGCCGCGCGTGGTATCAAAAAGTCCAGTCCCTAATTATTATTCACATCTTTGAGATAAGGGCTTGGCGTAGAACCGATACCTAAAGTACAGCAACAACAACAGTCATTCTGGCTCTTGCCTTATCGGTATCGGTTCCAGACGATTTTTTTAGTTACACGCCAAATAGGTATTGGTCACCAATACATGTATCTGCCACATAGGTACCTATGATATAATAGCGACGATGCTAATTCCTATGTATTTATTCTCAAAGAAAATAACTAACGGCGCGGCAGGGCGTATAAAATTGTCACTAATTCCTCAAAATAACTAACAAAAACCATCTGCAGTGAATTCAATAAATATTTATCCACTATAGGATCTTTCTTGGTTGCTGAAATCAAGTCCCCTGCTATTTTTAATCTATATAAATATCATTCACAAAATTGGCTTACACGGCCACGTAACCCTTTACGCCGATAACACTTGTCTGTTATACCTACTTTGCGTCGAATTTACAGGAACTAATTCAAAAAGCTCAATAAGGCTTAAACATAAGGATGTTTGTCTCTCATCATGGTTGCAATATTATTTACTAACCACCAATACATCAAAAACCTGCTATTTTATCTTTAAAGCACAACATCAAAAATACGACCCCCTGAACCATTAAAAATAGATATATCCCTTTTCTGCTGCAAAAGAGTTGTGAAAAGTATCTCGGCGTAAGAAAAACCAACTTGAAAATTGAAACTAAATTAATTAACAAAACAATTATATATTCAGAATACCGGCCGGCCGTATTTTCGAATAAACTCAGCAATGGAGATTTTTCTATGATTGACGGTATTCTATTATAAATTTATGCACCCGCATACGTTAAAATTTGAGCTTTATCTGAAGTAAAACTAAGTAGTGTGCCGGCATACTCGTCCATAAAATATTAAATAATACTAACTTATCATTTGTATCGGTAAAACAAGGTGCCAAGCGAAGTGCCTACACGTCTCGCTAGTTTCTTAGTTTTACCTCAGATAAACCTCAAATTTTAACGTATGCGGGTGCAAAACTTTATAATAGAATACCGTCAATCATAAAAAATCACCATTGCTGAGTTCATTCGAAAATACGCTACAGCTCATGAATATAGGCTTCAACATCATGTGAACGTCGAGGCCATTCAGCAACACGATATTACAGTGCTATTGAGTGAGACGATTAAATAGAACAAAACCCTATGAGCAAGTGTCGTGTTTAGTGATAGAAATGATATAATTATAAAGAACGCACGAACAAAGTGACCTTCCCTTAACAACTTTGTCTAAGGAAAGTCGGTTGACTGATTTTTTGAATTATTTATGTTTACGTAGAGATTCAGGTTAATATAAAATTACTTCGTCTCTCGACTAGATTGTACAAAGTACTATACTTGATACTTTAGTAAACAAAAAAAAATGTAAATTCGCTTAATGCATTTAAATTGAAACTTGCCGAACACATTGTTGAAACATACAACCAAATTTTGAAATGATTTGCCTGCAGGGTCTAATGAAGATTTTGAAATAACTGTATACAAACGACTTGAGTACTTTAACTCAACCACTATGAATTTTCATGTTAGTGACCTTTTGGTCTTTTGTAAACATGCCTACTTATTTGTTATTGTAATAAAAGAGTGAGACTCACACACATAGTAAGTAGTAAGTGTACTATCAAACTTCTTTCAACCTTGATTCTTTCTTTTGAATTTGACTATGTGTGAGTCTCACTCTTTTATTACAATAAAGTATAAGTAGTTTATCAGTTATCTGGTTGCCATAGTACAGGCTCTGCCTAGTTTGGGATCGGATGACAATGTGGTAGTTGTCCCAAGATATAGGTATATTTACTTTATTATTGATTAATTATGGTCAGGTGATAGATGCGTGACTAACATAAGTTTGTATATTTATGTATTCTATTAACTACTAACGATTCTAAACTTAATTATCCCTCAAATTGTCAAGATTAAAATTCAGTGCAAATATTTTGTTACATATTTTCTGAGTTTGTTCTAATCGTAAAGACTTAACCAGAATAGTGAAACTTTAAATTGAAAACGTGACTATAACCCCTTGTGATTTCAAGAAACAAATATAAAACATTGTAACGAAACAACAAAAAACATTGAATTTAACTGGGAAGTTGGAAACTAGGCACTCGGGATTAGGAACAGGTCACACTTTTGAATATTTTTTATTATGGTGTGTAGGTAGGTACGTGAACACATAAATGTGTCGAAACTGTTGTGGGGTTATTGCCTTCTATGGAATTAATATTAATGTAGATGAAAACATGAAATATTATTTATTCCATCAATTGAACTTAATCTTCTTACAAAATAGTTGGAGTACCCCCTTTGCGCAGACTGACGTGGCGGCATGGCACGGCGCGGCGTGCTTCAAGGACGCTTTGGAGTTTGGATGGACGCTCGAAGAATCATACCAACGCGTCACATCGTGGCGTTGTCATTCGCCACAGTCACCGCCGCACGCGTTTTAAACCTTATTTCAATTGGTTTAGCTGTCAAAATCCTGTGACCTACAATGTGACTTGCGGGACGCCAAGGCTACCGTGCACCTGCTAAAGTGCCGTTATAAATTAAAATGTGTCATGGTAAATGCAACTCTATTGAACCGTCTTAAAGTGTAATTTACCTTATTAGCTGTTGTTCTGTTACGGCGATCTAGTGATTGCACGGCAGAAGGAATGAAACGACATGCCTCGATCTCCTGCAGCATGCCGCGACGTGCCGTGGTGTCTCGCGGCGCGGCATGCCACGATGTATAATTGTATCAAAATAAAGCAATATGAATTCTAAGTTCAATGAAATAAGGATAACAATAACTTGATCAAAAATAAAATTCTTTGACGTGACATGTCGTGCCGCGATGTCAGTCTGTGTCGACCTTTAGGTTAGGCATAGCATTGCCTGTGTAAGGAAGTTCCACTCTTAGAAATGCAGGTAAGTATATACCGATTAGAAATAGCTTAAACTTAACTTATTGTCTAGGTAGATATGGGTGGGTGTGAAATGCGGTACACAAATTTTTCTGAGAGATACACGGAGAGTTAGTAATTTTTTTTTAAACCAGATTGTTAGTACCTTCTAACAAAAATGTTTATTCAAATAGACATAATATTCTATTGATTTTATTGTAGGTACAGATAAGCGGACTTTCTACTGTTTACTTTTAATAGTACAGTATGGGGTTATCAAAGGGCACCTTCTATTATTAAGCATATCTCGATCGAAATTGATATTGCTGTGAACTTTTAGTTTTCTGATAATAGGTATAGCCATTTTTTTTTTAGAGACAACTCCCGCTCTATGATATGACGCAATATGATGTTTCGCGGGGTACTTTATAAACATATAATTGACGGACACAACATCCAGACTCAGAACAACTATTTATGGGTCACTCAAATAGTTGTCCTGTGCGGGATTAGGAACCCGGAGTGGCGAGGCGACTGTCTTTTTTTTTTAACCGCTTCGCCACACTTGCAGTCAATTTATTATTTTATGACTGCCTCGTTAGTTTATTCGCGATAATGAGGTCCTGGGTTCCAGTCCCGTGTAGGGCTAAAAAAGTTATCTTGGAGTTTTTCTGTTAAGAAAATATTTCAGTAACAGCCCTAAGTCTGTGAGTTGGTTTTTTAGAAATAGAAATAGAAATATTTATTTGTCAATGTAGTGAAATTTTACATATAGGTGTTACATTGGTTATAATAGGTCGCTACATTGTACCCACAGGCATACAAATTTTAATAACTTATTGTACATAATCTTAATCTAATTTTAACTATATTGACTTACACTAAACAATCCCACACTTACATAAAACTTAGAGCACAAAACAAAACAAAATTAAAACAATAACATCAAATAGACTAATCAGACTTATGTTCCATAAACTCAGTTATAGAGTAAAAACATTTTTTAATTAGGAACTCTTTGAAGACTTTTTTAAAAGTGCTGAATTTTAAATCTCTGATATCTTTGGGAATTTTGTTATAAATCGTTGGAGCCATTTGGTATACGTTTTTTTTACAGAGAGCTGTATTACATTTATCTATACTAAGAATATTTGATTCTCTCTTCCTTAACCTAATATCTGCAGGGTCTCTAATATGAAATAAATGCGGATTATTTTTGACAAATACTGCTATCTCATATACATATAAACTAGGAAACGTAAGCGAGTTAAATATTTCCCACCTCATTTTAAACTATATTATGCTGTAATAAGAGCTAAATCCAGTGAATTATGAACATACGCTATTAATGTGTACGCTTCGATATTTTGTATACAACATGTAACGTAATTAACGCACTTCCTAAATATAGTTTGTTCGGAAAAACTTAATGAATTGATTTATATCATTTTTAATATAGGTAATTTTTTATTCCAATATAATTAAAGCTACGGAAATTATTGTCATATCAACCCTGTAGAGTCAAAACCAATTGAAATGGACCGTAAGTCAAAGTAATAGGACTTATAAATCTCAGTTTTATTTGTATTCATACAAATTCCATCATTCAATACAAAATAAACTTTATTCCAAGAAACTAATTTAGTAACTAATAATGTAATATATATATTAAATTAGAAATTCAGTGTATGTATTATGACTACAACATAATATTCAAATTGGGGTGTTTGAGGGTGTGCGTTAATTACGTTACATGTTGTATATGGTTAAGCAGACAAAACAAAAAGTTCATGACGACTGCACGTGTGATGCAGCGGCTAATACAGTCACCTCGCATCTTCGTGTGCTGGGTTCGATTCCCGCGCCGGACAACTATTTGTGTAACCCATAAATAGTTGTTCTGAGTCTGGTTGTAATTTGTGTCCGTCTATTATATGTTTGTGATTATACTTACCGACTTTTTTATTATCCGATTGACGGGCCTATTGGTGTGGTTGGCAAATGCTTGCTTTTCACACCGGAGGTTGTGGGTTCGATTCACACCCAGTACAGATATTTGTGTGCATGAACATGTCTGTTTATCCTGAGTCTGGGTGTAATTATCTATTGTTATCAAGTACTCAATAGCCGCGCAACGGTTATGACGTAGCTGCTATGTTATAATACTATGATTATTTATTTGATTAGTGATTATCATTTCATTAATTACTATAATAATTCTATAATAATTTTATATCTTAAAACTATTAATAATCGATATTATTCTTTCAAATGGTTGTCACTGATAAAAGTATAAATAGGGTAGGAAAATTATAAAGGGGGCATTCTTTGTACGACGGTAGATGAGAACGCTACTCTGTTCGATTAAATATTGTGTGTGGAAAATATGTCGGAGTTTTAATGTGCAGAACCTACGAGTGCGTAACATTTCAGAAGTGGGATTTTACCCACAATGCCTGGACCATATTTCGCCAGTTTGGGGAAACTTAAAAGGAAGCACAACGAATCAAACAGCTCTGAAGATCAAAATAGCGATTTTTTTTCTTAGACGTCGGTCGCATTAACAATGTGAATAACTAAAAAAAAACGATAGGTCTCACAAAATAGACCAGCTCGGCGACGTCTACAGTTGGGACGACACTGATCGCACGTTTACAAATCTTGAAAACTATGACCTCACCTGGGATGGATGGAAGGAGATGCTGAGGGTAACTTTCCCGCGATCTGGAACACATGCTGGCGAGAACTAAGGATGATAAGGACACTATGACGAAGTATTATCACGAGATGCTATTGCATATAATTCGTATATAATTCGAGGATTCCCGAATTGAGAGCCAACGCAGCGGACACACCACTGAGGCCTGCTGGTTTGGCGCCGGAAGTGTCGAGACATCAGGAAACCCACCACATGAGGTTAGTGAAATATTGCATATCACTTATGATAATTATAGTGATAGATATATATTAAAGAACAGTGACGGTCGATGGCAAACAGCTCAGAGCATACATAGCAACTGGCAGTAAAATCAATTTACTTTGGATCTCGCAAGTTCAGAACTTAAGAATTATAATCGAACCTAGCACTACTATTATGGAAAGTTTCGGTAGAGCATGTGAGAATTCACTCGATTGAACGGAAAAGTCTAACTAACAAATTTCATAACATTGGATATTGATCTATTCATTGGACAAACCATGATTAATAGTAATAATGTTAGCTCGGTGACCACTAACGAAGAGAAACATTGCCATAGTTACGAGCTCAAAACACTTGTTGTGGTTCAATCTCTCAAACATTTCCAAATATATTTAATAGGCTTCAAAATTAAAGTTATTGCTGATTACGCAGCTTTAGTTTCACCCTTATAAAATGCGATTTAATTCCTCGGATTGCTCGTTGATGGCTCACAACTGATGAAACATGTACATGCACTGAGTAGAAATCCCACGAACAATACTTATGATTGACAATTCTGATCGGCTATTAACTTTAGTTACAGGATGACATTATACAAAGTATTATTACTAGACTTACGATAATTCAGATTCAAATTTATCAACAAATTACATCGTTAAAGATAATAAAATACGCGAATAATGGCTCAAAATCAGAATATTTCATCGTAGTCGTGTTCTTTACGATCTGAAGTTTAGCAGTTACCCTATTAGTCTGTAGTTCATTTAGTTTGGTCTCGGAAGTTGATGCATCTGAAAGGGAAGATGTGTATTTGGAGTTTTAAGACCATTTTATAAAGTGCGATTGACTTGTTGAGCTTGGCCATTGGAGCGAGGGCTGCCTATTGCATTTAATGTGTTTGAATTGATTTTCTTCGGAAAATTGCTTAAAATATCTACTCGTAAAAGCTTTGCCTCTACTGTAATTATTCTAAATAGATAAACAAACTGCAAAATAATTTATTTTATGATTTGAATGATCTTCAATCGAATTTGTCTCGTATCGACAATATTTTTAGCAGGTCGAACGAATACAAATTTTGTAAAGCGACAATTACTACAATACATAAGGCTTCCTCTTACGAGTTTTGGCAAAAAGGACCTAAATGATCTACGTGCAACGTATGCATAGGAAGGGCAGCCTTGTTGATTGGATGTAGTACTTAATTCACCCTCCAATTACCATTGTTGCGCTTGTTAAACGCACATTGTAAACAAGAGTTTACACATTGTCTTATAAATCTTGTCATACCTTCAAACCGAAATGGAGTTTTAATAGATCACATTTTTCATATCTGGGATATCCTATTTGATCGTGGACTTTTTGTAGTAGACCGTATTTAGCTATTGGTATCACAAAACGTTCACCAGTAACAGTTTTTCTAAAAAAGTATATTATTATATAAGTAAAGCTTGTGGTGTTTTTAAATTGTGTGTATACTTAATAAATCTATATCCTCACCGATCGATCGATCTCATAGAAAGTGCACTGTAGGACAATTGGTATTATGGAAAAGGGGATTTACAAGAGAAAACCGCGAATATAGAAAACTTAACGGTTTGTATACAGGGCTTTATAAAGTGTGTAAAGCTGACCAATCACTGGATCGTTATACGATAGGTAGTATCAAGGGTATGAAAGGATCGAGTATCTATATCCTGGAAATTTGAAAGTTTGTTACAGAATACTACACCAAAAGAGAAAATTTACAATCTAACTTTACACTTAGGCATGGGAATAGATTAAATTTACCAACATCCCATCTATCTATGCACTCTACAAGCCCGTTGGTCATGTCAATAAAAGTCTATAATAAACTACCAGAAGATTTAAAAAAAGAAAAAAAGGATAATACTTTTATTAAAAAACTAAAGCTTTTCTTATTACAGAAAAGCCATTATACTGTAAAAGAATACTTGGACTCAAAGAAATAATTCTATAGATGACATTTATTAATCTGATACTCTTTTCGCTTATGATATTGACATTTTTAAATTAAAATTTGGCATACTGTAATTCTTACAAATAGCATAAATTCTTAAACTTTTTATTATTAACAAAAATCCTTCTTCCTCTCTATACTATGCTGTGCCCGACAGGGTCCATAATTGTTACATAATTAAAAGATTATACCATCCGTTATACATTATGGAAGCAATAAATGATTGAGTATTGAGGATATCGAAAATTCTCTGCAATTGTACGCGGCGAAATATTCAGATCGTATAATTCGTCTATACCTGATGAAAATAGCAGCTGATAGCAGGATGATTCAAAATTAAAATCATAAATCGTTTATTCCATTTAGGTACCTACACGTAATACACTTATGCACGTCAAAATTGTAAACATAGAATAATATAACAAAAAAAAAATACAATTTAATACATACAGTGATATGTCAAAAGAAAAATGAATAAATAAAAATAATTACTAGAAATTTGATTGAATACCATATTTAAGCGACAACAATGCGCTACATCAATAAAATAATATGTAAAACTACTTATAAAATGGAAACAAATCACTCTCATCAGTTACTTATTTAGAGACTAAGATTGAAACGCATTCTTGTCATTTATATACTTAGTCATTTACTATGTATTACGCCTTTTTAATTAAACAAGATTTTGTTTCCGATTTGAATTGGTTAAAAGGTAAAAAGAGGAAACTAGAAGGAATATTATTTTTATTTATAAATTTTTGTACACACAAAACTGACAACAAATTGATACAAGTAAGTACACAAATGATGAGTACTAATGTACTATTAGTTCACAAGAAATTTCTTACAGCAGACCCGACAGGAGAAAATTTTGTAAACCATAATAATGTGTGTAGGTCTATAATACACGTACACACTAATAATTACATAGATACTTAAATATGAGTATTATATCTAATTTAAATTTAACATTATACTAAATACTAATACATTCCATGAGGATGAAATTGAAAGATAGTGCTTCTTTACTTTTCTTTTGGAAGAGAGAATGGTTGTACTGTTTCTTATATTTGGCGGAAGAGAGTTCCACAATCTGGCTGCATGAACAGTAAAGGAGTAGGAATAAAAATCTGTTTTATGGATGGGGAGTTTTAGGACGGATTACAGGTGAGATCTACAACGATCATCGATTGGAGATTTATAAGAAAACCGCTCACGCAGATAGGACGGGGACAGAGGATTATGAAGGATATTGAAAAGGAGGCACAATATTCTAGTGTTCCTACGAAATCGAATAGGAAGCCGCTTGTGGTCTTTACGGAACTTTGAAACATGGTCGAACTTTTTCAGTCCAAATACAAACCAAATGCATAGATTTTGCAGACGCTCAAGTTTATTTAGAAGCTTGCGGTCCTAATCCAACAAAGGATCCGTGAACTTTACGTAAACGATGATATTGAATACATAAATCAATATCATATCTATAATAGACTTGTTAGAAAGTTACATAAATATTTAATTACCTATAAATCCTATAAGATTGATATGAATAGCTATTAGATGTAGTTAATAAAAAGCCAAAACATATGTGTAGAATGGAAAATGCTTAACCTTATTTAAATACTTGTGAAATTGTAAGCTTGTTTATTATTTATCATAAACATATTTCCACCCTTTAATATATTAAAGCTGAGTGATAATGGATACATGAAAGCTGTGTGGTTTGGGATATATAAAAGCTGTGTGATTTGGGATACATAAAAGCTGTGTGATTTGGGATTCATAAAAGCTGTGTGATTCGGGATACATAAAAGCTGTGTGATCTGGGATACATAAAAGCTGTGTGATTTGGGATACATAAAAGCTGTGTGGTATGGGATGCATAAAAGCTGTGTGGTTTGAGATACATAGAAGCTGTGTGACTTCCACGTCATTTTGCTATCAACAGTATAATCCTTTACATTTTGGTTGTATTCGTTTCATGGACATGCTGTCCATTATGATTGACTTTTATAACCGGGGTAGTTGTATGTTAGCTGAAAGTAGTCACTATTTGGCAACGATACTGATAATTTTTGTAAGTTCTATGTACTGTATTCTGTGTTCATAAGAATAGAAATGAAAACTTTTTGTCTAAACAGAAATACCTACAGCTGATCAAATAAGTATGACCATTACTTCAGGTGTGGCGCAGCGGTTAAGACAGTCGCCTCGCCGCTTCGTGTCTCAGGTTTGATTCTCGCGCAGTAAATCTATATGTGTGACCCATAATTAGTTGTTCTGATTCTGAATCTCCGTGTGGTTGTGTTCGTCAATTATATGTATGTAAAGTACCTCGTAACACAGGGATTTAATTCCATATAGCGAGCGTTATTCAAAAAAAAAACTACAAAATTCAGTTTCAGAGTTATAACTCTTTAGTGTAAAAAAACATTCTATAGTAATGCTTAAAATGTATATAAACAACAAGTTACTGCGGAAGCATATTTCTATTCCAGGACTCTGGGTTCAGCTCCGAAGCGCAGCAGAACGCGGGCCGTGGGACACGACCTTCACAGGATGGCCGAGTGTTATCAAGTACTCAATAACCGCGCAACGGTTATGACGTACCTGCTATGTTATAATACTATGATTATTTATTTGATTAGTGATTATCATTTCATTAATTACTATAATAATTCTATAATAATTTTATATCTTAAAACTATTAATAATCGATATTATTCTTTCAAATGGTTGTCACTGATAAAAGTATAAATAGGGTAGGAAAATTATAAAGGGGGCATTCTTTGTACGACGGTAGATGAGAACGTTACTCTGTTCGATTAAATATTGTGTGTGGAAAATATGTCGGAGATTAATGTGCAGAACCTACGAGTGCGTAACACTATATAAGTAGGTAGTATGTATTTACAATAAAAAATTGTAAGTATATCAGTTATCTGGTTTCCATAGTACAAACGCCAGCACATCAAGCTACTCCAATCTGTCAAATGTCCGCAATTGAAAGTGAACCTTATACTTATCTGATAAAGTTGAAAACCTATTAAAGAAATTTGACAGATTGGGGCAGCTGGATGTGCTGGCGTCTGTACCTACAAGCTCTGCTTAGTTTGGGATCAGATGGACGTGTGTGAATAAAATCCCAGTATATTATTATATGATTATTTGTGTATGTATGTACCTACCCCGCGACACAAGGGTTAGATTCCCTAATGCAGCGTATGTTTTAGAGTGATTTATAAATGTCATATTCCATTTTGAAACAATTTCTGCGTCTATTTTAAGATAAGATGAGCGACACTTATAACCAGCAGCATTACATAAACAGAGTAGGTGCCTATTAGTGTTCATATAAGATTGTCTGGCATTCATGACGTAAGTACCTGTCTAAGTACTTAGTAGTTAAAAGACAATAAAAGCTAATGACTTTCTTTTGTTTTGTTCCATTCTTTAGTACAATAAGAACCGTATATTTGTGTTTTAATTACTAGCCACAATGATTATTCACTCTGTAGATACACACGGCTACATATCAAGCTATACATTTACAGTATAAGCTGATCTTACGTTGTATAGGACTTCCATACAATGAGAGGTCAGCTTATATTGGAAATATATAGCTTGATATGTAGCCGTGTGTACATCATCAGTCATCAGTCGAAATACCTCCACAGCTGCACGAAGGTTTCCCTCAAGTTGACGAGCTGGTTGGCGTAGTTGGTAAATGGGTGTAATTATCTATATGTATAAATATGTATTTTCAAAAAAAAAAATAATATGTAATATATCGGTTATAGAATAGAGTGGAATACTCTTTATTGTACCCACTCACACACGACAAATTCATTGGCCACTAATAACACAATCAATTATCTGGTTTCCATAGTAAGTACAGTACAGTAGCCTGCTAACTTGCGTTTAGTTACATTCCGTAAATGTTTTGTAGCGTACCGGACATAATGTATTATAAATAATTTTCCACTACAATGTTAATATGATTTCTTTGTTATTGATAATCTTATTCTATAACTTTAGCACTTTTTGTAAAAATCTCTTCCACTTGCGAGTCGGTGAGTTTAGCGTTTTATTAAGACTATTTTATTTTTTAGTAATAATTATTATATAGAGCATTTATTATTTTTCGCTATCACATATTTTTATTATTATTATTTATTTTATTTAGTTTATCTTAGTATGGACGATAATGTCCCTATTATTGATGATAGTTTTTTCTCATGTTCTTCCTCTAATGACAGTTTTGTTAGCGCGGACAGTGATTCCTCCACAATCCTAACTTTGCATGATCAGCTATCCATTCTCCTCTCTGATTACTCTAAAAACCTTAACATCGCCCACATTAATGTTCAGAGTATTCCACGCCACCATTCTGACCTTCTGGCATCCTTTAGCAGTAACCATATTGATGCTCTCTTAATATCAGAATCTTTTCTTAAGCCTTCTCTTCTCTCTACTCACTTTTCATTGCCTGGATTTGTGCTCGTCCGTAACGACCGGACTGGAAAGGGATGTGGGGGCGTGGCATTATACTTACGAGCCAACATCTCCTTTAAAATTGTAAATGTCTCTCCATCTACATACACTGAATCAGCAGAGCATCTATTTATTGAAATTATAGTCCATCACAAAAAAATGCTTCTCGGAGTCTTCTATAGTCCGAGTCTTCGAATTAATTATTTCGACGCGCTAGAGACGTTACTGCATGACTTATGCCCGTCTTACGAGCACGTAGTCATAATGGGTGACTTCAATACGTGTTTGATCAAAAACGATCACCGTGCTAATGCTATCCAATCTCTCTTATCATCTGTTAATCTTCATATCTTATCTCTTTCTGCCACACATCATTTTCCCAATTGTAACCCATCTCTTCTTGATCTAATGATTGTCTCCAAACCTGATCTCGTTTCAACACATGGTCAGCTCACTGCTTGTTTCTCTTACCACGACTTAATCTTTCTATCCTACTCTATTCGGCCTCCCAAACGTAGATCACAATATTCAATCCTTCGGAATTTCAAGGGCATGAACCTGGAGGCATTAAGGTGTGATGCTGAACACATTGACTGGACGCCGGTTATCAGTTCTGAATCTATCAATAATAAAGTTCGAGAATTTAGCAGTATATTAACTTCACTATACGATCGTCATGCACCGAAACGGAGAGTTAAACTGAAACACATTCCAGCTCCTTGGATTACTCCGGCCATCAAAGAAGTTATGGCTAGTAGGGATAGGGCGAAACTTAGGTATAAGCACACGCCAACAGAGGCCAACTTAAACCGCTTCAAAATCTTGCGTAATCGGTGTAGTCGTCTGTGTCGTGATTCGAAACTCAATAATCAAAACTCCTCCAAAGTTTGGAAATTCCTAAAAGCCAATGGCATCGGCAAAACCCCTTCAACAGACTTTAATAGTATTGACCTGGGTTCTCTTAACAACCATTTCTCACTTCCCCCTATTACAATTGACCCTCGTATTAAATCGAATACTTTGCTTGAACTGTCCTCTTTGTCGATACCACAATGTTCGCCGTTCAAACTTACTTCAGTGAGTGAGGACGACGTCAAAAAATCCCTCTTATCAATAACATCTTCTGCTGTTGGTAACGATGATTTATGCTCCAGAATGGTCACTCCAATAATTCCTATTTTAATCCCTATCCTTACTCATATTTTTAACTTTTCTTTATACTCCTGTTGCTTCCCATGTGCTTGGAAGAAAGCTCATATCATCCCGTTGCCTAAAGTTTCCAATCCTACTCTTTTGTCACAATTTCGCCCGATTTCTATCCTCCCTTTCCTCTCAAAAGTTCTGGAGCATATAGTTCACCGTCAGCTATCTAGTTACTTATTGCAGAATAATCTTCTAAATCCCTTTCAATCTGGCTTTCGACCAGGTCACAGCACCGTGACAGCGCTCCTAAAGGTCACTGACGATATCCGTTGGGCCATGGAGAATAAATCTCTCGCAGTCTTGGTGCTCCTTGACCTTAGCAGTGCCTTTAACTCCGTGGACTTCGATATTCTTCTCGAAATTCTTAAATCACTTAATTTCTCCTCGGAGTCTGTGGCCTGGTTCGATACATATCTTCGGGGACGCTCGCAGCGTGTTTGCTATAAAGACTCTTACTCAGACTGGTGCAATCTTACCACGGGCGTACCCCAGGGTGGCGTGTTATCTCCTTTACTTTTTTCCTTCTTCATCAACTTTGCTACACGAGTTATTTCCTCTAATTTTCATCTCTACGCAGACGACATGCAGTTATACCGCCAGTTTACATTAAATGAAGCTAGAACCGCCATTGCTGCTATGAATCAAGACCAGAGTGCCATCAGTCACTGGGCTAGATCGTTCGGTCTTCAATTAAATCCCATCAAGTCGCAGGCCATGATTATTGGCAGTAGGCAAATGCGTGCTGGTTTTGATGTAGGCTCTTTTCCTCTTGTTCTACTAGACAATGTGCATATTGCGTACTCGGACACGGCTAAGAACCTCGGGGTTATTATTGATCGGAACTTATCCTGGAATGCTCACATTAACGAAGTCAGCAAAAAGGTCTATTTTACCTTTCACTCACTTAGGTGCCTCCAGTACTTTTTGCCCTTTGAAACCAAAATAACTCTTGCTCAAACTCTAATCCAGCCCATTTTGGACTATGCTGATGCCTGCTATCTGGATGCTACAGAAGAGCTATTAAACAAACTTGAGCGCTTGCAAAATTTATGTATACGTTTCATTTTTAATCTCCAAAAGTACGACCATGTCTCAGAATTCCGCAACAATCTCAAGTGGCTCCCAATCCGCCTTCGCAGGAATACTCGAATATTATGTCTCCTTTTCAATATCCTACACTATCCCGCATATCCCTCTTACCTACAGGACCGTTTTTCCTTTAAACATTCTCCCAACGCCCAATGTAGGTCACACTTAAAAAGTATTTTGAAATTCCTATCCCATAAAACTGATTTATTCTCCAAATCATTCACTGTTCAGGCGGTTAGGCTGTGGAACTCTCTTCCGCCTAACATACGTAATAGTAATACCATATCCATATTTAAAAAAAGGTTAAAAGAACACTACCTTTCCTCTTTGCCTTAGATATACGTATTTTATGTAGTTTATTATTTTAAATTATGTATGTATTTATGTATATGTGTATTTTGTTCGTATGTATGTATATCATCCTACACACTCATATCTTCCTCTTTTTCAAAATCTCCTCTTGCAGGTCTACTGGAAGAGATTTCTTTAGAAATAAGTAGTACCTTTGTACAATGTCTTTTCTTGTTTTTTATTCTTTCTTTCCTTTATCCTATCAGTGTGTACATAAATTTGAAATAAATAAATACATGCTCTGCTTAGTTTGGGATCAGGGGCATGTTTAATAAGCTGACAATTCGACAAGTCCGACATGTCAAAAAGTTACAATTCGACAATGTTTCTGTTTAATACAGTCTACGTCTGTGTTACAGGTGACAAAATTGTCATGGTGGAAAATCCACAAATATGTTGGGTTTTCACGACAATCCGACATATTTCTGTTTAATAAATCTTTTTGAGCGACAGGTGGCTTCAATTTGTCGTGGAAAACTTGTCAATTCTGCTTTATTAAACCGAAAATTGTCATGACATATTTGTAGAATTGTCCAAAAATTCTGACAGGCGCCTTACCTTCTGTCGCGATTCATATTTTGAATATTGAAGGTGTAAGAAAGTGTTTATAAAAGGTTAAATACAAAAAATGGTACTTACATCAAGCAGCGAGAGTAGTGGTGATGAATACTTGGAACAAATACAAACGAGGAGGCAACGACGGTTATTTAAAAGCAGAATCAATTTAATAATATTAAATAATTATTATTTATTTTTGACTACTTCATTCTATTACTTTGTAGATATTTTTTTCTTCTTTTACCCTCATTTATCTTCATAAAACAGAATTATCAGCAAATATGTCACAAGTTGACATAATTGTCACGACAATGATTTGACTGTAGTTTTTTGACATATGTCGAGTTTTATTAAACGCGTTTTTAAATGACAAATATGTCAAAGATTTAATGTCGAGTTTTTACATATTTGTCACTTTTATTAAACAGCCTAAGCACGACAATTCTACAATTATGTCATTTTTGACATACATTCAGTCAAAAAAGTATCGGGAATATATTATAGGTATTTTGTTTTTTTTGTTGTTGTTAGATTGGCACAACTGTTTTCCATTTTGGCGCGGAGTTTGAGTTGCATCTGTTATTTATATTAAATACAGTGCTGGTTTTAGTAATATCATATATAGTGTGTATTGCGAATTTCATAATGGACAAAAATATCGAACAAAGAGTTTGTCTTAAATTTTGCATCGCTAATGGAATTACGTGTTCGGAGTCACTGAAAATGTTACAGAAGGCTTACGGTGAATCGACTTTATCAAAAACTCGTGCTTATGAGTGGTTCAAAGCGGTCGAGATGTGATGAAAGATTTGCCTCGCTCTGGTAGGCCATCAACGTCTATAACTGAAGTTAACATCGCAAAAGTGAAGGAAATAGTGGCTGAAAATCCTCATTCAACTCTGAGAAAGATAGCCGCCGAACTTTCTGTATCTCACGAGTCGATTCGTACCATTTTAACTAATCATTTAGGTATGAAACATATTGCCGCTCGGCTAGTCCCAAAAGGTCTGAATTTTCTCCAAAAACTCAATAGCATGAAAGTCGCTGAGGACATGGTAGAACGAGTCAATTCCGACCCAACATTCATGAAACGCATTGTTACTGGTGACGAGACGTAGGTTTACGAGTTTGACATGCAAACTAGTCAACAAGCTTCGGAGTGGCGCCTTCCAACTGAACCGAAACCGAAAAAACTACGCCAAAGTCGATCAAAAGTCAAAGTCATGTTGACTGTTTTCTTTGACTATCGCGGTGTTGTGCATTCTGAATTTTTACCGGAAGGTCGAACGGTAAATAAAGAATATTATTTGAGCGTTATGCGGCGTTTAAGATAGCAAATTCGACGAAAAAGGCCAGATTTGTGGAAAGAAAATTCTTGGATTTTGCACCACGAAATTGCGCCTTCGCACAAGGCCATCATTGTGTACGAATTTTTGACCAAACACTCAACAAATACCATCCAGCAACCACCATATTCACCAGATATGGCTCCAGCTGACTTCTTTCTTTTTCCTAAACTCAAATTACCACTTCGTGGTACCCGTTTTCAATCGGTAGAAGACATAAAGGAGAATTCGCGGCGAGAACTGAACTCAATTCCGAAAGCAGCGTTTAAAAAATGTTTTGATGAATGGATTATTCGTTGGCGTAAAATAAGTTTCTGAAGGAGCATACTTTGAAGGTGATAAAATAAATTTGGATTAATAACAAACATTTTGTATATTATTGATCTTTTCCCGGTACTTTCTTGACAGAGTAGTATATATGTCGACTTGTCAGCTTTATTAAACAGGGCTCAGATGGCCGTCTATGATTAATGTCCCAGGATATCATTATTATATCAATAATAGCCAGTATTGCGCTGCCTGCATCCAGTTATTAAAAACATTCAAGGCTATTAGAAACTCTCGTTACTTTGTACTAAATTTGACGCAGTTATATTACTCACCAGCCGAGAGTACGTCCACGTACGTGTCGCGACAACTATCGCCCTCCATGACCTATAATTGCATTTGTATCGATAAAATTCCATCCCATATTATGTATCGGATGAGCCGCTATACGTCTTCGCGTATTAACGTTAGGCTAGCGACATTTACACAAAATATATATTATTAATATATAATAATATAGTATAATAAAATATTTGAGGAAAATGCTCCTGCCTACGAAGCTGGTGGTCCTGGGTTCGAATCCCGGTAAGTGCAAATATTTGTGTGATGTGCACAAATATTTGTTTCTGAGTCATGGATGTTTTCAATGTATTTAAGTATTTATCTATCTATATAAGTCTGCATATCGTCGCCTGGTACCCATAGTACAAGCTTTGCTTTATTTTGGGGCTAGGATGATCTGTGTGACATTGTCCCTAGATATTATTATTACATTTATTACATAAACCAATGTTTATGTAATAAATGTAATAATGGTGATAAAGTAAATGTCGTAGCTCTTTTTATAGTTTTTTACATGGATTTATTCCGAACCTGCCCCGAAAACCCTAAACGGGTCGCGAGTTAGGTTAGGAAGATTCAAACAGCTATTATTTGTTGAAATAATTAAAAGGTCTTTATTTCCATTAATTACATAATTCATAACCCAGTGTACATTTGTGTGAGGTTGCGAGGGGTTATATATGAGGTTTTGAGTGGAGGTAAATAAAACAATAGATTATTTGTTTTATGTAACTACATTAATTTTATTGATATTATTATTAATTTATCCTTAGTATTACTTCATCTAAGAATATCTTCATATAAGTACCAAACAATAATAATTATCACATAGCACAAAGCAACATTGGGTTTATTGAGAACTTCACTCATTCGGATAATGCTTGTCTTCTTAGTCGGGGCAAACGAATGTTGCAATTAACACATTGCAAACTCGTCATTTTAATTAAATGATAAAGTGTCTTTTCGTTAATCCACTGTCTACAGACATATATTATAGCACGGAGGAACTGATGCTGAACTCACGTAATATCTGCAAGATTATTTGCTAAATTGATGACATGTATCAAAACAACAGCAATAAATACCTGACAGATTGTCTTTGCCTGTCAATCAATAATTGCCATGAAGAAAAAAATATTGACGACGAAAATCGTTCCTATTCTAAATCATTAATTATCGTAATAATTATTACGATTTAATGCAACTACTGTGCTTTCTTAGGTATAATAAATAAGTTTATAATTATATGATTTATATGTAATGTTGTTCCCATTTATAAATAATTAATTATAATTTCGACATTTATATTATTTTACACATGGCAATTTCTGTAAACGTAACTGCGTTTAGTTTACCATTTTAATACGTTTATTTATTGAAAATAATTGAAATATTCTTTTTGATTTTATTAATTAATCCCAAGTTCTAAAAATATTATACTTACATTAAAATCAAACCTTAGTTGTCTTAACAAGTGGTACAAATTATATAGCTGAACAACAACGGCAGTATGCGATACGAATTCTGCCATTCTCTTTTGACTACAATTAGCTTCAAAAGAGGTTGTCTAATAGCAAATGGAAGGCTACGCCTCAAGTTAAAATATAAACTTCATCAAAAGTCGGCGAGACGCACTCCGTGAGAGTTCACTCGTGCGTGGCGCACATACAGAGCCCCCGCGACGAGCACTCTGCGAAACTCCCGATGTGCCTGCATGGTACATTTCTTACTGGGTACCAATCACTTGGCACAGTTTATTTTCACTGCCCACTTGCACTTTTTTCATATTTCCTCTTTTACTTACTAATTAAAAAAACTCACCGTCCTTTTTCGATATACTTACTGCTTACAATCCCCTTAAATCGTTCCAAATTTTTATCATTCCGAAAGTCATTATTTTTGTATTAGAACCTTCACCGATATTGAAATACATTTTTCTGTCCATGTCCATGATATTGACATCTTTACATATAATAAAATCGTAGAAAAGTCAAAACTGTACATTGCAAATTTTTTTTGTGATCTACTTTCGATATCGAAGCCAAAAATATAGTTTTTCGAAATTTTGTCCGTTTGTCTGTATGTCCGGGCTAAACTCAAAAAGTACTGCATGGATTTACTTCAAATTTTGCAGGAATATTACTAAGAGGTCAGGTCAGGTCAACCCGACCTCTTAGTAACATTCATGCAAAATTTACTATCGCGCTTTTATTTATTATCACGCTATCAACTATGGGAGAGGCTGTGATATTCTATAAAATGTAACGGCACAGCTAGTACAAAATTAAATGATTTAAGTAATTTCATACATATCTAATTATTAGCCAGGCAATCTTTTTGGTTTTTGTTGTAATTTATCACTATCAATACCTAACATGAAGTATCGCTCATTATTATATTCAGACAAACGTACCTGTATACTTACTGAGTATATTACTTTGTTGTCCTTTTACAATGTTGATTAATTTGTTATTTAATATTTAATGAAATGTTTGTGTGTATATGTTAAATGAAACAATAAAATCATATAATCATGATAGCAGCCAAAAGACTCCAAAAGGTCTCTCCGAAGATTTCAAGATAACCGAGATAGTCTGAGAATCCGATCGACGATCTTGATAGGGTCGCTGGAAGCCGCTGGATGGAACATGTAGTGCAAGACCGTCAATAGTGAATCATATCATAATGGTCACAAATGCCAATTAAGTTTTAATTGATTTGTAGATGATAGGATTCTAATTATTCAAGTAAAATTTTACTTTATCACCAATTAAAACGAAAGGTCGTTA
Organism: Pseudoips prasinana; assembly: GCA_951640165.1. Classification (NCBI taxonomy): domain Eukaryota; kingdom Metazoa; phylum Arthropoda; class Insecta; order Lepidoptera; family Nolidae; genus Pseudoips; species Pseudoips prasinana. The sequence goes on along the minus strand of OX621243.1, from coordinate 30,976,966 downwards.
AAATTCTTACCTATTTTCCTTAAAACTGATTCTTATTCTTTAAATTCATTAGCTGATAACTCGAAGAGATCAATTAGTGTGATCGATGAACCCCAGCTTGGATATTTTCTAATACAAAATGTTACATAAATAAATAATCATCTACGACAATAAGAACTTAACTTAAAGAAGTATTTTGCAAAGTTCTAAAAAAACCCGGTACTTACATAGAATTTTTTAGAATTTAGAATTTCATTTATTGCAATTAGGCACACAAGTAACACTTTTGAACGTCACATATTATAAAATAAATCGATAGTACATTAAAAATAGTCCATATAACAGCCAATAAAAATTATAAAAATACCCAAACAAATGTCAAAAACTTAATTACAAATCTATACAATAATAAAATCGTAGGGAAGTCAAAACTGTACATTGAATTTTTTTTTAAATGATACTTGGGGCGTGATCTACTATCGAAATCGAAGCCAAAAATATAGTTTTTAGAATTGTTGTCTGTTTGTCTACTTATTACTGATCTGATTTACTTCAAACTTTGCATGAATATTACTGAGAGGTCGGGTCAACATATAGGCTACATATTATCACGCTATCTATATATACATAATTCACGATATATATATAATTAAAAGCTAGCTAAATATCACTACTATTATAAAATAAATTGTATAAATGTTTTAACATTCCATGTAACTAAATATCTGTAATAAGCAACTAGAAATAATAACTGTATTACTACAAACATGTTCTGACTATTTACAAGCGCTTTTTTAAAGTCTACATGAATAAAAACCTTTTATATTTTATTTTTATTTATTTTATTTGTCACTTACGGGGGAGGAGCTGTGATAATTTATAAAGTTTAACGCGGGTAAAACCGCGGGGCACAGCTAGTAGTCTCTAAAACATTCCTAGAAAAAAAATACCTAATACAAAGTCACAAACTAAATTACAAACAGCCATATTAAACAGTCTTAAAAATAAATATATAGTTCATATAACTACACAAACTAAAATAATAATTATCTATATAACAAACAAAATTCCTATAAAATAAAATAAAAAGGGAACATAATCAGATGACAAATAAATTACAATCAGTCAATCAATTTTTTTTGTTCAGCTCAACATACATAGGTAATAGTGCTTAGTATGTGCTTAGTATGACTAGTATGCCTTTTTAATTCAATTGTACTCTCAGGAGATAATTTAAGAAATTGAAGTGGAAACCATTTCTTTAGGCTCTCTAGACTGTTTAATGGGACAACATTAAATAGTTGGTATATTATGCTGTTAAAAAGTTATGACAATTATAATGCGTTTAAGGTGCTGTTGGGGTTGCCGCGATACTGCAGTGCTTAGCAAGAATTGATGGTTTTCATGCTATCATGCGGAAGGGATCTGCCTCCATGGTATGCAGGATACGCAATAACCCCAACAACGGTCAAGTGCCAGTTGCTTGAATTATAAACGAACACTGACATCGACTAGATGCTTTCCACCAATTTTAATAATAATAATAATATCTGGGGACAAGTCACACAGATCATCCTAGCCCCAAACTAAGCAAAGCTTGTACTATGGGTACCAGGCGACGACATACATACTTATATAGATAGATACATACTTATATAAATAGAAAACATCCATGACTCAGAAAAAAATATACGTGTTCATCACACAAATATTTGCACTTACCGGAATTCGACCCAGGACCACCAGCTTCGTAGGTAGGAGCACTACCAACTAGGCTACGGTGACCGTCAATAAATAATAAAATAATAATTTATTTAAAAATAATTAATTTATAAAAATAATTTATTCAAAAAATAATATATTTAAAAAATAATTTATTAAAATAATTTATTTAAAATAATATATTAAATAAATTAAACTAAAAATTTTAATATTTTCATTCAACTAATATTTTTAGAGTTGTTTGGCTGCCCGCAATAAATGTCACCAACCCAATTGATCTAGCAGAAGAGTAGAAGTCGTCCCGATGCAAATGTCGCAAATCTCTCTAAATAATGGACAAATTACACTGTGGAGATCTTGCGAAAAGATTTAAGAAAATTTCGGAAGCTTTTGCATCCAGCAGTGGATGTCATTCTGGAATGGGCTGATTCAAAATGACCCTTCGCTTAACATGTTAAAAATAGCTCAAAACTGAGATGGGTCTTTAATTCTGCATTGGGATACTATGTCTTAAAAATATAACGGGCAGACTTTTATGCCATGCTTATGGCGTTTGACGGAGTTAAATAACTTCTAACTGGCCTTCAGGATTGTTGTACCAGCCACTTTCAGAAATTCAGCCTTGTTGTTCTTGAGATATTTGAGAACTATTCTAATCTTGTACAAGCTGACGTGAGGGATATCTTCAGTTTTATATCCGATTATAGGCGATATACCTTTCCTAGTAACTCAGGTTTTAATGTGACGATTCTACCATCAGTCTGTAGATTTCTTAATTTGTTCGGCCCAACAGACAAATCTCATGCACATAAAGTCTTTGTTTAGTGTAACAAAGAGTTTTAGTTGTTTGTGAGTGAGTATATGTACTTTGACTTTATACTAAAATTTCGCCATAAAGAAAAGCATAATAGCTTTTTTATCAATCGAAAAATGTAATGAAAGCTCTAATTATTTTCAAATTTTCTTATCATTATAATATCGTTATGTACAGACGCCAGCACATCAAGCTACCCCAATCTGTCACATTTCCCCCATTTGAAATTGAACCTTATGTTTGTGTGATAAAGTTGAAAATCTATATAAGAAATTTGACAGATTGGGGTAGCTGGATGTGCTGGCGTCTGTACAATGTTAACTGGGGTGTATTGATTTTTCTAATATCTTTATTTTACGGAATAGTGATTGGATGTGATGATAATAATTGTTTAGAATATGTTTCATCGTCATTATCTACTTATTCGTTGACAGTCTGTGGTAATTTTATAAAATTGATCCTAATATTGGACAATACCGATAGCGTTTGTTGATGGCTTCTGAATATCTATAACAGTCCACAGGACAGGGGTAGTCAATGTGTATGTTTAAAGTAATCGAATACATGAGTGAATGATGGTAATATGATAAATAAACAAAAACTCGAGTAAATTAAAGTTTAAGATTATTTGGTTGTAGAAATGGAGATAGGAAAGATATGCTGAGAGTTAAAAAAAATTCAGTATAGCTAATTATGTATGTTTGCCATTATCAAATATTTAAACTAATTTAATATGCAATTAGAAATATTCTCAATCAGTAGTCAATGGAATTACTAACTAAATAACTTTGTGCGCCTGCAACTAGGTTAGTACGTGTAACACGAATAGAGTGAGATACTTCACGATCTAGGAAAGAAATAAAAAACATTGTAAATATTTCACTTCCAAAATTTTCACTTTCACAATTCTCACATATTTTTGAATAGATGTACAGGGGCCAGCACATCAAGCTACCCCAATCTGTGAAGTTTCCCCAATTGAAAGTTAACTTTATGCTTATATGATAAAGTTGAAAATCTATAAAAGAAATTTTACAGATTGGGATACCTGGATGTGCTGGCGTCTGTACATATGTAAGTCGGCAAACCCTAACCCAACCCTAAGCTATAACGCCGTTGCTCGTGTCATCGTCCACTCCCCCCCCCCCCCCCCTGGTGAGCTCAACCGAACTTACTTATCGTATGGGCAGTGGTTACCCGTAGTGTCAGTTTTGTTCCAACCGCCCAGTAGGCCTCTGACATGGCTTAACGACTGTTGCCTTGTGACTACAACCGGGACCGACAGTTTAACGTGCCCCGGAAGCACGGAGACGCTCAGAAATTAAACCACTTTGGTGGTCACCCATCTATCGACTGACCGCAACCCTAATTGCTTAACCTCGCCGATCACTTGCGGACCGGTGAGATCATTTAGCTATGAGTGCAACTAGACTCTCAGTACAACAACTATTTGAAGCATATCCTTTTAGGGTACGTGTCCCGACCATCTGGTACATGGCTCAGAACGGGGCACCGGAGCAGCTTACCCGCGTTCCCGGGGCTTCCCCCATTAGGTGCCAAGAGAAGTCCACGGCAGGTTAGGTTTGGTCGGTGCGAGTCCGATATACCTACTCGCAGACACTTTTTGCGGGGGTCAGGCGTAGGCATTTCCCCAGCCACAACCAAAAAAAGGGCAAAGGTACTTTGATGCGATCTACTCATAAGGTGGAATAGAAAAAATATACTCTCGTCCAATTATGCCGTTGACTGTCCACATAAACAATATTATTATGCATGTGACTCAAACGTTTGGTTCATTGACCTCATAATTAACCTTAGTAAAGACTCATTGGACTTGATTCAATAGATATCATGTGATGCAATGTGCTACTGATGGCTGATTTTGTTCTGTAGTCAACCTCATGTTTTAATAATATCCGGACAATAATATTAATTAGAACCTCAACACTAAACAATTTAATGAGATAAGCGTCTTAAGTTAAGCTAGCAACGTAGGGTCCATTTAATCCATTATAGATTTCATCCTAATTAACTATGTGTGCAAAAACGGTTGAAATTCGTTCTTATAATCAATTCCTTCGACAATATGATTATTTTAATGGAAATTAGGCGGTGGTCGTATTACAAAATAAAATGACATTTTTTTTTATAAATATATTAATTATATCCGGGGATTTTATTTACACATGGCCTTCTGATCTCAAACTAAGCAGAGTCTGTACTATGGAAACCAGATAACTGATATACTACATATACAACTTTTTTTGTAAATACATACTTATATAGATAAATTACACCCAGACTCAGGACAAACAGACATGTTCATGCACCCAAATATCTGTCCTGGGATGGACCCCACGACATCCGGCCTTTTTTATGATAATCATTTGTATTTATTTATTTATTTCGTAAGTTTACAGATACAGATTTGCTTATTTGCTAATTGTTACTATGTTTGTTTGAATACTTATGTTAAGTTAATTACAAATTGATTCCAAGATTAACCATGTTGCAGAGATCTGTGCACAAATTTGAACCCTATCTCTTAAACTAGGGAACTACCTGTATCAGGACAATAATAATAATATATCTGGGGACAATGTCACACAGATCAACCTAGCCCCAAACTAAGCAAAGCTTGTACTATGGGTACCAGGTGACGATATACATACTTATATAGATAGATAAATACTTAAATACATAGAAAACATCCATGACTCAGAAACAAATATTCATGCTCATCACACAAATATTTGCACTTACCGGGATTCGAACCCAAGACCACCAGCCTCGTAGGCAGGAGCACTACCAACTAGGCTACGGTGACCAATAACTTAATCTTGGCAATCCTTACTAATATTATAAATGCGAAAGTGACTCTGTCTGTCTTTCTGTCGCGTTTTCACGCCACAACTATTGAACCGAATGACAGCATAATTGAATTCATATCCAGGGCCGCATTTTATTATATAGTAACTCCAGAGTTTTCCCCACGAACAGGAGAGAGAAGTGAAATATACTTGAACTAAATAAAAATCATATTTTCCTTAACCCTTAACCTGATTTATTAAGACGTCCCCAGGGCTCTACCGACAAAGTCGCCTAATATCTATTTCTTTAATGGCGTTCAAATAAATAAAGGTTAAAAATGACTTAATCAATCGTTAAATCGGCTTCCATGAGCACATGTCACGTCATAAATGGTCCGGAATCGATTGTCAACGTTGAAGTCGATTTAACGATCGATTAAGTAATTTTTAACCATTATTTATTTGAACGCTATATAAGAAATCGATGTTCGGCGACTTAGCCGGTAAAGCCCCCGCATTAGGGAAATGAATCCCTGTGTTGCGATGTACTTTAGAAACATATAATTGACGGACTCAAAGTACAGACGCCAGCACATCAAGCTACCCCAATCTGTCAAATTTCCCCAATTGAAAGTGCACCTTATGCTTATGTGATAAGGTAGAAAAACTATAAAACAAATTTGACAGATTGGGGTAGCTGGATGTGCTGGCGTCTGCACATCTCGACTCAGAACAGCTAGTTATGTTTCACACAAATAAGTAACTGCGCTGGAATCGAATCCTGGACACGAAGTGGCGAGGCGACTGTGTTAACCGCTGCGCCACACGTGCAGTCAAAACATTGCAATATTTGTTGTGTGTCCAAAGCAATAAATGTTGAAAGTGATGTGGTCTCATATGTCCACAGCTTGTTCAAGGGTATACAATGGTTTTGAAACGGAAATAAACTACTGAAGTGGTGAAATTTGAAAATGAAATACCTACCTACATAAAAAAGTACCTTTACATACTTAAGTTAATAGTAGTAACAGGTAGTTAGTCAGGTACCACACTATTATTTTGATTGTTAATAGATTAGTATCGTGGATTAAATGATCTGACTTGCAACTTTGCAACGCCTGACTAAAGTTGACAGCAAATCACATAAACGCGTTATGCTTCATACTATGTCATAGGCAAGTGGTTTTTTAATTATTTGACCTAAGAAGCTTGCTGATGGTTACGTATTTCGTTTACCATCTATTATAATTGGTGTGCTCACATGCCCGCAATGTGCGAGGCTTTTTTGAATAAAATTGGCTACATAAGTCACATGCGAGCACACGAACGTCGGCGCAGTTGGTTAATCTCGCAATTCGGCCTGGAGGACATTATTATTATATCCAGACTCAGAACAACTATTTATGGGCCATCAAATTAGTTGTCCTGCGTGACACGAAGCGGTGTGCCAATTTTGAAGCAATAGAATAAACTCACCCTGAGTTTGCTCTATTGCTCCAAGATGATAGTTACAAAACAAAATAATATATTATCGCAGGTAAAAATTAATTGAAAGTGTGAATTATCTTGCAATTTTCAAACCAAGTCACTAACTTAATACTCATTCTTTCCACTGTAACAATATAGGTATGCAGTGAATTCTGAAAGATTTAACATTCATCGTCAAAATCATCATCAGCCTGATATCGTCCACAGCTGGACATACCCTACCCTACCTCCTGCAATGGTTTCTATAACGTTGCCATTTGGAGGGTGTTTGCGTAGTCACCGCGCTTAGCATGCGAGTTGGCGACAACATGCATTACGATAACATAAAAATATTATACAACATGTAACTTAATTAACGCACGATCTGAAAATAGTTTGTTCAGAATCGATGTTTATAATTTTTAATATAGGTAATTTTTTATTCCAAAATAATTAAAACTACGGAAATTATTGTCATATTAATCCTGTACAGTCAAAACAAATTGAAATGGACCGTAAGTCAAGTAATAAGACTTTTAAAATCGCAGTTTTATTTGTATTCATATAATAATTCAATACGAAATAAAGAAAAATATTTTTTATTCCAAGAAACTAAGTTAGTAAATAACAATGCATATACATGTTAAATTAAAAATTCAGTGTATGTATTATGATTACTACATAATATCTAATCATAATATCTTGGGGTGTTTGAGGGTGTGCGTTAATTACGTTACATGTTGTATAACAAAAATATTAGATTAGGTTTGTGTGAGCTGGATGTACAGACGCCAGCACATCAAGCTACCCCAATCGGTCAAGTTTTCTCAATTGAAAGGGAACCTTATGTCTTTGAGATAAAGTTCAAAATCTATAAAAGAAATTTGACAGATTGGGATAGCTGGATTTGCTGGCGTCTGTACCAAACTCAACTTGTTAGTATTCGTTCGAACATTGATTTAAAGCGCGGTGTCAATTCGGAATAAAAAATTAATATGAGTTGAAACAAATACCAGTGGTATTAGTTGTTGGTAATAGAACGGTATATATCGTAGTATGCCGCTGGCTAACAAGATTACTATATTGGGAGGCATTGAATATTATTTAAATTAAATTATTGAATAAGTCTGTTATTTATCATAGATAAATAACAGACTTATTCAATAATACGAGACACAAATAATATTTACATGCTCATCGCTTTATAGATCCAATGTTATTTGACTGGGTAATATTTTTAGAATTATTTTATGTATATTCGGGGTTGACTCTCAAAATATAAATTGTTTTAATCTGTGTGGTTACGGCAGCTAATATCAGAATATCATCACCCCATCCCATCACGACGGGACTAACTATCACCGAGGGAATATCTACCCAACCCGTTGCCAAGCGTGGCGATTATGGTATATCCCCCAAGATGATTCCTGGGGGAGCCTTTTATCCAGCAGTAGACTTCTTGAAGCTGTTTTTAATGAAGCTTTTTTATTACAATGGTATTATGAAAGCAAATATTCAATCTATCTTCATGTTTTGTCCCTTCATTCCGTTCATAAATTCGTTTAGGTAAGCGAAATCCTATACTACTGTCACAGTTGTTCAATGGCTTATAGACTGTCGTAGTAACTAGATGCTCTCACCGGTCCGTAAGCAATCGGTGAGGTTAAGTAACTATGCTCGCGGTCAGTCCATAGATGGGTGACCGCCAAAGTGGTTTAATTTCTGAGCATCTCCGTGCTTCGCAGGGCAAGTTAAGCTGTCGGTCCCAGTTTTAATCAATAGACAACAATCGTTAAGCCATGTCAAAGGCCTACTGGGCGGTTTGAACAACTCTGACACTAGGGTAACCACTGGCCATACGATAAGTAAGTAAGTAAGTAAAGGATTATAAAATGTTTTATAAATATATTTTATTAATGTTTTCATACAATCCGTGTACCTATATATTTATGTAACTAGAAATAATAATGTATACCTACTTAATTATATTACTAAAAACATGTTCTGACTATTTACAAGCGCTTTTTTAAAGTCTACGTGAATAATAACCTATTTTATTTTATTTTATTCCCGGGACAGACTGCTAAGCGTATCATCCGAACGGCGGAGACACTCAGAATAAATCTTTGCCGGTCATCCACCTAATAGCCTGCTAATAAAATTTCCTCACTTACATCGGACAAAGCGCGCGGGCGCAGCGCGCCGGTTATTATTCACCTCTATCTACATAACTACATTTTTTGCCAATTCTTAATGTTATGTTTAGCAAATTAATTTATATGAATTATAATTTATATGTGAACTTTTTATATACCTATGTTATATTTATAGTTTAATTGTGTGCATATATTTTGTGTCTCCTCGAAGTGATTGTAAATCTTTGAAAAATAAAGCAATTCCAACCGTTAGCCTAACCGCTTGTTAGTTGCTATACGTCGTCAATCGGCTTCAGATCAGCTAGGGAAATTGTCTATGAGCACTTGCTATCGAAAATAGTTAACTAACTCAATAGCACCAAAATTTAAATAGTTTATTAATGCTTCCAGTATGTCATATCCTTTACCAACCATATGTCAGTAAGAAAAAGTACGTCAAGTATAATAAATAAATAAAAATAAAATCCTTTGGGACAACTAACTAACACACTGCCAACTGATGCCAAACTAGGCAGAGCCTGTAATATATCAACCAGACAGCTGATGAATCTATACTTCAAAATACATACCATGGAGCTATTACTTTGTAATAGCTCCATGGTATTTTATTTTATTTTATTTTATTTTATTTTATTTTATTTTATTTTATTTTATTTTATTTTATTTTATTTTATTTTATTTTATTTTATTTTATTTTATTTTATTTTATTTTATTTTATTTTATTTTATTTTATTTTATTCATCATCATCATCATCATTATCACATCAGCCGAAAGACGTCCACTGCTGGACCAAGGCCTCCCCCAAAGATCTCCACAATTGATCATTTTATTTTATTACTTAAGGAAAACTTACAGCTAGAAATTCTAGCTGTAAGTTTTCCTTAAGTAATAAAATAAAATCTAGCCTAGAATACAATTTTCATACCACCTAGAACTAACTTCATGTTATTGTGTTCATGTTCTCTCATCATTTTTCTCCATCGCGCCAAAAGAAGTATGACTTCAACAAATAAATTAGATGTATAAGATTCCATAACAAACTTCCCAATGATATTAGAGAATTGTCTAGGAATAAGTTTAAAAGAATTATTAAAGCCAAATTGTGTAGCAGGGCATATTACAAAATTTATGATCATGTAATTGATAAAAGTGCTTGGGATAGAGTTGTTCTGAGTCAACACACATGATTGTAATTATTCTAAGTATATTTTATTTTAAAAAAGGATTCCTACTGTGTTTTCTGTCACTGTTTCTCAGTAGCTGCCACGTCATGCACTGCACGGTAGGGCAAAAAAAGACGATTCCACATAAATGTAATTTTTTTACGGAATAAATGAATTTTGATTTTGATTTTTGCTGTGTGGTGACGGCATAGAATATCATTACCTCATCTCATCCCGTTGGGGGCGTAGAAATCATCCGAGGGAATACCTACCAGAGAACGGGCAGCAGCGTTTTTCTGCGAACTATAACCATCAAACTGCAAATCATTATCATATAATAATAGGTCTTTACCTATGAAATTGCCGTTTTGTATGAAAAAATTTAAACGAATTTTTTTCATGAATTTTTTTATTTGTATTAATCGAAGTAATCACCCATGCAATCAATGCATCTTTGCCATCGCAGTGGCAGTTTATTGATGCCCTTCTTAAAGAAATCAGCTGGACGGGAGGCAACAAATTCTTCAAAGGCATTTTGTACTGCCTCTCGGGTATTGAATTTTTTTCCCGCCAAGAAGTTATCCAAATTCTGGAAAAAGTAGTAGTCTGTAGGCGCAAGGTCTGGTGAGTAGGACGGATGACGGAGAGCTTCCAACCCCAGTTCTTGCAACTTGGAGACCGTCTGCTGTGCAGTATGAGGTCGCGCGTTGTCGTGCAGGAGCAGCGGAGACGAGCGATTGACCAATGCTGGTTGGAGATGCGCCAGCTTCTCCATCATTGTGCTCAGTTCTTCACAGTACACATCTGCAGTAATGCTCACCCCGTTTGGTAAGAAGCTGTGATGAATCACACCGGCGCTAGACCACCAAACAGTGACCATCACTTTTCTAGGGGTAAGTTTTCGTTTAGGGCATTGTTTAGGTGCTGAACCAGGATCCAACCAACTTGCTGAGCGCTTGCGGTTATCAAACAGAATCCATTTTTCATCGCAGGTAACAATGCGGTTCAAAATTCCTTCATTTGTGTGTCTGTTGAGCAGTGCAAGGCACGTCTCGACGCGTACTTCGCGCTGGCGATCATTGAGTTCGTGGGGCACCCATTTGTCAAGCTTTTTTACCTTGCCAATTTGACGCAAATGGACCAATATTGTTTTGACGCTAACGTCGAAAGCTGCTGCTAATTCAGCCGTAGATTGTGTATCATCAGCTTCCACAACCGCCTTTAATTCGTCATTGTCGACCAAAGTCTTCGGACGACCGCGAGGTTCATTTTTCAGGTCGAAATTTCCAGAACGGAAGCGAGCAAACCAATAACAGGTGGTGCGTTGGTTTGTAGTGTTAGCTCCGTAAACGTCGTTGATGTTGCGTGCCGCTTGTGCCGCGTTGCTGCCACGACGGTACTCATATTCCATAATTACTCGAATTTTTAACGTATCCATGATGACGAAAAAGATTGAAATGCGATGAAAATGTAACACTAATCAATAAAGAAATGACTACTTTTGGAAAAAAGAATCCATGTTTTTAAAATAAAATTAATTTGAAATTAGAATTCTTAGCCAAACAAAAATTATTTTGATTTGAAATGGCCAGTACTGCAGAACGGCAATTTCATAGGTAAAGACCTAATATATAGATATGATTGTGTAGTAACACAATCATATCTATATATTATACAAATAAGTGCACAAGTATGTGCGCAAACGAGGAAAGAGTTCAGGTACAGGACTGTGGGGTTTAACACCGTCAACTTCCATACTCCAGGCTGATACTGAGACTTTTTTGGCCGCACCCAGAATTTGGACCCAAGATCTTATTATCTGCGATTAAACAGGCTACAGCTAGACCAACGTTTATTTATAAAACATATTTAGAGTGTTAGTTTTTCTTTTCTTAAATTTAAATGTATTAATGTCCCTTTGTCTGGGAACTCGACGTCCAGACAGGGTAACAGAATTGGAAGCTGATAAATAAAAGCGTAAGAAATTAAGGAGATGTTCACTTTATTAATAGGACCATGACAAGACAGATATTGACAGAAGTGAATAAAATATAGTTAATTAAATATAAGATTTTATAACATGCCAGTGCATTGATTAATTATTAGAAAGCAGGTTTCAACACTTTTTATGTTTTAATTTAGTTTTTTCAATGCTCCACTTTATCTTATATAGACACAATATATCAGTGAAAACTTGTAATTGGTCTTATTTTAATATTTATATTTAAAAATAATAATAAATAAAATAAAATAGTTTATTTCATTAACATTTCGCATATAACATAGTGTGGCTAGAACCACCCAGGAAGCATGTAGTAATGCTTGTGTTGGGTGACTCTGCTCCTCCCTAGGATTAGTACATTCTATTAATTAATTAAACTATTTTAGGTTTAATTACAATCACAATCAAGATCAATACAATAGAAGTGATTGAAAAAAAACTAGTATAATTCGAACTATATTTGATTATTGATTGTATTAGGTGTAAGTTTTCCAAATAAAAACAAAACAATAAAATAATAATAATAATAATATAAAGTAAAGTAAAATATAAAATAAAATAAAATAAAGGAAGGTAGATGTTTGCATCTAAGGCGATTGGCACACTGCCCCACATGATGCAGCGTAGTGCGTGAGTGCGAGTTCTAACGTTGCTTGTGAGTATCTCCGTTTGTATAAAAAACACGCACAGTCCAACACACAGAACATGCATCTGCATGGACGCACGTGGATACATGTTCTGTGTGTGGGACTGTGCGTGTTTTCTTTAATAAAATTTTGTCTATTTCTTATGGACTGTAATAACTCGTTTCAAAATAGTAAGGTAAGTACTTGAATTTATGTCAAAAATAACCTCAAAATTGCGTAACTATATTGGAAATTTATTGTTTGACGATCACCGTAGCCTAGTTGGTAGTGCTCCTGCCTACGAAGCTGGTGGTCCTGGGTTCGAATCCCGGTAAGTGCAAATATTTGTGTGATGATCATGAATATTTGTTTCTGAATCATAGATATTTTCTATGTATATAAGTATTTATCTATCTATATAAGATATATTGTATATCGTAAGTATGTATATCGTCGCCTGGTACCCATAGTACAAGCTTTGCTTAGTTTGGGGTTAGGATGATATGTGAAAAAAAAATTGTACTTATTGGTTAAGTCACTTTTTATTTTACGACTCAGAAATGTATTGCCGAGTGATGATTTATTCATATCATCAGCCTGAAATCATCCACTGCTGAACATAGGCCTTCCCCAAAGGTTTCAATAACGTTGCCATTTGGAGGAGTTTGCCTTAGTCACCGCGCTTGGCATGCGAGTTGGAAACTGCAGTTAGGTGGTAGCTAGTACACAGGTGGCGCTGCTGCCCGATTACCTGGTATCCCTTGGTCGAATTTTACCACGGGATGATATGGGGTGGTCCTGTTATTTTTTCTGGGCCGGCAACCACACGGGATAAATTATGATTAATTGCGTGGTATTAATACAAAAATCAACTTTGTCTCTTAGACTTCATGTTATGACACATTAACTAAACACGCAATTAAAATAATAATATTATGGTTGCCGGGTGTGGGTTCAGATTATTTCAGTACCCACACTCGGCAACCATAATATTATTATTTTAATTGCGTAGGCCACAAAGCTAAGATATTACAACAAAAAAGATATATTTAAGTCAATAATTATTCCTAGAAATACAGATTGCTTTTAACTGCTTAAGATTAGACGATGGAATGTTATATTGTACGTTTGTGGTTTACTATCTTCTTTATATAAAAATTCTTTTGTACGTAGCATTTCATATGCCGCTTTTCGCTTGCCTGCCCTCGGAAAAAAAGATGGGCTTTGCGATTCTCTTCTCAGGCATTATTGAGAGATGTCCACAACACCGCAGCTGCCGCCTTATTAAATAGACCTCAACTTCGCAGATACGATAGGACCTTTCGAAGTTCATGCTTGGAGACACTTATGGTGTAAGGGATCTAGCAGGCGGTTGTGCTTACGGAACAGACCCACAAATCCGAGGAGTAAAAAAGGTTTGAGAGTACAACAGATGGGAGCACAGAAATTTTGGTTGCCAGTTTGATATTATGGCTACGGTAAACCCTGGAGCGCAGCTTACCAAAGCCAGCAGCTGACTCATCTATTCGGTTGTTGATTTCAGTTTCAAGTTCGCATCCAGATGTTACAAAACTATCCAGATAAGAGCTAAGCAGCTAATAAAGTTTTTTTTTAATAAGCCTCATAGCTAGATGCTTTCACCGGTCCGTAAGCAATCGGTTAGGTTGAGTAACTTAATCGCCAAATTGGTTTAATTTCTGAGCGTCTCCGCACTTCGGACAGCACGGTAAGCTGTCGGTCCCGGTTTTAGTCAGTAGACAACACTCGTTAAGCTATGTCAGAGGCCTACTGATCGGCTTAAACAACTCTGACACTAGGTTTACCACTGCCCATACGATAAGCAAGTAATAAGCCTACTAAATAAATATCAGTGTTATTTAAAGTAAATCCACTTCGTCAAGACGTTTCATTATGAAATGAAATGAAATATTTATTCAGCACTTGGGTATTAACATACACTTGTACTTGTCAAGGTCACAATGCAGTACATAAACATAGTGAATAGTAAAAAGTTACAAAAAAAATAATAATTTGTCAGTCCGTGCGGTTTGTTTTATCGCATATATTTTCTGAAATCCTTAAATAAATAACAATTTACTAATCTATTATTTTGAAATTTAGTTCTACTATATTAAAATTAAAGAATTGAAGACTAAAGCAAAAGACGAAATTCTAAGTGAGGGTGTGATCACACTATTACATAACTAAGTACTCTCGTTACGACCCAATTAATTTCAATAAAGCTGCCCCGGACGTTAAATGACTTTGATTTTATTGACCTAAAGTATGCGTGTGACTAAGTTGTTGACAACGGTCAAATTGACTTTTTCCGCAAGTCTTTGCAAAGACTACTTACACTCGTCAAAAACACATATATCAAATTTTGTGAGAGGAGACGAGCTTCATTCATTCCAAAACAGGATACATTAAAATTTCCTCGACAAAGAAGATTAACTGAGTCATTTGAAAAAAAGAGCGATGTCTTAACCAAAAGGATGAAATAATTTCAATTATACGCTATCTATCCAAAATTTAAGTGCTTGGCACTTGTCTGTGTTGCATTCTCCATTTATCCCGATGTAGAGCCATCTCTTTTACTTCTTTATAACTGTCCACTTGTAATTAGGGTTCCGTACCCAAAGGGTAAACGGCATCCTATTACTAAGACTCCGCTGTCTCTCTGTCTGTCTGTCACCAGGCTGTATCTCATAAACCGTGATATTTAGACAGTTGACATTTTCGCAGATGATGTATTTCTGTTGCCGCTATAACAACAAATACTAAAACTAAAACTTTTTTGCGCGTTTTTATACATAATGGTACTTACGGAATTATTCGTGCGCGGGTCCGACTCGCACTTGGCCAGTATTTTTTCTTTAAGTTGATCAGTAAACTTTCTTCTCGGTCTTCCTCTCTTTCTTCTTCCGTCTATCTTCCCTTCTATTATATTTGTGATAAACTGGTTGTTTCGGATTAGATGTTATACGCTAAATTATAACATTTAAAGTAGGCGCCAACAAGACGAATATACAAGGTGTACCTAACATAAATAGTGGACTTAACAATCGCTATCTACCCTAGAAACTGAACAAGTTAGTGAAATCTGAAAAATATTTTTTTGGCCTTCCATACAAAATGTATTTGCTAATCAAAATTCACGTATTGGAAGTTAAGCTTATTTTTTTGCGATTTTGTATGTTGATAGTGTAGCATATCAACTAACGAAATTCACCAAAAATAAGATTATAATATTCGGTATAAAAAGCAAATTTGGCTCCTTAAGTTACGTCCTCTATTTACATACAAACATACATAGACTCACGCCTGTTTCCAGAGGGATAGGCAGAGACAACGGATTTCTATTTAATTGTGTCACAATCGTTGCACACCCCTTTTGCCTCGTTTACCGTCATTGTATGTTATGAATGTTATTATTTTAAAATATATCCTATCCTAAAAAGTGACTCTAATATGAGAGTTGGTTTGTAGGGACTTTTCGCACTACGTCTCTATATTAAATTAAATATGTTCCTCAAACGGACTCCTCAACCTATTGACGTAAATGACTATTTTTCAAAAATATAGCTACCAATTTACAAATTTCTATCATGTCTGTACTTACTAGGCAAGCCTGTATTTGAAATGAAATGAAAACATTTTATTCAGCACAACACAACACAAGAAATACAGTAAAATAAAAAATAAATGTAACAATCAGATCATGGAGCAGGTGTGTCTTGTTCTGCCGAAAGGGTCACCACCTCAGCATCAGCTAAGTGGGATACAACTAGCGCTGGTTTTCAGTTGGCAACCCAGGTATAGTGACGCACGGATGGAAGCAACAATAATGTACTAAATCAATCAAAATAAAGGAAATAAAATAAAATAAACGTTGATGTTAACACAACATAGGTACTTAAAAAATAATATTGTATGTATTTCTACTCTGGTCGTCTACAGAGTATATCTTATACATGTGTATATCTATTACAGAGACTTAAATATTATTTATTTGTATCATCATGTCAGTCGTATGACTACCAGGACAAAGGCCTCCCCAAAAGATTTCTCCAATGCATTGTGTCCATCTTTTGGAAGGATATGCCATAGTCTCCACGCTTCCGAGACGGGTTGGCAATCGCAGTAAGCTCAAAGTACACAGAGAGACGCTACTGCCCGTTCTGTGAAAAATATTCCCTCGGGACGACTTCTAGACTCCCCACGGAATGAGATGGGGATGAAATATCATCCCCATCTCATTCCGTGGGGAGTGTGTGGGGAGTCCGTGGCAAAGGATACTTTGCCATCAAACTCACAGCAAAATATTTATCTGTATAGATTGTGTAGATATTTACGAATACGAAAGATAAATTAACATTAGAGAAACTGAAATAATATATTTCAAGGCTGTTTTAAGAATATGCCTACCATAAGTGGTAAAGCATGTATGCTTATTACAAGCCCTCTGCAAACTCACCATATCGGGTGAGTTTTCTTAGTTATTTGTTCCTGACACATAACTTGTAAATACGCGAAGCGAGGACAAAAATATTTCTTGTTAAGTTAACAATTTTTATTAAGTGTACCATAAGTACTGTTTGTTTGTATGTGTACTTACTTACTCATACTGTATATACAAATGTATTTTGGTAAAATAATTCAGTAATTATTTTTTAAATAGATGCACAGCACAGTTGCTGTAATTTCGCAAAACAGGTGCATGTGTGCGATTTGTAATGTACAGTCAACAGCAAAAGTAGATGATCAAAATCGGATATTCAATACTAATTATCATAAATTGCGACAAAATAGTGTGGTGGTGAAGAGTATCTAGTTGAAGGTGTGCGTGAGTGTTAAGTGTAAAAAATATTAACTAGTGAAAACTGCCGCCCAATAGCATCATAAACTCAAAACTCAGGTCCAATTTTGATCACCTACTTATGCTGATGACTGTACCACCACTGTTTATGAATAATATTATATATATATAATACCCACATTTTCTGGTATTAATTATATGGAAATTTACCAAATACCAGCTAGAGATGTTTGAAAAGCTGGCAGTAAAATTTAAGTTCAAAATAGATATCCTAATTAATTATTCCTAGAATGAGAATGAAACTACATAAATAGGCAAGGTTGCTATCCGATGTGTGTTAGAATTTATAACAAGATTCCTCCTGCAGTTGGCAAAACATAGCGGTTTACCTTTATATCTGTATAACACCCATGTAATATGTACCTATGTTTACGAAATAAAAAATACTGAATACTGGAGTTCAAATCTAAATGATGTGGGTTCACAAAAAAATCACACTAATATTATAAAGGCGAAAGTTTGTGAGTGTGTGAATGTGTATGTTTCTTACTTCTTCACGTCTAAACGGCTGAAGCGATTTAAAAAAAATCGTATGGAGTTAGCTGACAACCTGGAATAACATATGGGCTATAATTTATTAAGTTTAACGAGGGTGAACCGCGGGGCACAGCTATTTGTCTTATATATATAATTTTTTATGATTAAAAACGTCAAGCTATTATTTGGCACTAGCTGTGCCCCGCGGTTTTACCCGCGTTAAACTTTATAAATTATCACAGCTCCTCCCCCGTAGGTGATAGCGTGATAATACGTAGCCTATATGTTGACCCGACCTCTTAGTAATATTCATGCAAAATTTTAAGTAAATTTATGCAGTACTTTTTGAGTTTAACCCGGACATATATACAGACAAACAGACAAAAATTCTAAAAACTATATTTTTGGCTTCGATATCGATTGTAGATCACGCCCCAAGTACCCTTTTTTAAAAATATTCAATGTACAGTTTTGACTTTCCTACGATTTTATTATATGTATAGATTATAATAGCTTAACGTAGAAGTTTAAGAACTTTTAAATAAAGTTTATTTAAAAGCGCTAATAAACTGCTACCAATGTAAGAACTTTTGTTAGTAAAACTAAATCCTTGAAGCGCTCATAGACAGATGCTCTCACCGATACTTAATTGGCGAGGTAAAGCAACTAGAGTCGTGGTCAGTCCATAGATGGGTGAACGCCAAAGTTGTTTAATTTCTGAGCATCTCCCTGCTTCGGAGGGCACGTTAAGCTGCCGGCCCGGTTCTAGCCGTTAGGCAACAGTTGTAAAGCCATGTCAGAGGCCTACTGGGTGGCTAGAACAGCTCTGACACTAGTCACTAGGGTAACCACTGCCCATATGATAAGTAATAGTAACAATAATGTCCACCTAGCCGCATTCCGGCCACGGTGGCCAGTCTCAATAGAGATTAGCCATCTGCGCGGGACATATTATAGTGCACAAGTGTGTGCGCAAACACGGGAGCACTTTCTATTCCATCACTCTCGTGATCCGATGGGACGCCTAGCGTAGCCTAGAAAATATGATAAGTAAGTAAGTAATAAATCGTTTGACTTTGATTTTGATTACCGATGAACCAGAGACTAAAGATTATCTAGTTTATTAATCAACACCTGGAAATGATATTGATATTTAAAATTCATTGGTATAATTGAGCGACAGCAAACAAACAACCTGCTATGTGGTGACGGCGACAAATATCAGAATCAGAATATCATCACCCCATCTCATCCCGTGGGGGGCGTAGAAGTCGACCCGAGGGAATATCTACCAGAGGATGGGCAGCAGCTTCCTTCTGATTACTATGACCATCTTACTGCGATCGCCAACCCGTCTGCCAAGCGTGGCGATTATGGCATATCCCCCAAGACGATTCGGCTTAGTAGCGGTTTCGCCCGAATTTGGCTCGCCCGAATCGGGCGAATGAACTACTTTCAATTTTGAATATTTTTTAGGGGCCGGTTTCGCCCGAAGTTAATTTAATGGCGGGCGAATCAGGACAAGCAAAATTCAGTAGGGTACGATTCGCCCGAATACTATTATACCTCAAAAATAAGCCTTTATTTAATAATAAAATGTGAAATTTTATAAAAAAAAAAGTATTAAAAAATTTATCGCTGAGGAACAAAAGTCATTGTGTATTATTATCTAGTAGGTTACTTACTATTTTCGATTAACACAATATGTGCCTAAGTAAATCGTCTTTAAATTGGTGCGCCCGACTGTACTACTTATTTTTCTGAGGTATAATAGTATTCGGGCGAATCGTACCCTACTGAATTTTGCTTTACCTGATTCGCCCGCCATTAAATTTGCTTCGGGCGAAACCGGCCCTAAAAAATATTCAAAATTGAAAGTAGTTCATTAGCCCGTTTCGGGCGAGCAAAATTCGGGCGAAACCGCTACTAAGCCGACGATTCTTGAGGGAGGCTTGTCCAGCAGTGGACTTATTTAGCTGTAATGATGATGATGATGAAACAAACAAAATTCGCAGCCATCCTTTGTTATTACCTCTTTATACGGAATCCTAAAAACGGCGATGTACAGACGCCAGCACATCCAGCTACCCCAATCTGTCAAATTTCTTTTATAAATTTTCAACCTTATCACATAAGCATAAGGTTCACTTTCAATTGGGGAAATTTTACACATTTGGGTTGCCTGATGTGATGGCGTCTGTACGTATTTGATAGCTAAGATGATACCTTAATGTTCTTTATAATGAGCCATTGTATAGACATTATAATAATATTATTTCCACATTGCAGTATTTCAGTTTCAAATGGTTGGATGAGCAATCATTTCAAGATCAAACCATTTTCAAATTATTTTAACAATAGGCATTCGCCAGTGGAGTCGAGTGTAAGATTGGTTTTAATGAAGTCGATTAATCAGCAATATTTGATATCTTAACATTAACTCATCATCATCATCATTATATCAGCCGGAAGACGTCCACTGCTGGACAAAGGCCTCCTCCAAGGATCTCCACAATAGCTGGTCCTGCGCTGCCCGCATCCAGCGTATTCCCGCGACCCGCACAAGTTCGTCGGTCCACCTTCTAGGGGGCCTGCCCACGCCGCGTCTTCCGGTTCGAGGTCGCCACTTGAGAACCGAGTTAACATTAACTGTCAATGAATAAATATTTATTATAATAATGGGATATATTAAATTAGGGGGCAGCACTTTTTAAGAATACTTATCATATAATTAAATTAAAAAAATAAAATAAATGCTACTTCTGCCATAAACTATTAAACAAGTTATATGTATGTTTAAATACTAGGTTATATCTAATGTGTGAAAGAAACTTTGCAGGAATCCTATGTACAGTTTCTGTTTTCTTAACTGATTATTTCTTTATCATGATGGATATATAAACAGTTAAGAAAACAACTATAGATCTAAATTATTAAACGAACTATATAATAATAATAATGTCATCATCATCATAGCCAGATCACCGGTCCGTAAGTGATTGGCGATCATCAAGCAACTAGGCTCGCGGTCAGTGCATGGATGGGTGACCGCCAAAGTGGTTTAATTTCTGGGCGTCTCCGTGCTTCGGAGTGCACGTTAAGCTGTCGGTCCCGGTTGTAGCCATTAGGCAGCAGTCGTTACGCCATGTCAGAGGCCTAATAGGCGGCTTGAACAACTCAAACACTAGGGTAACCACTGCCCACACGATAAGTAAGTAAGTGATATCCTGGGAAATTATTTACACACGGCCATCTGATCCCATACTAAGCAGAGCTTGTACTATGAAAACCAGATAACTGATATACTACATATACTACTTTCCTTTTATAAATACATACTTATAGATAAATTGGATTTAATTGTATTTTATATTTATTACGTATAGTTTACAAATTTATTGGAATATGACTTACATTGATAAATTATATATTATATCTGAAAAGAAAAGTCAGGACACATATTTTCAACCACACTGGGGCTCTACCGGCTAAGTCACCGAACATTGATTTCTTAAATGGCGTTCAAATAAATAAAGGTTAAACATGACTTGATCAATCGTTAAATCGGCTTCCATGAGAGAAATAAAGGTTAAAAATTACTTAATCAATCAATCAGCTTCAACGTTGACAATCAATTCCGGACCATTTATGACGTCACATGTATTAAGATAAATTAAGTAATTTTTAACCTTTATTTCTCTCATGGAAGTCGATTTAACGATTGATTAAGTCATGTTTAACCTTTATTTATATGAACGGCATTTAAGAAATCGATGTTCGGCAACTTAGCCGGTAGAGCCCCTGAGGATGACAAGATGACGTCCTCATTGGAAGATTTCTTGTTTTCAAAGTAAGCTACGTATTTACTTTATAAATTTCATTTATATATACATTAGAAATTAAAATGAGCCAAATAAAAAAGTACAGCCTACATATATTATTGCTTATTGCTAAAATATTAAAATTTCGAACTCTCTGAATTATGTCTACTTTTTGTAGCTTTGAACTGCTCTCGAATTTGAGCATTATTTAATTTATTTAAATACTAGGTCATATTGAATTAATGAGCGTTAGTGGAGGAATGTTTAATGTGGATAGGTACTCGATTGCATTTAAAGTAATCTTTGTAGGATGGTTTGGTTTGGGACGCTACGTGCGTGAACACCGTTGCAACGTCTCATCTTACCGGTTTCCTATATAAGGAGATCCTGGGGCCGCGGCTAATCAACAGAGACCAGTTTAAACCAAGCCATGACCAGTCCAGAAAAGGACTCCCTCCACAGGTAACAAACCCAAATACAGACCCGTCTTTACGGACTTCGATGAGAGACCTCGGTCAAGATGCAAACCCACCCCGCTATCGATTCCTCGACCGCCCATCAGGGCGGCCCGAGAAGTCTATTGCTGGTAAATAACAGAGACCCACATGAGACGCAAACATACACTTAATAGCAGTTACATATTTGTGCTTTTAGGGATGCAAAATTTGGGGCCGTGAGGTCCGTGAACCAAAAGCTTTGTTGAGGCGACACGTTTCTGCAATGCTTGCATATATTTTGTCCAACATATAAACACAGCCAATGCTTAGTATTGTAGAAAATAACAAACGGAAGAATGTAGAATAGGCTTAATTGATTTCGTAAAGGTAAAAATAAAACTCATTTTCATCTGTTTGGTGATCCCGAATCCTGATTTTCAATAAAATAATAAAATTGTAGAAGAAATTGATTATTAGAATGGATTTCAGTTGTTTTTGCACACATAGATTATAAGGACAAGAAATCTATAAATGGGGCGCCGACTCAAATCTTATTAAGATTAAATGGACCCTACGCCGCTGGAACGTTGCTAGCTTAACTTCAGACGCTTATCTCATTAAATTGTTTAGTGTTTACCTTCTTCTTCATCACTACTTTCGCAAACAGATTTTCACAATCAACAATCTCGTATAAGATCAGTTTATAAAATTATTTTGAACTAGCTGTACCCCGCGGATTTACCCGTGTTAAACTTTATAAATAACAGCCTATGTGTTAATTCAGTGTGTCAGCTAACTCCATACCAAATTTTATTAAAATTGCTCCAGCTGTTGAGACGTGAAGAAGTAACAAACATACACACTTACAAACATTCGCTTTTTGTATATTACTGTGATTGACACGGAGGCTCATGTTTGTTAAATTTTCATCTCTGTAGATAGTATAGAGTCATGTTAGCCTTGTAATCTTTTATCTTTTTTTATTAGTCACCATATAAACAAAGGCGTCCACAGCTGGACAAGACATCCGTGGAAGAGGGTCCAGAAGAAGGAAAAGAAGAAGAAAAATATTTATTGAGCACAGATAATAAAGATACTAAAAGACACAATCAGAGTAACAATGGCGACATACAATATAAATACCTTACAAAATACTCTATTATTGTTACCAAAACAGATTTAGTGCACTCAAATGGCTAGCAGCTCCGCATGATGTTACAACCACAATATGACTGTAACGCTGATTTTCAGCTACCTGCCACAGTGAGTCACAAATGTGCTACACAAAGATCTTCGCAATTGCTGCGCTACCTGAATCTAGCGACTCCGCAAAATAGTCGGTTCACCTTGCGGGGCCTGCCGGCGTAAACCAGTTCGTTAGGCTTAATATTTTGCAAGCTTATTATCTCATTTACATACATGATCACCCTGATATCGTCCACTGCTGGACATAGACTTCCTCCAAAGGTTCCTATAACATTGCTATTTGGAGGGGTTTACCGTAGTCATCGCGCTTGGCATGCGAGTTGGTGACTGCAGTTACGTGGTAGCTAGTACAGAGGTGGTGCTGCTACCCGAATACATGGTGTATCCCTTATTCACCATTTACGATACCCACGGGATGGTATGGAGTGGCCCTATTATTCTTTCTAGGCCATAAACTCCACGGCTATATATTTACATAAGGTTTATAATTTAACGGTGATAGTTAAACCTACACATGATCCTTAACAATAACTTAATTTAAGTTAGCTAAATATCGTTACTTTTATAAAATAAATCGTATTGTTAATTATTTCCTATAATCCGTGTAGCTAAAATAATTATAAAATAATTATTTATTACTACGAACATGTTCTGACTATTTACAAGCCCTTTTTTAAAGTCTACGTGAATAAAAACCTTTTTTTATTTTATTTTATTTATTTACAGTAAATTTTTTACACCGATTAACTTATGGAGCTTAATTTGCTTATAAAACTGAACAACCTGTAGCAACTGCATGCAAACTATCATTATCATGTCAGTCGAAGTTCGTCCACTGCTAGATTAAGCCCTCCCCGAAAGATTTCTCCAATGTAGTTTTGTCCATCCTTTGTGGGAATACGCCGTAATCGCCATACGCCATAACAGACAAGGGCTCTACCGGCTAGGTCGCCGAACATCGTTTTCGTGAATGGCGTTCAAATTAATAAAGGTTAAAAATGACCTAATCAATCGTTAAATCGGCTTCCATGACCACATGTGACGTCATAAATGGTCCGGAATCGATTGTCAACGTTGAAACCGATTGAAAGATTGATTAAGTCATTTTTAACCTTTATTTATTTGAAAGTCATTCACGAAAACAATGTTTGGCGACTTAGCCGGTAGGGCCCCAGGTTGGCGTTTGCTGTATGATGGCCATAGTGCACAGAGAGACGTTGCTGCCCGTTCTCTGGGAGATATTCCCACGGGGTGACTTCTACGCCCTTCTACGGGATGAAAAAGGGTGGTTATCTTTGTCATCAGCCACATACATACATAGACTCACGCCTTTCTCCCAGAGGGGTAGTACGGACTTCCATTTGTCACGTTCCTTGGCCACCTCTTTCGCTTCGTTTACTGACCTTATATTCTTCATACATGCTCGCCGGTTTAGGGTACTTCTGACCTGACTTTTCTTAAGTAAGTCTCCGATTTGATCAGAGAATGTTCTACGAGGTCTTCCCCTTCCGGTTGTACCATTCACACAGGCCAGGTATACTTCTTTTGTCAATCTTCTTTCATTCATCCTTTCTAAATGGCCAAACCATCTCAGCCACATGCATGAAAATATACAAAAATTCTGAATATTATCTTCCCATACAGGAATAATGCTCAGCTGATGCGTTTTGTTAGGTTAGAATAATCATTCTCGTATTTCACAAACTGGTTTTATAATTTGCTCATTTTATGGGTTGATAGCGTTTCTTAAGTACCATCCAGTATTTGTTACACCTTGTTTAATACCTACAAAAATGTACTAAGTTGAAATGGCATCAGCCTAGTCAAATCGTAACTACCTTCAATTTGTTACTAAGCTAAAATGGGACTGGCCCGGTCACATCTGCCTATCCTGCCTGTCTTCAATAAGTTCACCGGATGAAATACGACTGGCTCAGTCGGGTTGAGGTTTGGTTTCTTTTGGGCGAATTTCTCCGCAAAGAATGTTTGGGGGTGGGTATGTCTGACTCGCACCGACTAAATGTAACCTGCCATGGACTTCTCTAGGCGCCTAGTTGGAGGAGTCAAGGGAACGCGGGTAATGCCGCTCCGGTGCAGAAAACCTATTACAACAGCCGGTGGGAAGTTCTGTTACGAAAAGACCACACGAAGAAGGTGACTAGACGAACAACGCTCCAATTTACACTAGAAATAGTTTTTGAATCAATTTAGTTTCGGCACGATAAATGTTATAGTTATACTTATCCTACTAATATTGGAAATGCGAAAGTTTGTGAAAATGTATGGATGTTAGCTTTTTAACGCAAAATCAACGGAATGGATGTTGATGATTCTTTGTAGCAATATAGCAGTAAATATCAGAATGTCACTTATTTTCAGTACTGCTTGTGTCCCGTGCTTCCACACGCGTTAACTTTTATTAATTATAACCTATATGTTGCCTATAATTAATAAAGGTTAACGCGTGTGGAACCACGGTACACAGGCACCACTGAAAATAAGTGACACGTTAAAACTGCGACTAATTATGCGCCCAGTGCGCGTATTACTGCGTAGTTGGAGTAGTTTGTCAGTTCTATGTATGCTCTGTCATTGTCATACAATCTATATTCGAAAGGGATGGAATGACATTTAAATTACTTTTGTTATCTTTAAGACAGACGGCATAGTCTCTTATACTTAAAACACTCAACATAGCTTTTTACCATCTCGTCTTAAGTCCATCCGTTTGGGTAAACTAAAGCAGTTATCATAAAACATAATTGAAATGGTGTTGAAATATAAAACCATGAATAAATAACACTTAAATCAAATTCAATTAAAAGTTAATTGAAAACACATGGTATCATTTATTAGTTCACTTAATAGACAATATATTTTATTGCGGAGGAGAGCATCAATAATATAGTTCTTAGAATGGCTTCTACTATTTACGTTTTATGGCACTCTTAAGTGAAGTAAACCGTATAACGTCAAGGGAACCATTTCTATAGGAAAATATATAGCTTTTATTTAAAAAGGTTTATGTAACGATAAGATAAGATTTTCCGCTGCTAAGTTTGTACAATTAACAAACTTAGCAGCGGAAAATCTTTTAATGTTTGTTCTACGATTTCACATTGTGTGCTAAAGTCAAAGACATATGAAATGGAAATGTATTGTTGAAAATGATGGGCGTGGTTAAGCATAATAATATGGCTAGGGCTGGGGGATGCACTGGTGCATCCTCCCACCCTGGCCATTAAAAATGCATATACAAGTGCTCCATTTTTTATTCACTTATGAATTTTAACTGTAGGGGTTTATAGCTTGATCCTAATTGTGAGATAGTCTTTTTTCCGCGTGGTACTTGGCTGGCATATAAATGAAGGACACAAAAAACAACAACAAGACATGATGCCATAAATATTTGTACTTGACGGTGACCCGAGACTCGAAGTGGCGAGGCGACTGTTTTAACCGCTGCGCCACACATGCTCTTTATATCAGGTAAAAGGTCTGTAAATTAGGTCAAGTACAAATATTTGTGGCATCTAGAAGTTCTTGTCTAGTTGTATTTTGTGTCTTTCATTTATATGCCAGCCAAGTAACCCGCGGAAAAAAGACTTTATCTCCCAATTAGGATCTAGCTGTAAACCCCCACAGTTAAAATTCACC
Organism: Pseudoips prasinana; assembly: GCA_951640165.1. NCBI lineage: Eukaryota > Metazoa > Arthropoda > Insecta > Lepidoptera > Nolidae > Pseudoips > Pseudoips prasinana. Next base: position 30,949,748 of record OX621243.1, on the reverse strand, counting down.
CTACTAATTTTATAAATGCGAAAGTTGGTGAGTGTATATGTTTGTTACTTCTTCACGTCTAAACGAGCGATTTTAATAAATTTTGGTATCGACTTAGCTGGCACTTTGAATTAATACAGTCATAGTCTATAATTTATAAAGTTTAATTCGGGTAAAACCGCGGGGCACATCTAGTAAGTGAATAAACAATAAAAAATATGGAGCATTTGCATATGAATTTTTATGGCCGGGGTTGGAGGATGCACATATGCATCCCCCAGCCATTAGAATTCATATGCAAATAATTAAACTACTGTAATTTTATAAACAAATAGAAAGTTACTTTCTTGCAACTTGAAATACCTGTTTTCTTTATGCGCTGTGCTAGAATATACTTTTGTCTTGAGGCTGTTGTTAGCCACTATCGTGTTTCACAAACGGATCAGTGTTTATTATAAAAAAACATAGCCCAATGACATTCTATTGGCATAGCCAATTGTACCAATTAACTACATACAATTTGACGGTCACCGTAGCCTAGTTGGTAGTGCTCCTGCCTACGAAGCTGGTGGTCCTGGGTTCGAATCCCGGTAAGTGCAAATATTTGTGTGATGAGCACGAATTTTTGTTTCTGAGTCATGGATGTTTTCTATGTATTTAAGTATTTATCTATCTATATAAGTATGTACCTATATCGTCGCCTGGTACCCATAGTACAAGCTTTGCTTAGTTTGGGGCTAGGATGATCTGTGTGACATTGTCCCTAGATATTATTATATTGTCCAGAGTCACGATGTGTTTATTGTACACTAATCGATTAGAACCCATATTTCAATTGGGATTCCATTACATACTGAAATTAATACACCTTTCCTACGATTACGTATGCATCATTGTAGCCCGAGTCTAGTATACTGACGAATTTGGCCATTTTGACATTATATTGCCTTGAAACTCAAGTACAAGCAAACCTACAAGATACAGGTTGTGCCTAATTTAAGGCGTGTTGTATTTTTTTACTATATATATTTTCTGCCTAAATTTGTGGAATTCAGACGGCATTTACCGAAGACTGACAACTGACGTAGAAATCAGGAAAAAGAATAAGTACAGAGACTTGCTCTGCTTATGCAAGTATTTTTTGATGTGTTAGTATAGGTAGGACTGATATTAAATTATTGTATAAGTAACTGGCGGTGCCCGCGGACTTCGTTCCGCGTTATAATTTTTTTTTTCCTGTCCGTTTGTCCCGCGTAATACTTCGGGTTAAAACTACGGGATAAATAAAAATTATGACGATGAATCAAAGCCTATGACACTCCACAATAACGTAGCTTTCTATTGGTGAAATAATTTTGAAAATCGGTTCAGTCTACTGAACCGATTTTCTAAATTATCTCTGGATCTATCCAGAGATTACCCCTTACAACGTCACAAACGTTACCTCTTTATTATATTAGTATAGATAAAAAGCAGTTTAAGTAATAACACTATTTGCAATTTTTTGCAAATAGTGTTTTTTGCGCCATTTTGTGCAGGAACAAATCTGTTAAACCGAAGATAATGAGAAAGAAAGAGACTTCTCTCTTTTATTTGAGCCAAAAGAGATTTAGGGGATTTTTCTCTTAATAAAATTTCTTAAACTGGTAGTTGGCGGTATTAAACCCCCGTGCCTCGGAGAGCACATAAAGCCGTCGGTCTTGTACCTGACCTCTTACCGGTCGTTCGATAGTCGTCTCATCGGATCATGTGAGTGACCCAATAGAAAGTGCTCCTGCGTTTGCGCACACACTCGTGCACTATAATGTCTCCCACGCAGATGGCTAGTCTCCATTAAGACTGGCTACAATAGCCGCAAATTGATTAGGAGGACAGGAGGGCGTAATAATACAATTAGTATTATTACGCCCGGTTGGCGTTGTTGGTAGATACTTGCCTTTCTCGTCGCAGTCCTGGGTTCGATTCCAACCCAGGACGGATATTCGTGTGAACACGTCGATTTGTCCTGAGTCTAGGTGTAATTATCTAAATAAGTACGTATTTATAAAAGAAAAGTAGTAAATATCGTATACCAGTTAACTGGTTTCCATAGTAATAGCTCTGTTTTGTTTGGGATACAGTGGCTGTGTGTGAATAATGTCCAAGGATATTATTTATCAAAAAAAGAGTATCATTATTATTTACCGAAAATAAATAAAAGAAGGTTTTTATTCACGTAGACTTTAAAAAAGCACTTGTAAATAATCAGAACATGTTTGTAGTAATATACTTATCCACAAAACTTATCCACAAAAACGTACGGAGTGTAGTTACAAAGCACTTATACGGCTTTTCGAAAGTACACGATAAATAGCAGCCTGTAGATATTTATTTGTTTGGTTTGTCCATGTGTTAATTTGATACATCAATGTGTCTTGATAAGTTCTTGCATCAGAGTACTTGCCGTTTAGTGATGCAAGAAATAGAGGAGTTTTCACGAATCTAGAATATCTCAAGGTTGATTGTCGAAGGCAATTTGCATGTCTGTGATGTTCAAAAATGTCCACATTTCTTTAATTTTTGAATTAGTTCATGATAATAGTGCAAGGGCACAAGAACAGGCGTATAATTCCTTTTTGGTTCCAGATACTGCTGGGTAAAATTACTGGCTTCTTGGGTAAAACGCATTAACATATATGTGACCCAACCCGGGGTTTGCACCCAGGACCTTATTGCCTGCAGTTAATGCTATACGCAGTTGGACACGCTACCGCTCGACTAATGAGTTGAAATAATATACAGTATAAGAAAGATAATCTACCAAATAGGACGCCGTGGTCTCCTTCTGTGAGGCAGTCATGCTCCAGAAGGAGGCTGCCAATAAATATACGAAAAATGGGCAGAAGCCAAGATTGTTAAAAAAACGGGCCCAGTTTCTTATAAAGTTGATGTGGGTAACGGGATTGAGTGGCGTCGTCTTGCGGACCAAATTGTACCCTGTACTAACAAGGTTAGATATTCTTTATCTCGGTTGAGCGGCGTAGCTCAGGATTCAGTTTCACAGGCTGTAGTGTCGGAGTGTGGTAATGGGTCCGAGACCGATGTATTTGAAGACGCGTCAAGCGGTGACGGCTCCGGTAAAGTGGGGCAGGGCGTTATCGCGGAGTCGCCGAACACCCGTTCCCAGGAAGCACCTCAGCCTGAGCCGAAGCCGTCGCCGACACCGCCTGACGTGTCCGCTCGTGCACTGCGTGCATTGAATAGAGCGAAACGAGCTTTACTTAATGTCCTAGATTAAAACTTTAATTTCATTGTGTACTTTTGTATAAGAACATAAAACATGTAATTGTTAGCTTAAGGGGGAGAAGTGTGACGTTGTGTCGGTATTTGTATATAGTAGGTTAAGTATAATAATTGTTAGGTGGTGGGTAGTTTAAGCTCAATGGCCAATAAACCAGTCTGTCGCTAACCTTAGTCTTACATTGCGTTACAGATGGGGAAGGAGTCGGGGCGGCGGCAGCAGCCTGTAGACCAATTTCCCTCGGGGCTGCGGTGGACTGTGAGAAGTGTCCTCTACCGCCAATTCAAGCAGCTCCGGGAAGACAACGACCTGTTGGTGGCTATAGGGGAGGGCAATCCCGAGCCCTCCCAGAGTACGTGTCCCGACCATCTGAGACATGGCGCAAAAAGAGGGCACAAAAGTAGCATACTCGCGTTCCGGGGCCTCATCCCATGAGACGCCAAGAGAAGTAATAATAATAATATAATAATTTATTATCAAAAGCCAAGTACAAATTTTCCATCTCATCTACACATAAATGCACAAATATATACAATGATGCTTAAATAAAGAGATAGAGTGAACGTCAGTGTCTATGATAGTATTAACTGTGTTACAGACACTGGCGCCTTCCTCTTACAATTTATGTGATAAAAATAGTCTTAGTATTGATGAGTTGCTGTTTTATACCAAATTTTAGACGTTGCAGTTTTAATAATATTTAGTAAATAAAACTTATGATTAAGACATCTAAAATATCGTACAACTGCAATATACATAGATAATAATGTGTTTGAGGTGTGTGTAAGTTTATTTGAGTCTATTTGTGTTCGTGTGTGTGTGTGGGATTGCGTGTGTGTTTATGTAAATTTTGGTCCACGGCTAGTTAGGTTTAGTTGGTGCGAGTCTGAGATACCCACCCGCAGACACTTTTTGCGGGTGGCATGAGCAGGCATTCCTCCTGCCAATTAAAAGAAAAGATTGTAAAAGATACACATTTCGTATGGAGAAAAATAGGCTTGACCTACACTTGAAACGCAAGAAATCTTCTAATTAACGACCTAAGAAAGACAGGTGGAGAAGCAACCTGATACAGGCGTATACCAGTTGTTTCAACTGGGGCTCTACCGGCTAAGTCGCCGAACATGGTTTTCGTGCATGGCGTTCAAATAAACAAAGGTTAAAAATGACTTAATCAATCGTTAAATCGTATTCCATGACCACATATGACGTCATAAATGGTTTGGAATCGATTTTCAACGTCGAAGCAGATTTAACGATTGATTAAGTCATTTTAAACCTTTATTTATTTGAACGCCATTCACGAAAGCGATGTTCGGTGACTTAGCCGGTAGAGCCCTTGTTTGCCTGTTCGCCTACATTATAATAATAATAATCAAAAAGCATTCTTTCATATTTCAAACACTGGTTTCAAATAACTATATATACCTAAAAAATCATATATACTTAACTGCATTACTATCTGACGGGCTGGTTGGCGTGGTTGGTAAATGCTTACCTTTCACGCCACTGGTCGTGGGTTCGATTTCCACACAGGACTGATACTTGTGTGCATGCACATGTCTGTTTGTCCTGAGTCTGTGTGTATTTATTTATAACTTTTTGCACAAGATTGTATAGAGGCGGACTTAATGCTGAAGGCATTCTCTACAAGTCGACCTTTGGGTGGTGCAGAAATAATATGGTATAATATGGACACTAGAACTGGAGAATATTGTATAAATAATATACCATAAACTAGTAACAAAATATATACATCTGAATAAAAAAGCTATTTAAGCTTATCTGAATAAAATGATGATGATGATTCTTCAGCCTTATTTTTTTGGGAAAATTAATTCTCGTGATTTCTTTTAATTAAATATATACGTGTGTATTTATTTTTAAGTAACTATATACTTATGTAATTTATCAATTATCTGGTTTCCGATTCTTAAAGTCCACGTGAATAATGACATTTTTTATTTTATTTATTTACTTTTCCAGTTCACGATTAAGAGAAGCCTAAACAATATTAAACCTACATTATAAGAAACTAGATTTTTACGGATGGCCCAGGCTTCCGCGTGGTCTTAAAGCATAATTAATGTTGTGAAATCTTTAAATACATAACAAGGTCATTGCTCCACATATCTTAATTGACATCAAATTTAATACTATATAATAAAATTGGAGAAACCTGGAAAGTGGCCAGCTCAGTAAGCCCTAAACCAGTAATTCGTTCATTTAAACGACAAACGCTTGAAGTAAACTACAGTCAAACTTGTTTGAAGTTGGTAAGCAATGAAAGAAATCAATCATTTACTTAATAATTTCTAGACTTGTCAACTAAATACTTTGTTTATTTTTATTATTATAAGCCTTCTGTCAGATATTTCACAATTGGTTAGGTTCTTTATTTGTTACATTAATTGTATTATCTGTGTGCTTTTTGCAAAGGCCTCCTCCCACCGACAGCACTCTGAACTGATTTCACTAAGTATACACAAAACATTAAATAACAATGTAACAAACTATGTTGCTATGGCATTAGGTAAATTACATTTTTAAATATTAAAAAAAAAAAAAAACAATCTCTGATAGATTATTTTAGATTTCGCATGCGCTTTAACTAAAGGAGAGCACGGCATTATTAATAAAGAGTAAAGAAGCTATAAACAATCAAACATTAGCCGAAGTCTTCTCATAAAAGACAACAATTTTAAGACATAATTCAGTAAAAAAATTAAATGGTTTTGGAAAAAATATGAATATATAATGCTATTACATATGCTTATTACATATATCTTTTTGTTTTTGAAGGCAGCGCTAGACAGTGACAGTGGACACCTTTCGGCTGATATTACGATGATCATGTTGATTTTTTTAAAATAAACCCAATTTATCACAAGAAAAAACATCACAATCGTGACCGTGAAAAAATTAATTGCATTTGCCGAGGATAATAATAATAATGTATTTATTTACGATTTGGTGTACATACGAGTATTATGTAAAGAAATACAGAGAATAAACTATCATACCTTTGTGAGAGACTGGCGTCTATAGTAGGTAAGACCTGTGTTACAGATCACCAGGCTCCCACCTCTGGGTCACATCTTGGTGATAATTACAAATTATTGACAATACTATGTATTTAATCTAAATATACTATATATATACGTAACTTTATGAAATAATGAATATAGTAAAAATGAAACTTACTAATTACAATGTTTGTGTAGTGTGAGTGTGTGAAAGTGAGAATTTGTGAGTGAGTGTTTTGTTTGCCTGTTTAGCTTACTTATTATGTGCTACATTTAATTAGATCGACATAGTTAGCTGGTTTTCAGTATCATATTAAATCATTGCTGGCAGAAACTACAGGCCTGAGATGCCGGAGGACCCTACCTTAGCTAACGTGCAGTTTTCTCTAGCTACCTAGGCGGGCGACCCTGCGACGAAAGTCAGAAGCTCCGAGCTTGCTAATTTCGCATTATGTTGCGTTTTGCTTATATTTTACCTTCATTTTTTTCTGATTGTATTTGACATTGTAATTTGTGTTTATATGGACAATATTTCGTCAGTCTTGTGATGGAATCGAACCCGGGACACGAAGTGGCCAGGCGAATAAAAGGACGCTAATAAAAGTAGAGTACGCAATACTTATTGTTAAATTGTAACACCTTATTGTACATATGCCAGCACATCAAGCTACCCCAATCTGTCACATTTTCCCAATTGAAAGTGAACCATATGCTTATGTGTAAAGTTGAAAATCTATAAAAGAAATTTGACAGATTGGGATAGCTGGAGGTGGTAGCGTCTGTACTATATCCTTACCAGTTAAAAGATCAGTTAAGTTGCCCCATATCTATCTATATAGATGTCGTAATTTCTAAGGGAATATTTAGAAATTGAGACAAAAAATAATATGCTGTGTTAATTGCGTTTATTATCTTATTATTATTATTAGTCTAATGGAGCCGGAATATAATTGGACAAGCATGACGTATCTATATTCAAGTTCTTACTTGTTTATTGTAAATATCAGTATTTGGATTATGGACAAAGGGTAGCATTAGCTGTATATTGTAGATTTATAAGGGAATAGACCATTCAAAATTAAGACAAAAAAATTATGCCGTGTTAATTGCGTTTATTATCTTATTATTATTATTAGTCTAATGGAGCCGGAATGTAATTGGACAAGTATAACGTATCTATATTCAAGTTCTTACTTGTTTATTGTAAATATCAGTATTTGGATTATGGACAAAGGCCTTTAAAGTCTCCATATAAGCATTATTTATTTTTATTATTATTAATAATCTAATGGAGCCGAAATGCAAATTGAAAAGCATGAAATATGCACATACAAGTAGGACAATATAAAAAAATATGTTGTTGTTTGGGTGTTCGTTTTTGATGAACCTAGTTGTTTGGGCGACATATTAATTTCGTATTTTGATTGCCATGGCTTTCTGTATATATAACGCCCGAAAGCAATACTTGTTATTTAGAAAATTGCATATGTCGTTGATATACTACATAGGCTTTTTTTCAAATTTGCTGTCGGTAACTAATGCATTCAAAAAAACTTGCTTTTAAAATAAAACACCGACCTCAAATTCAAATAGAAAGTATAATACTTTTGCTCAATAATACACTAGCTGTTCCGGCAAACGTCATCCTGTCATACAAATAGAAATATACCTGGAAATCTGATCGCAGTGCCACTTAGCAGGTTTATTGTAAATCTACTATAAAATTATTGAAGGTCCCGCTCGCGCTGAAACGCTAAAAAAATAACATAATCGGTCTGGTTGATTAGAAGGATGACGGCACTCCACACTGACAAAATCGGTCTGGTTGATTTAATTATTTTGTGATTTTCCTATTTTGCCCAATTCGCAAACGTTCTTCTTCAGTGGATTGATTCGTAATTTTACTGTGATATAAGAAAAGATAATTTAATTTTGAATCCATTTATTTATGAATTAATTGTCAATGTGCCTCCTCCACTTTTGGCTAGTCTGTTCAGACTTCATTATGTAGCTGTCCAAAGCGTTTTCGCACTGTATAGTATACCTACCTGTTCTGTATATCATACCGCTCTATTTTAGGTTACTTATATCATTTTCATTAATGGATATTTACCGAGGTAGTTTGTTCAAAAGTGGTAGCAATAGGTGTTCAAGAAATTGAAGGTTTGTTTGGCACTCGGTCGAATATCTTCATCATGTCAGCCATATTACGTCCACTGCTTGACAAAAGCCTCCCCAAAGAATGGGTTTATATGCCACAATCGCCACGCTTGGCATGTTCATAGAAAAACGCTGCTGCCCGTTCTCCGGTAGGGATTACCTCGGGACGATTTATATGCCGATGAGATGGGGTGATGATATTTTTCACCGTCACCACATAGTATATCTTTAGCGTCGTAAATTCTTCCGATATTTTAAATGAGAGTAATTCTATAATAAATAATCTTCTTTTAAATTTCATCCCGTATTTTATAAATTTTTTCTTCATATTTCTACAGTGACGTATGTAGGTCTTGTATCATATGTATTCTATCTGCGAAATTATCTTCAGATTTTTTCGAAGATTTTAATGTAATTATTTCTCCTACTGAGGGGATTTAGTGTTATTGAAACAACTGCATTCGATTAATTATGATTTATTACTCTCCTTAGGAATGAATAACATAGTTTTATATTAGATCTATTACACACACATACTACTAGATAGATACTAAGATACACACATACATATTACTACACCTCACCTCGGGGGTGAAAAGAAAAAAAAAAATGTTGTAACAATATTTTTTTTTTTGTATAAATTTTATTATTGTATATAAAAGTTTTATTATTGTTATGTTATATATGGTTTTGTTTTATTTTTATGGATTACATAAGGTTTATTATTTTTCATAATTTTAACATTAACACCTAAATCCTCCAAAACAACAAATGGTCCAAGCCATTTAATATCTAACTTACTTGCTGTTTCATTTTTAATTAATATTAATTGTCCATTATTATATGTTACATTATTGACATATTTGTCATAAGAAGACTTACGATTCTGCTTACTTAATATTAGGTTATTACGAGCATCTTGTTGTGCTACTTGCAACTTATATTTAAGGTCTAAAGGATAGCTTTCTGGGTTATATAAAGGTTCTATGCATTGACTTACTCTAGATGGTATTACACTAGGCCTACCAAAAACCAATTCAAAGGGCGTATATTTTGTTTCCGTATGAACCGTATTATTAAAACTATAGCACCAAAATGGTAACCAATGACTCCATGTATCTTTTTGACCATTACAATGTATTCGCAAAAATGCTCCTAAATTTTTATGTGTATTTTCAAGTGCACCGATAGATTGGTGATGATATGCTGTAGAAGTCAATTTATTTATTTCTAAAATTTTACATACCTGTTCCATTACTGAAGAAACAAATTCGGTTCCACGATCTGTCGCCATGGCATTTGGTATTCCAAATCTTAAAATAAAATTATCAACTAAAGCTTTTGCTATACTTACGGTTTCCTTATTTTTTAAAGGATAAGCTTCAATAAACTTGGTTAATTCGCATTGTATTGTTAAAATATATACGTTACCTTCAATGTCTTTCTCAAAAGGACCTACGACGTCAAGATAGATCTTTTCAAAAGCATATGAAGCCGTTCTAGTTATCTCCATGGGCGCCTTGATATACCTACAATGCTTCATTTTTTGACATTTAACGCATTTAGCTACAAATTCTTGTACATCAATGTCTAAACCAGGCCAATAAAATTTTCTTTTTATATTATTGGTCATTCTACGCACACCTGCATGTCCCGCTGTGGGTAGTAAATGAAAATCTTGTAAAATATAGTTTCTTTCCTCCTTATTATCAATTCTCCTAACTCCTCTTAATACAAAAATTCGGGGACCGGTCCAATTATTATTATCTTTAATTCCTCTTAATAAATCTTTTATAAAGTCTTCATATTCTTTATTTCTTACTATGCATAGTTCATTTATATTTATATATTTGCAAAAATCATCTAACTTAGTCACAAATTCGTCTCGCGTAAATTGTGCTCTAAAGTTGAGATTAATAAACAATATTTTCTTATTCTTATTGTAAATAAAGCATTCCTTTTCTTCATTTATATTATTTTGAGCTCTTAATTTTTCCAATTCGTCACATCCTATAAAAGTCATTTCCACAGTATTACTAGGTATTTTTAGCACCTCAACTACTCGTGGTTGATCAGGCCACGCCTCATTGGGCTTGCTACAACTAGCTTTTATAGTTTGGTTGTCAAATTCTAAACGCCTTTTTTCCGCTCTTGTCATTACTAGTATGATTTCGTCATTCATTTGTTTTAAACTATCTGATGTTATAATTATTCTAGATAACGCATCAGCAACGCTGTTGTCTTTGCCCCTTATATATAAAATTTTAAAATTATACTCTTCTAATGCTAATCTGAATTTTAAAAGTCTACTTGATGGATCTTTCATTGAAAATAAATATACTAAAGGTCTGTGGTCAGTCATAATTGTAAATAATTTACCATAAACGTAAGGCCTAAAATATTTCACTGCCCACACAATGGCAACTAATTCCTTCTGAATGGTGGGGTAGTTAAGTTCAGCTTTATTGAGTGGTCTACTTGCGTATGCAACTGGTTTCATATTTTTATTGCATAACACTGCGCCAATGGCTGTGCCAGAAGCGTCAGTTTGTATAACAAATTCATTATCATCAGAAAAATCAGGAAAATCTAAAATTGGTGGTGTCATTAACTTATTTTTTAATTTTTCAAATGATTTTTGACAATCGTTAGTCCAAACAAATGGTTCAAATTTACGAGTTAACTTATTTAATGGGCACGTTATGTCTGCAAAATTTTTAATAAATTTCCTATAATAGTTACAAAATGCTACAAATCTTTTCACTTCATCTGTGTTAGTTGGAACTGGGTAATTTTGTAAGACTTTAACTTTTGATGGATCGGGTAAAACTCCATTTTCAGATACAAGATGGCCTAAATAAAGAATTTCTTTCTTCAAAAAGCTACATTTATCTGGATTCAATTTTAAGTTAGTTTTTCTTAACCTTTCTAACACGTCTGTCAAATTTTTGTTATGAATATCTAAATTTCTACCGAAAACTACTAGATCATCTAAGTATATGAAACATCTATCATGAGTGAGTCCAGACATGGCTACTGACATTACTCTACTGAACGCGCTGGAACTGGTCTTGAGACCCATAGGTAATCTCTTCATCTTGTACTGGCCAGTGTTTGTAGTAAACGCAGTAAACTCTCTACTTTCTTTATCTAAAGCTACTTGGTAATATCCTTGATTAAGGTCTAAATGTGAGAAATAGATAGAACCCGAAAGAGAATCTAAAATCTCTGTAATGTTCGGCAATGGGAATTTGTCGTCTACAATACAGTCATTTAATTTCCTGTAATCGACAACTAAACGCCATTTCTTTTCGTTATCGCTTTTCTTTGGCACCAGCAAAATAGGACTAGACCATTCGCTTTTCGCCTCTTCTATAATATCATTGTCAATCATTTTTTGTATTTCCTTATCCACCTCATTTTTTAATGAGTGTGGCAAACGATACTGTTTCACATAAACCGGACTTGTGTTTGGTTTTAAAGTAATCGATTGCTCATAAACGTTCGTAGTCGTTAACTTATCACCGGGTAAAAAGAACACATCTGAATACTTAGAGCATAATTGTTGAATAGAAATGCGCTCTTCTACATTTAAATGATTTAATTTTAAAATATCTAATAATATTTTTGCTCGCTTTAAATTATTTTGATTTGATTTGAAATTGCAAATATGATAATCCTGAATTGAATGCATCTCTGGTTGAAACATTGGTAAAGATATACTATGTTCATTGCTGTTTAAAATTTTTACCGGTACTCTATTGTTTTTTATTCTACTAATACATCCAGCTAAAAACACATTTTCTGCCAACTGCTTGCTAGGGATAACACAATCATTATTAGCTAAAGCATTATTTAAAAGTAAATAGTGAATTGATTCACTCCGTGCAGGAATATGTAAAACTTCATTCGAATAATCGACCGTATCACGAAGTAATAAAGAATATTCCATTCCATATTTAGAAAACGTTATTATATTTCTTTCCAAATTAATATTCGTCATGTAATGACACAGAAAATCTAAACCTAATATTCCATCCGCCTTTAAAGGTATGGTATCAAATACATGAAGTTTGATATCAAAATCAACACAGTGTTGGTCATCACGATGAGTCAATGTGAGATTAATAAATCCTGATGACTGAATCTGACCCCCAATACCATTTATGATAGTTTCGTCTCGAATGATGCAACTGTTGCTAGGTACAGCATCTTTCTTTATGACGGATAATGATGCTCCGGTATCAACCAACCAAAAGTATCTTCTATTACCATTATACAAAGTCAAAAATTTCGCTTTACCACTTAGCGCTAAAATGTTATGTTTCAGATCGAAAAAACTGCATTGGATTCGTATTGGAACTTACAGACTCATTATTGCTAGACTGATTTGAATAAAACACTCGATGTGTATTACCCTTACCACGATTCTCGAACCTCGATCGATTTTCACTCGACGTTTGATGAACTCGTCCTCGCTGTGTGTTATTGTACGAACTTGTACCATTAGTACGGGCATGATAATATGAATTATTACCGCGAAAATTTCCTCTGGCAAAATTGTTAAAATTACCTCTAAAGTTACCTCTTCTGAAAGTATTAAAATTATTTGAATTCTGACGATAATTATATCGTCCTCGTTGTCCACGAGACTGTTGACCGAAGAATTGGCCTTGCTGGAAACTATTAAATTGAGACTTACCTCGTCCACGATGAGAAAACTGCATGACATTTTCACCCGTCGAAGATGATGCCGATGTCAACTCTTCATCCTTGGCGGCCTGAATCGCGTCTTTCAAGCTGTCGTAATTACGCGCTGCGATTATTGTGCTGAGCCGGGAATTACTTAACCCATCTGCAAATCGTTTAATGGCCATTTTCTCATTTAACGGTTTTAATACACCATAATTTTCAGAATTGCCATTTGCCTGAGCTATGGTTAAATTGGTGAATAGTTTTTCTAATTCGGTACCAAACTGATCTATTGAACGCCAACCCTGAGTTGTACTCTGTAACCGTGATTGTATAGCAGTGAACGATTTTTTAGGTAATAAAGTGTCTTTTAATTGCTTAATCAACTCTGTTACCGACTTGTAATCATCACACATGCGTAATTTTGCATTTTCGGACAGTCTACTTTTTAAAACGAATTTAATCAGTAATAATTTTCCCGATTCCGATAACATATCGGCATACATTTCTACCGAGTCAATGATACTTTTGATGTTACTTTCATTACTGTTCATAATCGGAATCAAACTACAGGCCGTTTTTAAATCGAACTCCATGATTAAATCTGGGTTTGAGCTAGTTTCACAAAAATCACTTCCACTACTGTCGATATCAGAAACTACTTTATTTTCGGAACATAAATCAATAATTTGTAAATAATAAGATTTTATCCCATTTTGTATTAAAATTAAAGATTCCAAAATTTTTGATTTTGAGCCTTGTTCTGAAGACAAAAATTGAATTATTTCCTGACTTCTATTATAAATTTCCTTAGTCTCTTCTAATCTATTTTTAATAACATTTCCTTTAAATCTTAATTTTCCTTTCTTAATTAAATATTTTCTTATACTCTTAAGTTCTTTTAAACATTCAAGTAAATCATCTTCCATTACCTTACAATAAATACATAATTACTTAAAGAATACATACCACAATCTCATTAAGTCACAGTGAGTTACCGTAGTAGGTGTTGTAGAGTGTAAGTCGATCCACGATACATTGAGATGATTAATGAGCAATTACAATAAATTGATTTGGTATTACTTTAAACTTAGAGTCTATAGAATAATTATTTGGATGTCCATTATTCTTGAGGTTAATTTTAAAATAAAAAATGACGCATTGATACTATACATTAAACCGCACTTTATCGCACTTTTATAATAATTTGACGCACTTAATTCAACTAATTTTGGCTGCCGCACGAAATACTATTTACTTAGGTATGTCTCTCATCGGGATACGTAGGTCGCGCTCGCGCTCCTCTCCACGTACATCTCTGGACCGGTTGAATGATCGCCGAAAATTATTCTGCATTATTTGGTCTCTGATCCAAGTATGGTGGCATTTCCTATACTGTTTCCATACGAAGTATAATGCACCAAGACCCAACAGAGTAGCGATGATTATGAGGACAATGCTGATACTTGACATATGCAGCTTAAACTGCTCCACATCTGCATTGTTTGAACCCGCAGCATTCTGGTTCAAAAATATCTGCTCTTTTTCATAGTTTGAACGGCACATTTTATACGATGATTTTAATTCGCGCACTATTTAACAAAAATATATGTTAAATAAAATATATAATATATACTGTTCATAGTTTACACTTATTTTACATGCCGCATCCGAAATTAACTTCACTTTCTTGATTCATTGTTCGATTCATTTGGAGCCGTAACACTATACCGATACCGTATTCGCGTCGCGAGCCCCAAATATGGCACGGGTCGCCATGAGGGGATTTAGTGTTATTGAAACAACTGCATTCGATTAATTATGATTTATTACTCTCCTTAGGAATGAATAACATAGTTTTATATTAGATCTATTACACACACATACTACTAGATAGATACTAAGATACACACATACATATTACTACACCTCACTACCATCATCGTCAATTTTATATACTAACAATTGTTATGTAATATTGAATCCATTCAATTGTCCATTCCATCATTGTGGCTTTTTATAAAATAAAATTAAATAAAAAAGGTTTTTATTCACGTAGAATTTAAAAAAGCACTTGTAAATAGTCAGAACATGTTCGCAGTAATATATAATTAATTTATAATTATTTCTAGGTACATATAGATATTTAGGTACACGGATTGTAGGAAATAATTTACAATAAGATTTATTTTATTAATAACGATATTTAGCTTACTAAAATTAAGTTATTGTCAAGGATCATGTGTAGATTTAATTATCTAAATTTTAGCCATAACAATAATACTCGCAAAATAATATTTTTAACAACACTCGCACTAAACAAATAAATTATCTAGTAACCTATTAAAAAACCAAAGCCAATTTCACGATTTATAGCCTATAAACTGACAGAAAGCGATAATGGATTATTCTAAAAACTCTAGTATAACTGTATTGTCAATCTAGACAGTTTTTATTTCATTTTTTTTAGGACAATGTCACACAGATCATCCTAGCCCCAAACTAAGCAAAGCTGGTACTATGGGTACCTGGCGACGATATACATACTTATATAGATAGATAAATACTTAAATACATTGAAAACATCCATGACTCGGAAACAAATATTCGTGCTCAGCACACAAATATTTGCACTTACCGGGATGCGAACCCAGGACCACCAGCTTCGTAGGCAGGAGCACTACCAACTAGATGCATTACTTTCTATGTATTTGAATTTTGTTTTTAATAATTATATTAGTATATTTTATTACTTATTATCCTAGATCCTGTTCCCTGCAAAGATAGACCCTAAAATACAAAAATCATTTAAATTGCTCCACCCATTCTTGAGTTATTATAAGTGTAATGGACACACTCAAAAACTAAAAAACTCATTAAAAATTCTATCACCGGTAGAAAGCGGCTTTATCAATGATTAACATAGGCTAAACCTGATTCTCAAAAAAATAAAGATTCCTACATAAATTACAATAATATCAATCAATTTAGCGTATGCAAGGTAAATAATAAATGGTTGTTTTTATTCATTACGTTTACAGCTTCGGAAGCTTTCACTGCTGCACCGGACAAAGAGACCACGACATTAGGGTTGCCAACTATACTGGTTTGAACAGTATTATACAGTTTTTCACTAAATTATACTTTTTACTATTGAACAAAAATAAAGTATACAAAATACTGTTTACATTTATTAAGTTAGAGGGCGTTCACTGCTTAGTGCAGCGCAGCCACAGAGATGTGCACAACTTACTAAATTAGTAAGTTGTGCGAGAAGCTCTAAAAAATACGTATTTAAAACAATAAATTGCAAACAGTATTTTTGAAAAATTAAAATTGATAATTATTGAAATATTCTTCATATATCTGAATATACTTTATTTGTAGTAAAAAAAGTGGACAACCCTACACGACGTGCGTCTAACTAATTTAGTTCACTCACAATAACCGTTTATTATTCCAAATACGTATTTATACTTCTGTCTACCAGTGCGATGTTAGGGCGAATCGTTAGTTATAGCAAACTTCCCACTTATCTAGTGATAGCGTGTTCAACCGCAGGTAATAAAGTGCAGGGTTCAAAATTCATGATCATTTTTCTGGCAAGAGAAAAACATAATAAAAAAGCAGCCCAGTGTATGGCAATTGGCGGTGTTATAGGCCCATGTTTCGAGGAGCAGTCGATCATTATATTATACCGGCCGGTTGGGGTGGCTGGTAAATGTTTGCCTTTCACGCCGCTGGTCGTGGGTTCGATTCCCACCCAGGACAGATATTTGTGAGCATGATCATGACTGTTTTTCATGAGTCTGGTTTGTCCTCAGTACGAGCTCTACTTTGTTTGGGAGCAGCAGGTGCATAGGGCCGTGTATGAATAATATCCCAGGATATAATTTATTTATTTATTGTATGGGCAGTGGTTTTCGTCATGTCAGATTCATTTAGCTAGCATGACGACTACGACTCAAGTTCCTGTACAGCGTGCGATATTCTTGCTCACCGTCAAAGACACGCCTGTTTTTCTGTAGTTTAATTGGTCAAACACTAAAGAGATTCTTCGCTTTAGCTCCACAATAAGCCTCTAATATGGCTTTACGATTGTTTGACTAATTCCCATACTCAGGGCTGACTCCTAAACGGGTCCTCCGAAGCAAAGAAAGGCTGAGAAATTAGACAACTAGTGCGTCACGTATTTAGATTCTTAACTTATTGGATCGTCCGATTGGTGGGGCCATTCCCTACAAAGCGCAGAGACGCTGAGAAATAAATTAAAACTATAGTTATCTAAATACGCTACACATAAGTAGATGCTTTAGCTCGTCAACCGTAGTCGGGCTGGCAATGGACGCTTACAAAAACCTTTTTGTTAAAATCACATAATTATAGAAATTGACACGGTGATGGAGATTGAAGATTGTTCTTGGAAGCCTTGCGACGTTTATCGAGTTTTGGCTAGAATATCTTACTACAATACAAATAGTATTGATCTGATGATAGACATCAGAGACTGTACTTGATACCTCGTTTGCTAGCTTATTTTAGCTCTATTACATTATTTCAATCACTATACGTATGTAGCATGGGGTAGAAAGGTTCTCGAGTGGCGACCACGAACCGGAAGACGCAGCGTGGGCAGGCCCCCTACAAGATGGACTGATGATCTTGTGCGGGTCGCTGGAAATTGCTGGATGCGGATGATAGCCCAAAACCGGCAATTGTGGAGATCTTTGGGGGAGGCCTTTGTCCAGCAGTGGACGTCTTTCGGCTGATATGATGATGATGATGACGTATGTAGAGAAAATTTACATGCATAAAGCCTTTAATGACGGGCCGGTTGGCGTGGTTGGTAAATGCTTGCCTTTCACCCCGCAGGTGGTATAGAATCATCAGGATTTGGACATCGAGCCTATAACTGTAATGTAATGTAATTATCTAGATAAGTACGTATTTGCAAAAGAAAAGTAGTAAATATACTACTTTATCAGTTATCTGCTTTCCATATTAAGTACAAACTCTGCTTAGTATGAGATTAGATTGCCGTGTGTAATGTCTTTTTTTTGTTTAGGAAATTAAAATTCAATCTCTACAAAGTGTAATAAGAATAGAGGACGTAAGTAAACGGAGCATAATTTGCCAAATTTCACGTGTTGATAGCGCTCCGTTAGTTTAATTTTATATGTATGCTATTTTTTTAAACAACGCCCGCACTGGGGAAATGAATTCCTGTGTCGCGAGGGGCATTAGGAACATCCAGACTCGGGACAACTATTTATGGGTTACACAAATAGTTGGGGACACGAAGTGGCGAGGCAACTGTCTTAACCTCTGTCACGTGCAGTCAATTTATAAAAAAGTCAGTATTCTCAAAAATTGGAAACAAAAATTTGATCGTCCGGCGGGTCTCGAACCTGCACCATCTACCAATCCGGGGTTGGCACTCTGCGTTAAGCTACGAACGATACACGCTGGCAGATCAAATGTAGGATTCCCTTGCTAACACCCTTCCGGAGGATGTAGGTATTATCTATCGGTTTTGTTTTCTAGAAACATAGCCGACTGATTTGTTCACAGTTGCATATGAAAGATCATATCATATTGATAATACCTTCCAAATTATTAAATTTGAATTTTATAGCATTATTCGCAATGCAAAGCTTTTATCTAATCTCAAAAATGGGAAATCATAATTTTGATCGTCCGGCGGGTCTCGAACCTGCACCATCTACCAATCCGGGGTAGGCGCTCTGCGTTAAGCTACGAACGATACACGCTGGCAGATCAAATTTAGGATTCCCTTGCTAACACCGTTCCGGAGGATGTAGGTATTATCTATCGGTTTTGTAGAAACATGGCCGACTGATAGTCAGTATTATATAAAGTGCGCGCTAGTAGTGTCAATTTTACTGCTATCTTTAATCTCATAATAACAATACCATTTCAATTATTATGAACAAAGTTGCGGAAGTAACTAGTGAATAACAGTATTTTTGTACTTAGAATCCTAATTACTTAATAACATAATATAACAATTTACATAGATTATTTAAATACGTAGATATGTAATTATTTCATTTGCTTTTGTAATATTATATGACTAGTATATAAAATATCTAAGTACCCGTATGATTTGCGGTCCCCCCTTTAACCGGTTTAAAGTGAAACGTCACTGATGGCGCACGTGAATTTGCGACGTATCTTAACGTCAATAAGGCTCAAGGTCAGAGTTACGGTCCGATTAACGGCGATAAGAGTCGAAGGCTTTTGTTTTCCTCTTTAGTCATTCATCATTATATACTTTGTCCATTCGTTTATTATCTTTTTGACAGCTCGAGACGGTTGGAAATTAGTGACGCCCATACACTTTAAAAAGAGCTTTCCATCAAATCAATGCATCAAAATATTTTTAATTTAAATATTATTTATACATTTATTCGTTTTATTTAATTATTTACAAAAGGGATTCGTCGTAATTGGAATTTTAGTTCTATTTTTATTTGATTGAATAAACTTGAAAGGCTAAACATATTATGTGATGTCCAAAAACCTAAGTTAATTAAAGAGAAAAAGTCTATATATTTTGCAATAAATCATAAAAATCTAAATGCTACCAGCATAAATCAGAATAGTAATTTAATATGCACAAGGAATATAAATGATATATTAATCAACAGAAGAAAAATATATTGTATAATACAATAATATTATAATTAATATGGATAAAACGAATTTAATTTGGAATAATAATAATATAAATATGAATATGTAAGACTACCTAATAGTTATAATAAATTGTTTTACGCCAATCAATCATATAAAATCAATAACAATTATAAGTGACTAAGGAAAACATAATAAATAAAAATCAAAATTTCCTTGAGACAAATAATATACTGCCATCTGATCCAAAACGAGGATAATAAATTATTTAATTTAGAAAGAATTTATTTAACTGTCTTTACTTCTCTCCTTTTTGCCGCGCCCAACGGGGTCAACTATGAACTAAATGTTGTATGAACAGACGCCAGCACATCAAGCTACCCCAATCTGTCAAATTTCCCCAATTGAAAGCGAACCTTATGCTTTTGTGATAAAGTAGAAAATCTATAAAAGAAATTTGACAGATTGGGGTAGCTGGATGTGCCGGTGTCTGTACCGCTTTGTGGGGTGCAATAAATAATTGAATATTGAGTAATAATACTAGGCAATATTTAAAAAGCAGAACACCCTGAAAGAATTTGTATCTTAAGGCCCATAAATCAGCGCCCCGCCATCTTGGTCCCACATTAATCGCGCAATATAATAAAACTAGCTATGCCCCGCGGTTTCACCCGCGTTAAAGTAGTTTTGGCGTAAAAGAGTAACAAACACACCTCCAAACATCTATGCTCACAAACATTCGCGTTTATAATATAATAATAATAATATATCTTGGACAATGTCACACAGATCATCCTAGCCCCAAACTAAGCAAAGCTTGTACTATGGGTACCAGGCGTCGATATACATACTTATATAGATAGATAAATACTTATATACATAGAAAACATCCATGACTCAGAAACAAATATTCGTGCTCATCACACAAATATTTCCACTTATCGGGATTCGAACCCAGGACCACCAGCTTCGTAGGCAGGAGCACTACCAACGGCTACGGTGACCGTCAAGTACAATATTAGTAGGATGTGTAACTCTAGCGGTTTTCGCAGTGCACGCCGGAATAACTCGCAGATGGTAGATTTTTTCATACTTACTTGACACTTATCGTCACATTTTGGACAATTCACACAATATCTTTATAAATTGTAGCCTATGTGTTACTCTGATGTATAATCTATATTATTACAAAGTTTCATTAAAATACAATCTGTAGTTTTTACGTGAAAGAGTAACAAACATTCGCCTATCCATCCATACTTACAAATTTTCACGTATAGAATATAAAAAAATATGGATAATTGTACACTCTTTAAAAAATCTTCTTCAGCTATCTTATGACATTGATTAAGAACAAGCATATTATCGAAAAGTATTCCGAATTCGTAGAAAAGTTAGCAGATGCCATTACAGAAGCAGAGAGAGTTTATTTTCCCATTCTTTATGTGGAACCCTAGGAAGGAGTAACTACCTATAAAGGAATAAATATATAACTAGTATACTGTCATCTGATCCCAAACTGACGGAAGCAGAGACTGTATAATGGCAACCTAAAAACTTAATATAATTATATATTTCAATAATAAACACACGTATCTGTGTTAATTAGTTAAGGTCGTGCCTACTCTTGCATATGGCGTACTATTAATATTATTATTATTTTTACTTATGGTTACAATTTAAGCTTGACATCTGTATTATTTTTCGTTATCTGGTTCATATTAATAAGCTTGTTTTACAATAATAAGTAAAATAATGTAATTTATAATAAGAACTTTGCACACCTTTTAAAGGTAGAATATGGACTTGGACAATATATTATTTCATAAGATCTATCATGTATGTACCCATATTGAGCAAATTTAGTGATTTGATTTGATTATATATTTCTATAAACATTCTAATATTATAGACAAATTACACCTAGATCCAGAAGAGGAAATTGATATATTACATATACCACTTTTCTTTTGTAAATACACACTTATAGAGATGATTACACCCAGACACAGGACAAACAGACATGTTCATGCATACAAATATATGTCCTGGTTGGGAATCGAACCCACGACGTAAAAAGCAAGCATTTACCAACCACGCCCACAGGCCAGTAAAATTATTATAATTGGTATGTGCGTTTCAGGTAAACCTTTTTACCAACACTGAGGAATCAATTCACTGCGGATGTATTTCCGATTCGGGATATCATAGCAACCTTAAAGAAGCGATAAGTACTATCTTGAAGTCCGGCAACGTACTTGTTTGCCCTACGGAGATGCGAGTGCCCATGAGCGGCAGTGATTTGACCTTCAAATGACCCACCCGCTTGCTCGTCTTCCTTATTATACCATAAGAAATAAAAGAATGTGAGGTTAATTTTATTCTGATTTTGCACACAAATTTCTTCTAATGGACCCATCAGATATATTTTTTTTTATATTTATTTACGTTAGCCAACAATTGTTCACACAATACATTTAAAGTTATACTTGCTTATTAGAACGTTTATAAGTGCGACAATTACTTACAGGCTAACACAACATGCAACAGTTATGGTTATATAAGTAAAATATAATAGTATAAAATAGTAGTATTATATATAATAAGATAGTAGTATTATATATGATAAGAATAATAATAATATCCTTGGACATTATACGCACACGGCCATCTGAGCAGAGCTTGTACTATGGAAACTATATAACTGATATATTACATATCTTACTTTTTCTTTTGTTAATACATACTTATATAGATAATTACACCCAGACTCAGCACAAACAGACATTTTCATGAAGACAAATATCGTCCTGGTTGGAAATCGAACCCACGGCTCTCGGCGTGAAAAGCAAGCATTTGCCAACCACCAACCACAGCATGTAATCAAACTCCATAAAATCTTTTAACAAAATAATATGTAGGTAACACGCGATGTTATTTTTGGAATCTTTGCAGCAAAGAAGGTTTACTAAAAGTCATCACCACATGTATGTAAATTGAGACATTCAATTTCATACATTTTGAAACACTGAATTTCTATTTTATTGACAATCACAAATTGTTAAAGTGCATTGAAAACTGCAACGAATTTTTTCGTAGTTCCGACTTTACGCCTATTAGCTATACAATTTTGAAGTTTTAGTTTTTAGTCCAATGAGATAACGTGGTAAGAGTATATTACAGTCTTATATCAAGGTAGCTATGTAAATTTGAAGAAATTTCAAAATTGTCGAGTTTCTTATTAAAATTGTTCGGTGCTCGTTACATTATGATCTACATCATGTAGTTATAGTTAGTTATTTTCTATGTGCTTACAAATTTAAACGAAATCATTTAATTACACTCTATACTCCATTCGAGGGGTACTAAAAGCCAAACACATAAACGCACTACGGTAACTGACTGCGCCAAAACGTGATATTAATTATATAACGCAGTGTTTTTCAACCTTTTTCATCACGCGACCCCCCTACCCGTTTTTACCCTCATTTTTTCCATGTTTCTTTTATTTGGTGACACATATCCAACATTTTTATTCATTTCCATAGGGTTCGGATAAAAAAATCATTAAAATTTGTGAAGAATTGAAATAGAAAGCACTTCACCAAAATTTACTTTATCATTACGAGGTTAGGTGGTTGTCATGAGACCACGTACTAGCCAGAGTTTTGGAACTTCGCGCTAAACCTTTAATGTATTTGCCGGAGGCCTAATCATCATACTCCAAATTTATTTGCGACCCTATGACTAGCTTTCCTAACTTTTTGCAACTTCCCTACAGAAGACCCCCTGGGGGGTCGCGACCCACAGGTTGAAAAACACCGATATAACCCAATGACCCAATATAGGGTCAAATATAATTATTAAGAATCTTCACGGAATGCATGCTATTCACCGCATGCAATGTGCCGTATTAATAAATCATAAATTAGATAAAAATAAATTAAATATAATCTTTTTCCATTGTTTCAAATTCTTTAATTTATGGTCGAAGCGTTTGATTATTTTTTAAGTCCCACACACGATACTAATTAAGAATGAGGCTCACTAACTAACTACGTACTTACTTGCTTATAATAAACTAATGTAAAGATTGTTGATGAGACTATGAAGTAATATTATAACAAGAACATTTCTGACTAGGTTCCCATCCGCCACGCCGCTTCGATCACGTAGACTACATTTTATATCTCGGTATATACCCAGGCCATATATGGGCAAAGACCCACTTGAGTATGTTAACATGCTGAGATTGCTTTGCTGGGTCTTCGCAGTTGGAACGCATTGATGGCGCCGTTGTCGTTATACACGCACATGATAATAATAACAATAATAAATTCTTACCTCATTGTAGACAGAACGTTGTAGTGGAATAATTTAAACCTGTTTTAATTTTAGTTCTGTTTTAGTCTTATTCTAGAGCGTGTGACCTCGCAGGAGTCAGTTCCAGAACGGTTTACTCTCCGCTCAAGTCACAGCTACTGCCGCTTATGTGACTTGTTAGTTATTTGTTTGGGATCTCATCTTTCCGGGAGATACCTACGCCTTTCAGCGAGACCGAGCAGGGGCTAAGCTGTGACTTGGTGGCGGCATACGTAAAGCACCCTTCTTTTGCACTGTGTGAAGTGTTGGCGTCGGTAGTGGCGTTTGTGTCGATTACCAGTTGCTGAGAGTGGTCAAGTTCACCTACGCTCACCATCAGGATCCTGTCCTGCCTTGACCGATGGTGTGGTGCTGACGCTTGTAGACGGTCAGTAGCAACCTTATTGTGGATTCCAAGACTATTAAAGATTATGTTTGAAACTTCGTTTTCTTCCCCCGGTTGCTGAGACGGCTTACAGGCCCGAAGATTTTGGACCTGTCATGGACAGAGAATACTGTGGGAGCCTAAGAGTCATTTACATCACCTCTATGTAAATTACGTTTCCTTTGTGCGACGCGAAAATTGTGCTTATTAAATTTTTCCGAAATGTTTTGACCACTTTAAGACCTAGGTAGCTCACGTAAAGTAATTATTCATCGTCAATTTTAGGTAGATAACTATCCTCATTCGGAAGATCATCGGAAGATCAGCACTACAGAAATGTAGTACTAGCTGAGATAGAGCCATTTCTCATACCAGTACGGATATTATTAAAAATATTTAAAATGTATACCACAATTGAATCGATTTTCTGTATTTGTTATGAGAATAAAATTATTTCTTTCTTTCTTTCTCACATACTAATAACACCATGCCATCCGCAACCTCACCCCACATGCATTCAAGCACAGACCTTTTTGAGTGAAAGTTCTTTGGCATAGGAAACTGGCACTTTAATCTATTAGTATTTTATTCTAAGCTGCTAGGTCCAGGGGGATTGTACTTACATAAAAATATTGACAATTTCATTTTGGCCCCTTAAATTTACAAGCCTTCAATTGTTTTGGGGATTTTCTTCTATTCCATTTATATTTAGTATAAGGAACGACTTTCTATAATAATTTATGTAAATTTTTTTCCTCATAAAATTAAACAAATAATAAACATCAACGGTACAGATGCATATATCTTCTATATATATTATATGTATTTACTTTAAAAATATATCTCTAGGCGAGTTATTTCATATAGTGAATACATTTATGTGTTTCAGTATCGGTCTCAGATACGCAAACCTAAATGTTTTGTGTATACATACATACATAACGCCTGTTTCCTAGAGGGGAAGGTAGAGACAACGGATTTCCATTTGTCACGATCATTTCTTAAACAAGCAACTCATTCTATACAATGCTAAGGCAAGAGAAAGTATATATGTCTGTCCGTCTGAAAAGATCGTTATAAAATACTTCAGTTCCTTCCTAATACCTACGCTTAGACTGAGTAATAACCTCCCTGCTATTGTTTTTTCAAGAGAGTACAGCATGAAGCCATACAAAAAAAGAGTGATAAGCGTCCTAAAGGATCGGCAACGTAGTGATGCCCCAGGTGCTGCAAATGTCCGTAGGCTACAGTTACTACTTACTATCAGCTGGGCCATATGATCGTTACTGACTGAACTATATAAACAAATATGGGAAAAAATGGCAAGGAAATAGATGGAACCTGGTGAAGGAGACAACTTTTATCCCCAGTGATATGGGACCATATCGACTTCCATTACTTTGCTGCAGATAATGAGGTCCTGGGTTCTCATCCCGGGCCGGGCCCAAAAGTGATTTCGGGATTTTTCCGTAAAAAGAATTTTCTCGGTATCAGCCCGAAGATGGGAGTTGGCGGTATTATACCCCCGTGCCTCGGAGAGCACGTAAAGCCGTCGGTCCTGTACCTGACCTCTTTTCGGTCTTGTCGTTAGTCGTCCCATCGGATCGTGAGAATGATGAAATAGAGAGTGCCCCTATGTTTGTGCACGCACTTGTGCACTATAATATGTCCTGCGCAATTGGCTAGTCTCCATTAATACTCGCCGCCGTGGTCGAAATTCGGTCGGGAGGACATTATTATTACTTACATAAAGTATAAATTTAATTATGTATAATATTAACAATTTATAGCACATTTAGTTTATTTAAAAAAAACTTCCAACCAAATTATCTAATTTTTAAATAATTATATGTCTATAATAATTTAAACATAGACCATTAAAAGAGTAGGTTACCATTAAAAATAATGAGTTATTTTCAAGTGTTGGTTGAACTTCTTATATACGTTTTAAAATTAATTTTTAGATACGTCATAATATACCTACTAAAGATATATGCGGATAGCGCAAGACCGGCAATTGTGGAGATCTTTGGTGGAGGCCTTTGTCCAGCAGTGATCATCTTTCGGCTGATACTAAATAAGTTGATTCATTCTCTTTGATATACCGCTTCATTTTCCTTAGATATTTTTCCATTGGGTTCGACTTCGATTGATACATGATGATATTAGATTTCGATCATAAATAATTTATTGTATTGAATATGTTACGTCAACTACTAAGATATGAAGCTAAAGTGGTGGTATTTAGTTTTAGGTTGTTATTTCATTTTTAGGGTTCTACTGCTAAGACTCCGCTGTCCGTCTGTCTGTCAGTCTGTCACCAGGCAATTTTTACAGATGATGTATTTCAGTTGCCGGCAATAAAACAAAACAGATTAAAATAAATATATAAGGGACCTCTCATAAAATAAACGTAATTTTTTGCTCGATATTGATAACGATATTGCTTGAAATAGTCACAGAATATTTAGATACAGATTCACATTCAGACTAAATAATTAAATTAGAAATAATGAAAATATTTAAGGGAGGGGGCCCCCATAAAAAATTCTCATACAACAAAAGTGATTTTTTCCGTTTTGTTAGATAATGATACGGAACCCTCCGTGCGCGATTGTGCGTCGAACTTGGCTGGTTTATAAAAAAAATGCAAATGATTTGAAATAATAATGTTGACTTAGAGTAGTTCAATGCCAAGTACTTTTGTCACACTCACTGTCACACAGCAATTTTGTAACATACCCTGCAACATGAAGTGGATATGCAACGGTGAAAAGTGCATATCTATTAACTAGGTACATTAGATAAAATACGCGAGATTGAGCTCTAGAGTATTGATCCCAGATCAATTTTATATGCAACTACCTGTATCGAAACAGGGTTGTGAATTACATAAAAACAAATAACCAACAATATTACAAGAATATATTTAAAGAAAAACTTTAAAGGGTAACTCAATCTCATGTTGGACTCGGCTAACAGTTGCAATTTTTAGGGCAAATGCGATCGAAACAATGTTGTTAATTTCATTAAAACAAATAACCAACAATAATATAAGAATATATTATATAAAGAAAAATCGGGTAACTCTATTTCATGTTGGACTCGGCTAACAGTTTCAATTTTTAGAGCAAATGCGGCTTGTTATCTTCAAACACCTGTATCGAAACAGTGTTGTAAATTTCATAACAACAAATAACCAATAATATTATAAGAATATATATAAAGAAAAATCTTTAAAGGGTAACTCAATTTCATGTTGGAGTCGGCTAACAGTTTCAATCTATTTATGAAAACATTTTCAGGGCAAATTTGACTTGTTATTTGCAAACACCTGTTTCGAAACAGTGTCGTGAATTTCATAAAAACTAATAACTAACAAAATTATAAGAATATATATAAAGAACAATCTTTAAAGGGAAACTCAATTTCATGTTGGATTCGGCTAAAAGTTGCAATCTCTCCTATCGGTTGCCTAGTAGAGATCGCTCTTAGCGATAAGGCCGCCAAAAGCATTAAAATAAGCTAATTTTATTGTTGTATTCATTGTTTTGTATTGATTATTATGCAATAAAGTGTACTTTTTCTTCTTCTTCTTCTCTTTAAGAGAACATCTCCAGGGCAAATGCGGCTTGTTATCTGCAAACACATGTATCGAACCAGTGTTGTAAATTTTATAGTAACAAATAACCAACAATATTATAACAATAAATATAAAGATGCACACTGCTGGATATAGGCCTCCCCCAAAGGTTTCTGTAACGTTGTATTTGGGTATGCCGCATGCTGTAGTCACCACGCTTGACGCATGTGAGTTGTTCATTGAATATCACAAACCACATACTGTCATCTGTTCCCAAACTAGGCAGGGCTTGTACTATGGGAAACAGACCAAAACTGATAAACACACTTTTATATTTCTAAATGCATTCGCAGGATAGACAAACTATACAGGACAAATCTTGGTGTGATCAAAAAGATATGTCTTGGGTGGAGATCGAACGCACGACCTCTGGCTTACTCAGTCACTAACCACTTCACCAAAAGGCTAGTCAATTTGGTTAGTATATTATGCCAAATAAGTATTTGGTAAGTATGTACAAGTCGACCTGAGGGTATATCTCCTAGAGAATCGGCAACGGCGTCTCTGTCTACTGTGACCATCATACTGCGAACGCTAACCCGTATGCCAAGCGTTGCGATTATGGCATATCCCTGCAAATTATGGACAAACCTCTATTGTGGATTTTTTTTTTGGAGAGGCCTTTGTCCAGCAGTGGACATCATTAGGCTGACATGGTGATTATGATGATGACATAAACTAGATAATTAAACATACAACATCTCTTGACAATAACTTGATACGAGCTAGCTAAATATCATTGCTGTAATAAAATAAATTTTATAAATGTTTTCATACAATATGTACCTAAATATCTATGTTACTAGAAATAATATCTAATGTATACAACTATATTACTACAAACATGTTCTGACTATTTACAAGCGCTTTTTTAAAGTCTACGTGAATAAAAACCTTTTTATTTTATTTATTTTTTTATTTTATTTTATGACATATTATACTTTCTCAATTGTACATTAATATGTATCGGTCTTTGTACAGAAGATAAATGTTTAAATTGTTATGAGACAGTTATAACGTTTTTTTTAACTTTTGTCTCACATCCACCCCAAGCTCAACTTTATAGGTAGTAAATGTGTTTAATAGATTTGTTAAACAGACGGTTGTATAGAAGAGATGGCATGCTATGAGTAAAGACCACCGTGTATACTCATATTTCTATCACGATAAATTATATTTGTTGAATAATATTTACGCTACTCCATTCTTTGCAGAATTAGTGGGTGATATAATAATCGACCTTGATCGTGTAGTTCCAGGACGCAAACTGGAAACTCTGTGTAAACCTCAAACTCCACAAGGAACTAGTAACCAAGAAGTTTACTTTTCAGTAATTTTAGAATTAGTGTTATCATTAGTGACCGGATACGGAGTTATTTTCCTTATTACGTGTTTCACTCAAACTCGAAGTAGAAAGTTTTCTTCGCCACTTACTTACGTACGGAGAAAGAACCACAACCACTTGAGTACAGTGGCCCGGCTTACGCCACTCAACTACAGAGGTCAACCAAAAATAATAACATATATGATTTTTCTTTCAATGAATTGAAGAGAAATTTAAGTATCTCTCTCATTTGTAATAAAGAGATGAAGATAGGTGGGGAAAGTGCAAGTTGGTCGGCTGAAAGTATAAGTAAGAGGCGACTGCGCACGCGCCGCTCAAAGCTTCAACCTATGCGCAGTGTCACGGGCGGTCCGTGTAACTTGTGCCCTTACTTTAGATGTATACTATACAACGGTGTCTTAAAAGTGTGTGAAATAAATTGTGGATTCTACTTTCATCGCCTTAAGCATTGCTTGATAAAAAGGTAAGCTATTTTTCTACGTAGATAGATATTTCATTAGCATTTTTCACGTAAATTATTTGATGCAGGTATAATTTTAAAATTTTAGTTTTATTTCTCTTCATGTACCTTTTTTTCCTAACGTGTAACTAGAAAAGGTGGTCATATTTATAAAGTGCTCAATCTACCCAAACATAAGAATTTATAAAATAATAATTAGCTTCATAATTACTATATCTAAATACATTTTATACATATTAATGAGGTGTCAGCTGACGCATTCATTATTTTAAGTACAGTCAGCATCATTAATTTGTATACAGTTAATCTAAAATTAACGTCTTATGTTTTTTTGGGATTAGAGTTAATAATAATAATTACTATCATTGTGATGATAGTCGTTTCTGGGAATGCTGTAATAGCAAATTCCCTTAAAATACACCCAAAGAGGCTTACGTTACGTGGTTGGCTCACATTAAAAAAAATGTGAGCCTGTTCCTGTTCCGGTTGTAGATTCTATTTTTAAATTTATATAAGTTTTATTAAAAAATATATCAAATAAGCAAGTAGTATAAATAAAGTAATAATAAAAATAGTGCTGTTGGTCGAATTTCGGCTACTATGGTCAATTTTTAAGGAGACTAACCAACCAGAAAAGTAGTGTGTGTAAAACCACGGTCACACTCTCTATTCCTTCCCTGATATAATCCGAGTTAAAGCACCTAGGCATGGGGTGAGTCTATGATGTATCCGTCAAGGTAAATGAAGCGGATTAATCAATTAGATTAAGTGGTCGGTTCCGGTTGTTGTTCTTAGACAACACGCGTCAAGTCACGTAGCCGTGTAAGCGGCTTGAACAACTCTGACACCAGGGTAATCACATCCATACGGTAAAGAAAGAAAGCAAGATAATCCTATAGTCCCGTTGGACCCGATGATTTACGAGCGCGTCACAGATCTATAACACCGCCAACTTCCATACTCCGGTCTGCTACTAGGTATTTTTAGTGACTAAAAACCCATATAACACTTTTTGACCCGAGCCCGGATGTGGATCTAGGACCTCATTATCTGCGCAACATGCTACCACTAGACCGAGGAGGTAGTTAATTATCAATTTATTTTATAATTATTATTACATATTATTATCACAATATATATTGGTAATTTGGTGTTTTAAAAGTTGAAAAAATGATCCCAAGTGTACGTAAACATAGTATCAGTTGAAAGGTGTCCTCTGCTGGACAAAGGCCTCCCCAAAACGCAATATGATGGTCATAGAACTCAAATAAACACTGCTGGCCGTTCTATGGCACATATTCTCTCGGGTCAACTGTTATCCCCATAAGATATGATGGGGTAATTATATTTCTTTACAATTATATTTCTTCCACACCGTCAATTGTTTATGTAAACATATCACAACTTGGAATTTTTCATAAAGTCTACTATTTTATTTTCTATAATCAATAAAATAATCAAGTGCCAATATATGACAATTAATGTATAACTAGTGTATCAGGAGCGTCTGCCGCATAACATACCTATCTAATGACAAATATACTAAGGTTTCTAATCCCTGTGTCGCGGGGTACTTTACAAACAAATCATAGATGGACACCAATTACATCCAGACTCAGCACAACTATTTATGGGTCACTCAAATAGTTGTCCGTCGCGAGACTCGAACCCGCGACACGAAGCGGCGAGGGGATTGTCTTAGCCACTGTGCCACACGTGTAGTCAAAAACTAAATAATTATGACCGTTTCATAAAGTTGACGATTTTGTTTACTTTAACTTTAAAACCACTCAGATATTACTTCTCGATTGATGTACTGACTGTATGTGTCTTGAATGACTGCCGTGTAACGTATTAAAGGACAAGTTAAGATACACTTACAATGACCACATTTATGTTACACGTTGTACTTAAATATTTTAATGTATTTAAATCTTTAGATAATAATTTCTATTTGATTTTATTACTAGCCACAATATTTATTTATCTCTACAGTTCAACCAAGTGAAAGCCAGCACAAAAACATTACAATCTTTTAAATAATCTTTAAATATCGTACTAGTACAGTCGTACAGTTAGCAACAAAAGATACTCAGACTTAATTACTATAAATATTAATTTTTTATTTGACGTTTATATTTTATCGTATATTAACTAAAACAAAATGGCACGTGTAATTTTGCAAGTCAACAAAAACAAACTTGTATTATGTTTATGATTGAAATGAATTCGAGCGAAACATCGGAAGAATGCTAAGTATTTATTTATTTATTTAGGAAGACCAACAGCAAATAGTAACACTCATATGCAATTATTATAGTTCCTGAGAGCCAATAAAAGGTCTTCACGAATAGATAGTTGCATATGTAACAATGGTGTGATCAAATAAAGTTAAATTATAATAATTAAACACGTTTACACAATTTATTTTTAAAACAGTCTAGGCTGAGTACCCTTCTCACTGTCTCGGTTTTATCAACAAAAATATCAAAATTAAACAATTTAATTTGGCTGTTAAAACAGTTACCAGCTCGCCACAAAAATTCATTTTGCCTATAGTTTGTGGATACCAAAGGAAGATGGAACGGAGTGTAGTGTCTCACCACTTTCGTGGGAATATCGAACGTTATTTTGTTTAGCAGATCAGGGCAATCTATAGCACCAGACAAGATGTTAAGTAGATATGTTGTGTCAGCTATTTCACGCCGCATGGCCAGGGGCAGCATATGGAAATGTGCACATAATTTTATATAATCGTCAGAATTATAAAATTGAAGATATAAATATAAGCTATTACCTACTCGCATACGTTATCAGTGGCCATTTACTCGTTTTATTTTATGGCATTTTTATTTACATATACACACTAAGGACTCCTGTGAATTTTCACGAAGTCATTTTGTATTGTGGTATCCTGATTGAATTTCGCTCCCAGTGAACAACCTCAGTCACTAGTCATCTGCGCAGAACATATTCTGGTGTACAAGTGTGTATGCACTCTCTATTCAGAATAGTAATAGTGTAAGTCCCATATTGAATTAATGATAGTAATATTGTAAGTCCTAAGTTATTATTATGAGGCCTAAATTCCATTTAGACGAATTTTAACGAACGATATACAACATCAGAGAAATCATAATATAAAATGTTAATTGAAGTTATACTTCTTTTGGCGCGATGGAGAAAAATGATGAGAGTGAATTTTTACGATGCGCGCGCACACCGACACCAAAAAGTTTCGATTATTCCGAACCTGACCCGAAATCCTGACCCGGTCGTGGGTTAGGTTAGGAATATGAAAAAAATAATTAGTTTTTATTTCGAACGTAACCCTAGTCCTAACCTGACCCGACGTGTCGTTCCTATCATAACCCGAATTGCGAAGTAGATAGGATTCCCTCTCCCCTTTATAATAAAAAGAACGTATGTGTCAAATCAGAGTTTAATATTTGAAACACCTAATTAAAATATCACAGAATCAACATAATTATTGAATAATCAATATACTTATAAAAAAAGAATCACATCATTAATGATACATTTACATAAAATGTAAAAAAAATCTGTTGAATGTAAATTTAATATTTCTAAACTGTCCCTCACCTTACCATTTCTTCGGTATTTCTTTTCCCTCATTAATAATTGAGTAATGAAAATATCACAGAATCAACATTATAATTAACAATAATAATAAAATTATTTCTGTCTCCAAATCAATGATTTTTAGATTAAAGATTTTTTTGTCGAATATAAAATTACCTTAACATTTCTAAGGAGTGACCTACAGTAATCTTTCCATTTTTGACTTGACCTACAACGTACAAAATCCATAAATCTCGGTTAATTGAATTTTCGCTCCTTTTTTCATTGAAATATTTCTTTTTTACAATGTTTAAATCAGAATCACATTTGAAAGAATTTAAAACTGTCATTAAATTGCAGTTTCCTCGGATTTTTTTATTAATCCGATTATGCCACCCTTCAAGACAATTTGTGGTCCTGTGTCGTTCCTCGCTAACACACCAGACGTCAATAAACTTCTCATCTTTTAACCACTGCTTAAACATATAAGCTGAGAATGAATTTAATTTTTCATCAGAGTTCATAACATCCAAAATGTAATTCCAACCTTCAATAATTAAATTTCGGGGCAAAAGAGGTAAAGCAGTGCACAAAGCTACTGTTCGGTATTGTAGCTTACTTTTATCTAATTTTAATTCTTTAGCTCGTTTCTTCACAGCCTTTGCCATATGGATCTGACAGCCCTTAATCTGGACTTCAGGAAAAATGAATTGCATAGCATTCATAGCTGCTTTTTCAAAATCTGAGGTAAACTTGAGAGGTTTCCAGTTCGGTATTACTGTTTTGATTAAATCAAAAACTATCTTATATGTATTCTCGTTCATTTTGGTCATGAGCACGTACACTAGTGGTATAACACGTGTGTGCTCCATGTCACTGTTGTCATCTCCGTGTATGGTGTAAATTTGTTTGAATGGAGTAGGACAACTTTTAAATGTGCCATCACCAAAAAAATGTTCTAATACCGACATAAGTTTTTTCGCCTCTTCACTAGCAAATATTAATATACGGTTAGCGTCATCGCGATAGTCTGCTATCAAAAAATCATTAAATTTCGGTGGAATTTCCACATCTTCGGGTTTGTTAAATTTGATTTTTTTAATATTCTCTTTTTTGTTTCTATTATAATAAAGTGAAGATTTAACACTTTTGAAACTAGGAACTTTTGTAACTAGTTGTATACCAGTGTCATTAATTGAGGCTATAGTTTCATTGAAAATGGTCGGTACAGGCTCAAAATTTGAATTTACAACAGCTTTTTTTAAGCTATCCAATTTTATGTCGACTTCGTTTTTAGCCACATCAGGAGTGCATTTATGTATTGTCTCTTTGACTATCGTTGTGTTTTGCTGTAAAATAAATTTGACATTGTTATTTTATCATTAACTCTGATACTATCGGGTCAGTCAAGAAAAAGATTGGATACAATACCTTCACAGTTAACGACCCACCGCATTTAACATTTTTGTGATATTTAACGCATCTCCATACAACTGTTTCTTTGTTTATTCTTTTCTTTGTGTACTGGTAACCAGCTCGTAACAATAAAGTACCACCATTTCGATTTATAAAATTTAAATCACAAGTATTATACGAACATCCTGGTACATTAGACATATTCTGCAAAATAAAACCAAGTTCTAGTTATTTATCATTGCGCATCATAGACGGAAATATGCAACCAACAATGCACATTAAAGGATGTCAATTGATTAACTTACCGTTTATATACATTTAAATTGCACAGTTTTATATGACAACAGCGCATCACACACAATTATATAAGTGATAACAGAATAAATAAAGTTGCGGTACTTAGAAAAAAATATTTTCGAAAGTACCTTCATTTCAAGTTTGTTTGTTCGCTTAAGTTAGTGTACGAGTAGGGTAGGTACTGTTCCGAAATATTAAAGTAGTTTTACATTCGACAGTTTTATTTTACAATTTTTAAGGTTCATGTTTGTTCATGAAATATATTTATTTTGTGATATTTTCATTACTCAATTATTAATGAGGGAAAAGAAATACGGAAGAAATGGTAAGGTGAGGGACAGTTTAGAAATATTAAATTTACATTCAACAGATTTTTTTTACATTTTATGTAAATGTATCATTAATGATGTGATTCTTTTTTTATAAGTATATTGATTATTCAATAATTATGTTGATTCTGTGATATTTTAATTAGGTGTTTCAAATATTAAACTCTGATTTGACACATACGTTCTTTTTATTATAAAGGGGAGAGGGAATCCTATCTACTTCGCAATTCGGGTTATGATAGGAACGACACGTCGGGTCAGGTTAGGACTAGGGTTACGTTCGAAATAAAAACTAATTATTTTTTTCATATTCCTAACCTAACCCACGACCGGGTCAGGATTTCGGGTCAGGTTCGGAATAATCGAAAAATTTAACAGCATGAAGTTAGTT
Organism: Pseudoips prasinana; assembly: GCA_951640165.1. NCBI lineage: Eukaryota > Metazoa > Arthropoda > Insecta > Lepidoptera > Nolidae > Pseudoips > Pseudoips prasinana. Next base: position 30,913,744 of record OX621243.1, on the reverse strand, counting down.
CTAGGTGGTATGAGAGTGAATTTTTACGATCGTGCATCGTAAAAATAACAGCATGACGTTAGTTCTAGGTGGTATGAAAATTGATAACTATGTTCAAGTTGTATATTAAGAAGTATAACTTCTAACGCGTGTACATAAGTACACACAAGTTTTTTTAAAATAACGTACTTTAATCTTCTACTTCATCTAGAAAATTGCTATCACTATTTAAACCGTTATAACATTTATTTTTGCTGCCTGAATTTTAATGTGAGTATAGAAAGCTGTTTTTGTTTATTTCGATTATGCTAACTTTCGAATAAAGAATACCTCAAATTGGTTCAACAGTTTGGATAGTAATAAAGACCATATTCCATATAATCTTCTTGGTTTAATAAATTAATCCTCTCTTCTCGACAAATTAATATATTTTTATATATAGAATTCGAAAGATTTTTTTATAAACACACTCTCCGTTGTCCGAGTTTGAGCGAAGATTGTAAAATTTTGTTTTTATGATACACATGCACATGTATTAACAAAGGTGCAGTGTTATTCCCTTACATTCAAAGGCTGATGGATGAATAAAATGTGACAATGAAAGAGAAAGGAGAACTAACGTGTTCTCTAATTCGCCGATTGTCTATCTATATCTAATTTTAAGCTGCTACGATGAATTTCTATTGCCCATTCCGGGCATTAACCCTAGGACCTCATTCTCAGCGACAATGCATAAGGCAATAAAGCTACCGCTATAGAAATAAGACAAAAAATAAGTCTCTCTGAAGCAAATTCTGTTGCTGATCGTACTTATGTAAGTAGGTACTCTCCATTTCTTTTCACGGTCGACACCAATGACAATACTAAAACTTGAATTAGATTCGTGTTAGTCGTGACCTGGTAACACTTATAAAGACAACGCTGCGTCGTTATTGTACTTTTGTGGTAAAGAAAGAGTTGTATACAAGGTTTAACAAAGATAATAGATGGACAAAAATGGAGATACTAAAGGAATTCCATCTTTTTTAATAAGTTTTGTTGGCAAATAAACATATGGTGAGTCGGCGAGAGTCGACTTGTTTGTTGTTATTCTATCTATATATATTATATCTTGGGATAACTAGGCACAGCCTTCTTTATGGTGCCCAGATCACTGATGAACACACATATATTTCTATATACATATATATTACAGATAAATTACAACCAGCCACAGAACAAATAATCACGCTCATCGCACAAACATTTGTTCTGGGGGAGGATCGAACCTACAACCCCTGGCTTATTATTATTCCTGCGTTCGATCAATCTCCGAGCTTGTAGTGATGGACTCGTCAGATTTCTATTATTATCTATTACTTATTATACGCGGTCGTAGTCTCAGCTGGTGACACCGAAACATCGGATTGTCTACAGTGCTACAAGATCTTGACTAGCTAAATCTAAGTCATGTAATCACCATCCGGATCGTGTAAGACGTTCCTGGGACGACAGTGCCTACTGGAGATGTCGATTGGGACTGCCACAACTATCAATCTTATTGGCATTAGGCCACTGGTCGAATATCACGACGGTTGGGAATGTTGTTCGATAATTGTATAGTTCTTGTAAATCTATACTTCTGTTTCTAACCGTACTTTCGAAAGCAGTCTTACTTAAGGCATAACCTTCCTTTAAGTAAGTATACAAACAAACAATTCACACGACACACGTTTTACGAAAGAAGGGAAAAAAATTGTTTCTTTATACAAAATGTGTCATCGATTAGTATGTGTGTTTTAACAATTGTTCACTTTAGTGGACGGGTTTAACCCTGAACTATGTCTACGGATTTCAACTAGACGTTGTATTATTAAAATAATCCTGTAGTATGGAAATAAAAACTACACAAACATGTCTCCAAACACATAAAAATCTAAATTCATTTGACATAAAGCTATATACGTGCTAAATCCTATAAAAGCTATATAAGGGGGGGGGGGGGTATAGGAATCCTCCCGAGGGGATTCTTACCTACCAGAGAATAGGCAGCAGCATCTCTTTGTGATCTATGCCCATCTTGCTGCGATCGCCAAAAACATCTGCCAACGTGATTGTCATACTCCCACATCCTGGGAGAGGCTTTTGTCCAGCTGTGGATATGATGATGATGATACTTGCTTGATTACTAGTCATTTTAGGCCCAATTGTTGCGCTATTTCAGTAAACTTGTACAGCAGCCCAAAAAGTGCCTCATTATTTAAATGCCGTCTCTTTTATAAACTAAATAGGTACTATTGTAGTTTCGCGCCGCATTGAAAGACAGGTGGGATTATTAAGTAAAATATTGCAGATACCTTCTGATATAATTATTATAATAATGATTTATTTTGTGAACTTACAACAATTGATTCATTACATATTGGATAACGATGATAGCCGCAAGAGTAAAAACTGTAGCGCAGCTATCAACGCCCGCATCCAGAGACATACGAACAATTTGTGCCAAAATATATTTTTAACTACAAATTTGTACGATCTTGATATACTTACATAATACGAACTTGCAGTTGAAGAACAAGGCTGGCTTCTACATGATATGTAATACATAATTCGGGTGGTTGTATTCTTTAATTGTCACGATACTTAGTTACTGTTATGGAAATGAACTGAAATATGTGTATAGAAAAAAAACCTGCTTCGTGCAGAACGACGAGAACAATAAGTTTGTGTCTAGTTATAATTTATTATCAGAACACGAATTTATACGTTCGAATTTCATCGTATGTGAAATTAAAATGTAACAAATATTTCAGTTATTAAAATTATGTAACAAATGGCAACAAAAATTGCGTCTTGCAGAATGACGACGAAAATAAATCTGTATCTAGTTATAACTTTACTACCCGAACCGGAATTTATATATTCGAAGTTTGTCTCATGTAAAAATACATGTTAATAAACTAAACTCTTAATTATTTAAAAGTAGTATTACCTATTTTTTACTTATATATATTCACGCCTGTTTCCCAGAGAGATAGGCAGATACAACAAATTTCCATTTTGTCTTTGGACATCTTGCTTGTTCATTCTTATGTTATGTGATAATGCTGAAAATCTATAAAAGAAATTTGACAGATTGGGGTAGCTGGATGTGCTGGCGTCTGTACTTACGACGGCGGTAGACTTAGGCGTTCAAATAGATGAAAGTTAAAAATTACTAAATCATGCCTTTAATCACAAATGTGCAAAGACAGATGGAAATCCGTTGTCTCTTCCAATCTCCCTGGGAAACTGGCGTGAATCTATGACGTCACATATGCTTATAGAAGCTGATTGAACGAATGATTTTGTCAAAATAAAAAAATCGTACTTTATTTGGACAAATAGAATAAGAACAATTTCTAAGACTGATGTCATCATCTTACGACTTTACCCGTGTTTTGACTGGCTGCACTGACAACAATCAACCGTTATTGTACTACTGTTATAGTTACACTTTTATCTCACGGTAATTTTGTGGTAATTATGAATACTGTAAACATGTAATACTTTATTTTATGTATCATCAGTTTTTACAGCGCACGTTGAATGTATTGTCGTCGAATACATTACTGCAACTTTTCAACTTTCATTGAGATCTCCATATAGAATAGAATAGAATAGATTTCTGATGAAATGGCAGTGTGTAATAAACGTCACGTGCCAATAACACACACAAGGAAACTCAGTAACAGCAACAGATTTATTTGCTTAAATTACCTAGTGAAAGTTCTGGAAAATGGCTCCAACGGTTTCGTAACTTCCATTACAGGGTAGGTATTCGGAAAGACATCACGAGATTAGTGAGCAGAGTTCTGTCGCCCATGTACTAACCATTGCGAGTATAGTTTTGAAGGTTGCGATGCAACTGAAAACAATCAATGCCGGAGACCGCAAGCGCAACACATAGTACAAGTACCTACTAATACGAAATATTTGTGTACTGTGACTATTACAACTTGATACTTCAATGCTAAACTAATAAACGAGCAATATTTCTACATAGGAAAACGGCGCTAACGATTTCGATATCATTTAATTTTTATATACTGTGGACACGGGTCTCAATCGCGATATAGATATAGGCAAATCATTACCTTGGTTACCCGACGTTTCGGCATGGATTTCCCAGCCGTGGTCACGGGTCGACTCATATCGCGATTGAGACCCGTGTCCACAGTATATAAAAATGTGTACAAATCGCGAAAGTTTAAAATCATTTAATTTGTTACTGGGATGAAAGTGTAACTAAGCGACACTAATCTCGAGGAAAAGGGTTGCTGTCATGAGAAAGTGGGTGTTGCTTAATCACTTATTTTTGGGTAATTATTCATTTGTTTGAGATAGATAGTTTAACCTACATGACTTACGAAACATTCAGCTACATAGCGGTTTAAGCTTCGTCATTCAAATGTATTAATAATAATATGCTGGGACATTATTTACACACGGTCATCTGATCCCAAATTAGGCAGAGTTTGTATTATGGACATATATCACTTAACTGAAAAACTACATATATAATACTTTTCAACCACGCCAAATATCAATATTTATTTGTATGAGATAGATAGTTTAACTACCCTACATACATGACTTATTAACACATCAGCTAGATAAAATTTTGCACAGAAGTATTATTGATATTGTTGACAAAATTGCAGGCGGAGCAAGTTATACGAAATCTATGTAAACACGGCTCTATGTAAACATATCAAGCTAAACATTTGCAGTATAAGCTGGTCTCGTGTTGTATAGGTTTTCCATACAATGACAGATCAGCTTATATTGGAAATGTATAGCTTGATATGTAGCCGTGTGTACGTAGACTTAACTAGTTTTATTTTACTTGGCAAAAGTTTCGAGATAAGAAAAGTAATCTTATTATTATAGTAATAGATCCACTCAACACTTGAAATTCCCCAGGGAAATTGCTGAAAATAAAATGTATCAGTAACTTATAAATTTGTCATAGTAGAAAAAAATATATATCAACGTAAATGTACACTGCACAAAAATTATAAATCAGAAACCTGTTACTAATAATATCTAGGGACAATATCACACAGATCATCCTAGCCCCAAACTAAGCAAAGCTTGTACTATGGGTACCAGGCGACGATATACATACTTATATAGGTAGATAAATACTTATATACCTAGAAAACATCCATGACTCAGAAACAAGTATTCGTGCTCATCACACAAATATTCCGTCACCAGCTTCGTAGGCAGGAGCACTACCAACTAGGCTACGGTGACCGTCAACTCTTATTCCATTTTTTTATGATTGAGCACAAACGCGATTTTGCGTGCAATTACATTAAAAAAATCAAATGGATAGAATATTTAATAATCTACTAAACATAATACAGGCAGGATTGTGTTAAATTATTTATACTTATTTTTTTATGATTGAACACAAACGCGTCCCTGCCTGCAATCACATTTAAAAAATCTAAACGATAAAAATATATTTAATCATCTACTAAACATAATACTACCTGTATTATGTTTAGTGGATAATGGATATGAGTTTGTTCCAATTCTTTAGTTTAAAGAAATACAATATTTAATTCTTTTTAAATGTCTTAGTGACTAAGTTTCCTAAAAATTGAGTGCTCGTGTCCTCTAAAGTGTGAAACAGTTGTGTTTCGTAGATTACTTAATATGTTGTGGTATGTGCTAAGAAGACCTCGTCTGTTTAAGTACACTTTTTAAGAGTAACCGAAGTCCACTGCTTTGTAGAATCATCAATATTCGAGTATCATTCACTTTGCATAAATGCTCTGAGGTTGGGAGAGATGGTAGTTTATTCCTATTAAATGTTTTAAAGCGCTGACACATTACAGTCCGTTTCATCTCCCTTTGGTATTATTAAACTAGGTACTAACAAAATGTATTTCAGTGGCGAGTTGGCAATTGTTTTAACAAACAAATGAAATGGTGCAATCATGATATATTTGTGAACAAAACTGAGATAGATAGGTGAGTAAACAGAGTGCGTATTTTGATCACACATTTGTTACATACGCAATTATGTATTCGTAAAGACTTTTATGGGATCTTACGAACTATGGTATATGTTTTAAGACGTTTTCCGCATTATGGAAGTCTATCCAGAGTCTATTTAGAGACTTTAAACACATGAAATACATGGACACAAAGCGCACATAGACACAGAGCGTCTCATACGCAATCAAATTATAATGATTTTTTTTATTTGAAGTAGATCTTCCCATACAAATATATAAATGATTAAAACTAAGGATAGTTTCACACAGGTTCTTGAGCATTCGTTAAAAATTATAAGGTAGTAGTTTTAGAACTTTAAACAGCTAGTTAAGTTAATAACATTGTAGTACTTCGGTTATCGAGTTCCGTTCGGTTCGTTCGCGACAACGAGCAAAGTTAACGATGTTTTCCTAGGATCATACTAGATTAGTATTATACCTTCAAAAATTGTGCTTTATAAATTTCATCCAAATCGATAGTCGTTTTCCAAATTCCAATTAATTATATCTTATTAACTTATTGTAATTATTAATTGATTCGCTACTCGTAATGATACATTTATCATTCCTGTTTAGAATATTTGTTAACAATGGTAATCGTCTACTGTACGTTTGGCGCAGTTTGTGTGACCCATAAATTGTTGTTCTCAGTCTAGGTGAGCTTTGTGGCCGTAAACTGCATATTTGTAAAGTCTCCCGTAATACAAAGATTTGATTCCCTGGTGATAACGTGGTCTTCAAAGATTTTCTTATGAACCAAAAATATTTACTCCTGAATTCATCATGCCAGCCAAAGTACGTCCACTGCTGGACAAAAGCCTCCCCAAAGAATGGGGGGATATGCCATAATCGCCAAGCTTGGCAGACGGGTTAGCAATCGCAGTTTGATGGTCATAGTTCACAGAAAAACGCTGCTGCCCTTTCTCAGGTATTCCCTCGGTCGATTTGTAGCCCCCCCCCCCCCCGCGGGATGAGATGGGGTGATGATATTCTGTGCCATCATCACACAGCAAATTCCTGAATTATTGACGTATTGTTAATTAATTGATTAATAAAAAGTGAAGATTCAAATACTGATCATAATTAATTTTTTAATAATATACTTGACAGTGATTGTGTGGCTCATCTTTGACGTAATATGTATGACAAATACATTTATTTACAGCTTGTAGAATCTATTAAATACACGGAAATCAGAAAAACACTCATTAACGTGTCATAAGCAATTCAAGAAAATTTTAATTAAGTAATTATATAATTAACTGAAAATAGAGCATAATTGTATGTGGCAAATGTGTATTAGTGTATTCTGTCAAGAAGTACAGGGAAAAGGTTAATAATGCATAACATGTTAATTCATCATTATCATATCAGCCGAAAGACGTCCACTGTTGGACAAAGGCCTCCCCCAAAGATCTTCACAATTGCCGGTCTTGCGCTATTCGCATTCAGCGGTTTCCAGCGCCCCCGCACAAGATCATCGGTCCATCTTGTGGGGGGCCTACCCACGCTGCGTCGTCCGGTTCGTGGTCGCCACTCGAGAACCTTTATAACAGCCGTTCATTCATTCAAATTTATTTTATCCTCTTCAAAGTAAGCGACTTACTAAATAATATACTTACGCTAACGAATAACATATAAATAAATTTCACAACATTTTTATACGCATTTTCGGGTATCAAGTTCAGTTCTCGCCACGAATCCTCTTTTATGTCTATCGACTGAAAACGGGTGCCGCGAAGTGGCAGTTTGAGTTTCGGAAAAAAGTTGGCTGGAGCCATATCCGATGATAACGGTGCTTTTTTTTATAGTATTTGTAGAGTTTTTGGTTAAAAATTCTTTCACAACGTTGGCCTTATGCGATTGCGCGCTGTGCAAAATCCAAGAACTTTCTATATATAAATCTGGCCATATTAGAATTATTTCTGCGGACTGTCCCTTTCCGGGGTCTTAGTTAATAATTATTGTGTGAAAACTAACATATAAACATAAGCAACATTGTTAATAACACCTAAATACTAACAAAATTATGATCTTTATCTTGTCTGAAATAAAGTTTTATTATTATTATTATATCTCAAATGCCGCATATCACTCTTTAATAACCTTATGTACTGTATTGTACTTTTGCCGCTGGCAATAGTTGGTATGTCTATATATACAAAATAGGAAACTTGAAAAGATGCGTTGAATTCTACTGCGTGACCCCTGGGTGGCGCCAAACAGTAGCAAAATTTAAAGACGTAAAGCATCGTGTTTACCGTCCAGAATACACCTTAAGAAAGATTGTACAAATAAGTTTATTTTCATTACTAGTCATGATATCTATATTATTATCACAACAGAAAATAAATATTATTATAATTCGCTAAATTGTTTTCGCTAAATGTCTGCCTATTGATAATTGTTTATTTTCATCAGTACACATGACCAACTAAATTGACAGATGCCAGAGACGTATTCTTTCAACGGGCAAACTTTAATAACAGCTCATGGATGAGGAGGAAGGGGTCAGCAATAAGTTATTGACACTATGTGTGTTCTAAGGGTCATAGAGTACGGTAACCACTCACCATCAGGTGGGCTGTATACTTTTCGTTTACTTAGTTGTACTAAAAAATACCGGACAACTGCGATTCGGACTCGGGAACGAAGGGTTCCCTCCTCCTACCTCCCTTGAATATTTGTTTTGTTTTAATTTAATTGCTTGTTTTTAAAGTGAATATATAACTAAATATTCGGTGAATATTTTAAGCATTGTCTTGTTGCCGATATTAATATCCAGCCAAAACTAGCATAAAATCACTTTTATTGTATGGGAGCCACCATAAATATATATTTCATTCATTTTTTTTATATTTTTTATAATATTGGCAACAGAAATTCATTATTTGTGAAAATTTCAACTGTCTAAATATACCAGTCCATGAGATTCAGCGTGGTGACAGACAGACAGACAGCCTTAGTAATGGACCCTATTACTAAGACTCCGCTTTTTATTTTTTCCGCGTTTTACTCTTTGGGCACAGAGCTCTAAAAAGTAATATCATACTACTACTATATTAAACGCTGTACTAATTCTTAACTAAAATAATAACAATTATATATTTACTTAATTCCATACATTTAGCTATAATTCAATATACGTAGCATTCAGTTAGTTCAATGACGCGACGCAATGATGCGTCATGCGATATTTCACGCTACATTTTATTGTAATTTATATCTAAATCGACCTAAATACTTCACACGTATTAAGAACCAAAAAAATGAAATCGTGACTATTCGTATGTGCCTACTGAATTATATGCATTCATTCAAAATTGTATAAACGTCAAATATCAAAACTGCACGCTCTACTAAGTCTTGTGGCACAAATTTATAGTTATTTTTCAAACAACCTCTACACACCATAGAACTGCGGCCATCTTGAGGTTTCGTCTACGTAGTTCAAGAATAGTCAACCGACTATTACATACAATACATTCTAAATTTGAATCGTAAATACATATAAACAAGGCTTACTATTGAACAGACTTGTAATAATAAATAGGCCATTCAAGAACGGAGTGTTGGCTTAACTCCTATGTATAAAACAAGCTAGTTACACACATATCTTGAGAATGTATGTTAATGTTGTTCGTAATCTATTTTAAAATGCAGAGATCTCGTTATTTTTGAGAACATCGAAAGGTACCATTTCTAAATTTCACTTTTTAAAAACGCATCTCGTTAGCTTCAGTTAAGATTCAAATGATTCCAATTATAGCACTTATTTTATTACATAGTTGAATATTCATGCTCAAAAGAGGTTGAACGGGAAAATTTAAATTCCGTATTTGGGGATGAAACTCAAATTTGTGCCGTATACAAGTTTGAGTGGATTAGCCGATAAAGACTTATTTCTACTCATCATTTTGTAGATTTTAAGAATGTCAGCCACTATATCGATATCGAGTTTGATACTCTAGTTCGAATGACGTTACCTCAATGTTTCTAGCTCGACCGTACACTTCACCGATGGCTTGTTACCTCGAAAACTCAATACCTCGAAGGATCTCTTCCTCGACGGGTCCTTTCTTCGATGGTACTGCTACCGCCTATATATGCTCCTACCGCCTATGAGATAAACCTTATTTTTTAAGAATGTATTACCGTACTACGTACGAATTATCGATAAAATACTTATTTCAAAGAAATAATTATAAAAACGGGTTGGTGTGGGAAATAACAGAATACGAAACTAACGTTCTCTGTTAGTTATTCCGTCTGACCCGATTGCTTTACGGGCTGTGTGAGTAAGACGGTACATTATTACCAACATTGAGCTGTTACTGAGGTTGTTTGTTAAAAGAAAACATATCATTTTTAAATACATCTCTCGGAATTTGTACCCAGGACCTCATTATTTATGGTTAGTCATACACATTAATTCTATAAAAATAGTTTTCATTTTATTTATAACTAGCTGTGCCCGCGACTTCGTTCGCGTGTTAATTAGTTTATTTTGTTATTTTTTCTAAAATAAATGTTTTTTTCTAAAATAAAAGTAGCCTAAGTTACTCCTTATTACATCAGCTATCTGCCAATAAAAGTCCCGTCAAAATCGGTCCAGCCATTTCAGAGATTAGCCGGAACAAACAGACAGACAGACAGACAAAAATTGTAAAAAAAAATATTTTGGTGTAGGTACCGTATATATATTCATATTTGTGTAGAAAAAAACGGTTATTTCAATATTACAAACAGACACTCCAATTTTATTTATTTGTATAGATGGGTAAGGCTCAAATTTTTTGCGCTATCGCACAAAGGAGAGCACAACGGAACGTGTTACAACTGAACTAATGTGTTACAACGGAATTTGTAAACCTTAGTTCACATAACCACCACGGAGTTATATTTTTTTAAATATTTCAAAAATATATATTTTTATCATGAACCATAGTTTTAAAATAAAAAAAATATTATTCTTAAGTAGGTATTTTTATTTAATGATAAAAAAAATTATTATACCTAATGGCATATGACTATGAGTATCATTTAAACAATAATCAAGAAAACCTAGATATAGAAATTATGACGTTTTATCTCTTTATCATTTGCGGCTTGGGAGGGAGCTTCATTTTTTATTACGCTTTGATTCCCGCCACTGCTTTCTGAACTCATTTTTTTCATCTTCATTTAAATCAGCAATTTTCCTTTTTCTGGCTTTTGTTCTTTCATTATTCTTCTTTTTTCAAATCTTCATATTTTGCCGCATTACTCTGTTTTAATTTTTCTCGGTACCTTCGACACCGTTCCGCCTCAGACATTGGCATCATGAAAGTAATAAATAAAAATAAATAGGTAACCAATACTTACTATGTAAAAGTTTATTCAAGTAATCAACAGCAAAATGTCAACTCAATTGGCTCAAATTTAACTTGCAAAATTTCATTACAGAAACCGGGACTGGCGAAAGTAAATAAAAGCTTTTTATTAATATTAAAGTTGCGATAGGTTAAAAAAAATATTCAAAACAATTATGTACACTTACCTTTATAAATTCTGTTGTGACACGTAGCACAATTCGTGTCACAACGTCGCACAAGGGAACAAAATTTCGACACGATCGAACCTAAAAAAAATCATAACACCAAAATTACTAGACGTACCTCTTGTGCAGTGTTATATTTCAGTAGAACAATAGTTGATTTACACGATTTAAAGCGGATATTCAAGATATCTATTCACTTAACGTCAATACAAAAGAATTTAACTTACAATTTTTTAATGACCATCCGCATGATTCACCACTTTCTCTCAAATGATACGACACCAAATGGCGGAATCGTTCAGAAATGTATCAAATATTGTGAGCCAGTGTTGCCACTTTAAATAAATGAATTCGTCATGGCATAAAATTTAACCAGTCCAAAAATATCGCGTCGCACAACCTGTCGTGTTACAACGGAAAAAAGTTCAGACACATCTAACATTGATAATATCATTAATACGCTTTGTTGTATTATAGCTGTTACCGTTTAATTTCGTCCGTTGTATTCCATAGAATGAGATATATACGGAAATAAAAGGTTGCAGTGATTAAAACAAAAATTGTGAAATGATTTGTAAGGAGCGGGCGTATGCAGACACAAAAAAATTGTATGGGAGAAAAAAAAAGCCTTTTTTATTTTTTATGTACTAAATTATATAACAGGATTACCCGGATGGAAAAAATAATGTATGTAGGAAAAATAACATAGTTTCTCTAAGTTTGAGAAATAATATAATTTTTCATACTTTTCGTTTTTTTTTATTTAGTTAAACTATACCGACACCAAATTTTTACAATATGCGCAAAAAATTTGAGCCTGTCCCAGATACGGTCTATATATTATACGGACCAAAACTTACATGCACTAATTAGAAATAGATACCTATTAAAATTATGAACATACTCAAAACCTGTATAAAGTTTTCTACCATTATACATTTGTGGCGCACTTTCGCACTTAGTGAATCGCGTTTTAGTACTTTAGGGCTACAGATCCTCGCTATTAAGAACTTCGAAATTCAGCAAGAAGGCATAATTTCGTATCGTGTATCGATGTGGCGCAATTTCGCACTAACATAAACCGCGTTTCGGTTTTGGTACATCGTTATTTTGAACTTCGAAATTCAGTACAACAACTCACATCAACCTGTTCCATCTCCCCGGTGAGCACTAATGATCTTACTCAGACCCAGGCACCAACATGAACAGTATATTACTATATATTATACTATATATAATATATACTATATATTATATACTATATATTATACTATATATTATACTATACTATATATTATAGGTCAAGCTCATAAAGTAAATAAACGCAATGGTCTACCTATTAAAAAGAAAAGTTAATCTGTTTTAATTTTGGAGTAGGATAAAAAGTCTGAAACCAAATAAAACAGATTATTCTCAAACAACTTTCACCTTTCTATCGTATAATGAATCTATATTTAAATATAAAATTAATGCATTTAATAGCTTTTATTAATAATATATTTTTTTGTTAAGAGACTGGTTTTATATGTCCTCGTTTTTATATCTGAAGAAGTTTAAACTGTTTTCCTGAAAAGAAAATCGTCGCACATTAACCTGTTATAATTAACGAAAACTTTGTTGTTGATTTTAATAATTTTCATAAAGTATATATTGTGTTGTTACATATCCATGTCTGAAGAGCGCATGAACTAATCAATCTTCCCCCTGATAATTTTTCGTTCGTGTTGCATAGCCATCACATTAGAATACACGAATGCGCCTGTGTATGCCCTCATCGTACACTTAGACATATCCTGAGTCGGTTATACTCCGTTGTGTCTGGCCTAACCGAAATATGCCAATGCCAAAAGAAAATTTACTTATAACCAGTAACTAAAGGTACCTAAACAGTTAAATAACTAAGGGTAATAAAGAAATAAAATTGCGTACCGCATTATTCAGTTTAAAATCGACACTACGTCAGTAAATACTGTGTACTTCGAAAACCACATTCACTGCCTACGCAATTAAAGCTTTTAAAGCCAATGTGTGTCCATTGAAGTAGCATCAGCTGCAAGGACAAGATGATAGAGTCATTAATGATAGTTTTAACAAAGACGTGGGAAAATATACACGCAGATACGCATATTATGATAAGGCTTCTAGAAAAAACTAAGATATGTGTGAAGGTAGACGAAACGTCGATTGTGAGAAGTTTTCAATATATTAATAGGAGGAAGTTGAACACCCAAAAGTCACTCAACAAGTCGGTCTAAGAATGAATATGGACAGCGTCCATGTAGCACTCACTCAATTAAAGGTTGGCCGAGTCTCCAACCACTTGAACTCAAACTATTCTCTTTTCAAATACTGCAGTGCCTCAAGTCGAATGATTTCGACCAGTGTATGTCGAAGTAGGTTCAAGGTCACCCAAAGAGCAATGGAGAGAATTATACTCGGAATATGCCTGCGCGATCAGAAATGTCAAAATCTGTAGGCGAGCCCAAGTAACCGACATACCCCGGAGAATTGTGTGTCGACAGGGCACACATCTCATAGAATAGACAACCGCTGGAGCAGAAAGGTTCTTGATTGGCAACCAGGAACTTGACAACATAGCGTGAGCGTGCCCTTCACAACATGCACCGACGTTCGTACAAGTGTCATGGATGCCACTGGATGCGGGCACCGCAAGATCAGCAGTTGTGGAAATCTTTGGAGAAAACTTTGTCCAGCCGTGGACGTCTTTCAGTTGATATCATGTATAATAGGAAAACTGGATAAACAAACCAATCTATATTGAAAGACTTGAGAGATACAAAATGGAAATAAACTCTTTTTAAAACATTTATAATATTTAAAATATTAACAATGAATTATCATATTGTATTTCAATCTAATATATTAGATTGAAATCGTTTTTTGAACGTTTTTCAATGTAAGGGGCTCTACAACCCGTACCTAGCCCATGTATTATTTTCTGCAGAGCGCAAATAAAATATAAAATGTTTTGAGTTACACCAAGTTCGCCGTCGTAATGTAAATATAATATGTTCTATGATCCGGTTTCGCGAAAACTGGGTTGGGAAATGCTGGGTAGTAAAAATCTTTTCTTTCACTGTAGCGCAATTTTTAATATACAGCTCAGAAGGACGTAAAACACTGAGTTAGCCTGCACCAAATGTCGGCACCAATTTGCCTAAAATGATCTTTAAGCTCTTTGCAGCTCAAAGAGTTTAATATGGCAATCTTATCATCATCCTCATCAGTCTGATTTCGTCCACTACTGACATAAATCTTGCCATTTGAAGGGGTTTACCGTAGTCACCGCGCTTGGCAAACTTAATATGGGCGCTATATGACTGCACGTTTTTTTCGCAATGGTTAAGGTGATCGTCGAGTTAGCACTTGTTTTAAGTTCAATCCTCACTCAGGGCAACTATTTTGTTGCTGTATATAGTTAGTCTAAGTCGGGGTATGTTAATGACATGACTGTAAAGTGCCAAAAAACAGTGATTATCTTTCTTTTTTTTAAATTCTGTTTTACGGCTCTGGCTTCTTTGGCCTTATGATGAAGGCTCATAAGGCCAAAGAAGCCAGAGCCGAAAAACAGAATTAAAAAAAAGAAAGATAATCACTGTTTTTTAAATATATTTTTATATAATTTATTTCCATCATTGTCAAGTAAAGTCCGTCACAGTCAAGTCATACATAGTCCTTGTCCAACCCCAGTAAAGCAGTGGAGACTTTACTAGAGGCTTTTATGGAGTTTTGGTTACAACACGGAAAATCACAATTCACGGCAATATCGCACTTTCCTCCACTTGTGTACGTTGTCGAAGATGTTATGTCAAAAAATCCACCATATTTACACATAAATACTCGAATTTACACCAGTTTTTGAAAATGAAACAATGCCCCGATGCGTCTTTTTCCGCCTTGGCGCCAAAACTCCCAGGGATCATCTCAGGTGAGAGTGTTGCCTTCATAAACTAAATTAACCTATATCGAATCCTTCCCCCCTCTCCCTTCCCCTGATGATCTCACTCACGCGCACAACTAATTTAATCATAATAATCTTATATACCCGCAGTGTATTTTGTAAGTTGGATGTTAATATAATGCACTTCCCCAGTCGAGCTGATCATAGAGTGCAAAAGCGTTATGCTCTAACTCCTTTTACTGCGTGACGGTCGCCGAATAAACTTAAAAATAATATTATTTTTAATTTTAATATGTACAAGATGTTTCCTTAGTCGTCTTAATTCTTGAAACCATATGATATATAGATATAGAGTAGCCCTGTATAAGTTTACTAATTTGGAGATGGAAATTATTTAAATTTATACATATCGTATGCCAAATACCTACTTGCTTTTATTCCGGATTGCTACATAAAATTAGAAATATTTTGATCAATATCCAAATTTAAGTTTATCCAATTCTTTTGGGATAAGAATAATCTTTATCTTTATCCGTTGTCTCTGCCTGCCCCTCTGAGAACCAGGCGTGAGTCTATAATGTAAGTAATAATCTTTATTTTTTTTAAACTTTTACTCTATAATTTTTTTTGTTTTTGCTGTGACTAAAATTCATTCGACGGTAATTCTTTTATCACAATAGGGAATATTTTTACAATATAATTATAACATCTTTGTGAGCCACTGGTATGGTGTGAAATTAATGAGTGTGGAAATTAATAGAACATGTGTGTTTTTTATTAGTGTCCACTACTAAAATATTATGACATGATATCTAAGTTACTACCAGAGAGAGAATGATATATATTTTGCGACAAATATTAGTTTATGAAAATATTATAAAATATGTTTTTTAATAATACGGAATGCCTAAAATATCGTCATTATCAAAGACGTCAAATATTTGACGAAGGCCTCAAGGGTCTCCGGGAGATCAATGGCCTGTCTTATGCCTGATCAAATCCAGCGGCTTCCTGCGAGCCTTGTAAGATCGTTGGTCCATGTCCCGGGCTATGTTGGCTAGTTGAAGTATCCTTGCGCGATCTATAGTACCCTATAGATGGCGCAAGGATACTCCAAGCATAGCCCCAGAATATATATATTTGGCTTACGTGATAAAGTTTACCCTCACTCATTAAATTTGTAATGTTTTATCAATCGTTTTAAGTTGTACTTACTTAATTAATTTAACCTTTTATATTCCTGGGGCTAGCATATCCAAAACCAGGAGACTACAAGGATCTATCCCTAAGAAGCGTACTGGATTATGTGCAGACTTCATTCAGGGCTCTAGGGATAGAATAAAAACCAGTGGGGGATAGTACAAAAGATCCTGAATGGTCGAAGTGCTGTACGCAAGTACACCCCAACAAAGATATGATATGATATTATATTAAAATAATATATTTTTATATATAAATAAGTTTAATAAATTACATAGGTACATTACAATTAAATATTAATAATTATGTTTACGTTCTCCGACAACGATGAGGAATTTTTTGACGCTATTTAGATTTAGTTTATTTTGTATCCATGTAGGTTTAATGTAGTTTTAATTATTACTTCTATAGTAATAGCTAATCTATTTTTATGAACTATTAATTATTATATTGTTATCTGTATATATAAATAAGTGTATATTAGGGGCGGAGTAACGCTGAAACTCGCACGCATAGGGCGCCCAACACGCTATTTACGGCATTGATTTGCAAACCTAGCATGAGTGAACGATGTTGCCAAACACTAAACAGTGCGTCGCCGACCTCCTTGTGTTGGTTGAATAAACTTTACGACCAATCGTTTCTAGGACATGCCAGTTGTAAAATATTCCAAACTAAGTTTAAATCTTCAATAGTTGAAACGCACATTTTAGTACCTGTTAATCTTAAGGCTTAAGTTATAATGTCGTCCATGCCGAATTTTCACCACGGCGGGCAGTCACAATAGTCATATATTTTTGTAATTTTTTCAAGTCTACAGATATGTTAAAACCAAGCAACGGGAAAGCGATAAAAATCTCAATTCACTGAAGGTATCGAGGGTAGATAATAATTTTACCGATTTCTCATTCTGTTACCTTAACTTTTACGGGAATTTAAATATCTTTAAGTGCTTTTTTTTTAATTTTTATCAAAATTAATGTGTGACCACCATGACAATTGTCGTCAATGTCAATTCAGGGTCTGCTTTTTATAAATGAAAATTAGTGAACAAATAATAATAAAATATATTTAATGTTTTATTCATAAATGTATACTCTGTATACAATAACAAATAAGAATATATTGTTGCTTGCTTGCTTATGGTATGGGCAGTGGATACCCTAGTGTCAGATTTTTTCAAGCCACTGTGACTGTTGTCTAATGACTACGACCGGAACCGACAGCTTAACGTGCCCTCCGAAGCACGGAGACGCTCAGTAATTAAACCCATTTTGTGGTCACCTATCTATGAACTGACCGCGAGCCTAGTTGCTTGCTTAACCTAAGAAGAAAAACATCCTATATTAGAAATGCACGGTGTCTCTTTATAATTAGGTAACAAAACACACACGCCGTGTATCACATCCGGAATAAAAATGTGTTTATGATTTCCTCGTCTTTTGATCTAAAGTATTTGTTTATGAATTTTAAAGTTTTTTCTCATAATATTATTCTTGTATCGTCCTGAAGCTAGATTTTATACAAACACAAATTCGAAGTTGGCACTATGTAAGTGGATACACTTCGAAAACAAAAACCACCGTACCACGTATGTAATAAGGATGATGCTAAAGACGGGTATTCATTACTTGACGGTCGTCAATTGAAGATCATACAATAATAGTTGTTTAAAATTTATGTATTTGAGATTTGAGCTCGATACGCCAGAGCTCGATGCGCTACATGTTATAAACAACAATTTAAATGGAGGTTTTTTTTACAAACGAAAGTAGTAGTTCTTTCGTACTCTGCCGCGCTTATGATAATTACAGTAAGTCACATTTTGGTCGATATTGAGTTAAATACATATTTGAAATAAGGAGACTAAGATCTACATTTCTGTATATTTAAAATGTTTAAATGTGGCCTAGAAGATAAAATAAGCTTAAGCATACTTACAGTAAGAAACGTTTAGCACCAAGGCATACTTATTATAAATACAGTATGGGCCCATACGGTTGAATTTTTTCATAAAGTTAATACAATTTCCTAGGTATTGTTGCAGTAAGTAATCTTGCTATTATTATTTTTAAGTTACGAGTATTTTTTAAGAACTGTCACCTAAACATATTCACAGTAAGTGGAACTTACTGTGTATATGGTAAGTCAGCGAATTAAATATTTGTTTATATGCGTAGTTCTAATAACAGTAAGATAACCCACTGTGATTACATTTAGAAATACTTCAAAATATGCGTAGACTTTCCTGGAATAAATTAGGTAAATACGTTAGTTACTGCAAATATTCTAAGGCGTTTTGAGTTTTGCCAGTGATGCAGGATGGGGCAAGTACGTATAATTGCAGTCGTGGACTAATCCAGAATAGAAACTGACCTGCATCTGCTGATTTTAGTACGCAGATTTTCATTAGATAAAACTTTATACGTCAGAATATTAAATAAATAAATAAAATTTAAGGCATTTGGTCTGTTATCAAATGATTCATTACTGCAAATAATCTTCAGACATCAAACATTTAGCGAAATGATTGTGTGAGGAGAAAACATAGCATAAATAGGTTAGGTTAGAATTCATTCTTATAATTTTCTTAGAGTTTGATGAATTTCGCAATGTAAAACGCTTAGGTTGTGAGGAGCAAAGTGACGAGCAAGTTAAGTTGTGAGCTTGTGATGAAAACGCACGAGCTGAGCGAGAGAAGCGAACGTGTCAGTGCCAGAAACAAATTTTTGAATTTAGAACCAGTAACGAATACCAGAATAGTTAATATTATTTGAATCTACAGGCATTATTAGGTCACCTGGTTCGAATTTGACTGAATTTACCAACAGGAAAAGCCACCCTTGTAATAAAAGTCTTCTAATGTCAAGATGCATACCATTCACTAAGCAATTAACGGAATCATCAATTTCATCATCATATTAACCAAAAGATGTCCACTATCCATATCCAGCGATTTCCAGCTACCCTCACAAGATCATCGGTCCATC
Organism: Pseudoips prasinana; assembly: GCA_951640165.1. Classification (NCBI taxonomy): domain Eukaryota; kingdom Metazoa; phylum Arthropoda; class Insecta; order Lepidoptera; family Nolidae; genus Pseudoips; species Pseudoips prasinana. The sequence goes on along the minus strand of OX621243.1, from coordinate 30,894,079 downwards.
TTGAAGGTGGCCTGCTCACGCTGCGTTCTCGGGTTCGTGGTCGCCACTTGAGAATCTTTCTGCCCCAAGGACCGTCGGTTCTATGAGCTATGTACCCCGCCCACTTCATCTTCAATTTGGCAATTCTTCCGGCTATGTCGGTTACTTTGGTTTGCCTGCGAAAATCAAGATATCTGATTCGTTCTTCCAGGGAATCTTCGAAAATAGCCCTATCCATTGCTCTTTGGGTGACCTTGATCCTTCTTAAGAGGCCCATAATGAGTAACTATGTCTAAGTTCCGTGAGTCATCACCGGCAACACACACTGGTTTAAGACTTTCATCTGTTGTTATATAGATTACCGAAAGCTGCACAGCTGACTTGGATTCCACTATTGATCTCGTTCTCGAAGTTGGTTTATCATTGATTCACATACGAAGTAGTTCGTAAAAACAATACAGTTTGTTTTGGTTGGCTCATAACGTGATTATAAATAGCTTAAAATACGAAATATGGAACTGATTTTACAATTGTGTAGTAAATATTAATAAAGCTATGTAGTTTTTATATTCAATTGTGATTTCATAAGATGTATTTTGTTTCATTTATCTATAACTAATTGAGATGGAATAATTAATTATGGTTGCGGTAATTTATGGTAGACGGCATATTTATACATATTGCTCCTAGCTATAATTACAGTAAGTGCTTAAGAAAATTATGAAAAATTTATATATTTTGTTAATTGATTTAAAAATATACCTCATTTCGTTATCATAATTGCAGTATGTACTTCATACTAACAATTGTTACAGTAAGTCACACACTTACTGTACAAATGTTAAGAAAAACTTTATTTTTGTACTATTCATTCCTTAACGTAAATATATTATCGAGCTTTTTAACTCTAATATTATATTAAAATTAAAATTGTAACTAACAAATTGTAAAACTAACCTATGTTGACGTTAAGCATTTTAGAAGACTTAGGTACAGTTTATATTTTAGGAGATATGTCAAAAGTAAAAATAAAAACTTTAACCGCCGTTTTCTCGAAAGTGTCTCCAAGGCACTTACTGTATATATCACAAGCACGGCAGTACTTTGGGATGAATGATCTTCTTCAAAACATTTTCTTTGGCGCATATATATGTGTGTATGTGTGCCTTAAGTATCCTATAATTAAAAAAATTCTGTGTGTACTTATGTACACGCGTTAGAAGTTATACTTCTTTGGCGTATGGAAAAAAAAAATTAAAATGCAGTAGTGATTAACGATAAATATTAAAATTAATCAAAAAGATTTTATTTCAATAAAAATACTAGAATATACAACTTGAACATAGTTATCAATTTTCATACCACCTAGAACTAACTTCATGCTGTTAAATTTAGGTGTCAGTGTGCGCGCGCATCGTATAAATTCACTCTCATCTAGAACTAACTTCATGCTGTAAAATTTAGGTGTCGGTGTGCGCCCGCATCGTAAAAATTCACTCTCATCATTTTTCTCCATCGCGCCAAAAGAAGAATAACTTCGAAAAGTTACACACACACGCACAGCTTCCTAATAATAGCCTTTTTAAATGGCTGGAATTATAAAAAGAGTGAATGTAAATATTTATCTGGTTTTAAGGTTAGTTCGTCACAGTTTTGAGACACTACTTCAATAAGTACGTAGACAATTGTAGCCATCCAAAATGAAAGTTTAAAACTGTTCACTACATAAGCACTTAAATATTTGGGTTGTAGAAAATAACAATCCGATGTGATGCGGAGACACTTCGGTATAGAGACGTTTAAAAGTCAAAACAAACTCAAGTGCTCTTCAAACATCAAGTTCAGTTTTTACCGAACACGGAAGATATTATGTACCTAACTTATGATATGTATTTGCAACTAAGGAGAGGTACTCTATGTCTTACAAAAATATGGCCCGGTGGTTGGTTGATTCTTGCCTTTCACGCTGCAGGTCGTGGGTTCCATTCCCACCCAGGACAGATATTTGTGTGCATGAACATGTTAGTTTGTCCTGAGTCTGGGTGTAATTATCGATATAAGTATGTATTTACAAAAGAAAAATAATATATGTATGTGTTTTAAGATAAATAATTTCATGTAAAAAAAAACGAAAATAAAAGTATGAACAGAACTTATAATCTACAAAAAATCATGAAAGATTGGGTCAGTTTTGTTCCAGGAACACTTGGTAAAATAGCTTATATCAAAATCATACATAGTAGATTTCAAGTCTTCTTTCTTTTTTGTATGTTTTATTCCGGGTTTTCTACGTTATTTGAGAAGTGATTTATTAACGATACAGATTGCTTTCGGAATGATCCCATATTTTTTAAACAGTAATAATTTCATCCACGTGTAGGTTCCTTACAAGATGGACCGATAATTTTGTTTAATGTATGTGATATTATTTTATATGTGATATTTTTTTACTATATTTGGCTATTTGGTTTTGATGACGAGTTTGTTGGCGTGGTTGGCAAATGCTTGCTTTTAGCTGCAGGACAGATATTTGTGCGCATGAACATGTCTGTTTATCCTGAGCTTAAGTGTTTCTCTATATAATATTTACAAAAGAAAAATTGTATATAATATATATAAATAAATAAATATGTAGTACCATATATCAGTTATCACTTATAAGGTTTCCATATTTCAAGCTCTGCTTAGTTTGGGATCAGATGACCGTGTGTAAATAATGTCCCAGAATATTATTATTATCATTTCGAGAAGTCGAAATAGATATGTCGTGCAAAATAATCTGTTATAGTTCATCCAATTTTAGCATGCCTGAGTGAGAGATACTTCTGATACATATTTCCTTTATCTAGAAGATTATTGCGAGTCGAGCAGTTCATATAGTGAAATAAGCGCTCATAGCTAGATGCTCTCACTGGTCCGTACACGATCGGTGAGGTTAAGCAACTAGGCTCGCGGTCAATCCATAGATGGGTGACCACCAAAGTGGTTTAATTTCTGAGCGTCCCTGTGCTTCGGAGGGTACGTTAAGCTGTCGGTCCTGGTTGTAGCCATTAGACAACAGTCGTTAAGCCATCTCAGAGGCTTACTTGGCGGCTTGAACAACTCTGACACCAGGGTAACCACTGCCCATACGATATGTAAGTAAGTATAGCGAAAACGCTATGTTTTGTTTCGCTTGAGCTAGGTTCCGTGGTAGCGCCATTCACCATCGCGTAGCAACAGACCGCCCCGGGGATTGATGAGAGCACTCGTCATTAACGGTAAGATAGTCAACCGAAAATTGAGCAGATAGCGTGGTCATTTCACTTTGTCCTACATTTTGATTACGCTTCTGTAGAGCAAAGAACTCTCTCTTTCACTAGTAATTTGTTAAAGATGGTTGTATACAATCTCTAGTCATACATTTACTCTTCAAGTCTTCAACCAATGTTAGTGTGTTCGTGGGTAAAAACCTCGGCACGGACTGAGAAAGCCTAAAGTGAAAAATTTTACAGATTTTTTCACTTCATGCTTGGGTCTGATTGAATCATTATCAACGTTAAAAGCTTTCAACGTTTATGTTTAGGATCAAAAGCAAAAAAATGTCTAATATGTTCTACACACTTATATATCGGGACTAGTCCCTCTCTCTTACCCACCACTGCAACTCCTGTAAACCAGGATCAACAGTGGCACACAATGAAATGACACTGAGCGGTGAAGCTCAGGCATGTCCCGAGGAATCACTTTAACTGTCTTGGATCCCGCAACGAATTTAATCAGAAATAATTAAAAGGAGGAGTTAGAAAATGAATGGTTCCACTTCCCTCCAGAGCAAAGCGGGAGACAGAATGATGTAAAGAGGCTATAGCCTCATAAAACGAGAGAATTGCAACTAGAGAAGCCAGCTGCAAAAGCACCGAGCATCAATTTAGGGGTCCTAAGTGAGCTGTTATATTTGATTCCAATAGTAGGTATGACAAAAGCGCTTAAACGCACGGAAGTTGTTCCTTGTTGCTACAAGATCCGTATAATAAACTACTCCAGATATTGGTTGCAAGCTTACACACTTATATAGATATTTACACCCGGACTTAGTCCTAGATGGGAATCGAACCCACGACCAGTGACGTGAAAGACAACTATCCACCCACCACACCAACCCACCCGTCATTGGCCATTTAATAATTTCTACTCCCTCCTAGGATATTATAGACATAATATATAGATATAGACATAATTACTATAATATAGTTATTAATGTTCTGTAAACCTACTAAGTTCCCAACAATTGCGCTACTAGATTTTAATGGTTAATTAAATTATTTTTCTATTGGGCTAAATCTACTTATCATATTCACACTTTTGATATTTACATAAACTTTGCATATTCATAAACTGTTTTGCTTACTAATTAACAGTTCAACTTTAAATTTGTGATGTGTATATGTTACGGCATATGTGTGCATATGTATATATCATACTAGGAGGGAAAAGAGATTATTATGACGCCAATGACGGGCCCGTTTATGTGGTAGGTGAATAGTCGTGGGTTCGATTCCCACCTCTGTATGGCCTTAGTTTGGGTGTAAATATCATAGTACAAGCTCTGCTCAGGAATTGTAATGTTTGTATTAGACATTGTTTTGCCTTTGATCCTAAATTTAAGCGTTGAGAGTTTTTATAGGTTTATTAACAAGACCAGATGAACTCAAAATATCTGTTAATATTTTCAATGCTTATTTAGTCGCATGGTGCAGGTAAGTCGTAGGTAGCATTGATGTATTACACGTAAAAGTATCTACTTATAGACTTCAGGTTGTGTATAAATTTCACAGTAAAATAATATCAGATACCTCAGTTTTTTTTATTCTCTGTACTTCTTAACCTCCGACGCAAAAAGAGAGCTGTTATAAGTTTGACGTCGATGTCTGTATGTGTGTGTGTCGGTCTGTGGCATGGTTGCTCTCAAACGGAAGAACCGATTTAGATTCGGTTATTTTCATTTGAAAGCCAGTTTCCTTGCGGCGGTTCTTAGCTATGTTCAATTTATATCTGTCAAGCAGTGTAAGAGTATCAGCTCTTTTCCATAATTATCTAGGTAATTATAGTTGCAGTCGGGGGTTTTCTGACGGTTAGGTTTCTAAAGACAATGACCGCACTAGGCAAATGAACCTGGGGTATTTTACAAGCAAGTTACAAGTCTCAGAACAAATACTCATGGGTCACACAATAGTTGTCCTGTACGGCAATCCAACCCCCGAAGCGGTGAGGCGATTATCTTAACCGCTATGCCACACGTGCAATTAAAGTATTACAATATAATAATAGTTTGTATACGGGTGACACCAGGATTAAAAAAAAAATCCAATTGATCATTATGTAAAACATACTCTGTCGAATAGTATTGACGTATTTAATTAATGATCACTATACATATATATAAATTATTTAATAAAGTACAAAAATATTAAACTAGCTGTCGGGTCGAAGTTCGTGCTACCATATTTTTTGCCGTTAATACTCTCTAAAGTATAACATTTTTAGTTCCTCCTTTCAGAGAGAAATCAAATAGCATCGAAGAAACAAACAACGTCTCATAGTGTTCTGTCTCATTCGCACACTCACTTTTCTGATTTTTTTAAATATTTGCTACTTATTTCATACAAACCTTACTATACAATATTATTCATATAAAATTTATTAAATCTATTTAGATTTAAATAAGATGAAAATAGCTGACATAGCCCAAAGAATTGCCAAACTAAAGTGGCAGTGGGTAGGGCACATAGCTCGTAGAACCGACGGAAGATGGGGCAGAAATGTTCTCGAGTGGCGACCACGAACCGAAAGACGCAGCGTGGGCAGGCCCCCTACAAGTTGGACCGACGATCTTGCAAGGATCGCGGGAAGCCGTTCGATGCGGGCAGCGCAGGACTGGCTATTGTGGAGATCCTTGGGGGAGGCCTCTAGCAGTGGACGAATTTCGGCTGATATGATGATATGGATTTAATAAATTTCACACCATAACAATCTCCGATTCCTCAGTCTCTTTTCTATTGTATATTTTGTATATTAACTGAAATGAAAGGTCATACAAAATGTATAGAATTTGATTCTCGAGCAAACTTTTGGGCCCAACATGCCGCAGTTTGGCCAATTTTTGCGAGTTTCTTGCAAACATTGGACTTGCAAATGGTGAGTAAAGGTTTCACATACAATAGTTTGTTTTCACTAGAATATACTATGCATTTGTTGGCTCGTGCCCATGACAGGTATTGTACAGGCGCCAGCACATCAAGCTACCCCAATCTGCCAAATTTCCCCAATTGAAATTGAACGAATGCGCTGCCTCTCGAAATCAGCTTGGCCAAAAGCCGCTTCTCATTCAAAATGAAGCTAAGAGAGCACATTCTAAACAACTTGTAAGCAGAATTGTGCTTTCCCTACCTAATGAATTATATATGTATGTATAGTATATTATAGTAGTAATAGTATTGTATATATTAGATATTATACATTTATGTATATACATATACATTTAACTATATATTTAAATTATTTATGTATCGAATATTTATCCAATCTCTTATACTCTTATACTTAGTGCACCTACCTACTGTATAATCTCTGCACCTCCCCAAGGTTGACTGGGAGAAAATGCCTACGGCAATAAGTCCACCTCTGTACAACTTTGTGCATAAAGTTTTGAAAATAAAAAAAAGTAGTGAAAAAGTTGAAAATCGATTACAGAAATTTGACAGATTGGGGTAGCTGGACGTGCTGGCGTCTGTACGTAGAGATATTCAAGAGGAATTTTTCAAATATAAACACAAAGCACAATAATATTAAAATCGGCTCACAAACATCCAGATAACTTTCCGTTTTCCTTCTGTTGAAGTCGGTTAAAAGCTATAAAGCAATTTGAAGTTTGTCAGATGCTCTCACCGGTCTGTCAGTGAACGGCGAGTTCAAGCAACTGGGCTCGCGGATGGGTGGTTTAATTTCTAAGAGCGTCTCCGTGCTTCGGGGGACACGTTAAGCATTAGGCAAAAATCGTTACGCCATGTCAGAGTCCAATTGGACAGCTTAAACAACTCTGACACCAGGGTCATCAGTCAGGGACATCCACTGCCCGTACAATAAGTGACTCTATGGAAAATACCCAATTTGCCTTTTCATCATTCTATTCATTAACATTATTGAGGTTTTATAGGGAAATGCTTCAAAGAAATTTGCTTGGCTTCCGACTCTTATTACAAACGCTAAATTTAATTAGTGACCGAAATTTTTTAGACAGCCATCTTAGCTATTAATAATATATAACATAAAAACACTAAAGAAATAAAATGATATTAGAAAGGATCTTAAATTTGGATGTTTATCGATTAAATTGTATATGTATATACCTACATAATTCTGTCTGTCTGTCGCTGAGCTCCGTCTGAAAAACTAGAACGATATTAATGTTGTTTTTGTTTTTTTAAGTGTTTCCATGTATATTTTGGATTCAAAATTGAACTCGGTAGATGGCGCTGCGATCAGATTCCGGTTTCTTTTTGTATGAGAGTTTCCATATCGACTTGCTATTATCAAGATCCAAGCAGACGAGCATTGTGCGCGACCGGTTGTATAACCTCAATACTTAACGGGACATTTAGTTAAAACATATTTGTTGTTTGTCTTTGTTTTCAGTCAATGCGAATTTGAACAAGAACATTGTTGCTTTCTGGGGTCACGACCACATTCTTTTTTAGTGTCAGAGCAAGACAAATCAGGCCCTCTATTTTATTTATTCAAGCACTTCCTATTAGTTCCTCTTAAGCAGTTCCCAATGTTCCGATTCTAACGCAAAAAGAATAGCTTTCTGGGTAATAACTCCCTAAGTATGGCAATTACGTAAATTCAATAACAACTGTTAGAACTCTTTCGGCGCAAATAATGTTTTTTTTTAGCCCTAAACCAAGCAAAGTTTGTACTATGGGTACCAGGCGACGATATACATACTTATATAGATAGAAAACATCCATGACTCAGAAACAAATATTCGTGCTCATCACACAAATATCTGCACTTACCGGGATTCCAACCCAGGACCACCAGCTTTGTAGGCAGGAGCACTACCAACTAGGCTATGATTGCACATGTGGTTCGAATTTCAGGAAGAGTATGTGTATTTATCGTTAAGTAAACAGTAGTACACCAAGCCGACGAGTGTGTAGGTATAAAGAAAATGAAAACAAACGAGGTGAAAGAGGTGTGCAAGGATTTGACAATTGGAAATGCGTTGTCTCTGCCTACCTCTCTGGGAAACAGGCATGAGTCAATGTATGTATTTACAGTAAGTCTAGGAGGTTTGCTCTGATTAACCTGACAATAAAAACTAGCGTGGGCTGAAGCCGTATAACAATAAAAAAAAAACTAAGTTAAACCGCGCCGGAACCTCTTTGATAATTTAATTCTTGTGACCTATGTCTTTTGTTTTTATTTCTACAGTTAGCCTAGGAGGCTTTCACTGCTTCACCAGACAATAGTTGTCTTTTATGTCGTGTTGTCGTGTGTTACTTTTGCCGTTTGTAATATTTATTGTCGCGTCGGTAAATAAATAAACATCCACATAAGCGAGTTTTAGTATCACGATTGTTGGCAAAGTCGACTACACGTTCACGTGCTGACATTACAGTTGTTTACATTTTATAATTTTATATGTTTTTCGTCTACCGTTGACTTGCGTTTACCGACAAAAACCAAAATTGGTTGGTAAATGCTTGCCTTTAACGCTGCAGATCGTGGGTTGGATTCCCACTCAGGACAGATATTTGTGTGCATGAACATGTGTTGATTATGGGTGAAATTATCTATATAAGCATGAACTTACTAAAGAAAAGTAGTATATGTAATAATATCAGTTAATCTGGTTTTATTAGTACCCGCTCTGCTTAGTTTGCGATCCGAACAGAGGCCGTGTGTGAATAATGTCCAAAAATATTATTATTAAAATAAATATAAGTACCATTTATTTTTATCAACCTATTTTTATAATAATAACAAAAAAAATATTTTTCTTTATGCAATGTGTTGCTATAGTTAGGACCAATTTCCCAGATTATTAAAAATAATTGAGAGAGCTGGAGTCGGTACCAGGCTGAAGACCTGTATGACAAATCTCCAGACTCCCCCTTCTTTTCAATCTAGTTTTAGTATCCTATACAAATGGTAGCATATAAGTAAAAAAATGTCGTATTGTAAAACAGTTCAGAGAGAGACTCTCTTATCTACTACTAATTTCTTAATTTGCACAGAACAATCTAACTGTTTTTACAAATTGCAATAGAATAGGAAATCTGATCCATTTACGACGTCCTTATCCAGATTGAGTATATTTGGATCCCCTTAATTTCTTCTGCATGGAGCTGTATTAACCCCAGAAAGAAAAGAAGTCAGTATAATAATAAAACTGTAACAAATTTTATAAAAAAAATGTTAGATTGAACCCGAAACAACATCACGCTTAGGCAGTTCAGCGACTCCCTTGACCACTGCGCCACAGGTATAATAATAATAACATCCTGGGACATTGTTCACACACGGCCATCTGATCCCAAACTACGCAGAGATTGTACTACGGAAACCAGATAACTGATATACTACTTTTCTTTGAAAATAGATACTTATATATATGATTTACACCCAGACCAGAATTTTTTTACATTTTCTCTACGTACAAACCTTCCCTGGAGTTCCATGAATAATTCAAGACCAAAATTAGCCAAATCGGTAAAGGCGTTGTTGAGTTATAACATTACAACGAAAAGTGGCATTGATTTTTATATATATAGAAGATTACATATTAGAAAATAGGTATTTGTTTTGACGTTTATGCATAATAACAATCAGAAAAAAATACAGTTGAACCTACCTACCAGTCAACCTAAATACGCCGCAGGTCCCCCTGACCTTCGGCGTGAAAGGCAGCGTATCTACCAACCACGCCAACGGGCCCGTAAACGTGCCACAACGCATGCCACTGATCTGTCCCATATCGTTTTTAACCGACTTCAAAAAAGGAGGAGGTTCTCGGTTCGACTGTATTTTTTTCTGATTGTACGTAGAGAAAATTTTAAAGAATTCTTGAAAAAGTGTAAAATCAACATCTTTTAAGAGTACCCAATTTTTTTGTTTGAATAAATGAACTTAATAATCATTTTTGTTATTACTATGCCTTATACGTCGCGAAGCACGTACCGGGCCGCTAGTTAAATATAAAAATCCTTTGAGTTTTGGCGAACATAAATATAACAATATATTGTCGATTTATAGATGCTTTTTTTTACCAGTATGCATGGAGACTCGTCAGTAGGGTTCTCTATTAACTTGTATTTATGCTTAATAACAATGGACATGTTATAATAACACGATGGTATGAAATTATACGAATTATCAGATAATAGACCTATTATTGTACATATTTATTCTCATTATATATAAAAACAGGAAGTTAATCATAACAGCACGTTTTAACTCTTTTACTAAGGATTAATTACTGGAGAATTGCAATGTAGTGGCTACGTACATTAAAAAAATAATGGTGGCCGCCACGTGTTTCATGGCAATAATATTAAGAAAATAAATATAAATGGTAATGGTAAGCGATTATTTGGGGAATTTCCAGTGGAGTACATAAATGTATTGCGCCCGCAAAAAACCACTAGGGATAGAATATAAAAATATTCATAAGAACGACACGTGACACGTGTTTCTCTCCTCCATGGAACATTGTTAAATTGGTTCGCAATACGCGGAGTGCATTCCTTACTTATTGAAGTAACGCATATGAATGTTTCCAATATTATTGATTGGTTGATGTTTAGCGGAATTGACAAATTTATTTCTTCTAATAAAGTAGTTCTGCAACGATACGTGTCTTTCGCCACTCCATCGACCATTATGAAGTTGGTTGGCAGAAAGTCAAGTGTGTCCCTTATTTATTAACATGGCCCTTCATTAAGACTCATATTTTAGGAGACGGATGTTTTTTCCAATTGGATCACAGCTTGATTAGCCTATATATAGCGGACGTAAGATATTTGTTTCTTGACATCAAGTAGATTGCTGTTCTGTAACGACACGTGTTTCACTCCCCCATGGAACATTATAAAGTTGGTTGGCAACGTGTGCTCTCGATTATTGGTATATTCGTGCATATTATATTTGACAGATATTAATGTTTCTAGTTGAGTCTCACCTTGATTAACGGATGTTTTGCGGAATTGACACGTATCGTTTTACTTAGCATCTAAATGTTCAATTTTGATTATAATAAAAGTCGTCGATAGCCATGTTAAAAGTAAATATATAAAAAATGTTTATAAAGTAATATAGTTTTGTCCTAAATATAGCCTTATAAGACTTTATTACCTCTTTCCAATTTTTTTGCTATTAGGTAGCGTTGAAAGCCTCAATTTAATATTAAACAGGAAATATTTATTTTTAGCTACAATATTTTCGACGTAATTTTCATTTCTTGTAAGTGTGTTATTTTGGGAGTTAATCTTGCTTGCTTAGGTTATTATTAATCATAAACCTTCCTGATTGAATTTCGTCAATGGTGGCCAGTCTCAATGGGGACAAACCATCTGCGCGAAAACAGAAGTATTAAGTACATGTGACTGGGGTGACACTCCGCTAACTTCCTGAACCCAAACTGATGTTGAGAACTATTAACCCAACCCGGGATTTGAATTTCTTATAATCGACATCATCCGCGGTTGGACACGGTCCCTCTAGACCCACAAGGTAATAATACCTTTAATATATCAATACATAAAACTACATGTTTTTTTGAACAGACAAGAAAAGTTATACATTATACCTCTAAGTAAAGACGCCAGCACATCCAGCTACCCCAATCTGTCAAATTTCTTTTATAGATTTTCAACTTTATCGCATAAGCATAATGTTCACTTTCAATTGGGGAAATTTGACAGATTGGGGTAGCTTGATGTGCTGGCGTCTGTAAATTATTAATAGCGCCTGAATTGTTCCCAAATAAAAATAGGTGCAAAAAGAAATCTCATTGACAACTCTTAACTTAACATTCAAAGAAACATCTTCGCGGACAATTGCGAGGTAAACTGTTTTAAATCGTTCGCTACCAACTTTTTTCATTTCCTTAACCGTAAAGAATTGATGTTAATAATACTTGGAAGAAGTTAAAAACTTTCTACCTGCGGGTGTCATTGAGAAACAGGGTGAGTGATCTTCAGAAATAATGGTATGTTTTCATTATACGGTATTCTGTCGACTTGAGTATTTTTTTTTAATTATGAACACTTTAATGCCTTTGAACTTATGCTTTTGACTGCCTCGTTGGTCTAGAGGTAGCGTGTCCACCCGCAGAGAACGAGGTCCTGGGTTCAAATTTCTAATCGAATCCCGGATCGCGCCAAAATTGACTGGGATTATTCTGTAAAAAGAAAAATTTCTCAGTCTGGGAGTTGGTGGTATTATACCCCCGTGCCTCGGAGACGCACGTTAAGCCGTCGGTCCTGTACCTGACCTCTTTCTGGTTGTGTCGCTAGTCGTCCCATCGGTTCATGAGAGTGATGGAATAGAAAGTGCAACTGTGTTTGCGCACACACTGATGCACTATAATACCTATGTCCCGCGCAGATGGCTAATCTCTATTGAGACTGGCCGCCGTGGCCGAAATTCAGTTAGTGATGTTACTGATGTTCTCATCGATCTGTAACTAATCAGCATGGTGAAGCACCTAGGGACGCAGTCGTTCTATAATAGGGTGACCTGACCGCCTACGTCGTTAAATTTCCGAGCGTAGGTACATTTTTCATCATTTTTATCCTTATTCTTGGATGGGTAGTTATTTTCTTTTTGTTTATTTTGCATGTTGACTTGTACCACTTAGTTTAGTTTCGTTGGTAACTTAAGCTCCCTAAGTTGTGACCACGTGTATCCAAGTAAGAAAGAAATAATTTTAATTTCAAATCACGTACGGAAAATGTGGTAGGTATAACAATTTTAGTAAATATTTTTATAGATTTATAAATAGATAGTATCCGTAGGTAATATGGCATGAAAAATGAAAGTAAAGTTAGTCAATATGATAAACTAGCTATGTGGTTTACAGTAGACGATATCAGGCTGATGATGATGATGATGATGATGAAAGTGGTTGAATCGTTGCTGGGATCAATGATGTTCTTCAAAGTAAAGTCGAAATTTGGCGTAAACAAGATGAACAAGTCAAGATGAACTACGAAGTATTGGCTAATTGGCTTTCGACAAAGCCTCAATTCGGCTGACTTACTTTAAATCACGCATAACTCCGCGGCGCGAAGCTGATATTAACAAAAAAAAAAATGGAAAAGCAGAATAATGGACGAGTAATCAATTCCAATTGGCTGACATCACAAGCGAAGATCTAATTCGACGGTCACCGTAGCCTAGTTGTAGTGCTCCTGCCTACGAAGCTGGTTGTCCTGGGTTCGAATCCCGGTAAGTGCAAATATTTGTGTGATGAGCACGAATATTTGTTTCTGAGTCATGGATATTTTCTATGTATTTAAGTATTTATCTATCTATATAAGTATGTATATCGTCGCCTGGTACCCATAGTATAAGCATTGCTTAGTTTGGGGCTAGGATGATCTGTGAGACATTGTCCCTAGATATTTATTATAAAATAAAATAAAAATATATTATATGGTCTATGAAGCATTTTATCTCAAAATTTAGTTTCACTACAGTTTAAAAATACATAGACGCTTCGACGGTGACATATCACTCCACTTGGCTGGGTCAACTATACCATTAGGTACCTGCTTTTAAATGAAAAATTTCATTCGGTAAAATGTTTTATTTTTATTAAGACAATGCCCGCCCTGGTTTTTCCCCTTTTTACTATACAAACACATAATTGACGATAAAAATACTCATTCGATTCAACAACACTATTTATGGGCACAAGTTGTTGTCATGTGCGGGAATCGACCCCGGGATATGAAGTGGCGAGGCTACTGTCTTAACCGCTGCGCTATACGTGCGGTCAAAATAGGTCTAACCGAATCGATAGCAATAGAAGAGGTTAAGTAACATGGTGGGCGCTCATGTGTCTATAATGATAATGATGTCCTAAAGGCCGAATTTAGGCCACGGCGGCCAGTCTCAATCGAGACTACCCAACTGTGTAAGACATATTATTATAGTGCACAAGTCTTATTAACCGATGGGACGACTAGCGACACGACTGGAAAGAAGAACTCCGAGGCACGGGCGTGGAATACCGCCAACTCCCGGGCTGATGATGAGAAATTTTCTGTTCGGAAAAATCCCAAAATGATTTTTGGTCCGACCTGGGATTTGAACCCAGGACCTCTGCGGTGTCTATAGTAGACTGCCAAAGAGATTTTAATGCTGATCGTCTTTAGTTTCTTCGGAGGATAAGCTCAGCCAGCAGTTTTTATCATTATTCTCAACTCATATGCCTACTGGACAAAGATACCCCTTGTATCAGATTACACTATTGACTTTACACCTTCTACGTGTAAAAACTCTTATTTAGACATTACGAATAGACATAATTAGAATTTTGTTTATTTCACTAGCCATGCTTGTATAAAATAAAATAAAAAATATATTACCATTTACAATACAATACATGCTAGTATAAAATAAATAAAATTCTAATGACTGTTCGTAATGTCTAAACAACAGTTCCCCGTCTTCGCACGGGTAGATAAATAGACAATTTTTAAAAATAAATGGTTATTTTACCTTAAGAGGCTGACCTAATTTGATCACACCCGTGTTAATTACCAAGTACGGGTCAAATAGAGTGTACCGAAAACTTTTTTACAACACTTTAATCATAATATAATTCTTTAAAATGAATTATCTAAATTATATAGCGAAAAAACACACTATAGCGAATCATTGACCGTAAGAGAAATCTAATACAACTAAGATTTTTAATAACATAAAATGCATTACATATAGATAATAGTAAAAAGTAATTGGGAAATTAATTGTAATTTTTAGAGATTTTACTTGGTTTTTACATTTTATGAAGTGACTTGGTGATTCTATTTCATCGTGTGAAAGCATTTGAATCATGTTTTAGGATCATTCTTCCAGATGTAGTCAAAAATAGCGCAGTTATATTTTTTTAACACGATGCACTTACCGAAAATCACAAATTATGCTGATGTTAGCGCCTTATTTTTAATAATATTTAAATATCACTAGACCAATTTTTTTTTAATAATAATATCCAGGGACAATGTCACACAGATCATCCTAGCCCCAAACTAAGCAAAGCTTGTACTATGGGTACCAGGAGACGATATACATACTTATATAGATAGATAAATACTTAAATACATAGAAAACATCGATGACTCAGAAACAAATGTTCGTGCTCATCACACAAATATTTGCACTTACCGGGATTCGAACCCAGGACCAGCTTCGTAGGCACTAGCAATTATATAAATATAGCCATAAGAAACCACTTAGGTTTATATTTGAGCTAGCAGTAACAATTTAATATTTAAATAGACGGGGACTATATGAGACTAAATCAATTTCAACTTTCAATTTCACTTTGAAATAAGGTTTAAATTTAATGAAAAAATATAAGAGCAAAAAATTAAGGCTAAGGATTTTTTCATTTATACATACATTTATGTGACATTAATCACATAAATGTATGTATAAATGAAAAAATCACTTGTAAATTATATAAAGTGTGTATGAAATTTATATTATCATTACAAAATGGTACATTACTGATCGAAGATTACAATTCATTTATAAAGTATTTTTTTAGTTATTTTGTATATAAATTAATTATCAGTTTATATTAAAAAAAATATCTCCATGACGATTTAACAAAATTATGTGTTTAAGAAAATCTGTTATATGTTCAACTATACTAAACATAGAACCTCTTCTTTTTCTATTTAGTAGTGTTATTAATAAGAAGTATATTATTTTATATCATCAATAGTTTAACAGTGCACGCGAAACGATGATATTTATAGGCGTTTATTTATATCATGGATTTGCGTTTCGTTGGAATCTTAAATTATTTGAAAATAAAGTATGGACTATGTCTAGGTAAAAGCATTTTTAAAATCAGTATTGTAGTTTTTGAGTTTATGTATTACAAACAGACACATCAAAAATTAAATATTTCTATTATTATTATAATAATATCTTTATAATATTAGATTGGACAATAAAGTAATTTAATATAAATAATGATAATTTTCTTATTTTAAAATATCTTGCAGTCTTTCAGTTCGTATATACCGTAGCTCCGCCGGAGTATTTTGCCGGCATTCAACACGTGGTCGCTCTCTACAGGTTAAACAGGTAGCTGAGAGGCGCGTCAGCCGGTGAAAGTGTCGGTCGATCCCCACGCAATATTATTGACTTTAACTCAGTCGAGGTCAAGCGCACAACAAGTTTCGTTCCCATTATTTACCATTCTTTACGAAGTAAAAGTCCGCGCAATGTTGCTCATTACGTATAGAATGTTTTTGCCATAATTTATCTCTTTCATATATTTTAGCGTCTAAGTGTTAATTTGTGAACGTATTTTTTATTTATTTTCTTTTGATCGTTAAGACTGCTACTAAACTACTTTCACAAATATTAAATTCTATTGTTGTATCTTTCATCTTTATCGCATAGGCAGTGATGTCAGATAATAATATCCGGGGACATTATTTACACACGTCCATCTGATCCCAAACTAAGCAGAGCTTGTACTATGGAAATCAGATAACTGATATACATACTACAAATAATATTTTTTTTTAAATACAATTCTCAGGACAAACAGACATGTTCATGCCACAAATATCTGTCCTGGGTGGGAATCGAACCCACGACCTCCGGCGTGAAAAGCATGCGTTTGCCAACCACCCCAACAGGCCTGTCAGATAAAACTGTCCTCTAATGACAGCAACCGGGACCGACCGCTTAACGTAAGTTAGTAATTAGTATTTAGTAATTTTAACCTTTATTTATTTGAACACCATTTAAGAAATCGATATTCGGCGACTTAGCCGGTAGAGCCTCTGATTAGGATCCAATTTCCAGCTCTCTTCAGGAGTTGTAAGAGGATGCAACCAAAGCGGTCAGCGTTGCCCAATTTTGGACAGATTAAATTTAAATCTTACCATCGAGGCGATAACAAGAATTGTAAAGAAACATACTAAGTATGCTACTTTCACAAATATAAATTCAATTGTTGGATTGTTTACTATTTAGTCTAGACAGAATGGGACCTAAGACACTTGAAAAATTAGCACAGCGTAGCATTATTTATTACAACAATGGGCGTAACTAAATGTTCTTTTGTGTATGCTATAGAATAATGTGGGTTTTTGTTTACAATAGTAATGGAGGAAACAGCTATTATACTCCAATAATGTCAAAACCTTTGAAATTGGGTCGAGTTTAATAAGCTCCAGTATGAATATTATCATCAATATTTTCATTTCTTAAACATTTAGTTGATCTATCTGAGAGACGCGGTCAGTCAAAAAGATTACAACTTTATAATTTCATTTTATTAAAGACCAGTGTCGTTAAAAATAAAAAAAGACGTGTGGCACTCGGAGACTGCCGCGGTAAAGCTATTGCATAGCATTTTTTATCAACTTATGCAATTATAATTATTTATTTATTTTATAATACTGCATTTGTGATAATAATAATAAAATGAATGTATATAGAGTACCTACTAACTCATTTTCTTTCACAATTTTTTCGTGACTTTCTTCATTAACAAATGCACTTTGTTTATTAATATTTAAAACACTTTGTACACAAATTATACGAGTACAGTTATTCACTGTTGTACGTAGATGAGAAATACCTATACACCTATATACTTTCTCACAAACAGCTGATTACGGTAGTTTTCCAATACAACCAATGCCACCTAAAGGCGGGTTGCTGAACTAAAGAGACAAGCGTGATATTTCAAAAAGTCATTAAAAGTTCTGGTATTTATCGATAGATGGCGGTCGGAGTGGGGGGTGTTAGGTTTTTTTCGTTACAGAATTTCTGGATTCAGTCTCCACGCTCAAGGCCTGCGATAGAAGCTATGCAATAGCTTAATAAACTGAACACTAGGGAAATTAATCCCTGTCTACCACGTACTTTATAAACATATATTTGATGGAAACAGTACACTCAGACTTAGAGCAACTATGTATAAAACATCCATCTGATTGTATATTCGGAACCTTTTATTTAAGCGATTGGGAAGGTTAAGCGACTAGACTCGCGGTCAGTCTATAGATGAGTGACCAGCAAAGTGTTTTAATTTCTGACCATCTCCGTGCTTCAGAGGGCACGTTAAGCTGTCGATACCGGTTGTAGTCGTTAGACAACAGTCGTTAAGGCATGTCAGAGGCCTTTTGGGTGGCTTGAACAACTCTGACACTGGTAACCACAGCCCATACGATAAGTAAGTAGAGCGCATAGAGCGGTTAATAAAAATGACCAACGCCATCTAGTGACAAGTTGATGAAGTGAAATATACATAATATTTTTTTTATCCAGAACTAAAAGATACATAGACAGGTATTATATACAACTTGTAGGAGTATCCGTTATTTTATCCTCTTCTAAGGTAAAGTAAGCCAACACGGTATGTATTGGTTTATGAGCGCGGTTAGCATATCGAGTCCAAAGATTGCATCTTTGCTAGAACCTCGTTTGCCTCAGTTACTCGTGTTACAACATTAATAATTACTATTTACAAAGAAAACACTGATTTATCTAGTTTTCATTTCATAACTAACATGGAAATGTATGAATACAGAGTAGCTTGTTAGGTTAATAATGCTAAATGTTACTTTTTTATTTTTTTTTCTTTGTAAAAGACCACGCCCGCATTAGGGAATCTATTCCCTGTGTTGCGGGGTACTTTACAAACATATAATAGACGGACAAAAATTACATCCAGACTCAGAACAACTATTTATGGATCACACAAATAGTTGTCTGGTGCGGGACTCGAACCCACGACACGCAGCGGCGACGAGACTGTCTTAGCCGCTACGCCACACGTGCAGTTTAATTTATATTTGGTAGTAACATTTAATAGAAAAGAAAGATATCCTGAATGCCCAAATCTAAGGAGATAATTTAACTCCTTAATTATGCAGTCCACGTTCGGAAAAAATGTTATCACACCTTAGCTACGATAGAGAGTTCTTACTCAGATCAGGACCTTTATACTGTAAAATTTTAGAAGTTTTTCCCAATCACGCTTAGGCTGTTTAATGAGCTCAGTGTGATGGTTACACAGGACTACGGCATGGGGCCCTTCAAAAATGTGGTACAAAGTTTCAGCAATTTATAAACCCCATGTCAGACACGAAAAATGTGCGTGCACATTGTCAGATCGGCTGACTACGTAGAATAATGACAAATGCTAAAATAGCAAATTTGCAAATGCCATAAATGTCAGATAGTCAAATACGAATATTGCCATGATTACATGAAATCTACAACATGACCAACAGTCAAGAAGATGCAATGAAACACTATCTCTGAT
The DNA here is from genome assembly GCA_951640165.1 of Pseudoips prasinana. NCBI lineage: Eukaryota > Metazoa > Arthropoda > Insecta > Lepidoptera > Nolidae > Pseudoips > Pseudoips prasinana. The sequence continues at coordinate 30,874,521 of OX621243.1, read as the reverse complement.
TTTTATCAGTTTGATAACCCACATTTTTTTTATTATTATTTGTTTTTATATGAGAGGGATATGATTTTTGAAGACCTATCCATAGACACCCCACATGTATGGGTACGATGAAAATTTTTTTTTTGAGTTTCAGTTCTATGTATGGGGACTCCCCAAAATTATTATTATTTTTCTATTTTTGTGTAAAATCCTAATGCGGTTCACAGAATACATCTACTTACCAAGTTTCAGCAGTAGAGCTCTTATAGTTTCAGAAAAAAGTGGCTGTGACATACGGACGGACAGACAGACAGACAGACATGACTAATCTATAAGGGTTCCGTTTTTTGCCATTTGGCTACGGAACCCTAAAAAGAGATTTTTATTTTTGGGAGTTGGCGGTATTACGCCCACATGCCTCGGAGAGCAGGTATAGCAGTAGGTCTTGTATCTAAACTCTTTCCGGTCGTGCCGTTAGACGCCCCATCGGATCATGAGAGTGATGGAATAGAAAGTGCGCCTGTTTTGGCGCATACACATCATCATCATGTCAGCCAAAATGCGTCCACTGCTGGATAAAAGCCTCCTCAAAGAATAGGGACATATTATTATGCCTTAATCGCGACGATTGGCAGACGGGTTGGCGATCGCAGTTTGATGGTCATAGTTCACAGAAAAACGTTGTCTTCAAAGATTTTCTTATGAACGAAAAATATTTACTCCTGAATTCATCATGCCAGCCAAAGTACGTCCACTGCTGGACAAAAGCCTCCCCAAAGAATGGGGGGATATGCCATAATCGCCAAGCTTGGCAGACGGGTTAACAATCGCAGTTTGATGGTCATAGTTCACAGAAAAACTTTGCTGCCCATTCTCCGGTAGGTATTCCCTCGGGACGATTTCTACGCCCCCTACGGGATAAGATGGGGTGATGATATTCTTCGCCATCACCACACAGCGGCACACACATAAGGACATTATTATTATTACAAAAAGGAGGAATCTACTTAGCTGTAATTTGTATTCCCATAAAGTTATTATTATCATCCTCAAAGCACTTCAAATTATACATTCTGGTAATTTTAGGCCCATCAAAACTTCAGTTGGATTAAAATAACAAATTTAGACTACTGGCAGTATTCAACCCAGCAGTTTTCAATTCAACCTAAATAGCTAAAATAATCTTATTAGGACATTATGTTCTATAATGTACTTACTAATTATTTCAATTAAACGGAATTATTTAGGAATCTCCAAACCCTCTGAGTTTCGTTCATAAAGTATACTCGTCGTTAATTTAGGATTAAGGAATTTTGGTTTAAATATATAATATCAAACGATGTTATTAGGCATGTCAATTTACCAATACTTAACCCTTCTACTGCGATCAATGATTAAGTGACATTTTATGTACATATAGATACTTTATTAATTATTGTATATATCATCAATAGCTTTCGGAGCGCACCGAAAATAATGATTTTTATTGTCCATTTTGTTGGTTACTTAGGTTAAATTTTGTAATTTTTGTAGGCATGGGCATGTATTTATAAAAGCACGGGTTTTTATTTATTGTTTAGTCTACTCGCTGATAATTTAGTTTTTTATAATAATATATAATATAATAAATTCATAAGTGGATATAATGGATATAGTATACAACTTTACTGCACATAGTGTGATAAAAAATCTAATTTGAAAACTGATAAATATTTTAAAAGTCATATAGTTGCACATTTTAGCGTCGCTCGTTTCATCACTAATTAAGACACCTGCTTTAACCATCTTCGACACTTGACTTAAGACCCTTGATTAATTGTGATGGTTATCAAAAACCAGATCCTGAATACACATAGGAAATTGGAAAGATGACAAGATAGGTATGTATATTTTTAGATTCATATAATTATATGCATCTAAAATTTATCTAGTAGTAATATGCATGGGAGTTTTCCATGCAAACAATAGAATAATCAAAGGCCACCCAAGGCTATCTTAGCTCAGATTTGACGAGTTAAATGGCCAAGGTTTTGTGCACTGTCATTAAATTCAGTGAAGGAATTTCTATCTGTAAAAGTTATTCGAAAGTTAAATCATTAATAATATTGTAAAGTCGTGAATGAGAACTTTCACAACTGTCATATATACGTACAGCAAGTGGTCGACGAGTGGTGCATTATGTTGCTCACTAGTTGACAGTAGAGGTATATAAACAGTTTACAGTGACTGACGAAAATGAACTCTTTTGTTGAAAGTGCAGAGTTGAATTCACCTTGCACGAAATGAGCACGTATGATGACAATATTATTATGATATATGACCCTCTTCAACTTTCGTACTTAAATTTTGTACAAATTTGTTGTCATCCGATTTTAACTAAATTTATATGAGAACATGCAGAGATTATTATCAATATCGAGACATAAGCAACGAAAAAATCGCGTAACATGCATATCAAACAAATAGTTGAATAAATAACCTCCTTCTTTGTGAAGTTGGTTAACAGTAGCCTTTTACAACAATTAAGATGTCTTTTGGTATCCATTAATAACATCTTTATTTGCGTCAATGAAATCCAAACCTAAATTTGACTCTACTGCAGTACATTGAGGACACATTTTCGTCTACCAAAACACTACGACTGTCGTCGAGTACATTGTCAATGTGTAAGTACCATTTCGCCATTTGCAAAATCGCATACTCCATCCAATAATTGCTTAACAAGTGTTCAAACGTACCCGGCGCCGGGCGATTGGAAATTGACCTTGTAAAACATTTACCCGCTACCAAGTCCGACTTATAAAGACATCGCTGAATCGTTCGATTTTTTTAACGTGTTTTCAAGTTCAGGATTATTTGGAACTGTGATATCGATACAATAATCACAATATAACGTTTAATATGTAAGTCTATCTATTTGGATCACTTTTTTTTGAATCGGCTTGATTAAAATTTATAAAGACATTGTAGAATCGTTCGATTTTTGAAATGTGTTTCTTCAAGTTCCGAACTATTGGAAATATTTATTTCGATCTATTTATTTGTTTTATCTAAATTGGTTCGAACTTCGATTACACTTTTGTAAAGAGATTATAATATTAATAAGTATGTAGTGTTCCTTACAGAATTAGGTTAATAAATAAATAACTTGGGACAACGAACATACTGCCATCTGATCCCAAACTAGGGAGAGCGGTAACGAAACAAATGATAACATACTTATATATTTCTAAATACAAAGTATTTAGATGAAATATATAATTACACCCAGACACAGAACAAATAATCACGTTCATCACACAAATATTTGTCCTGGGTAGAGATCGAAGCCACGACCTCTAGTTAAGCAGTCAGATTCACTGACCAGTAGACCAACCAACTAAGTTTAGTTGATATCCATTGATATTAAAAAACCCTTTTTTATATATCAATGTTGTTATAGCATAAAACGGAGGCACTATAATGCTATAATCTGGAGCTGATTATAAGCGAATGATCACTTAGAATATTAATAATTCGCTCTATAATCAGCTATCAGTCTTAAAATATGAATACTTAAAATCGTCTTCACAAGAAAAGATGGGTTGCTCTTGACCTCAATTAACTAGTTCCGTATTAATGTGCAATAATGAGTGTTATGATAAATAATATTCAGTGACCTAGTAACATGCGGAAATGTAAAACCTATACGCAGTTATTACGGACAGGCCGAGCTCTACACCAGCGTACCCAGCATGGTTATAAAAGGCTCATGTTTCTCTTAAACGTTCGGCTAACTCAATCTTAGAAAAACAAAAAGAATTCGAGAGTAAGGATTGGCTGTTTGCACGGGATACGTGGCATGGGTGATAATACGCGACATGAGTGATACGTGACATGAGTGATACGTGACGTGACGCAGACGTCTGTAATATCTGAGTTATGGGATATGTTTTCAATTGTCGCCATGCTAGCTGGCAGATAGTTATAAACTTCTGTAGTAGCAAGTGAGTTATAATCAGCGAAGGAATATTGTTATTTATCATTGTTTTACGGGAGAGTTTGAAATGAGTGCAGCGAAATGTATTTTTATTGTTGTTAGAAAGTTCTGACAAATGTATTACCAATTTTTAAATACAAGTGTGTGGCCTGGTTCTACACGGGATTATTTGTAAGTTTTTGATATTATTACAATAAATTAAAGTTTAAAAATAACTAATTATATAAGCTATATTATGATGTCAAACACCTGATAAATATTAAACTTAAACTAATCCAAATGTTTCACAATTATAAAAAAATATATATTATAAATTATTTTTATAGAATATCAAAATATTCTTACGATAATGTGTCTACATTAATAAGTGAAAATAGTCTAGATAAATCATTAATAATATATATATTTTTAATAATTATAAAACATTTGGGTTTCACTTTTATAATTATACTCTTCCACTTATTTCATTCGGAACAATAAAATGCCACATCTACGTTTATTACGCATATATGTACATACGTGGAGCAAGCGTTGAACAAAACCTTCCTAAAAATGCATCATTGCATCTCAAGGTAAGTAACTACTATAACGATCTGTTACTCCAGATGCCTTCGGGATCATTTGATATTGGAATAAAATACGTAGGATTCAACTTGGATTATATTATTTTTACTTTTACTATAATACGTTACAGCATGTTCACTCTTAGGATTCTGTCGTAGACTCTGACAGATAAAATTATCTCTATCAAACTTATTTTTAAATATTTCTTTTTAATACGTTTTCCTTGACGAACGAAGGTGCAGGACCATGAAGATCGTCACACTACTCTGTGTCAAAGGGCGAACCCCAAATGTGGTGCCCTCTGGTGTTCTCGCCTCTATTGTCCAGAGAAGCAGTGAAAGCTTCAAAGGCTAACTGTTAATATCATGTTAAAATAAAAGGCTCCTTTTATTACATCACGTTAACTTTATATACACGTCATGACATAGCGAAACTATACGTTTATGTATAAGATGCCTTATACGTATATATATAAAATGAGTTTGCCATAATCGGGCAAAAAACAGTGCCTCGTCTCGGCGAATAAAGTTTCTCTTTCGTTATTACGATCGTTATATAGGAACTCGTAATAGTGCGCCGATCACGTGTCTTGATAGTAATTTAAATCATTAAAGGCTTTCTTCGACCGCTATACCATGTGAATGATTGTCTCATGGGTGATTATAGTTATGGCATTGAAATGGAGTGAATTTAACCTTGGAGTGCCATATATACGAATGTTTTTCCTAACCTAACCGGGTTAGGTTAGATGTAAGATGAAGTTATGTTAGTGTATCGGTTCATCATCATATCGTAATGTGAGCCAAATGACATCCACTACTGGCTTCCCCAAAGATCTCCACAATTCCTTGTCTTGCGCTACCCGACCCGCATCCTGCCTCAAAAGATCATCGGTCTGTCTTGTAGGGGTCTGCCCACCCTCCGTCTTCCGGTTCGTGGTCGGCATGCAAGTACCTTTTTGCTCCAGCGGCCATCGGTTTTTTGAGCTATATGCCCTGCCCACTGCCAGTTCAACTTGGCAATTCTTCGGGCTATGTCTGTTACACTATAATAGGATATCCTTAAGTAAAGGCGTGTATACAAAACTTTACAGGCCAAGCCTCATACTGTGCTGTGGTTTTGGCCATGTTAGTCTTTGTAAGGGGTTAGTAGGGCTTCTTATAATGAGTATCCTGTCTGCACCTCTATTAGAGAAGGTAATATTTATCTATAAACCCATAAATAAGGTAACCTTGTATAAATTTTCTTATTAATCCAAAAATGTTCCTAGTTATGTGCAAAGTATGAAGTAAGATTTCAATAGGATTGACATTTCTTTTTATTGTCTTTAAGAAGACAACGCCCGCACTAGGGCATGTAATAATAACCCCTGTGTCGCGGGATACTTCACAAACATATATAGATGGACACAAATTACATCCAGACTCAGAACAACTATTTGTGGGTCACACAAATAGTTGTCCGGCGCGTTGAACCCGCGAAACGAACCGGCGAGGCGTCTGTCTTAGCCGCTGCGACACACGTGTAGTCAAATATTGTATCAAAGTCCCAAAAAAAAGATAATAAAAGGAAACAACCAAGAAACTCCTTATTATGGTGGCACCTTTTCCTAGCGATTACAATATCCGTAGGGGTACTCGTACATCCACCTCATGTCATTGCACTGTTTAATCTGTGCGCAAAGCGTGACGTGTCCAAGTAGGTACTAATTATTGTAACATGCACTAAGTACGAACAAGTGAAAGTAAACAGACAATATGATGACACTGCTATTAACCTACGACACATGCGCTAGTGGCGCAGTAGTTACCTAAACTGCTGCGCTCTCGTGTTTAGAATTCGGAACCCGCATAGAATCACTATTTGACGGTCACCGTAGCCTAGTTGGTAGTGATCCTGCCTACGAAGCTGGTGGTCCTGGGTTCGAATCCCGGTAAGTGCAAATATTTGTGTGATGAGCACGAATATTTGTTTCTGAGTCATGGATGTTTTCTATTTATATAAGTATCTATTTATCTATATAAGTATGTATATCGTCGCCTGGTACCCATAATACAAGCTTTGCTTAGTTTGGGGCTAGGATGATCTGTGTGACATTGTCCCCAGATATTATTATTATTATTATTTGTGTGGCCTATGTATTAATAGTCCTCCCGACCGAATTCCGTCGTTGTCGTCCGATGGGATGTATAGCGTCACGACCGGATAAGGGGTACAGGTCTGACGACTTTACGTGCTCTTCGAGGCACGGGGGCATTGTACCGTCACTCCCAGACCCAGACGGACGTGTATTATTTATGTTTTTTTTAAATATATATTCACATTTCTTTTAACCGGTCAGAAATGACCATTTTAACATGATTGCACTATTTTTCAAAAACGTCTTCATTAACACATATGGTGCTAATCAATTGCAAAGCTTTGGATGTCATAGTATAGTGCGCGCAAAGTAACTTGGTGCGGGATATTTGATATTCGATACCTAAATTCTTGCTAATAAAATATGTAAGGTTTACATTGATATTTATAGTGCTATAGGTATTCTATACACAAATAAGTACGTTATTTGTGTTGGGCGGGGATTGAGCTTGAAACGTGAGGTTGACGACGACGTACCAAAAACTGATGTCATGATGTTGATGATGATGATGCTAAGAATGATTTTACGCCAAAAAGGTGTTTCAATTAAGTGCGGATATTTTCACGGAAATTATAATAATAATTTTCGTCAAAGTCGAATTATACTAATATTAGTTCTATATAGTGTTAATTCACAATTTAATGTGCATTAAGTGATAAATAAATTAAATAAAAATAAATAAATTATGATAGATAGATAGCCTATCTAACCCTATAGAAATAAAAATCAAAAACACATTTTTGTTTGTGATTTTAAAAGTATAGGTACAATTTATCACGAAATATTGTCTCTTCGTGACAACCCAAAAGAATTGAGACATTCAGAGAAGAAAATATCGTGTACTATGAACTATTATTAGCTTTTCCTTAAATTTAATTCTTTTTCTAATAAGTTGTTTAAGAGTAACAACGGGAGCTACAACTGCCAACAAACTGTTTTGCAGTTTGGCAGATGTACCAAATTTGTTGGCAAAAATTTGAATGTACTGTGAATAAACTTTTATTTTTTATTGTTATTACTAAGATAAAATGTATGAATGTATATATATACCTAACCGAGAGATGGACTGTATACAAACATTATATAGTGCTCAATTTCATAATTTCATACCTGTGTCGTGACTCTTGTATCGATACTTGACTTACCCTTGCAATCGTTGCATACTTTGTCCACTTCTTGCTATTATCTTCAGTGCATTCCACAATCGATATTATTTAGCCGTTCAACATTAAACACACTCCCTTCACCTACCTCCGTAAAACGTCATAATTACTAAAGTAATTTCACTTTTCACTTAACTGAGTAGGCTTGCAAGAACACAGTAGGAGTGGGGTACACTGGACCATAGTGCCTATTGATTTATCTCGAGAACTTTCTAATACATAAAGCAGACACTTAGGGCAGAGACTGGTTTGTTGATCTAGAGGTTAGTGACCCAGACTGCTAAGCCAGAGGGCGTGGGTTCAATTCCCACCCAGGACAATTTTTTGTGTGATGAACAAAATATTGTCCCACTAACCTCTAGATCAACAAACCAGTCTCTGCCCTAAGTGTCTGCTTTATGTATTGTTGTTCATCACACAAAAAATTGTCCTGGGTGGCAATTGAACCCACGAACCAAGCACGATTAATTGTTCAATGTCTGGTTGTATTTTATGTTCGACTGCACGTATGCCGCAGAGTTTAAGACAGTCGCCTCGCTACTTCGTGTCCCGAGTTCTATTCCCGCCAAGGACAACTATTTGTGTGAACTACCCCCCTAATTGTTCTGGGTCTGGATTTTATTTGTGTCCGTCAATAATATGTTTGTAAAGTACAAAGTGACACAGGGATTCAGTTCTCTACCGCAGACGTTGTTTTAATAAAAAAAGACGTGTGGCACTCGGACACTGCCGCGGTAAAGCTATTGCATAGCATTTTTTATCAACTTATGCAATTATAATTATTTATTTATTTTATAATACTGCATTTGTGATAATAATAATAAAATGAATGTATATAGAGTACTAACTCATTTTCTTTCACTATTTTTTCGTGACTTTCTTCATTAATAAATGCCCTTTGTTTATTCATATTTAAAACACTTTTTACACAAATTATACGACTACAGATATTCACTGTTGTAGTAGATGATAAATACCTATACACCTATATACTTTCTCACAAACAGCTGATTACGGTAGTGTTCCAATACAACCAATGCCACCTAAAGGCGGGTTGCTGAACTAAAGGGACAAGCGTGATATTTCAAAAAGTCATTAAAAGTTCTGGTATTTATCGATAGATGGCGGTCGGAGTGGGGGGTGATAGGTTTTTCGTTACGGAATTTCTGGATTCGGTCCCCACGCTCAAGGCCCGCGATAGAAGCTATACAATAGCTTAAAATAATAATAATATGTATGTATTAAGAAATATATAAGTATGTTTATCAGTGGTGGCGAAAGTGCAGGCTTCGCCTAGTTTGGGATGGCAGTGTGTTAGTTGTCCCAACGGGTGTCATCGTAATAATAGTGCTCTTGGCCGAATTTAGGCTTCAGCGGAAAATCACAACGGAGACAAGCCAACTAGTATAGCTGTGTGTAAGTCTGTGCACCAAAAAGCGTGCTATCTACATCTTTCTCCCAAAATGTGATGGGACGGTTATCCGACATGACTGAGGATTAGTAGACGCAGGTTCGAAAGCTTTACGTACTTTTCGATGTAAGTGCGTATAATACTGTCAACTTTCAGACTCCGGATTGGTACTAGGAGATTTTCTTTGCAGAAAAATCACTATAACACTATTTGAACCAGAACTTCACTACGTGTGGCTGAACGTGCTACCACTAGTCCAACGAGACCGGAATTAGGATAGAATTATAAATATTAGGATAGAAAGAAGAAGCTCGACTCCGCGTTTCAGAATACACTACAGATAATATCATTATTATGCCTGTAGTGGGCTTCGGTGTAATTACTGTAGTTGTCGGAAGCTCATTGGATAGAGGAAATATCAGCAACACGTGAGTGATGATACAGACGCCAGCACATCCAGCTACCCCAATCTGTCAAATTTCTTTTATAGATTTTCAACTTTATCATAAAAACATAAGGTTCACTTTCAATTGGGGATATTTGACAGATTGGGGTAGCTTGATGTGCTTGCGTCTGTACATGTGTTTCAAGCGCCATATGCTCTGGCTTTTTGCTCCAATATTTTTTCATCGATTGACTCGAATCGACTTCAGAAGAAAGTTATTAAGTTACCTGTTTGTGCTTAAATGCCACGATTTTACCATTGTTTGTTAATCGATTATTATAGTTTTTCAATCGATATGGAAGTAAAATAAAAAAAAACATATATTCTAGAAGAAAAGTTGAAGACGGTATTACGTTTATTAAACAGTACTTAATTAATTAACTTATTCTGAATAATCACATAGTAAAGTTTCTCTATTGCTTTGACAAGTATTGGTAGAACTAGATTTTATGTTTCAATGGCAAGTAACAAGAGTGGTAATAAATAAATAGACCAATTTAAGAGAAACTCTACAATTTAACTAAAAGCAGCAATAAAGCAATTTATTGTCAGTGTATTTGTGACTAGCGTCTGCTACCGGCTTCGGCTGCGTGAAATATTTGGCCGTCGAAAAGTTACTTTTCTACCATGGAAACAATACTTTTTGTTCATGCACTCATTCGTATAGGCCTTAACTAAAACTATCCTCGAGGTTTTCAATGTGCCTGATATTGCCTATACCGCGACGGTCTTTAATTTTTTTTTACCTACTAGTAGTATTGTCAGTAAACTTTATAAAAAAAATTAGTAGTTTTATTGCTTCGGAGGGCACGTAAAGCTGTCGGTCCCGGTTTAAGTCATTAGACAACAGTCAGTCTATTGACTCCAGCCGTAACCGACAGCTAAAAGCGCCCTTCAAATCAATTAAACTACTTATTTTAAATGTACAGTTTTCTGACAGTACGTGTCAAAAATTTTATAATAATTGTCTTACCTTAGAAAAATGCACAGTTTTCTGACAGTATGTGTCGTTTACAGATTTTAATTTAATTTTAGATGTGACCTGACCTTACTAAACTAAACTAAACGTAAATAAGTAAACTCGCATTTACATATATACATATAATAAAATCGTAGGAAAGTCAAAACTGTACATAGAATATTTATTAAAAAGGATACTTGGGGCCTGGTCTACAAACGATATCGAAGACAAAAATATAGTTATTAGAATTTATGTCTATTTGTCTGTATGTATGTCCGGGCTCAAAAAGTACTGCATGGATTTACTTCAGATTTTGCATGATATTATTAAGAGGTCGGGTCAACATATAGGCTACATATTATCACGCTATCACCTACGGGGGAGGAGCGGTGATCATTTATAAAATTTAACGCGGGTGAAGCCGCGGGGCACAGCTAGTATATAATATTATAGTTAGGTAGGATTACTATTTCGTCAATACTTTATTTATATTCTTAAGTATAATTACTGAATTTGGAGCTTGAATGCTACCTTGCCTATAAATTTAAGCTGTAGTGTAGGTTTAATTTTAATTATTGGATAGTCTTAAGTAGTAGCAATATTTAAATGAGGAGGAGCATAGTTTTTATTAGCAGCATAACTGGAAAGTACCTAAACTTCACCGAATAGAACATTTTATGATGTGGTCCTGGGTGTGGGAAAAGTCACGATAAGAGCAGGGGTAAGGGTCGGCGAGTGACGACTTGTGTGTCGCAAGCCTCATAAGCTACGACGACCACTTACCATTACTTGTTTACCGACTGAATAGAATAAAAAATACGTTAGGATATGTATACATAAAATTAGTTTAAATATTTTGTTTACGTGTTGAACTGTCTTACGTAAAAATCTATTTTTAAGTAAGACAGTTTACCTATATGAACATATACAGAACATAATAATATATTATTTAACTTTCAGAAGCATTTGTCGGATTATTTTATTTTTATTCTATACAACACACATAAACATACATTTAAGTTAAATTTTACATTAAAAAGTCATGTACTTAGGCGAGCTTAATTGGTTAATGAATTTTTTTCCAGCAAATCATAAGCAGAGTGATTTTTTTATATAATGGGTACAATAAGTGTATAACAAAGTATAAAATTAACAATATTGATAAAATACACACAAATATTTTCATACGATACTTTAATACATATTATTATTATGTAGGTTTTACCTACATAATAATATGTATTACATATTTACATAAATTAAAGAGATAAGGTAAGAGATATTTCCATCCCGTATTAGATAGTTTTTCTTCTAATCAATATCAAAAGGATTATTTGAATCATAATATGTCTTTTCAACAAAAAAAGATAGATAGGTATAGTAAAAAGTATGTGTATCAATTGTCTAGTGGCATTACAGGCTCTTTCCAATATGGGATCAGATGGCGGCGTTTAATTTTTTTTTTATTATTATTTTACTGTGTTGTGATCGGACGCATTATTTTATGACTGTAGTACTGGTGTTCCTTGAAGAGGGATCACAGACTCTTATACCACAGTTAACCCAGTTTCAGAGTCAGGGAACCATTAATTTTGTGTTAACTTTCCAGGCTAACCGTATATACTGATGATTTTGCTTTATTTTCAAAAAAACTTGTTGGGTTATGAATAAATACTATTATTATTCCTTAAATCCATGCACAACATTACAGCTTATTAGGATATGAGAAAGTCGTAATATGGGACCAACTAGAATACTAGCTCTATTTTGCTGTAGCTTACGCTGAAGTTGAGTTGAAGTTTATGGTAAAGACGCCAGGACGTCCAGCTACCCTTTTATGCATTTTCAACTTTATCGCATAAGCACAAGGTTGACTTTCAATTGGGGAAATTTGACAGCTTGGGGTAGCTAGATTGGCTGGCGTCTGAACATAGATAATAATACGGTATATAAGTCAATTAACCTGGACTGTTAATGCTGTAATAGCGTCGGTGAGAAGGGTACTGAGCCCAGTTTTGTGTAGTTTAAGTTTATCTTAATTGTCAGTTACTCAATGCGTTTTAACACCTTTTCTATATTTGTAATATTATATGTTATCACTTGTCGCACTTAGAATGCTCAAATATTCATAAGTGAGACTTGTAATTGGCTTTATGTTACCTATTTTATTGCCAGTCTTTACCTTAAATAACTTTAAGTGTTCCTTATATAAATATAAATAAAACACAATTAAAGACTCGCAATGTTAGACATCAATCGATTTATCGTACAGTCCGGACGAGAATACAACCCCCAACGTGTCGCAACCACCAGCATCCTACATGAACCTTAGATTGCATTCGTGAATCGATGAAATGCCCTCTAATTATAAATACTTTGTAAGGTCTAACTGACGTAATACCTGGTTTTATTTTCAGATTGGGACAATGACTGTGATGTCGGGAACCCAGCTACTCCTCGCCAACAGAATGCTGACCAAGAAACTAGATGATGATGATCACAGATATGTTGCGCCAAGGAAAAACCGAGATTATGAGTATGTATATATTTATAAAAGTATATAATTTCTTGAATATGTATATATTTCAGGTTAAATAATTTATTTCTTACGGACAAGCATAAAAATGACTTAATGAAAAGATAACCTTTTGACATGCGTGTAATAATGGCATATGAAATAAAATAATATAATATCCTGGGACATTATTCACACACGACGATCTGATCCCAAACTATGGAAACCAGATAACTGATGTATTACGTATACTATACTTTTCTTTTGTAAATACATAATTATATAGATAATTACACCCACCCAAACCCAGGACAAACAGATATGTTCATGCACACAAATATTTGTCCTGGGTGGGAATCGAACCCACGACCTGCGGTGTGTAAGGCAAGCATTTGCCAACCACGCTAACTGTATAAGGTTATCTACTTCTGTATAAGGTATAAATTGTTTCGCTTTACACTTTAATTTACACAATGCAACCAAATGTCTGTCACAGTGCCCTTCCTCATTGTTAATCCTAAGTAATCCTAACCAATATTAAGGTGTCTACTTACTCGTATTATTAAAACAGATATAGCATAAAATATTTATCAGTCATTTTTCAAGCAAGAAAATGCAACGTATTTTGGTGAACGGTTTATAATTAATGTCATACGTAAATATTAGTAAACAGCTTTGTATGATGAGCACGAATATTTGTTTCTGAGTCATGGATGTTTTCTATGTATATAAGTATTTATCTATCTATATAAGTATGTATATCGTCACCTGGTACCCATAGTACAAGCTTTGCTTAGTTTGGGGCTAGGATGATCTGTGTGACATTGTCCCTAGATATTATTATTATTATAGCTAAATTTAAAAAAGAAATAGAACCCTGTGACCAATCTTAAAAAAATAAGGTACCCAATTTGAATGTCGATTTCCACGTGGAATTTAGAAATATTAATTAATCCTTATTTATTTACATATCATAAAGAGAACATTCTCTTTTATACATTTGGGTCAGCAACAAGTATACGTCCCGCCTAATGGTAAGCGGTCACCAAAGCCTAGGGACGCTTGGAGCACCAGGAGTATAGCCGGCCCTTTGAATGCTTATCACTCCTCTTTTTAAGAGCCCCGTGAACCGTTGGGAGAGTTCATTCTACAGCTCCAGCGTAAGTGTGAGGAAGTTACTCTGAAACCGTACCTTACGAGATTGTGGAGGCTCTAAGGCGTGAGGTTGAGCTGCCTATCACCTGTGCGGAAATTTACCGTTCTAGATATAAAGGCTTAAGCTGGCATGTATGAGGACATTTTCTACTAGTAACTTCTTAAACTCTTTAACCAGGGAATTTGCTGTTGTCAGTTTATGTTCAGACCACCTGATCCATAGGGTGTTAGTTATAATATAAATTATAGAGCTAGAGACTCATAAAATATAAGGGTTCGGTGAGCTGTGATATTGTTATGTATACTATCATAGTCGATAGTATACATAACAATATCACAGCTCACCGAACCCTTATATTTTATGAGTCTCTAGCTTCATTATATCATTATGTCTTCTGATTTGCTCTGGAGGGAAGTGTAACTACCTTTTCTTTCCAAAGCTTTCGAAGTGATTCCCCGATGCCTGAGCCTCACCACTCAGTGTCATTTCATTGTGTGCCACTGTTAGATCTTGGCGTACAGGAATTGCAGTGGTGGGTAACAAGGACGGCGTGGGCCCATATAGAAATCTAAAATCCATCACTAATATCTTGTAACGACAAAACTATGCATTTCAGATGGCAGGTTGTTTGGAGGAACGTGCTAGCATTTATCTACCTGCACGCTGCAGCTCTCTACGGCCTGTATCTCATATTCACGGGCAAAGTCAGGGGATGGACTATATTATTCGGTAAGTTTTATAATGAAATTCATTCAGCATTTATGTATTTACATACACTTGTACTTGTCCAGCTCACAATTCAATACATAAACATAGTTTATTACAGTATTAAAGTAACAAAAATATTTTAAATTAGTCTGTTTCGTCACATACATTTTTACTAAATCCTTATATAAATAATAAATAGAAAATAATTAAGCCATTATTGTTACAATTAGCAGTACTATATTAAAATTAAAGAACTGAAGACAACGAGCAGTTGGCTAGCGCAAAAGGCTCTCAACCAGTAGCTTAATTTAAGCAACTAATACCTGAGGGCATCCTTATGGGGTTTGGCCCACAGCTTAGGCGGCCGCTGAAGTAAAACGATTGAATTCAATATTACTATATACAACATTACAGCCAATACAGCATTATTACACAAGTTGTAACATAATCGAACGCAACTTAAGGAGCTTAATTTATAGAACTGAACGACATAGAGCATACTAAAATACAAAAAAAACACAATAAATAAATTTCCTTCCATACAATAATAACGATCTATTTAAAGCATCTTGTATGGGGATCTAAAACTATATTATTGTTTTTCTCAAACTGCTATTGTATAATTTGTTCAGTTTCATGGGCAGATAGCGCTCTTTATGTTTGTTTCCATTATTTTTGTTACACCTTATATGTGTGTAGTTTTATTAATGTGTACTGTAAGTATTACTACATGACTAATTTAAATATCATTGCATCTCCCTCTAATATAACGCGTATGGTAGGAACAGAGAATAAATCGAACTGTCAAACTGCAACTTTTTGGTCGACAGGTTCTATCGTGCGGTACTTTCCGCAAGAATTACATAATAATAATTATAATAGTATACTGTCACGGCATAGAAAACATATACATATTTTAACCAAATCTAAAATAAGGAGGTTATTAATACGATTGTATGTTCTTTTTTTTTTGTATTTACATGATTTCTCTGTAGTTTGAGAACTGATTTTAATCCTTATATTTCAAGGGAGATGAAATCTAACAGCATGCCAAATATAAGATAAGAACTGTGTACAAGAGCGTAGCTCTTAAATTGGAAAGCACAAGCACAAATATTTGGTTAATATAAACCAGTTTTCACAAAGATTTCTCTATACTCAAAGTCTTAGTCTGAACAAACATTATTACATATAACTGAATGTGAGTCCGACTCGAACTTTTATTCTGGCAATCATGTCTATGTTTACTTGACATATTCATTAGTCCACTTAGTCAGGTTAAATCTCACCTTCATCTTCAAATACCAAAATTGTCATTAATTCCGTCTCATCAGATTCCTTTTTAAATAAATCTTCAAGGTCTGGTGCTATTTCGTCACAATCTTCAAGAAATGGCTCTGTTATGACATAATCTTTAGGAAAAGGTTCTGTTTTATTACAAACTTTAAGATTTAGATCCATTTTATCACAATCTTCAAGGGATGGCTCCATTTTGACATAATCTTCAACAACAGGTTCCGTTTTGTCATCATTTTGAAGGGCCAGGACTAGTTCAATTTTGTTACAATCTTCGACAGCTGATTTAATTACGGCACCATCTTGAAGAGACGCTTCTAATTCAGTACAATCTGCAAGGGCTGCTTCCATTTCATCACAATCTTCAGGATTGTGACTGGTTGCTTTCATTTTGTTACAATCTTCAAGAGCGTGCTTCATGTTGTCACGCGAACATGCCAGATATGCCGCCATTAGCCAAGATCCTATTAAGATACTGCGTGTATGATTGTATTGTACTAACTATTATATAGAGAACCAATAAACTGTCCTTTCTATAGATTTCCAGGTGAAAGCATTACACCACCTAAATAAACTAGCTGAAATATGGCTGCAGGCTGTTTCTTAGTAGTCTATAGAAAATGAATGGAATTATCGAATTTGAGCTATTTAATTAGAACGAATCGTTGTGATCAGCAAAACTCTATCACGCCATCGCGATGATAACCAATTATAGCTCTACATCCTCATAGACGTTATGAACTTGTTTGTTAACCTAAAAGTGTTATTGGGATTTTGCTGTCTGTCCTACCCTTGATCTTTACCCAGTTGTGTAGAATAATATAATTATATCCTGGCACATTATTCACACACGGCCATCTAATCCCAAACTTAGCAGGAATTCTATTATGGAAACCAGATAACTGATACACTACATATAGTACTTAACTTTTTGAAAATACATACTTATATAGATAATTAGACCCAAACTCAGGATAAACAAACATGTTCATGCACACAAATATATGTCCTGGGTGGGAATGGAACCCACGGCCTGAGGCGTGAAAGCAGAAGTAGTGTGACAAAATAGAAGTATTACAAAAAAGCTCTACAATTACTTTATAATATTTGCTACTTATTGTTTGTAACGTTATATTGACCGGCCTGTGGCGTGGTTGGTATATGCTTACTTTTCACTATGGAGCTCGTGAGTTCGATTCCCACCCAGGACAGATATTTCCGTGCGTGAACATGTATGTATGTCTGTTTGTCCTGAGTCTGGGTGTAATTATCTATGTAAGTATATATTTACAAAACAAAAAAAGAAGTACGTATATGTAGTATATCAGTTATCAGGTTTCCATAGAACAAGCTGTGCTTAGTTTGGGATTAGATGAACGTGTGTAAATAATGGCCTGACATCTATTATTATATCAAATTTAATAAAACAGTTACGTATTAAAAAAAAGCATAAGTAAGTACACCTGTATATAAACTCCGGCACTATATTATATCCTGCGTAGTAGTCGTATTGTTACTATAGTATGCAATAAACTGGTGACTGTGATAGAGCTACAAATCTCTACAATTACAATTTAGATTAATGCATCCAATTTTCGTAATCGGACAGTCGAAACCCAATTTATCTTAGTTTACATTCGCCAAAGTGAAGGAAAAGGGATTGGATGTTAACTGGGATGTGATAATCCCGTATTGACGATCTAGTTTATTTTTAACCCTCGTCACAAAAAGAGGGATTCTTTCATGTTTCACGTTGCCACAGTTAGAGGGTAATATAACAGTAATATTGCGCAAAACAAATTTAAAAAAAGTACACCAAGAAAGTTCCGAGTCTTAGTTTTTAATAAATAAAAAAAGTAAGGTTTACTGATATTTTGCATTCACAAACTTAGTGCACAAGATGTTCTAAAATCAAATTTTCTTTACCCTCTAGAGAATAAAAACGACATTTCCACTCAGATATCGAAGAGTTAAAATACTCTTTACGAAATGGAGTGATGAAAAACCTTTTTACTACTAATCTGAGGTTTATTATAGTTTAGTTTGATTCGTTTTAATTTTTATAAACTGTTTAAATACAAATTATATACAAAACTTTATTATGTTTAGTTTTGAGACTTGGTGATGAGTTCGTCTGATTGTTTGTAACTAGTACATCATTACATTAATATAAATTTCGAATGGAATGAATCTAAAACGCAAGATGGTTCTCCTTTGAAACTATGAAATCTGTAAACAATATAACATAGGGAAATCTGGAAAACCAAGAGGGAGGCTTTTGCTCAGCAGTGGGACACTATGACACTATTATAGGCTAATATACATATATGGCGCAGTAGAGTTGTCGGTTGTCGTTTGAATCTTCGCCCATCAAATATGAGATTACATACGTACAAGTACAACACGAAAAATGCCTAACGCCACAGCTAGTTTAATGTAGCCTGTTTTCAAAGTTCTTTTTTATTAAATTTCGCTTTACCACAAAGGTTTTCTTTAAATAAAACCTTATATTTAATAATATCTCGCAGTAAGATTCCATGGAATTGATTTTCAGGAATCCGCTTTTGAAAAGATTTTCAGTGGAATAGGATAATTGCAAGTTACCTATACCAAGCAGCAAAAACGTTTTTTATATATAAGATAGCAAGGCAAAGGAATTGAGTAGCTTATTGGAGTTTGACATGTCATACCGGATGACCAGGTGTATTAAATTGACACAATTAGTTAAAAGTCTTCTTATCGTGTCGATGGTCAGATCCAAATTTTATCTGGCCACCAATTGGCCAAAACCGACCACTTTGGTTGAAACCCCTTACAACTTTAGAAGGGAATAGGCGACTGGACAGGAGGTACAAACAAATAAGTGGGCCATAATTTGGGTTGGCCATACTGGCGAATGTTTTGTCCAAAATTTCTTTGGATCTGACTGCATAATCTATTGAGAGTCCTCCAGATTGGCCATGGCAAATCGTGTCCCGGAGGTAACTTAATACTAAATTAGGTTAATAGTTGACCTTATTAAAATAGTAACAAAGCTGGACTGATTTTTCTGGTCTATCTCAATTCCTCACAGATGAACTAAGCATTTTGCAGCCCGGCTTTAGACTTCAAATATTTATTCTAAAGAAATGTTAGGATCTTTTGGGATTTTCAAAAATGAACTACAGGACGTCTTCAGTTGAAATTCGTCATAGATGTATTATAGAACATTATATCACGGTAAAAACTTTCCGTTGTATTATTTTTATGTCAAGCTGGACAAAGTCGTGGGCAGAATTTAGTGTCTCGTAAAAAAAGTTAGTAACTTCACTTGTCTACTCGATTTGATTCATGAGTTACACATAGTATTAAATAAACAGCCTTTTCTTACAGTAAAGATACATAATTTATAAGCATTTTTTTGTTAATTCCAGGTGTAAGTTTCGCAATACTGTCAGCCATGGGAGTAACCGCTGGAGCCCACAGGCTATGGGCGCACAGAGCGTACAAAGCGCGGTGGCCTCTACGACTCTTCCTAGCTTTAATGCAGACTATGGCTTTCCAAAACCATATCTATGAATGGGTACGAGATCACAGGTAAGATTACTTGGCTTTTTTTTAAGACAACGCCCGCACTAGGGAATCTAATCCATGTGTCGATCGATCGGGTACTTTATAGTATAATAAACGGACACAAATTACGTCCAGACTCAGAACAACTATTTATGGGTCATACAAATAGTGTCCGGCGCGGGACTCGAACCCGCGACACGAAGCGGCGAGGCGACTGTCGTACTCGTTAGTACGTGTTTCAAGACAGTTTTAATACTGCTGGCCAGGAGCATGATTAGATGCGGTAAAATACGCTGACTCTTCAAGTTGGAGACATTCTATATATTCAAAATAAACCAGTATAGATTCCTATAAAGGTTTCAGTATACAATTTAATATTAAAAATAAATATTTGAAATTTAAAAATGAAATTCTCGTATTCCTTCCTAATATTTATTTTTAAACTTTTTTTAAAGAGTGTAACCTTAATGGTGCCAACGAAACTTTTACGAATCCTTCGCTGACAGCGGGCCGTATAGCACGAAAAGTAATATGTAGGCAGCAGAAATTTTCGAAGAGCAAGTTTTCGTACTACCGCCTTAGCTATATCTAATAAAAAAACCGGCCAAGTGCGAGTCGGACTCGCCCACGAAGGGTTCCGTAGCAGCAAGTATTTCATTTGATTAAATTGCGGTTAACGATTTATGACGTATTAAAAGAAACTACTTACTAGATCTCGTTCAAACCAATTTTTGTTGTTAGTTTGTATGATAATGTACATCATATATATTTTTTAGTTTTATCATTCTCTTATTTTAGAAGTTACAGGGGTGGTGACACTCATTTTACCACTTTGGTAGTATCTCTCGCGCAAACTATTCAGTTTAGAAAAAAATGATATTAGAAACCTCAATATCATTTTTGAAGACCTATCCATATATACCCCACATGTATGGGTACGATTAATTTTTTTTTGAGTTTCAGTTGTATGTATGGGGAACCCCAAAATTATTGTTGTTTTTTATTTTTGTGTAATAATCTTAATGCGGTTCACAGAATACATCTACTTACCAAGTTTCAACAGTACAGCTCTTATAGTTTCGGAAAAAAGTGGCTGTGACATACGGACGGACAGACAGACAGACAGACGGACATGACGAATCTATAAGGGTTCCAGTTTTTGCCATTTGCCTACGGAACTGAAAAAAGGAAATGTGGACATTCCGATGGTTTTTGCTCAATAGACATCTTGTATGATACTATGGTGGGCTCTGTGTTCTAAATAGGAAGTATTAACTAACTTCAATAATTTAAAATATTTATATAGGTTAGTTCATCTTAATATACCTTAGAATTGACACTCTGGTAAAAACATCCGAACCTATTTAAAATACAACTGTCCGTTGACTTTAATTTCCAAATAGGCACTCTTGTAAAAACATCCGAACCTATTTAAAATACAACTGTCGGTTGACTTTAATTTCGAAATAGGCACTCTTGTAAAAACATCCGAACCTATTTAAAATACAACTGTCGGTTGACTTTAATTTCCAATTAGGCACTCTTGTAAAAAAAATCGAACCTATTTAAAATACCATGGTTCGTTGCTCTAAATATGCAAATATGCACTTCTGTAATAGAATAGAACAGAATTTCATTGATTGCAATTAGACACACAAGGAACACTTTTGCACGTCACATATTATAAAATAAATCGATAGTACATTAAAAATAGTCCATATAACAGTCAATAAAAATTATAAAATACCCAAACAAATGTCAAAAACTTAATTACAAACAGCCATATTAAACAGTCTTAAAAATAAATATATACTTCATATAACTACACAAACTAAAATCATAATTAACTATATAACATACAAAATTCCAATAAAATAAAATAAAAAAGGAAACCTAATCAGATGACACAAATAAATTACAATCAGTCAATCAATCTATTTTTTGTTCAGCTAAACATACTCCATGCGTTGTTGTCATTCAGATAGTCGTCAATAGTGTAGTATGCTATTTAATTAAATTGAATTTTACTGCTAAATTAAATTTGTCATAGGGCAATTCTAGCAAACACTTAAGAATCTTATTGTAAAAGCGGATAACTAACCCCACAAAGGAACTGTCCACTTTATGCAGGCGATGATAATTTGAAGAGAGTTTATTCTTGTTACGTGTATTCCTTTGGTGCACATCACTTCTTTTTTCAAGTGCAATTTTTTCTGACATGGATTATATTTGCATAAATATACTGCGATGCAACAGTTAAGATGTCGATATCTTTAAAAATCTCCCTAAGAGAAGCTCTAGCTCCTAGCTTATATATTCCTCGGATAGCTCTCTTTTGAAGAATAAATATAGTTTGTATATCAGAAGCCTTACCCCATAAAAGGATAGCGTATGACATGAGGCTGTGAAAATAACTAAAGTATACTAATCAAAACGTTTCAACATCCGAACCTATTTAAAATTCAATGACTCGTTGTTTTAAATATGGAAATAGGCACTTTTGTAAAAGGACATCCTAAACAATTTTAAATGAAATGGTAAATTCTTCTTGATAAGTATACAAGTAGTCACTTTTGTTAAATAACATCCAAAACTATTTAAAATACAATGGTTCCTTCTTTTTACTTCGCAAATAGGCCTTATTGTAAAAGAATATCCTAGACTCTTTCAATCGTGTGTCATTAATTAAAATTAATTCAACACACGTCGCTACTCAACGCGACAAACTTTCATCCCGTATTCCCTAGTTATTTTACACCCCTGAGGGTAAAAATTTTACTTATATATTTATAAATATCGAGTGAACCAGCCTAAAAAATAAGTTTCAAGCTTCCAGCTCTAAAAATGACAATACTTCCATACAACTTTTCGACCTCCTTTCAGCCCTTTTTTAACATTAAAAACTAGACTATGTCCTTTGTCAGGGTCTAGACTATTTATGTACATAATTTCATTTAAATGTGTTCAGTAGTTTCAGTAGACTATCTATGTACATAATTTCATTTAAAAGGGTTCAGTAGGCGTGAAAGCGCGACAGACAAACAGACAGAGTTACTTTCGCATTCATAATATTAGTAAAGATTGATATTTGTATGTCAATACTAAGCAAAATAAGTAGTAATTTATGACACATATGTTCACCAAATTAATATAGAGTCATTAAAATATACGTATATAAATATAAATATGACTACAAGGTATGCAAATAAGCAGCTAAAACAAAATTAATATACTCAAAACTATGTGCATCTCAACAACTTCGGAATGTCGCCGAATACTTTAACATCTCGCCGTATTTTACGAAATTATGGTCTAAAATATTTGACCAAATACCGAGACTTCGTAACTTACATTATTACAAAATTTATGACAGTTGCACGTCTTATTAAAGTAGTCACAATATATATATATATATAAGTGACCGTCAAATAAATATATACGTATACACACATCAACACAATCTAGGGATATTGAACATTTCATTGATTATCTAGAAAACTATAAACATTTTGTTATGACTGTAAATGGAAGAATTAAAGATAATTTCATGGCCGATATTTAAACATT
This sequence comes from Pseudoips prasinana, assembly GCA_951640165.1. Taxonomy (NCBI): domain Eukaryota; kingdom Metazoa; phylum Arthropoda; class Insecta; order Lepidoptera; family Nolidae; genus Pseudoips; species Pseudoips prasinana. Next base: position 30,851,085 of record OX621243.1, on the reverse strand, counting down.
AACAACACGATGCGATTTTGTTTTTCTAATTAATAAAAGTCTTAAATTAATTAAGCCATAGAAAATTACTGAGTGAACAAAAACATTTTATTCTTATAAAATTATTCAATCGAATTAAATGAATAAAAATCTTACCAAATCTGATAATCAGTAATCGGTATTTCCTCCTCTAACATTAATCACACAGCGGCAACGATTTTCCATACTTAAAATTAAGGTGTCAATGTCTTGCTGGGGTATGCAGTCCCAAGTTCTTTTTAAATGTTCGAAAAGTTGTTCTTCTGTTGTCAAGTTGGGCGGAAAATCCCTCAATGCTCTTCGCTGTAACATGTCCCAGGCGTGTTCAATTGGGTTTACCTGAACATCGTGTTCTCGAAGGGCGGCCCTCACCAGCCGCGCTGTATGGGAAGGTGCATTGTCATGCATGAGCTGAAATTCTTGCCCCGTTAGGGCCCTGAGCGGGACAATGACACGTTCTACTACCTCCTCACGGTATCTATGGGCAGTCATGCTGCCCTGAATCCAAATGAGTTGGGTTCGTCCGCCGATTCGTATTCCTGCCCACACCATAATTGTCCCGCCTTGGTAAGAGTGGACCTCCTGTGGATGTCGGAGACGGCTGACCCTGCCTGGAGTTCTCCAAACGCGTGTTCGTCTCGAATCTGGATGAAATCCATAGCGGGACTCATCAGTGAACAGCACCAATGACCATTGTTGATCACTCCATGTCAAATGTTCTTGAGCCCATAAAAGTCGCCTACCGCGATTGCCACGTCGCAGCGCTGGGACTCGTAGCGGTCTGCGAGCATGAAGACCAACTTCATGCAGCCTCCTTCGCACGGTTTGGTCGCTCACCAGCAGCTGCTGACCCTCCTGGAGCCTTTGCACTAGTTGCATCGCTGTGATATTGGGTAGTCTTCTGGCGGTCATTTGGAGAAATCGATCCTGTCTCTGAGTGGTAACACGATATCTACCTGTGTGCCGTTCTGCCACATCTCCAGTAGCGCGATAACGTGACCACAGCCTGGATACCACATTTTGGCTTGTGCCCAGAGACTCAGCAACGACGCGTTGAATAGCACCGTTTTGTAACATGCCAACTGCCCGTAACATTTCATCTCGACTCAAATGATGGCGTGGCATGACGCTAAAAAGCTTACACAACCAATTGAGAAAAGAAAATAAAACAATTTATCAGGTTTTCTTCAATTAACACGCAAAAAAAATTTTAATGCAACTTCTTGAAATTAGATACAACTCAAGATTGCGCTGTGCTTTGCGTGTTTTCATTTGTTTCTCATTTTAATTTTTAAATTTTGAATAAAGAATAGACAAGGTTTAAATCTGTAAATAAACTTTTTAAGGAAACTAAATAGGTTTTAAACAATAAAGCCATGTTTGATTTCAAAATAACGTATCCCTAGACTTTGTTGATGTGTGTATATATATATAGAATTTTAAGTAAATCCATGCAGTACTTTTGAGTTTAGCCCGGACATACACACAGACATACAGACAAAAATTCTAAGAACTATATTTTTGGCTTCGATATCGATTGTAAATCTCGCCCCCCAAGTATCTATAAGGTGGCCGTGTGTGAATAATGTCCCAGGATATTAATATATTATTATAAAGTATGCGTTGCGTAGATTTTATGAGGAAAATGTTGTAATTAAATATATTGCATTGCTGTAGAATGCCATTAGAGTTCCGAATCAGTTTTCCTCGGGGTAGTCTTTATAAATAAATAAATAAATAAAAAAAAAAGGTTTTTATTCACGTAGACTTTAAAAAAGCGCTTGTAAATAGTCAGAACATGTTCGTAGTAATATATAATTAATTTATAATTATTTCTAGGTACATATAGATATTTAGGTACACGGATTGTGGGAAATAATTTACAATAAGATTTATTTTATAACAGTTACGATATTGAACTAACTTAAATTAAGTTATTGTCAAGGATCATAGTATGTAGGTTTAATAATCAAAATTTTAAATTTTATTACATATTGTTTTTTTACTACATATTGTCTGAATGGTTCTATCTATATTAAGGTACGAATTAAATATTACTATTATAGCTTTGAGATCAAAGCTCGTTATCTTGTTTAACATTTCTTTTGTCCTTAAAATTTGAAGTAGAACCTTTATTCTGTTAGTATAATTGCTACCGTTACAAGTATCTGTTTTCATGTATTTTATACAGACTTAAAAAGGTCATGTTACGCGATTTCTACGTTGTATGTGAAACGATTTTGTTTATTTTTTAATAAATTCATAATGGTGAATGATTTCTGTGTGTGACATGTGACATTTTTATTCGTACGAATATTTTGGTGTCCTAGGGTAATGGAGATATATAATTTTTTTTTTTAACATTTTTTATTCCACACCTAAAAAGGCGGCCAAGCGCCCATAAAGGGTTCCGTAGCAGCAAGTTACATATTGTGATATTTTTTTATTTATTATTATATTTGAGTTGATTGAATGGAAGGTAAATTGCGGTTTACGGTATATGACGTGTTAAAAAAACTTACTAGATCTCGTTCAAACCAATTTTCGTAGGAAGTTTGCATGGTAATTTACATCACATATTTTTTTAGTTCTATCGTTCTCTTATTTTAGAAATTACAGGGGGACACACATTTTCCACTTTGAAAGTGTCTCTGGCTCAAACTATTTAGTATAGAAAAAAAAATATAATAGAAACCTCAATATAATTTTTGAAGACCTATAGATGAAAAAATCGTGAATTTTGATTGTGAAGCTACACGCTTTCGTGTAGTAATGATAATAATTCCATGGAGTTTATTACAATTACCATAAATTTCTCTTTATGTGGACTTTATTAGTAAGCTGTGTCAATTATATTCCAATTTCCTTTGTTTGCAGAGTACATCACAAGTTTACGGAAACGGATGCGGACCCTCATAATGCGCGGCGTGGATTTTTCTTCTCTCATATCGGCTGGCTGATGGTCCGCAAACATAAAGACGTATTTGAGAAGGGCGCTTCTGTTGACATGTCCGATCTGGAAAAGGATCCCATCGTTATGTTCCAGAAAAAGTGAGTCATTGTTACTCGATATTGCTTTTATAAATTTTATCCTTGTTTTGATCGCTGCAATGGTCACCTTACTCGAGAAATATTTTAGAGGTTTTAGGAATGTTGAGGAATAATTATTTTCCGTAACTGATCTAGATATTTTTTTTATTTTTGATAGGAATTTCTATCGGATTGTCATAATTTTTATTGCACAGAATAAAAATTTACATATATGGACATATTTTAAATTTATGTACAATTGGCGGTCTTATAGCATAAGAGCGATTTCTTCTAGACAACCGTTTCAGCGTTGGATGGCCTAGATTAGCAATTGAGAAACGTGGCTAGTAATGTAATGTAAAGTAACTTTAAATTCTAGTATAGGTTTGTTTAAATTAGTTATTGTAAAAAAATATGGTGATTGCTGCGTGGATGACGGCGAAGAATATCACCACCCCATTTCACCCGAGGGAATAATTCTTAGAGAATAGTCGCGTCTCTCTGTGCACTATCCAACCGTGACCATCACACCGCGATCGCCAACCTGTATACCAAGCGTGGCGATTAAAGCATGTCTTTACAAATTATTGACACAACTCCATTGTGGAAATCTTTTCGGGAAGCTTTTGTTTAACAGAGGTCGTCATTCAGATGACATTAGGATAATAAATAAAAAAAATGAAGTTGGCTCTATGGTTTTTAAAACTGTTATTATTTTGTCAATAAAAATGCTTACATTGATTGAGTACTTTTCTGACACAGCATGAGATCCAAAAGGGGCACACATTATTGTGCGATTTGTGAGGCTTTTTTATTTTTTTTTATTTAAACCTTTTAAGTGTAACAAACTTTTTTGTCACGTTACGTCTTTTTTAGCCATATAAACAATAAAGATGGCGGTTAACAGTTTCTTACTTTGATTTTTTTTTAATGTTGTTATTAAAAGTTCAATAAGAGGGAGTAATCCCTCTTTTATTAATTACAACTTCATACATACGGAATACGAAAATATTTTATTCACAAGCAATAACTAATCTTAGCTTTGATCTATATTTTATGATTATTGGCAAAAGTATTTCCGGTGTGTCAAACATCAATTCGTTTTGGTACGGATGTGTCTGATATTAAGAAAGATATTATCGTTATATATAAAATTATACAAATACTTGTGTATTTTAGTACTTATAGGTTGTGTAATCATTATTTTCGTGATAGGCTATGATCCAGAATACAGCAATTGACTGTCTCGTTTGCTCATTTATATCAATATCTATATAAATAAATGTTTGTCTGTATGTCCTTTAGAGAATCGTAAACTATGCATGCCCTTTGGTGTGGTTGGTAAATGCTTGCTTTTCACTCCGGAGCTCGTGAGTTCGATTCCCACCCAGGAATGTTGTTTGAACTGAGTCTGGGTGTAATTATCTAAATAAGTATGTATTTACAAATGTGTGTAAATAATGTCCCGGGATATTATTTAATCATGTCATGATCTTCAGAAAAGTGTTGTGCATGATCCCACGAAGGTTTTTGAATTGGTATCACCAATCTTCGGCAGATGGTGCCACTATAATTCCAATGAATTTCTTATATTGCCGTGACAAAATGATTGATGCGATGCGAACGCGCTCAGGGTACAGCTAGTAAATGATAAGGTGTACAATTTTTTGAGAATTATATATGTATAAGTATAACCATAAGATTTATATTCTTATACATTATTGCTTTTTTTTGTTGTTAAAAAGACACGACGAAACGCCCACACTTGGGAACCTAATCCCTGTGTCGCGGACTACTTTAAGAACATATAATAGACTACTTTAAGAACATATAATGGACTAAAATTACATCAAAACTCAGAACAACTATTTGTGGGTCACACAAATAGTTGTCCGGCGCGGGACTCAAAACCGCGACATGAAGCGGCGAGGCGACTTGTCTTAGCCGCTGTGCCACACGTGCAGTCAAACTAATTACGTTTAGACGTTTTGTAAAAGTAAATTGTTTAGTTTCAAATTAGTATGAAATAAATAAAATATAAAATAAAATAAAAAAGGTTTTTATTCACGTAGACTTTAAAAAAGCGCTTGTAAATAGTCAGAACATGTTTGTAGTAATACAGTTGTATACATTAGATATTATTTCTAGTAACATAGATATTTAGGTACATCTTGTATGAAAACATTTATAAAATTTATTTTATTACAGAAATGATATTTAGCTAGCTCGTATCAAGTTATTGTCAAGAGATTATGTTTAATTATCTAGTTTAAGTCTAATATTTTTACTACATATACCAATCTGTCTGTGCTCAACTTCCAGTAACGAATATGAACAAACTGCTCACCACATCCTTTGGGAGTGTGATCTCTGGTAAAATCAGCGTGATATTATGTTAAACAGTTTGCAACCAATATGTGGAGTAGTTTATTATACGGATCTTGTAGCAACGAGGAACAACTTCCGTACGTTTAAGCGCTTTTGCCATACCTACTATTGGAATCAAATATAACAGCTCACTTAGGACCCTCCTCCGTGCTTTTGCAGCTGACTTCTCTAGTTGCAATTCTCTCGTTTTATCGCCTCTTTACATCATTCTGTCTCCCGCTTTGCTCTGGAGGAAGTGGAACTATTCATTTTCCAACTCCTTCTTTTTTTCTTTTTGATTAAATTCGTTGCGGAATCCAAGACAGTTAAAGCCAATCCCCGGGACATGAGCTTCACATCCTCAGTGTCATTTCATTGTGTGCCACTGTTGATCCTGGCTTACAGGAGTTGCAGTGATGGGTAAGAGGGAGGGACTAACCCCGTTAAATAAAAAAAAAGACGTTTTGTTAATTAAATATGATGCAAACCTTGTCCCTTTTAAGTTGAATAAATAAGATGTCGAACACTACAAATAATTACAATAGCTACGTCGTTATTACCCCTGGTTATCTTTAAACATTTATTTGAAATCTTAACATATAATATAAAAAGCATCATTGCCTTTCATTTAGGTATCTAAAAATAAGTCACAGTCTGGATTTGCTCCAAAAGAGCCTTGATAACCGTGAGAGCACGAGGAAGTGTGAATTTGCTCGCACTACGCAGCAGGTTGGCGCAGCGAACTGTCTATCCAATATGGTTATTGTCTGTAAACAGTTAACTGTTCGTGAAGGCCCGTATCCTCGATACGCCGATAACAATTTTGTTCATTGTCCTGATTTGATCAAGATTTTCGGCTCTCTATTGATAGATCCCCACAGTTCCCAGAAGGTAATTTGCTGGGTATATAAAAGGGTAGCATTCATCTGCACTTGAAACTTTTTGGATTTTTGGTACCATAACTCCAAATTGGTTGTTAATATATGATAAACTCAAATAACAGTATTTCAAGATTACAATACAATTTTTTTCATTACAATAAATTTGTACTGCTTCTACCGAAAACTCTCCGTCTCTGTTTGAGCTCTCGTTTGAAATTATTGACAAAACTTATCACTCCATCATGGAAGTCAACAATCATTAATAGTATTCATTCATAAGAAAGTGTACTGTAAATGTTTCTGTGGTATGAGAAAACAAAAATAAGGTAATAAGGTAGCTCGTTAAACCGACGGCTGTTGGGGAAAAAAATGTTCTCGAATGGCGATCACGAACCGGAAGACGTAGCGGGGGCAGGCCCCATACAAGATGGACCGATGATGGATGTGATGCGATCTGTGGGGACGCTTTTGTCAAGCAGACGTCTTTCGGCTGACATGATGGTGATATATCTACACTTTCCAATTTAAAAGGCTATCGCCATTTTGTGATATCGTCTTTAATTGCGAAAAGAAACTCTTACTACTGATTTACGCAACAAACGATAGATATTCCTTAAGGGCATTGGATAGACTGAATGTGTGCAAAACACATTTTTTCTTTTTTTACCAAAACCTTTTAGTTTTCATTCAAATGTATAGTACCAACAATAGAAAAGTTTCTTAATAGATTAACATGACTTTTGATAATTTTCTTTTGAAAGTTTTAGCTTTGTATAGATTAAAGCTAAAACTTTCTAACAAGTAGGTTATCAAAAAAATCGAAATTTATCGAAACTCGTGTAAATCTATGTTACAACTTATAATATACAAAGTTTAATAATTTACAAGTATGTATTTACAAAAAATCAGTATTATATGTACTATATCAGTTATCCGGTTTCCATAGTACAAGCTCTGCTTAGTTTGATATCCGATAAAAAAAATGAAAAATGTCCCAGGATATTAAATTATATTATATATTATAAAGTTTACCCGCGGCAAACTTTATAATTTATGGCCTATGCGTTATTTAACCTATATCTATCGGTTATCTAAATCTGTTCGGTAGTTTTTGCGTAAAAGAGTAACAGATTTCCATACATCCATACTCACAAACTTTTGCATTTACGAGTATAATATTAGTAGGGAGTAGGTTGTTGCCTTATTTGGTATACAAGAAAAATATGTATTGCGCATATTCAGCATACCCGGCGCCCTAACATTTCCAGCAGAGAAAATGATAATAATAGGTCTTTACCTATGAAATTGCCGTTTTGTATGAAAAAATTTAAACGAATTTTTTTCATGAATTTTTTTATTTGTATTAATCGAAGTAATCACCCATGCAATCAATGCATCTTTGCCATCGCAGTGGCAGTTTATTGATGCCCTTCTTAAAGAAATCAGCTGGACGGGAGGCAACAAATTCTTCAAAGGCATTTTGTACTGCCTCTCGGGTATTGAATTTTTTTCCCGCCAAGAAGTTATCCAAATTCTGGAAAAAGTAGTAGTCTGTAGGCGCAAGGTCTGGTGAGTAGGGCGGATGACGGAGAGCTTCCAACCCCAGTTCTTGCAACTTGGAGACCGTCTGCTGTGCAGTATGAGGTCGCGCGTTGTCGTGCAGGAGCAGCGGAGACGAGCGATTGACCAATGCTGGTTGGAGATGCGCCAGTTTCTCCATCATTGTGCTCAGTTCTTCACAGTACACATCTGCAGTAATGCTCACCCCGTTTGGTAAGAAGCTGTGATGAATCACACCGGCGCTAGACCACCAAACAGTGACCATCACTTTTCTAGGGGTAAGTTTTCGTTTAGGGCATTGTTTAGGTGCTGAACCAGGATCCAACCAACTTGCTGAGCGCTTGCGGTTATCAAACAGAATCCATTTTTCATCGCAGGTAACAATGCGGTTCAAAATTCCTTCATTTGTGTGTCTGTTGAGCAGTGCAAGGCACGTCTCGACGCGTACTTCGCGCTGGCGATCATTGAGTTCGTGGGGCACCCATTTGTCAAGCTTTTTTACCTTGCCAATTTGACGCAAATGGACCAATATTGTTTTGACGCTAACGTCGAAAGCTGCTGCTAATTCAGCCGTAGATTGTGTATCATCAGCTTCCACAACCGCCTTTAATTCGTCATTGTCGACCAAAGTCTTCGGACGACCGCGAGGTTCATTTTTCAGGTCGAAATTTCCAGAACGGAAGCGAGCAAACCAATAACAGGTGGTGCGTTGGTTTGTAGTGTTAGCTCCGTAAACGTCGTTGATGTTGCGTGCCGCTTGTGCCGCGTTGCTGCCACGACGGTACTCATATTCCATAATTACTCGAATTTTTAACGTATCCATGATGACGAAAAAGATTGAAATGCGATGAAAATGTAACACTAATCAATAAAGAAATGACTACTTTTGGAAAAAAGAATCCATGTTTTTAAAATAAAATTAATTTGAAATTAGAATTCTTAGCCAAACAAAAATTATTTTGATTTGAAATGGCCAGTACTGCAGAACGGCAATTTCATAGGTAAAGACCTAATATAAAGCGAACTATACTCTTAATGAATTCGTTTCTTTGTATTTCATCATCATCATATCAGCTATAAGAAGTCCACTGCTGGACAAAAGCCTCCCCAAGAATCATCTTGGAGGGATATGCCATAATTGTCACGCTTAGCAGATGGGTTGGCGATCGCAGTATGATAGTCATAGTACTCAAAAAGAAGATGCTACCCTTCCTCTGGTAGGTATTCCCTCGGGTCGATTTCTACGCCCCCCACGGGATGAGATGGGGTGATGATATTCTGATATTCGCCGCCGTCACCACACACTTTGTCATTTACACGATTGAATATAATAATAATATATAAGGACAATGTCACACAGATCATCCTAGCCCCAAACTAAGCAAAGCTTGTACTATGGGTACCAGGCGACGATATACATACTTATATAGATAGATAAATACTTAAATACATAGAAAACATCCATGACTCAGAAACAAGTGAATATGTTTGTGTACGGCGCTTGTTTTATTTCTATTCACTTTGATCATGAGACCACAGGATAAAAGACTGACTATATAAAAGACTACTAACACAATAAAACATAATATGTCTATAATAATAACATAAGAAAATATCAGAGCGTGAGCATGATACCTTCCAAATGTAACATCTATTACCTATCTACAATATTATCTATCACACATTTACCTAACGACATTGAGACACGAAAACTACGTAGATATTATATAAAAACGAAATTGTTTTGACAATACCAAGAATACATGATTGAATATGAATATAACGAAGATAACAGTAAATGTTTCGTCGAAGTAATATCAAACAAGTAATTTTTGAAGTGAAAACTCCTTCAGGAGTGTTGAGTACTTTTTGATTGAACAAAAAGCGTGAAACTCGTGTCATTGTCACGTTACGCTTTCCATAAGCTATAGTCTACAATATAATAACTATTATATTGTAGACTAGCTGTGCCCAGCGGTTTTACCCGCGTTAAACTTTATAAATTATCACAGCTCCTCTCCCGTAATATATAGCCTATAATTATGTTGACCCGACCTCTCAGTAATATTCATGCAAAATTTGAAGTAAATCCATGCAGTACTTTTTGAGTTTAGCCCGGACATACATACAGACAAACAGACACACAGACAAAAAATCTAAAAACTACATTTTTGGCTTTGATATCGATTTGAGATCACGCCCCAAGTATACCTTTTTAAAAAATATTCAATGTACAGTTTTGACTCTCCTACGATTTTATTACATGTATAGATTATTTAGGTTAGAAGTGTAATAAATAGTTTTCACTGAGCTACGAAAGGGCGAAGCAATTGGCTGATCTGTCTACACGTACACAGGCATGATAGTTTATGGTTAAATATACGCATCGCATTAGAGTAATCGACGAGTTCGCATCGTTTGAGAAAGGTCCATAGAGGACTGAAACAAGCGTTGGTGTCATACTGCTGTATGTAATCGCGACTTGATTAAACTGACAATTTGCAGAATTAAATATTAATTAGCTTTGTGTTTTGATTGTCAAATTTACAGTAAAATTACTTACATTGACTTATATTTAATTCAGAACTCCACATTTCTTATACTATATATAAAAACAAAAATAAGTATATTTTATACTTATTTTTGTTTTTAAAGACAACGCCCGCACTTGGGAATCTGCTTTCTGTGTCACTATACACTGTCTGGGGTACTATACAAATATATAATAGACGGACACTAATTGCATCTGGATGCAATTTGTGCGTCTATTATATATTTGAGTCTGGACTCAGAAAAACTATTTATGGGTTATTTCATTAAAATAAAGCATTTCTAATCTAGTAAAATAGATATTAAATTATTAGTTGTTTCATTTTTTATTATTTTTGTAGCCATGATTGGCGATATTAATACTAGGCCCGCGGTCAGCCTGTAGAGGGGTGACTACCAAAGTGTGTTCTATTTATAACATCATCAGACTGATATCATCCAATGCTGGACATAGGCCTCCCCCAAAGGTTTCCATAACGTTGCCATTTGGAGGGTTTTGCGGTAGTCACCGCGCTTGGCATGCGACTTGGCGACCACAGTTAGGTGGTAGCTCTACTACACAGGTGCTGCTTCCTCACTACATGCAGTATCCCTTTCTTGATCTTTATATCTAACCTAAGACTGCCTCGTTGGTCTAGCGCATAGCGGTAGCGTGTTCAACCGCAGAAAATGAGGTCCTGGGTTCAAATCCTGGGGCGGGCCAAAAAGTGATTTTGGGACTTTTCCGTAAAAAGAAATTTCTCAGTATCAGCCCAAAGTCTGGAAGTTGGCGGTATTACACCCCCGTGCCTCGGAGAGCACGTAAAGCCGTCGGTCCTGTACCTGAGCTCTTTCCGATCGTGTCGCTAGTCGTCCCATCGGATCATGAGAGTGATGGAATAGAAAGTGCCCCTGTGTTTGCGCACTCACTTGTGCACTATAATATGTCCTGCGCAATTGGCTAATCTCCATTGAGAATGGCCGCCGTGGCCGAAATTCGGCCGAGTAGACATCATCATCTAACCTCATATTCCTGTTCCAGAACCTACTTGGTAGTGATGCCACTCCTCTGCTTCGTGATCCCGGCATGGATCCCGGTACATTTCTGGGGCGAGAACGCGTGGATTTCGTGGTACGTCGCTTCCATCACCAGATACACTGTCAGTCTCCACTTTACATGGCTCGTTAACTCCGCTGCACATATTTGGGGAAACAGGCCTTATGACAAGTAAGTTGCAACGTTATATCTTATATATCATCATCATCATCATCATTACAGCTGCAAGAGGCAAGTCCACTGCTGGACAAGCCTCCCCCAAGTCTTTTGGCGAGGCTTTTTTCCAGGAGTGGACGTAATTCGGCTGATATAATGATGAAGATTTGTTTTAAAATAAATTACCTGACGAATTGAATATATTAGTTAGCCAGATGGATCAGTAGATCCTATCAACAATAATACGTAATGCGTTTTGTAGACTTATATAACATATGTTTATCCCATCAAGATATCCAACTTCTAAATGAAAAATACAGACAATAACATATACAAATAAATTACTAATGAATACTTATATTTTTATTAAGATACTTCTCAATAATGACGAGCAATGATTCTACCTACATATATAAATATAAACCTGCAAGGCGTCTGCTCATAAATAATTCTATTAAGGCAAAGATATTTTTCTTGAAATAATGATGAATGAATCTGACGAAGTGAGTTCCCAAACCGGAAGAATCATTATTAGATTTATTATTCGGCTTTGGATATGTAACCCAATTTCCCAAGACATTGGGAAATGGAAGTTTATTTTTATATTACCCGTGAATAGGCAGGCAACATGTGTATTTATTGCGAAGGAAAAAACAACAATGCTATTAACTCAGTGAAGTAAGGTCCTATCGTCTCTTCATTTTTGCATTAGAAAATGGGCCATATTTAAGATTATAGGAATTAACGGATAGGAAACCGATACGAAAATGATGTCAGTGTAAACAGAGAAGATAACAGAGAAAAAGGAAAAGCCAAACAATTAATAATGACATGATAATAACTATGTTGGGTTTTCCGTACAACTTTTCTTTTATTACAAGTCTATTATTTATTATAAGTGAAGATGTGGCATAATTGATTAGCTTCAAAAAAACTAAAATCATTAAACGTCGTGCAAATCTATGGTACAATCTATTGTAGTATTAGACGGCTTTTGAAGAGTTAAGATTAAATAAAAACTAATGGATAAATAATATAAACTAATGAATTCGGCCACAGTTTGCCATAAAACTTACTTATTAGCAACTTGTAGCATAATTGATTAGCTTAAATAAAGTAAAATCATTAAACGTCCTGCCATTCTAGTTTATAACTTTTCTATTGTTTACATTTTAAGACAATATTGCCAACGGTACAAAAAAGGTGATTTTTCAATTTAAACCTATGCCTAAATTGTGAAAACACCTTATTTTTGTACTTTTTTTGTAGTTCTACTTTAACAGCATTGGTACCAACGCCCTTAAATTAGAATGACAGTTGCACAAAACGCCTCTAAAAATAGTCTTCTCATACATCTCCACGTCAGTAATCACCATGAGTCGAGGTTCAAAACCCAATAGGGATACCTCTGGCGTAAGATACTTAGTTTGCACTCTTTTGTTGCTAGATGGCTTGAGCCACCGCTCATGTATTGTATTATCATGTGAAAAAAAAGTTCCTATTAGACCCTGCTAGAGACATCTCCCACGTTAAGTATGCACTATACATACATTGACTAGATTTCATTTCATTTCATTTATTTCCGTAACAATTTTTACATTGTATTGAAAATAACTAAAAAATAACTAATAATAATTATGTTAAAAACAAAAAAAAAATACATTACAAATTCCACACCTGTCAAAAATTTAAAATAAAATATCAATAAAAATAGTTAGCATTAATAGGTCTAGTTATAATGTATCACGGAGAAACTCATCAAGGGTGTAGTAGCACTTCTCTAACAAAAATCATCTTAACTGCTGCTTGAACTGATTTATGTTGTAAATCGACTTCAAGTGTACAGGTAGTTTATTAAAGAGTTTCACCGACTGATAACCTGCGGCATGACGCACTGCTTCTAAATGAGGTTGCACCTTATTTTGTAGATCCCTACGCCTAATAGCTTCCCGCTTACTTCTTTCGAACGTTGCTATTACAGAAACATAGGAGCCACTGACAACGTAAGCGTCGCCATCTGTGCCTTCGGAGAGGGCTGGCATAACTACCATCACGTATTCCCCTGGGACTACAAGGCGGCTGAGTTGGGCAACTACAAGACCAATCTTTCTACCGCCTTAATCGACATTGCTGCTAAATATGGTAAGTGCTTTTTGTTCGTTATTCTGCATTCTTAACGACCCTCTCCTGATTGTTTGGCCATAGCAAATGTTTTAATGGAGAGTACTATTAGAGAAAATGTTTGCATAAGTATGTGCCCACATGTCCAGAGTGGATCTGTCTTCACGATCTAAAGAGACGGGCTGGTGACAGAAGAAAGTTTAGGTACATGGGTTATGACTTTACGTTCTCGCCAAGGTACGCCATGGCGCCACTAATAGTATCATGACTCCTGGCTGCTATTGATAACAATTTTTGGCACAACCAGGGATAATTATGAACTCAGGATCTCAGTATGTATAATTGCCCACGAATCTAATAAATCAAAGTTACCCGTATTGGGCGTCAAACGTCGCCTTAAGTGTAAGCTTAGAAAGCAGGGGTTCCAGAGCCTCCAAACTCACATCTAAAGGAGCTGAGAGGATCTGAAACCCCCCTCTTTTCTCAGCCTGCGCTTAATGCGATAGTTTATTGACCTTTTGTATTGTTGCAGTGCAGTTAGAGGTAAAGAATATTACCACCCCATTACATCCCGTAGAAGTCAACCCTAGGGAATATCTCCCAGAATATAATATTACATGCACATGATAACTCCTAGTTATCTAGGACGATCACCGTAGCCTAGTTGGTAGTGCTCCTGCCTACGAAGCTGGTGGTCCTGGGTTCGAATCCCGGTAAGTGCAAATATTTGTGTGATGAGCACACATGGCTGTTTTCTATGTATATAAGTATTTATCTATCTATATAAGTATGTATATCGTCGCCTGGTACCCATAGTACAAGCTTTGTTTAGTTTGGGGCTAGGATGATATGTGTGACATTGACCATAAAAAAAAACCCCCATTCTGAAAATCTTTTGGGGAGGTCTTTGTCCTGCTGTGGCCGTCATTAGGCTGACATGACCTTTCGTATCCATGCCATGTACTTCGAAAACAACCCTTATTACTTACGTAATAAATACGCTGTTCAAATCAAAATGTATCTATCGACATAACGTCGACTGTACATACGTTAACCCAACTTTAATATAAAGTAGTACAGACGCCAGCACATCCAGCTACCGCAATCTGTCAAATTTGTTTTATAGATTTTCAACTTTGTCACATAAGCATAAGGTCCACTTTCAATTGGGGGATTTGACAGATGGCTGGCGTTTATACTTACTTCTTTATTTTTTGTGTATGTTTGTTCAGTATGTTAACGTCTTGTTAACTGTGATGGTTGATTCCAGGACTGGCATACGATTTGAAGACGGTATCAGCTGACATGATCCGAAAGAGGGTGAACAGGACCGGGGATGGCTCTCATCCTTGGACTAAAAAGGATCTTGAGACTGAAGATGACCACCATCATCCTGAGAACCCCGTGTGGGGATGGGACGACCAGGATATGACGGAAGAAGAGAAACAACTAGCAGAAATTATTAACATAAAACAAGGATCCAATTAGGATAGTTAGCAATTAGATTTTTGTAATTTTTGGTGTACAAAATGTCCCAAGTGTTCTGGTGACTGACTGGTAGTTATGAGCATTTTGATAAGATTAGTAAGTACATAATTAAATTGTATGTGTTGTGAAAAAATATATTTAAAAGTACCTATTTAAAATAGTACGTACCTATTATAAACTTAGAAATGAGACTACGAAATGCACATGGTAAGCGACAGGAATATTTTGCATTATTTATGCGAAAGTAAATAAATGTAAATATTAAAATATTAAGTGCTATCTATATTTTATAGTATAATCACAAACAAACTCTATGATAATATAACTTTTAAAACATGAAGTACAAGTTGACAATACATTTGATTGCGACGAGTGGAATACGAGACGAGACGCGCATCCTGTAGGTTTTGTTAGTCTACAAAAGTCGAAATGTCGGTGAGAATAAAGCACTGTTATTGGTAAAACGTATAAATAATTCAATAAATAACTAATGACCTCCAGGCCAAATTTCGGCCTCGGCGGCCACTCTCAATGGAGATTAACCAACTGCGTAGGACATATTATAATGTATAAGTGTGGGCGTGAACACAAGGACACTTGCTATTCCATCACTCGCATGATCCTATGGGACGACTAGCCACATAACCCAAAAGTGGTCGGGTACAGGACCGGCTTTGCTCTTCGAGGCAAGGGGGTATAATACCGCCAATTCCCAGACTTCGGGCTGGTATTGAGAAATCACTTTTTGGCCCGACCCGGGATTTGAACCCTGGACCTCATTATCTGCGGTTGAACACGCTACCGCTGAACCAAAAACCAACTATAAATAACTAACCACAGCGCTCTACCCCCATCTCTACCTTGAACTTGCTTGTGGGCATGCTAGCTCGGCAGGTCTCGCCTTCTGCCATGACTACTAGACTTGTATCTCTCTACAACATTCAACCAATCCCCATGGTTGCAGTCATCGACTCGTGTGGTTTTCTGTGATTTCATTGGTCCAATAAGGGAGCAGAACATAAATTTTGTCGCCAAGCTAGCTCTATTGTAGGCTTTACGTGTCTAAACAGGTTGAAGGCTCGGCTTGAAACGTTGTGATAAGCGAATTGTATTGCAGCATCGAAGAACAATCAATGACAGTACTGTAGCGTAGACATGATAGTGCGTTTCGCCTTTTGTAAACTCGCACTTAACCAGTTAAAGAGGATTTTATTAAGATATCGAACTAGTTGTCTAAGATTCGAAGAAAACTTAACGTAATATCGTGAGTAACTGTTTGAGTTTTCATTGTTTAATCAACTTAAAATAGTTAATTAAGTTTTTATATACATCCTTTTTATTCATCACATCGAATCCGTGATTAAACTCTAGTTATTTATCATAAATTTATGTTCCGGCGGTTTTCGAACTGGCACAAAAAACAACATGCAACGCAAAAGAAATAAAAGCCCTTTATATTTTTAATAAAATATAATTAATATAATTAAATTTATGTTTCAACCTCCTTAAAAAATAAGGCTATCAATTCGACTATATATTTATTTGTTTGTGATTTTGATACCTTTTAATTGATGGGAATTTTTTTTATAATCCTTCGAAGTACTATTATTATAACTTATTATTTACTTTAAGTCCAATGGGAAGACTAATAAACAAAGTGTATATTATTATTTCATTTGGACTTAAACTTATAAATTATATTTATAATTTTTTAATGAATAAGCATATTTAAAAAGTTTTTCTTACATATTTAAATCGATCATTTTAATTAAGTAAGTCTATAATATAATATACTGTCTGGTTAAAAAATGATCAGTCACATAAGGGCAGTCAACGACAGTATTTTTTTTACAATTGCACGTACGATCTAACCCGTGTCGAAGGCTTATTCGTACCAAAACGGTTTTACTCTTATAAAGACTATAAATCTCAAACAGTATGTATGCATTTAGACTTATCTATTCTGAAAATTTGGTAAATATTTTTTTTCCTCGTTCCCTTTTAAAATTAAAAGTTTCTTAGTACATATGTATTTTCTTTGTTATAAAAGTAAATCTATAACATAAAATATTAAAAAATTCTAATAATAATACACATGAAAATTAGTTCCAAATGTTTTATAATTGCTGAGATTTCCTGACCGACAATATCTTCTTAACGTCGCCTTAATAAATATTATGTATGTGTTATCGTTAATAACGAATAGTGAGTGATTGTTATACTTGTTTTTC
Organism: Pseudoips prasinana; assembly: GCA_951640165.1. NCBI lineage: Eukaryota > Metazoa > Arthropoda > Insecta > Lepidoptera > Nolidae > Pseudoips > Pseudoips prasinana. Next base: position 30,833,647 of record OX621243.1, on the reverse strand, counting down.
TATTTATTGTATTACTTAGATCTTTATTAAGGGCCTATTTATATGTCATGAATCTTTTTATAAGTGACATTTATTATTTTTACAAACATAACTTGACAAGCACTTATTTAAAGATAGGCAAGGCTCTTAGTGAACCTTTATCGAACTATTTTAGTTATTAATTTATTGTGTTGAAAAACTCGTGTTAGAATTAAGCTACAGTAAGGTTTTTATCATGTGAAGTACCTTATCTTATGATAATAAAATAAATCGTTCCATTTATGAATAAATATCTTTTTTTATTTAAAATATCCTGGGATATTATTTACGCACGGCCATCTTTTAGCACTAACACAACTAAGAAGAGCTTGTACTGTGGAAACCAGATAAGTGATATACTACATATATCTACTACTTTTTTTTTGTAAATACATACTTTTATAAATAATTACACAGGACAAACAGACATTTTCCTGCACACCAACCCACGACCTGCGACAGGAAAGGCAAGCATCTCACCAACCACACCAGAGGGCCTCAAACTGTTTAATTCATTTGTAAACATCTAAGATATTATGCCCCCCTACAAGATAGACCGATGATCTTGTGCGGGTCGCTGGAAACCGCTGGATGCGAATAGCGCAAGACCGGCAATTGTGGAGATCTTTGGTGGAGGCCTTTGTCCAGCAGTGGACGTCTTTCGGCTGTTATGATGATGATGATGTCATGTAATATCGATTAAAATCAACATAATCTACAGTTTCCTACCTTTTAGGGAGGCGCGAATATTACCTATGCCATGGTCATATTCGCGATCCCCCAACCGGTAGGAAACTAGCACGGCTTTGGTATTTCAAGTAAGTTTCTGTACCCTGTACTTTGTTTTATTCTGGACGCCAGAAAAAGTTTTGTTGTTGTTCCAGATCGAAGTTGTGTCCAGTTGTTTCAAGTTGTTTCCTGGTGCTTCCTGATTGTGTTAATACTTGTTATGCACTATCATAACTTCTCGGGTCCTACTGAATTCTAAGCGGCAACTTTACTAAGTTGCCGCTTAGAATTCAGTAGGACCCGAGAAGCAGTCAACATTTTTAATGCGCATGAGCTGAGGTGAAAGGCGAGAGTCGGTGATCCTCCAATCCTTATCAAAGGAGCCTTCAGAGTTGTCTAAGTGGGTTGAGCTAGACATCTCCTCGTAGGAAGATTGGCCAGACTCTAGGTAACGTTGTAGTCACTAACCCTCGTTAGGACCTTATGCATTTGTATAAAACAAATGAGTGATACACATGGATAAGTAAAGTTTGGGCCAACAATATCTTTTCGAACCCATCTTCATGATCATGACCCTGACACTGTTAAGATGGTTTATTATTCCTTGTGCCAGTCTGTAATAGGATACTGTATTTCTACATGGGGTGGTGCATGCAAGACCCACCTAATACAACTTGAACGTGCACAGAGAGCGGTGTTAAAAGTATGCACTTTTAAACCGTATCGCTTTCCTACTAAAGAGTTATACGAATACTGTGAAGTACTCAGTGTGAGGCAGATTTTCATACTCCACATAATATTAAGACAGCACACAGAAATTATTCCCAAGAAACATATAAACACACTCCCACAAACACAACCTTTCTTAACACAAACACGCACCCAACGTAAAAATAAAAATACCTGTTACCACTATATGTAAGACATCTTTTGGACAACAATTTTATTACTTTCTCGGTCGCTATCTATACAACAAATTTCTGAACAAATCACCAGCCCTACTAACCAAAAGTAAGTATAACTTGAAAGAAACGGTATCAATTAGTCTTAAAAAACTTAATTATGACGAAACAGAAGCATTTATTCATCCCTCTAATTAATATAATAATTTTACAGTTTAATTGTATTACAACACTAACACACACTTGCACACATACCATCATTACACTCGCACTCACCTATCCACACACACTCAAGCTCCCATTCATGTAAATAAAGCGAGACATTTAACCTAATTAATTTAATTTTTGTGTATAATACATTAAGTAATTAAATTGGAAGGTGCTGGTGCTTATAGCTCAGGTTTTCCTTTTTTAAGCACCAGCCGCACTAATTATAGTACATACCATACCATATAATGTATAAATAAATAAATAAAAATAAATAAAAAAATCTACCATCGAGCCTGAGATGGGATTTAATATGTGTTCCATATTTAGTCTCAATCAAGATAGGATACCGTAGTAGCTATTATTTAGTTTAAAACCCCGTGGCGGTTTTAAGAAAGGTATGTATAAAACATCACGTTATTAGGGTTCCGTAGCCAAATGGCAAAAAACGGAACCCTTATAGATTCGTCATGTCTGTCTGTCTGTCCGTCCGTATGTCACAGCCACTTTTTTCCGGAACTATAAGAGCTGTACTGTTGAAACTTGGTACGTAGATGTATTCTGTGAACCGCATTAAGATTTACACACAAAAATGGAAAACGAACAATAATTTTGGGGCATACATAGAACTCGATATTTATTTTTTGTTCGTACCCATACATGTGAGGTATCTATGGATAGGTCTTCAAAAATGATAATTGAGATTTCTAATATAATTATTTTCTAAACTGAATAGTTTGCGCGAGAGACACTTCCAAGTGTAAGTGGTAAAATAAGTATCCCCCCTTCCCCTTTAACTACTAAAATAAGAATATGAAAAAACTAAAATAAATAATCATGTAAACTAACAACGAAAATTGGTTTGAACGAGATCTAATAAGTAGTTTTTTTTAATACTTCATAAATCGTAAATCCAATTTACCTTTCATTTAATCATGAAATACTTTCTGCTACGGAAACCTTCATGGGCGAGTCCGACTCGCAATTGGCCGGTTTTTAATATTTACGTGTAACTTTTCCAGTTACACGTAAATATTAAAAACCGGCCAATTGCGAGTCGGACTCGCCCATGAAGGGTTCCGTAGTATCTCACGTTCTGTAAACAGATCCAGAGTATCACCTGGTACACGGTACCATCATTGAAGTAAGGTAGAGCATAGCGTTCTTACCATACGGATGTAGACCTTCAATCCACGTGTGCAAGCAAAATATGAAGCAAAATACTTGCAACCAAATTTGTGCTCAAACTCCGGCAGCGCAGTCGCGCCGAGGCACGCTGCCGACTCCACGGTCGACATACTTTGAGAACATTTAAGTACCTAATACCTAGTCATGATTATAATTCAGTACGGACTCAAATTTCAGCATAAATAATTTAGTGCACTTCCCCCAATTATTTTACTCCAATTTTGTGAGTTGAAAATTTTTCCAACTACCGCAACGGTAAAAAAAATATTAGATGAATAAAATGTGTTTTGATAGAATGCACTATTAAATTTGCATTCATAATGATTACTGTAATGTTACACTTTTCGGAATAAGTTTTAATTGTCATCATCATTATCATGATCATGACAGCCCAATGACGTTCACTTCCGTACCCTTCAAAAATGAAATCATTTGGGGAGGATCCCAAAAGATTTCGACCATGGAGTTGTGTCTATGGACACAACTCCATGGTTCCATGCGATTGCCAACCCATCTGACAAGCGTGGCGATTATGGCATATCCCTTCAAAATAAAAATTATTATTTTGAAGGGATATGCCATAATCGCCACGCTTGGCAGATGGGTTGGCAATCGCAGTATGATGATTTTTAAGAGAGGTAGGGCACAGCGTTCATTCTCTCAAAGAGCAGCCCGACTGGGGGAGTACCTCCAACTTACAGAAGACATTCTTTAATAATAACATTAATAACTTTAATGTTGTGTTTCTGCGTGTGAGTAAGGTCGCCAGAGCTCATTGGGGTAGGGGGGAGGGTCAACAACACTTGTTTGCTAACTCTTAAAGGCCGGCAACGCACCCGTGACACCTCTGGTGCTACGAGTATCCATGGGCGGCGGTGATCACTTACCATCAGGTGACCCGCTTGCTCGTTTGTCGCCCTATGACATAAAAAAAAAACAAATTATGGTCATACTGCGATTCACTACCCGTTCTCTGGTAGATATTCCCTCGGGACTAATTCTACGCCCTCCACGGAATGCGATGTGGTAGCGATGTCCTATGCCGTCAGCCACACAGCAAATATAATAGGTTTACTTGTGGACAACGGTAACAGAAAAAGAATCTTTGCTTTATTTTCATTCTTCTGCATTGGAAAAGGACAAGATATGTCAGTTAAAATTAATCGCCTATTCATACCCGGAGAGAATCATAATTAATTAACTGACTGCACGTGTGGCGCAGCGGCTAAGACAGTCACCTCACCGCTTCGTGTCGCGGGTTCGAGTCCCGCGCCGGACAACTATTAGTTTGGGGAAAAAGTCTTTTCGCATTATTCTGGTAAATTCGGATTTTTCTGGTAAAGAAAATTGTCAGTATCATATATATCAGCCAGGAGTCTGGAAGTAAGTGGTGTTGCACCCCCGTGCATTTTAGAGGACGTAAAGCTGTCGGTCTTGAACCTGATCTCTTTCCAGTCATATCATCTAGCTAATATCGGATGAAAAGGACATACAAAGTCCACCTGTCTTTGTGCACTCTATAATAATGTCCTCCTGGCCGAATTTCGGCCACTGCGGCCGGTCTCAATAGAGCCATCTGCGCGGGACATATTATAGTTCTCAAATGTGTGCGCAAACACAGGAGCACTTTCTATTCCATCACTCTCATGATCGGATGGGACGCCTTGGCGACACGACAGGAAAGAGGTCAGGCACAGGAACGACGGCTTTACGTGCTCTCCGAGGCACGGGGGTATAATACCGCCAACTCCCAAACTTCGGGCTGATGCTGAGAATTTTTTTTACAGAAAAGTCCCAAAATCACTTTTTCCCGACCCGGAATTTGAACCCAGGACCTCGTTCTCTGCGGGTGAACACGCTACCGCTAGACCAACGAGGCAGTCAATAGTCAGGTCTATATTGACAACAGCACAGATGGCTAAACTCCATCTAGACTGGCAGCTACTCCCAAAATTCATTAGGAATACATTCTTATTATTATAAAAGAAAAAGAGATAGTATAACGTTAAAAATATATTCGTTACAATACAGAATTACCGCCATTATACACTTTCTAATAATAGATTTCCATTGTGGTTGACAATTTGAATTTGTATTCAGTTTAAATATTTAGGTACAGGTAGATAGAATTTTAGTAGTACAGACTAGAATAGACGAAGATAAAAATAACAAAACATCTTAAAATTACAATGTAATTCTATAACGACTTGGAACGAGGTGTTAATTCACCTGTCACCAACAAAATTGATTTTAAATCAAATTCTTAACTTTCTAAGAATGATCAAATAATACAATATCTTTATTACACGTTCTCATACACAACATTCTTTTAAGACAAAACCCAAGCTTGCTTTTATAAGAATCGTCAAAAAATCATAATTAAAAGAACCTTTTTCACATTTCCAGGTTAAATATGCGCCTGTTTTGCATGTCAATTTCGAACGTATAATAAAGACGATAAGGTTCACTTTATTTGTATAGCATGATATCGGGAGAAGATTGCCCGAAGGCTAATGTCAAAAGAAATGTGTCTCATATTAATATACTTAATTAAGTAAGGATAATGTTTATATAATATGGTACAAACGGCTAGATATTAAGCTACACAATTGTAGAATAAGATGATCTCTGGTTGTAGAGAATTTACATACAATGGGAAGTCAGCTTATACTAGAAATGTATAACTTAATATGTAGCCGTGTGTACATGATAAAAACAAAAAAGTTATTTAAGTAGTTTGTATGGAACGCTACAAATTATTTCATCGCAATATTCCAGAATAAAGCTAATATATATAAGTTAACTTAATGAAATAATATATCTTAAAGAAGGCAGTCTTTTTACATGGTTTCACCGGCTAAGATTGATAACTAAACACTATTGAATAAATAATAATAAATAATAAATGTAACACTTATCAACTATTTATTTTAGTGGTGCTCATAGTCAGATGCTTTCAATTTGGACCGTAAGTGATCGGCGAGGTTAAGCAACGCGGTCAGTCCATAGATGGGTGACCACCAAAGTGGATTAATTTTTGAATGTCTACATGCTTCAGAGTGCTCGTTAGAGGCCTACTGAGCGGCTTCAACAACTCTCACACTAGGGTAACCACTGCCCATACGATAAGGAAGCATTTCTTTTACTTCATTTATAGAACTAATTACTCCACTAACAGGTTAGTTCGTTATCAGTATAGTTTTAGCTTATTATATTGGCTTATAATATACCTACTCGGTTCGTGAGTACAATGATCCGGTGACTGTCCGCATCTGATAGTCCGGTTTGTAGTAGTATAATTATTTTCACATTGTTTTTAGATAGTTAATGTGATGATTGATGTATTTCCCGCTCTACAGTTACGTAACGTTATACCTACTGACTTAGAGCCGATTTCACCGTCTGAATTTAGAACCGTGGCGTCAATAAAATCAAGTTTCGTTTAAGCGAGTATGCATGCTGATTTTAAAATCAAGTTACGTCATATTGATTTAATATATGTAGTTACGTTATTATTTTAATGTTAACTTCCACGTTAGCCATATATATCGCTAGAATCAAGTTAATAGACCAATCCCAGTGAATCCAATTATGTGATACTTTCTTTGATTTTAATTGCCAAATCCTACTAATTTTATAAATGCGAAAGATTGTGAGTCTGGGTGTATGGACGCATGGATCTTTGTTACTCTTTCACGCAAAAACTACTGAACGGATTTTGATAAAACTTCGTAGTAATAACGCTTATACATATATCCAAATAACACATAGGCTATTTATAAAGTTTAACGCGGGTGTAACCACGGGCACAGCTAGTATTTCAATAAAGCTTAAAAAGCAAAAACAGCCTTTGAACCGTCGCGCGTCGTGGCTCAGTTGGTAGTGAACCTGCCTTCTGATCCAAAGGTTGCGGGTTCGATGCACGCACAAGACAAATGTTTGTGTTCATGAACATGTCTATTTGTCTGAGTCTGGACGTTATCTGTGTATTATATGTATGTATATATTTACAAACAAAAGTAAATAAGTAATTCAATTCGTTATCTATTATCCACAGTACAAGCTTTGCTTAGTTTGGGCTAGAAGGCGTTGTGTAATACATCCCGGATATTTATGTATTTATAAGACAAGCTAAACGTTAAAAATCGAGAATCGTCGATAATAAATTAGATTCAGTTCAGTTTATATTGTTGTTGAAAACTTGCACTGAGCTTAGCGTCAATACTGATTGCGTTTAATTTGAATGGTGAAATCGATAGATTAAGTCAAAAATCAACAGATAATTCATTATCGTAAAATATCGAATAAATCTTGAAACAGTTGTTTTATTGGTGGCGCAGCGAGTAAGTGGACGCTTTTAATCAAGCTAAACGTAGAAAATCGGGAATGGTCAATAAACGAGATTCAGCTTAACCTTTGTACATCAGTTTTTGTGGTTGTTAAACGCTCGAACTGAGTTTAGCGTGATTGTGTTTAATGGTGAAATCGGCTCATAGTAAAAAGAAACTACCGGTTAATTCACCATAGTTAAATATCAAATTAATCTAGACACAGTTCATATATTATTGACTACACGTATAAAATCGGGAATGGTCGAAAATTTAACGAGATTTTGCTTAACCATTGTTTAGTTTTTGTTGTTGTAAAACTGCGTTTAGCGTTATTACGTTTAATTTTAATTGTGAATTATTAGATTCGTTGTCAAAAATACAGATTAATTATCATAATTAAATATCAAATTAATCTTGACACAGTTGATTTATTAGACTACATGTGTAGCACAGTGCTGCATAATAAGATATCAAATAGCTGGAAAAAGCTTAACAATAATATGTAAAAAGAAAAGTTAAATCGCTTCTTGGTGAAAAAGCATACTACAATGTTTCAGATTTCTTAAAGGACAAATTTTAATTTTAATTAGTATTATTATTTATATTGGAATGTATGCTTTTCATCTATTGACATGTACCTAACCTTAATTTAGCTTTTTTATTAATGACATTGTTATTTTGACTTATTAGATTCATTTGGAATATATGATTTAATTATTTTATCCAATTGACATAATAATAATATATGTTATTGACTTACGTAATTTTAATGCTCATATTTAATTATAGAAACCTACATGTCATCATTTTGAATGTAATAATTGTACCTAACATTTGCATGCCACTATATGTACGGCATACATGTCTGAACATAAAAACTTATACCGTACGTTACTTATAACGTATGTAGGATATACAATGCACCACTGTTTGTAAACACATGTTTATGCAAATAAATGCTCTCTGTTTCTGTTCTCAGCATAGTGAGTAAGTGAACGCGTTTAAACAAGCTATACGTTGAAAATCGGGAATGGTCAACAATTTATCGAGATTCAGTTTAACCATTGTTTAGTTTTTGTTGTTGTTAAACGTTTGAATTTAGTTTAGGGTGATTGCGTATATTTTAAATGGTCAAATGGATTCGTAGTCAATAATACAGATTCATTATCATCGTTATACAACAAATTAATTTTTATACAAATGATTTATTTTGGATTACATGTGCGGCGCAGTGGTTAAAGCTGTCGCCTCGCTAATACCTCGATGCCTTCGTATTTCGGTTGTGGACCATGAATAGTGATTATGAGTCTGGGCGTGCTTTGTTTCTGTAAATGTTTTTAAAGTCGCGGTCGTTATGTAAAAAGAACCCGTTTAGGGTCCTGTACCAAAACGGTAATCGGGACCCTATTACTAAGACTCCGCTGTCTGTCTATTTGTCTGCGGGTCTGTCCGTCTGTCACCAGGCTGTATCTCATGAACCATCTATGCATAGTTTAAATATTCATAGATGATATTTTCTGTGCCGCTATAACAACAAATACTAAATAACAGAATAAAATATAAGTGTATTTTAGGGGGCCACTATACAAAATATGTGTCATTTATTCTCGCTTTTATAGATAATGCTACGGAACCCTACGTTCGCGACTCTGACTGGCACTTGGCCGGTTTTTGATAAAAGTGTAGTTTTGAGACATGTGTTTTAAGTATGGGCAACGAGTACTTTTAACATGACGTTAGCTTGGTAGTAGAAACTTTCTAGTATCAACTGTTGTGCCGGACTGTATGGGCAATGAGGAACCATTCTACATATAAAATAAAGTTATGTATAATACTCTTTCGCACATACTGTCTGACACACTTTACTGTTAAGCATTTCAACCGATCAGACCACAAAATATAACTCTCTTATTTTCGTATTTACAAGCCAAACTTAACTTATGCCCGTGCTTGCCTTTTATGCTGGAGGGACTGAGTACTTAATTGTCAAGAGCGAAGACAAGCACGGTTGTGAAACAATATTTTCTGATAACAAATTAGTGTTGAAGAAAGTTACTAGTAGGCCGTTGAGAAAATTATATAAGAATAGCTATTGAAATTTAAAATCTATCTGACTTCAAGCAACTTTCCATTTCAATTGAATTGAAATTGAAAACATTCAACTGAGAAACTTTGCAATTGTGTGAAATCAGTTGAACTATAGTATGAACCATAAATTGAAAAGATTCAACTGAAAAACTATGCAATTGGTTGGAAATCAGTTGAACTATAGTATCAACCATAAATTGAAATCATTCAACTGAAAACCTTTGCAATTGAGTGGAAATCAGTTGAACTTGAAATCTCAAATGTCTCCTATTTACTATGTACAAGTAATATCAAAAGTTTACATTAAAATTTGGCATAACAGTTAGCTTTGGCAATTTATTGGTGTTCATGTCCACTTTTTCTTCTTTTATCAAGTTCCAAATACGCCTTCATTTTTCCGTCAGTATATGAATTGATCCATTCCTGGTTCACACTGAACGCTGGAACTTCTTCAACGTGATCAAAATCTTCACCTAACCTATGTTGTTCAGGATATTTATTAAATGATTTCGAATCATCATAAAATAAACCAACGTGGTCTGTGTGTATATGTTCCTCGTTATTAGAAGCTTGATACTTCTCGTTTTCATATCCACTGTTTACATATATTATTTTATGTTCGTATTTATCGTTGAAAGCGTTATTCCTTAAAGTTGTAAATATAGCACCCGATAATGCCATGTTGTTAATCATTCCGATGAAAAGCGCCGCCATTTTCAATCCTGGCAAGACGAATGGCAATATAGCTGCCATGATAAGTCCGGGCATGGCCATGAAAGGTAATATTTTGTAGAATGTCTTCATCATTTTCTTCATAGTGCTTCGGCCCGTTTCCATCTCGGCACCTGAAAGTGAATTAAATCATGTTACAAAGAGAAATGCAACGTCGTTCGGCGGTTGGGCCACTTTCAAAATTACTCTTGTTTTTATTCTGCCCATTAACAAGTTCATGACCGATTCGTGTGGTAAGTTACGATTGCGTTACCACAGCACTTTAAAATATTGCTACTAGGCTCTTATTTTAAATAAATTACTATGGATATACTCTTCATCGGGGATAATAGTAATAAAAATTTATTTCGGACGCGGTCCATATTTTGTTAAAAACTTAAAAAACTAATGTTAGTATAGTTTACAAAAAAAAAATTTGGTTATGAAGCCGCACCCATCTTTGCAGCATGGGGGGCTCCCAGGGTTGTTACTGCCACGGACACCGAGTGAGTAGGGAGGGAGGTGCGCCTTTCCTACCTATAGCGGTAAAGCCAGACACCCTCGCCACAGCAAACATCCCTGACACACTGCTGCACCGCCATGGCAGCCCCAGTATAATAAAGAATGGATACGCATTAGAGAATCGTTTAAAATTAATAGGTTAATTAAAAAATAAATAATAGTGATAATATCCCGGGATATTATTCACACACGGCCATCTGATCCCAAACTAACCAGAGCTTGTACTATGAAAACCAGGTAACTGATATACTACTTTTCTTTTGTAAATACATACTTATAGAGAAAATTAAACCGAGACTCAGAACAAACAGACATGTTCATGCACCAAAATATCTGTCCTGGGTAGGAATCGAAGCCCCGACCTGCGTCGTGCAAGGCAACCAACTACGCCAACCGGCCCTTCATACATATTCAAGAAAATTGTTTACATTTAAAGTGTGTTTTTAGTTTTTAGCTGGAATTGTGAGAGGACATTCTGCTCCTTTCACGCACAACAATACGTTAGCATTGCGCATTCTGTGTGTAACTTGAGATTATTTTTTAAAAGACTTTTCAATTGATGTCAAAAGATGGAGGTCATTAAATCGACTGTATTTTCTGTTTTTATATGTATGTACTAGCTGTGCCCGCGACTTCGTTCGCGTGGATGTCGGAACTTAACAATGTATTTTTTAGTGTAAAGCGCTGTGGGAGGATACCCATACAATTTTTTTTTATTTAATTTAGTGCTTCTTTATTTTACCTGTGGAACCATCTGAAACGTACACAAAAACGTTATTGAGGTTGTTTACGCGTCAAAGAGCTACGTATAGTTGACCATGGGAAAAGCATCCAATACCTAGGTCCACCCCCGCAACGGATAATGTCTGGCCCTGAGCTTTATTAATCGTCATGGCTTAACAGAGACTGACTGGGAATTGCACTGGTTTGAAAGATTTAGGAATTATAGGTATCCTTGGAATAAAAACAATAACACCGGCGCCGCAACCTGTGAATATTTCAGCTTCGATAATGTTTTGCTGCAGATTTGTGACTTTGAGCTGAGTGCCGTTACAAAGTTTGGGAGAACATACATTTCTGAGGAGAATTATTGGTATACCGATTTTTAAAACTATTTTGTAGGATGGAAATCCGTGTGTGCTGAGGGAATCCAAAAATTCTACCGGGTAGTGCGTGGCGTCATCTTCTTCCATAACTGTATTTATTGAGCTATATTCTCTACTATTCCCGGACAAATGAATCAATATTTTGAAATTAATTGTCGCAGCTTGGTCATTGCGGAGCGTCAAAATAGCTCGCGGACATACCCAAAAACTGGCTTGGTTTCCCATGTTTGTAGTATCTCCGTACACAGAAGAAATTTGCTCCTGCTGTGATGTAACGCAGGAATCTGTTCTTACGTTACATCACAGCAGGAGCTATCAAAATAGCAATCAAAATAACTTTTCCATCTTCTTGTAGGGGGTATGTGCCATCGCCTATTTTTAACAATAAATTGGAAAACTTCTGTGCATTTTCGCAGCCTCTGACTGATCGGGTTCCCTCCTATACTTATAACTATCTCTTGAATAGCCAATAAGGACCTGTTGTGACAAATTTCACGTACCCTGTCAGGAATTTCTCCATCAGTATTTAGTTGTACATGTCTCATAAAATCTTCAGCGTACTTGTCATGGTACTTTTGCCATAACTGTTTAGCATTCGATAACGCACAAAAGGTCAATAAGATGGCAAACAAATGTCGCAAGCGATGTGGACTATCGCTCACGCATGCTTCCGCTAGAGCGTCATCCCAATGCTGATCTCCATCTAATAAATGGCGTGCTCGGCAAGCGGCCTGGTATGTGGGATGTTCAATATCATCCACTTTACAGAGCTCAGCAAAGGACGTAGGTCCTCGCACTACATGGACCAGACTGTGGGATGAACTCACACGTGAGCACGCCGCGTGAACCTGCCCGCCTTCCTCTAGTCAATTCCAGCTAACTTGAGAGTTTGACTTTGCGATTTGTTGATGGTTATCGCGATACACACTTTTATAGGGAACTACAGTATTTTAAACTGAAAAGGGAGATCATTTGGCACTAACGGAATACGTGACACGAACACTGTTTCTCCCTGGGCGCATCCAGGCATAATAGTAGCCTCTATAACACGATGCAAAGTTTTGACTTGAAGCCTAGTGCCGTTGCAAAGTTTAGGTGGATTCAAATTCCTCAGAACCTTTACAGGTATACCCACACGCTACATACATGCCCTATTATACGCCCTTAGGGGTGGAAATTCCTAAAATCCTGAAATACGTATTTTTTTTATTTTTAACGGAAAGGCCAAATATCAATTTTCATGCTTTTCACTTAAAAAATTACACAATTTTCATACAATGATGAAATAATGAAATTTATTCAGCACTTGGGTATTAACATACACTTCACTTGTCAAGTTCACAATGCAGTACATAAACATAGTCGAATACAGTATAAAAAATACAAAAATATAATTAGTCTAAAAAAAATAATCTATTATTTTGAAATTTTGTTGTATACAATATTAAAATTAAAGAATTGAAGGCAATGAGCATTTGGCTAGCGCAGAAGGCTCTTAACCAGTAGCTTATATTAAACGATTAATACCCGAGGCCACCCTTTTGGGGTTCGGGCCACAGCTCAGGGGGCCGCTGAAGCAAAAGGACAGAATTCTAAGAGAGGGTGTGATCAGTTGCATGGGATCACGGATGACGTGTTATGGGGCCAAAGCGATCCTCGCCGCTGAGGAGCCTACCCTAGCTAATCTGCGGCTTTCTCTAGCTACCTAGGTGGACGACCCGGAGAAGGAAAGCCACAAAGAAACTCCGGGCTTGCTTTTTTCGTCTTCTTTTGCTTTTTATTTTCGTTCTTTTTTTTAAATCATGTATTTTCTTACATTACAACTTACATCTCCTATTTTACGCCCTTATTAAATTATAAAACAAATCCAACCTAGTATATAATTAAATTTGCCCAAAGAAAACAGAATATTTTAGTAACCAATTTTGGACAACGACATACTTCTAGCCAACCAAGACCTTATTTCGAAACAATTCGGAACATTCAAAGCCCTACGTAACTCATGCAATTAGCAAACACGGGCAAATCTTAACACCGCGAGTCAAAAGCGATGCACAACCTTCTACATAATTCAATTTGCCCAAAGAAAACAGATTTTTTTAATAAACAATTTTGGACAACGACATACTTCTAGGCAACCAAGACCTTATTTCGAAACTATTCAGAACATTCAAAACCCTACGTAACTCATGCAATCAGCAAACACGGGCAAATCTTAACACCGCGAGTCAAAAAAAATGCACAACGACATCTATCGAAATAAAAATCAACTATCAACCTAGTTCATTCAGAAAAGAGATGTCATAATATGTACAATGACATCTATCGGACTGTTAGGTAGATAAACTTAGTTCATCTTGAAGTTACGAAATGTGTGTTATTTTTCTTCATGATTACTTTAAAATCTAATATCTTTTGATAGACTGAACCGATTGCAATGAAACAAAAACTAAATGTTACCTCAAGTTACGATCAATCGTTTTGTATAAAAGTTATCTACATTGCTTTCGTATATTTTACGTGATACCCGAACATATAAACAGACAAACAGACAAACAGACAAAAATTCTAAAAATGCTGGAAATGGGTTCTATTGGTTGTCCTTTAATACCCTGGCTATTTTTTTTGGATTTTCTTTTGATGTACAAAAATTATTTTTCTACAGATTTATTATATGTATAGATTACGTGATTTCGCCTTTGTTTGAGAAAAGATTTTGATATATTTATCAAAATGGTCCCATATATGTACAGACACCAGCACATCAAGCTACCCCAATCTGTCAAATTTCACCAATTGAAAGTGAACCTTATGCTTTTGTGATAAAGTAAAGAAAAGAAGAAACTAACGTAATATGTATAAAAATAAATAGTTTTCTTCTTTTCGCTGATAGGCCGTTCGTAGGTAAATTATTCCTATATATAATAATAAGTAATAATTTCTCCTACTGATGGAATTTCGGCCACGCCGGCCAGTCTCAATGGAGCGGGACATACGTGTGTGCGCAAATATAAAGGCACTTTCTATCCACAACTCTCATGATCCGATGGGACGACCAGCGACACGACCCGAAAGAGGTCAGATACTGGACCGACGGCTTTACGTGCTGCGTACGAGCACGTAAAGGTGTAAATAAAGCCATCTTCTAGACTTCGTGCTGATACTGAATAATCACTTTTGGGCCTGTCCCGGGGATTTAATCAGGGATTTAATTATTTGCGATTGATCACGCTACAGTTGGACCAACGAGGCAGTCTCAGTTGGCCTGTCCCGGGGATTTAATCAGGGATTTCATTATTTGCGATTGATCACGCTACAGTTGGACCAACGAGGCAGTCTCAGTTGGCCTGTCCCGGGGATTTAATCAGGGATTTCATTATTTGCGATTGATCACGCTACAGTTGGACCAACGAGGCAGTCTCAGTTGGCCTGTCCCGGGGATTTAATCAGGGATTTAATTATTTGCGATTGATCACGCTACAGTTGGACCAACGAGGCAGTCTCAGTTGGCCTGTCCCGGGGATTTAATCAGGGATTTCATTATTTGCGATTGATCACGCTACAGTTGGACCAACGAGGCAGTCTCAGTTGGCCTGTCCCGGGGATTTAATCAGGGATTTCATTATTTGCGATTGATCACGCTACAGTTGGACCAACGAGGCAGTCTCAGTTGGCCTGTCCCGGGGATTTAATCAGGGATTTCATTATTTGCGATTGATCACGCTACAGTTGGACCAACGAGGCAGTCTCAGTTGGCCTGTCCCGGGGATTCAACCGAGGAGCTCATTATTTGCGATTGAACACGCTACAGTTGGACCAACAAGGCAGTCTCAGAGGATGCGCGACAGATGAATTAAAATTTAAACAAAATATCCCCAGTCGACTGTTTAAAGACAATTACAATTTATTTATGGACAATGAATTTAGACATTAGGCACTTGTTACTGTACATATGTTATCGTCTTCAAACAATTATTCAGTGAATAACTACATGTGCTTCATTTTAGAAGATTAGTATCATTAAAACACAATCATCCCGATGACGTCCACTGCTGGACAAAGGCCACCCCAAAAGATTTCCACAATTTGGAGGGATAGGTATGCCATAATCGCCACACTTGGCAGACGGGTTGGCGATCGCAGTATGATGGTCATAGTATACAGAGACGCTGCTGTCTATTCTCTGAGAGGTATACCCTCAAGTCGACTTCTACGACCCCGACGGCATGAAATGCAGTGGCGATATTCTATGCCGTCAGCCACATAATAATGTCCTCCTAGCCGAATTTCGGCCACGGCACCCAGTCTCAACAGAGATTAGCAGTCTGCGCGGGACATATTATAGTGCTCAAGTGTGTGCGCAAACACAAGAGCACTTTCTATTCCATCACTCTCATGATCCGATGGGACGCCTATGCGACACGACCGGAAAGAGGTCAGGTACAGGACCGACGGCTTTACGTGCTCTCCGAGGCACGGAGGTATGATACCACCAACTCCCAGACTTCGGGCTGATGCTGAGAATTTTTCATTTTACAGAAAAGTCCCAAAATCACTTTTTGGCCCCACCCGGGATATGAACCCAGGACCTCGTTCTCTGCGGGTGAACACGCTACCCCTAGACCAACGAGGCAGGCGTCAGCCACATAGGCAAGCTTCAGCCACGTAGCAACAAAAAATAATAGAATATCATAATTATACGATAGCATTACACTTTCCCCGTGCTCAGTGGTATGTGTCTAGATTGTTAAGGCTAGTTCTAACTATGATTATAAGTGTGGGCCTACAGTATAAAATATCCAACTCAGCGTTGAAGAATGCAGGTCGCTGCGGTTAAGACAGTCGCTTCGCCACTTCAAGTCCCGGGTTCGATTCCCGTGCAGGACAACTATTTGTGTGACCCATAAATAGTTGTACTGAGTCTTGATGTGTTTGCGTCCGTCAAATATATGTTTGTTAAGTATCCCGCGACACAGGGATTAATTTACGTAAAGCGGGCGATGTTTAAAAAAAAATACGAAAATCGGAGACTACGATTGCTCTATTTTTTGTAATTTAGGAAGGTTTTCTTATCCATACGTATGCGTAGAAACAAAGAGAGAAATAAAATAAAAATAGGTGTTCATTTGGAAGTATGCAACAGTATCCGTACAAGTGAGAAAAAAGCACTTACCTCAGCAAATGCTACAGTAAATAGTTATTGTACCGCTGATCTTCCTATAGCGCAATAATTCGATGACCACGAGACTATGAGAGACATACCTATGCGTACTTGTAGTAGCGTTTAGTTGTGATTGTGACTTTAAGTATTATTAGTGACAGTGCTGTGTTACCTACAGGCACGATAGAGCGAAACAGACTTGGCAGTAGTAACACCTCTTAACCAATAGCATGACTTGTAGCAGTTAATGGAGGTATATATCATAAATGAAGCCGATATTATTTATAATTAAGGCACTCATGCGATGAATAGATTTGTCATTTAATTGGCGTATACTTATAAATTAGCAATTCACTTATTAAACATCACTAACTGTGATTCACGTCTTTTATAGGTACCTACGTACTTAATTCAATACATTTTAAGAAAATACGAAACTAATTCATTTTTGCTACTAGTACCTACTTACTTAAAATCATTTTATTGTGATTCGGTCTCCTGTTATTTCAGTGTATTTTTTTTATATATCACTATAATATATATCTACGTTATTTGGAACACTTCAAGTGGAAAAAGACTTACTTTTAAAGACTCCAACGTTCATTTTTCCACTGCCCTTAGAATCCAATTTGATTTCATAGCCCGGTATCATATTAAAAGTCAACGGCCGATACTGTAGCAACTTCTCCGTATCGTCGCATAACTGCGAGTATAACTGTTCGTCAGTAACGTTACTGTACTTAATCCACGGGAATCGTTCCACATCTTCGGTCAAGTTGAACCGTGTCGTCGGATCCTTGGCGTACGCGTCGATGGCACGTTCGGCGCGCCATGCACTCAATGCACTGAGACATTTTGTTGGTCCAAGGGTGTGTGAGCAGGACAGAATTTTTCTTATAGGCTTGTAATGATGTCCTAGTAAGTTGTGGAGTGTGTCGCTGAAGTCGCGCGATTGTGGTAGGTCGTCCGCTTGGTGGCATTGGCACGCCGCGAGCACGAGGACGGCGGTGAGGACCGTGAGCGGTCTCATTGCTGCGGTTGAACTGACGGCGCCGGCGCAGCGAGTTCCCTCACTACTCGCGAGCTATGAGCACGCCACCACCAGCGAAAGCGTATTCGAACGCATCGGAAGTAAATATTTTTCGCTGCGGAAATTTAGATGATTTATTGAAAAAGCTCAACGTTTGTAACGAAAATTACATGATGCAAATCTGTTATAGGTACTGAGTTGAAACAAATAAGTAGGCTAAATATTGCCGGAATGTTATATAAATACGATACATTTATATGTTACAATTTATTAAGACCATAAAATTAACGTATCTTAGAACCATTTATATGATAAAATATTTTCATTTTAATGTGTTTTTTCTTTTTGTATTTTCAACTTAAGTTAGTAGGTAATGTATTTTTTTTCAAATCAAATCATAATTTGGGCATATTCTGATCACATGTTTCGATCTCACACGGATTAACCCTCCATTGAGCGGCCTGTTAGTCTAGTGGTTAGTGACCCTGACTGCTAAACTGGAGGTCATGGGTTCGACCCCCACCCAGGTAAAGTCTTTGTGTGATGAACACGATTATTTGTACGGTGTCTGGGTGTAATATTTATCTATAATATGTAATTATTTAGAAATATAAAAGTTTGGTTAGTATGGGAACTTTGCATGTTAGTTGTCCCAATAATATATTTATTAAGATACTTATATATCATCATCATCATCATCATATCAGCCGAAAGACGTCCACTGCTGGACAAAGGCCTCCCTCAAAGATCTCCACAATTGCCGGTCTTGACTTATATATATATATCAATTAAATACTCTGGTGCACAAAACTAGTTATTCACACCGATGCCCAGCTGATCGGCTGCGAAAGAGGGTGTTAGTCCAGGTTGTAATCATTTTAGAACGGTATTTCTTTAGTCTGAGCCAGAGGCCTACTGGGCATAAGGCTTGACTTAAAGGATCGCATACGATAAAGATACATTTGATGCAGTAAACAACCAGAAAACTAGAAAGTATATTTAAAGTATGAAAGGAATAGTTACGTGTCTACTTCCCTATAAAATAAATATACTTTCCTTTTGACAGGCACCTATTAAACTTGGAAGGCTCATTCGGTAATGCTTCCGTTTTACTTTTAAGCGGAGACTATAAACATTTAACGCTACGGTTTACGGAAGTAGAAAGTTGTAGGCTATTGCATTGCGTAAAAGATTAGATATTCAGTATGTGAGTGTATTTAATTTTAGTATTACCAAGTCGGTTAAGAAGCATATGGTGATCCTGACAGTAATCATTTTTACGCGCTGCCGAGCAAACCCTAATTAGCTCTGATGGCTCACATCTAGGACTTATATATTTTACTTTTATGTATATACTTAGTGTGTGTACCTTTCCGGTCAAGATTTTAATCGAAATCATAGAATTCAATACTCTACCTTAAGCTTTCTTTTAGCGCTACCCAGGAGTCACATGTAGAGTCACTAGAGCAGAACTTATAGATAATAATAACAATATTTCCCTCGCAGTGGAAACTACGCAACGGCGGACAGTCTTAATGGCAACGAGTCATCTGTTCGGGATATGTTATAGTGCACAAGTGTATGGGCGCTTTCTATCCCATCCACCTTCATGGTCCGATGGGAAGGCTAGCTGTTAAGAAATTTCCTCAGGTATCGACCCTAATTCTGGGAATTTGAGGTATTACACCCCCGTGCCTTGGACAGCACCTTAAAACCTCCGGTCCTGTGCGCTAGCGCTGAGTTACTTCCGGTGGTGTCGCTGGTTGTTCCATTGTCCCCCGTATGTCCCCTTACACCTTTCTGCACAGTTCACTTGATAGGAACTCTAATTCGACTGCACGTGTGGCGCAGCGGCTAAGACAGTCGCCTCGCCGCTTCGTGTCGCGGGTTTGAGTCCCTCGCCGGGAAACTATTTGTGTGACCCATAAATAGTTGTTCTGAGTCTGGATGTAATTTGTGTCCGTCTATTATATGTTTGTAAAGTACCCCGTGACACAGGGATTAAATTCCCTAATGCGGACGTTGTCTAATTAAAAAAAAAATCCCTTGGTGATTTGCAGTTTCTCTAGTTGCAGTTCTCTCTGTAACAACTTGATATTATGTTATTGGTACGTTTCAGATTAAGAATCCAAATGCAGGTCTTCGCTAATAATAACATGCTATGACATACTGCCTCGTAGTTCTAGCGGTAGCGTGTTCTTCCACAGGCTATTAGATCCTGGCCTCAAATCCTGGTTAGGGCCAAAAAGATTTTGAGATTTTACTGTTAAAAATATTGCTCAGTATCCCAAGTCCGAAGTCTGGGGGTTGACAGTATTATACCCCCGTGCCCCGGATGGCTCGGTTCTATACCTCACCTCTGTCATGTCGCTAGTCGTCCCATCGGATCCTGAGATTGCTGGAATAGAATAGAATAGAAAGTGACCCTCTGTTTGTGCACTATAATATTTCGTGCGAAGATCTCAATGGAGACATGATGGCCGAAATTCGGCTAGGGGCTCTACCGGCTAAGGCGCCGAACATCGATTTCTTAAATGGCGTTCAAATAGATAATGGTTAAAAATGACTTAATCAATCGTTAAATCGGCTTTCATGAGCACATGTGATGTCATAAATGGTCCAGAATCGATTGTCAACATTGAAGCAGATATAACGATTGATTAAGTACCTTTTAACCTTTATTTATTTGAACGCCATTCACGAAAACGATGTTCGGTGACTTAGCCGGTAGAGCCCCAGGAGGACATTATTTAATTATGAAGAGTATTGGTCCTTACACTAAATTATTAAAGAACTGACCTTTAATAACTGGTTTATGCATCGCAAAAGAAATCAAGGCCGCAGCAAAGTGGTGCAGTAGTGTTTGTTTACACTGCTGAACCACTTTGCTGCAAGCAAGTTATGTTGTATTTCTTACATAACTTAATAAACTTAGTATTAGTATTATCATAACTTAGTATTATCATAAATATTACTTTGTATTATCATAACTTAGTATCAGTTTCGATAGTTAGTTGATACAAGCGAAATATGAAGTACAAACCTATAGGAGGATAGTGCCGAGTTTTACTATACAGTATTAATTTTGAAGGTTTATAGGTGTTTCAGTTAGTTTTTATATATTTATTAGGTGATAAAAATGTCTTCACAACGATCTATCGTTTGATGGACAAGCTACACTTTCAGACGAGACTCATAATAGCATGACCAGTTAAGATACGTAATATCATTAAACGAAACTACCCACACGGACAAATATTTGTGCGCATATAAACATGTCTGTTTGTCCTGAATCTGGGTGTAATCTTCTTCTTAGCGATTCGATGGCAATCTAAACTGTGTCCGCCCAGAACTTGGCCACGAGAATCGCATTATGAGTAGCCTCCATCAGTTCTTTAAGCGTGCAGTTGTAAGGGCACGCGCTACATGATAGCAGATGTGCCATTGTCTGTGGGACTACACCACATTTGCATTGAAGGCTGCGATCATTTATGTAACCCCACCTGAGCAAGTTGTCCCTGCTGCGACCAACCTGGGTTCGAAGCCTATTTAATGAGCTGGTAGATAGATAGATAGATAATTACACCCAGCTTTAGGCTGGGTGTAATTATCTATATACATAAGTATGTACTTGCAGAAGTAGTAGTTTATCGGTTATCTGGTTTCCATAGTCTAAGTCTGCTTAGTTTGGGATCAGATTGCCCTGTGTGAATAATGTACCTGGCAATTATTTAAGAAAAACAAATGTAAAGGTGCAAATTATTAAACTTCAATGAATTACATGAACGAATGGTCGTCTGCCAAACCTACATGCTTTCACAAGAAACCTTTAACTGTGGACTCACTCCGTGAGACCAATTAACTGCGGAGGTATTTCCGAGACGGTATGGCATGGCAACCTTGAATAAGAGAGATTATTCTTTTTTAAAATGCCGGCAGTGATCACCGCCGCCCATAGACACTCGCAACACCAGAGGAGTCGCGGGTGCGTTGCCGGCCTTTAACAGTGAGCAAACAAGTGTTGCTGACCCTTCCCCCCACCCCAATGAGCTCTGGCGACCTTACTCACACTCGGAAACACAACATTAAAATTATTAATGTTATTATTAAGGAATGTCTTCTGTAAGCTTTAAAGGCCTAACTTTTAACATTTATTGCTTTTTCGTTCTATTATCTGTAATATCATATGAGCCTCTTAGTCATTTAAGTTCCCCATTGATCACTAACATCCCAAAAACTATATATAAATTAGAAAAAAAAACATTTTGGTGTTAATTATTTTAATTAATAAAAATACATTATATACTGATAGACTGAGAAGAGATGACAAACTGAGTGTCATAACCTGAGAACAGATTCTCAAAGTCTTTATTGTGTTTGACAATAGAACCTTTTTGTTTCACATAACCGTTTTTATTAACTGTTATGGAACCGTTAACGTTCATAGTATGGAACAACAACCCTCTTCTTAGTCCGCATTATTGTGATCGGCAACTACGGAACTCTACATTTCGTACAGCCCAATATGACCTTAGCCGTTTTATGAAATAATGAAATTTATCAGCACTTGAGTATTAACATACACTTGTACTTGTCAAGTTCACAATGCAGTACATAAACATAGTCGAATACTGTATAAAAATTACAAAAAAATAATTAGTCCGCCCGTGCCTTCTGTTTTATCAGATATATTTTCTTAAATCCTAAAATAAATAACAAGTTACTATTCTATTATTATGAAATTTTCGTTGAAAGTTTCGTTAGTTTTCATTTGCGAAAACATATAATTGGTAATTAGTTGTAATAACCTGTTACTTAGCATAAGTTGTTAATACTGTTTGTTTTCCTAATAAAAAAAAAATAAAAAAAAATTAGTTGTACTATATTAAAATTAAAGCAGTGAAGGTAATGAGTATTTGGCTAGCGCAGAAGGCTCTTAATTCTTTTATATAAGTTAACTCTATAGTACAGTATTATATTATCTTTGATGAGACAGTGACTGCCTCGTCAGTCTAGCGGTAGCGTGTTCAACCGTAGTTAATGAGGCTCAAATCCCGGGTCGGGCTAAAAAGAAAGAAGGATTTTGGAATTTTTTCGTATAAAGAAATTGCTCAGTATCAACCCTAAGTCAAAAAATTGGCGGTATTACACATCCCGTGCCGCGGAGAACACGTAAAACCGTCGGTCCTCTACCTGTGCCTCTAGCACGAGTTCCTTCACTTTACTTACTCGATCACACGTACAGTTTCGTCCCATACAGAGTTTTAGTTCTTAATAGTTTCCGCGAGAGGCGCTGGTGCTCAATGTATGGGAGGAAACTGTACGTGTGATCGAGTAAGCAAACTGCGGAACTCGTGCTAGAGGCACTGACCTCTTTTCGGTCGTGTCGTTAGTCGTCCCATCGAATCATAAGAGTGATGGAATAGAAAGTGCCCCTGTGTGTGTGCACACACTTGTGCACTATAATATGTCTTGGGCAGTTGCCTAACGACGATGACGATCACCATAGCCTAGTTGGTAGTGCTCCTGCCTACAAAGCTGGTGGTCCTGGGTTCGAATCCCGGTAAGTGCAAATATTTGTGTGACGAGCACGAATATTTGTTTCTGAGTCATGGATGTTTTCTATGTATATAAGTATTTATCTATCTATATAAGTATGTATATCGTCGCCTGGTACCCATAGTACAAGCTTTGCTTAGTTTGGGGCTAGGATGATCTGTGTGACATTGTCCCCAGATATTAATCTCCATTGAGATTGGCCGCCTTGGTCGAATTCGGCCTGGAGGACACTATTATTACCTTTGATAGTACTAATAAAATAATTAGCTTAAACCAAATGATCTATCAACGTGTTATATATCTCCATAACTACGAAACCTTATATCTGGTTGTACATCGTCAATGTTTGCATAAAAGCTTATCATTTTATTGACAAAAACTTTTAGTTTATTTTCAACGTATTTAATAATAACCAATATGACGATTTCACGTAAATAAAATAACACGGTATTTACGGTGAAAACATTTAAATGACTTTTATTTCGCAAGTTGAATATCAAGTTCCCAAAACCTTTATGCGTTCGACGCTGCGTTGTAGGATACACTTGCGTTACGAAACGCGCCTAACTGCTTACACAATAAAGGCGCATTCAGTGCCAAAATGTATCCACCGACAAGGCGACGTGGCATCATCTGCACCTTTACTTAATTTCTGAGAAAACAAGTGCAAAAAGAACGGTTGTCTCACATGCCTCGCTGTTTTTACACTACACATGAAAACACCCAATTAAAAGCTACAAATGGAAAAAGACGAAAAAGATGATCAAACATATAATTATGTAACATTTATTTGTGGCACAACATGGTGAAAGTTTATAATAATATCATAACTGACATAATACCTTTATCTCCATTGGATACTGATACAAATTGCGACATCATGATTCACGTGGAAAGCATGTAAGATAAAAGTGGAGCATTGGATTTTTCTTTTTTAATAACTTGAGTGGGTTGAAACTTGGGATTATTTATACAACTAAATCAGAAACAAACCTGACCTAATGTTAAGCAAATACGCATATGGACCCTTTATTAACCTTATTTTTTAGGGTTCCGTAAAAAAAACGGAACCCTTATAGATTCGTCATGTCTGTCTGTCTGTCCGTTCGTATGTCACAGCCACTATTTTCCGAAACTATAAGGACTACTAACTACTGTTAAAATTTGGTAAGTAGATGTATTTTGTGAACCGCATTAAGATTTTCACACAAAAATAGAAACAACTATATATTTTGGGGGTTCCCCATACTTAGAACTGAATTTTTTTTTCATACCTATACATGTGTGGTATCTATGGATAGGTCTTCAAAAATTATATTGAGGTTCCTAATATCATTTTTTTCTATACTGATTAGTTTGCGGCACTTCCAAAGTGGCAAAAAGTGTCCCCTCCCCCTGAACTTCTAAAATAAGAGAGTGATAAAAAAATACTTTGCAAACTTCCACTGAAAATGGATTTGAACGAGATCTAGTAAGTAGTTTTTTAAACGGCAATTTCCCTTTCATTCAATCAACTATTACAAGAACTTTTATAGTATTACTTTTATATTGTCACTTGCTGCTACGGAACGGCACACGGAACGGCTTCATGGGCGAGTCCAACTCGCACTTGGCCGATTTTTCTTTTTTAAAGTACCCCAATGAAAGGTACAAGCAAGTACATCTCATAGCTTCAGCGTAAGTGATCCTTTTCAGGTAACTAAGGAATGGATGGGGATAGAGATTATTTTCACTTAGACTTGATTCTTCACCACAGGACGCATAATCTTAGTAGATACCAAGATTAGAAACATATTCAATATTTTAAAGTGTACATATTGGTGCCAAATATTCTGGTGTCAAACATTTTGATGCCAAAAGTGGAACAAATATAATCTTCGTGCCATCACATAACGATAGAGTATGAGAATACTGCTATAAAAATGTGTAATTATTACGTTTTATGTATCTTATTGTCCACGGATAACATACGTGATATCACACTCTATTTATATCACACTTTTTGCTTCCGTTGGCATGTCTAAAGACGTTTACTTGCTTTTGTTCTACTTTAACTCATTTTAATGTTACATTCATGTTTTTAATGCCTATTGTGGTGTTACAAATATAAAATATAGTCGCAAGTCGTAGTATGGTCGCAATTCTGTTTTTAAAGTGATTATTAATTTATATTATTATATATTTATATATGTAGTAAAATTTAGCTAAAACTTTAAATTTTGATAATTAAACTTAAAGACAATCTCTTTGACAATAACTTAATACAAGCTATCTAAATATAATTGCTATTATAAAATAAATTTTATAAATGTTTTCATACAATCCGTGTACCTAAATATCTATGTAACTAGAAATAAACATAAGTACTACATTCGCTTTTTATACTTAAATATATCACTACAAACATGTTCTGACTATTTATAAGCGCATTTTTAAAGTCTACGTGAATAAAAACCGTTTTTTTTATTTTTTTATACATATTTTGGTTACAATTTTTTATAAGCTTTTTAATCGGCTTTATTGTAAACGTATTAAATTGCTTCATTGGTACATAAATAATGACGACTGCTGTGACTCAGTCGGCAGTGCTTTCTGATCCAAAGGGTCGCGCGTTCGCTCCACGCAAATAATAAATATGCCCCCCGGGATGTTGATATTCTATGCCGTTAGCTACCAGCAAAGGCAATTTTAATGCGTTTTTATGATATATTTTTTAACACTTTTTATATGAAAACTTTATAAGGATAAAATTTAAATACTAAGATACAATTTAGCTAGTTCTTTTATGTTCGTTACATAACATACTTTTACAATAAGTCTAACAGATTTTGACTCCTTCACTGGATGACAATATTAATAAAGTGTAATAAGAAACTATATCCTACATATCTTTAGGGATTTAGGAGATGTAGTGTAACATCTCCTAAATCCCTGCAATATATTGTACAACTAAGGCTATCTGAAAGAGATCATGATAGCGATAAGACCGTCTGTTGCACATTGTTTAGTAATTAAATCATCCTGAAAATTATGGACCATAAATAGTGTGCAATAAGCAGTAATTATGTTATTTTAAGCGAAGCAAAGCAATAAATATATTAGTACTAGCTGTGCCTCGCGGTTTTACCTGCGTTGAACTTTCTAAATTATAGCTTATGTGTTAATCCAGGGTGTCAGCTAACTCCATACCAAATTTTATTAAAATCGCTTCAGCCGTTTAAACGTGAAGAAGTAAAAAACAAACACACTCACACACTCAACCTTCGCCTTTATAATATTAGTGTGATTATACGAATAATAGGTTTAAATTGTGTACAGCAGAATTGGGACTACTGCTTTTTACCGGCTTTCCTATCGGTCTAAGTATTTATGAATAAAAGAAAACTTTTATTTTTAATAGACATCAAAGGAGGAATGAGTGGGAGTGAGAATTAATCAACGGTATGTTTTTGTTTTATTTGGGTATATTGTATTGATTACGGAATTTCTCCGTATTTTATTTGTTAAATCTATATTTATTCGTCTGGAAGTTGTTCCAAGTTTTATTCACGTCGGTTACTGCTGATAAAAGTTAAAATCGGATGTATAAAATCATTAAATATAGATTTTCTATAAACGTAGAGGACGTGTCTACTTAATCTAAATATACGTTGCATATCAATTTAGTAGCTGCATTAAATAGAAATTATGAGTGAGTGATTTAAGAGTTTCCAATCACCGCACGTGATCTAAGCTATACATTAATAATTACGTATCGTGCGACTCCACTCTACAGTAGAGTACAAAATCTTGGTATAGTAGAGTTCACTCTATTGTACCAAAAAGTTTTTTTATTCTATGACTAAACTAAAAAAGCGCTTGTTAATTATCAGAACATGTATAATTATTGTAGTATTATACATTAACTCTAGATATTTATTAATTCTAGGCAGAAATAGATTTACAGGTAAATACTTAACTAGCTGCCCACACAGTCTAGAGGAGTCCATTGTGATATAATTATAGTCTGCATACCATCAAATTATATATTTATGAATAGCACTTTCAACAATAAAAAATCAACAGTGATTGCCACGCAATAAAAGGAATGCAGCGACTACTAAACCGGAAGCTTCCAAAAAAAACAAAAGTTCACCAGTATATAAGACTAGTTGTGCCCCGCGGTTTCACTCGCGTTAAACTTAATAAATTAGTACAAAGTTTTGTCAAAATTAGTTCCGTAGTATTTGCGTGAAAGAGTAACAAATACCCATACATCCAAATTCACATACTTTCGCATTTATAATATTGGTAGAAACATTCAAAGTGGCATCATACCAAATTTAGCCAGGAAGAGGGGGAACACTAAGAGGCAGAAAAGGTGAGCGTTGATGCTTCACATGCACTTAAAACTACGTCTGAGTCGCAAGTCTCAGACTCTGGGATAATATCCTGGAACAATATTCACATACAGCCATCTGATCCCAAACTAAGCAGAGCTTGTACTATGGAAACCAGATAACTCATGGATATATTAAATATACTACTTTTCTTTTGTAAGTACATACTTGTATAGATAATTATTACATCCAGAGGTCTGAGGACTGAGTCCTGGGTGGGAACAGAATCAACGACCTACGGCGTGAAAGGCAAGCATTTAACCACGCCAACCGAACCGTAGAATAAACACAAAATATTCTACTTTTTTATATCTATACATATAATAAAATCGTAGGAGAGTCTGTACAGTGAATATTTTTTTAAAGGATTCTTGGGGCGTGATCTACAATCGATAACGAAGCCAAAAATATAGTTTTTAGAAATTTTGTCTGTTTGTCTGTATGTATGTCCGGGCTAAACTCAAAAAGTACTGCATGGATTTACTTCAAATTTTGCATGAATATTACTAAGTGTTCGGGTCAACATATAGGCTATATATTATCACGCTATCACCTACGGGAGAGGAGCTGTGATTATTTATAAAGTTTAACGCGGGTAAAACCACGAGGCACAGCTAGTATTGAATAGGAAGGCAAATGAGCCAGCACCTGATGGTAAGTCAATACAGCCGCCCATGTGTATATAAGATTCTATATGATCCCTTATGTGTACATAAGATTCTATAACAGATGTCCCAGTGATATCAGAAAAATGTCGACGAATAAGTTTAAAAGAACTATAAAAGCTAAATTGTGTAGCAGGGCTTACTTCAAAACTTCTGATTATTTCAGTGACAAAAAAGCTTGACATTGAGTCGCTCTAAAGTAACACGTTTCAGAACAAATTATTTTTTGTAAAGAAATAAATATTTTCAAAATGGATTCCTTCCTACTGAATTTTCCGGCAGTGATCTTCAACAGCTGCCAGTTTCGCGGTACTGTGCTGCACGGTAAAAATTATTAACGATTTGATACAAATGTAATATTTTAACGGAATAACTGAATCTTGAATTGAACACTCGCAATACCAGATGGGCCGCAAAAGGGTTATCGGCCTTTAAAAAAGGTGACCCGCATCTTGAAGGTTGCCATTTCATACCGGATCGGAAATACCTCCGCTTAAGTTGTTTTTTACATAACATTTGTACAGACGCCAGCATATCAAGCACTTTCAACTGTGTAGTTTTAACCAGTTGAAAGTGAAACTTATGCTTATGTGTTAAAGTTAAAAACCTAAAAAAGAAATTTGACAGATTGGGGTAGCTGGATGTGCTGGCGTCTGTACCATTATTGATGTTAAACTTCTTCACGCAGGCTTGACTTGGAGAGTAAGTTGGTGAATGTATGACGAGAGCGCGTTACGACAAGTGTAATCGGGCGAGGCGCTAAGAAGTTGAGAGGGAGGTATAAGTTAGTGAATATAGATATTATTAAGCATGATATCAAACTAATCAACACATTATTATTTATTGATTTAATACCCGCAATAATGCCCCGCTGTCAGTAAATGTCAATATCATATGTCAGTGTCGTATTTTATTTAATCAATATTTTTATTGTCCATGAAAAGTAATAAAGCTTTTATGAAAAATGAAATGTTTACAAGAAATTAAATAAAGACTAATTTTATAATTAGCAAGCGATGAGTTTAAAGCCATTTAATTTTAATTGTTTTGGTGGTTAGGTTTGACTACTTAATAAATAAAATACTCAACGAATTTAATTTATAACGTAATACGACGACATTACGCACTGAACCACACGTGAGGTCTACGTGTGATTATCTTAACCATTGGGGTTACGATACTAATAAAATCCTATGACATTAATCACACACGGCCATCTGACCCCAAACTAAGCAGAGCTTGTACTATTGATCACACCCTCATATAGAATTTCGTCTTTTTGTTTTAGTCTTCCATTCCTTAAATTTAATACAGTAGAACTAAATTTAAAAAAAATAGATTAGTAACTTGTTATTTATTTAAGGATTTCAGAAAAAATATGCGATAAAACAAACCGCACGGACGGACTTATTAATTTTTTTTGTAACTTTAATACTGTCCACTATGTTTATGTACTGCATTGTGAGCTTGACAAGTACAAGTGTATGTTAATACCCAAGTGCTGATCAAAAATTTCATTTCATTTAATTATGGTAACCAGATAACTAATAATAATAATTATCTACATATACTACTTTAATTTTGAAAATACATACTTAAATAGATAACCACACCGAGACTCAGGACAAACAGACTTGCACACAAATATCTTTCCTGGGTGGGAATCGAAACCTCGATCGACGGCGTGAAAGGTTAACCAACCACGCCAACCTTCCCGTCAAAATTAAGATAAGATAATCGTCTCGCTACTAATGCGGCATGTGGATGCCGCATGAACTGATATTAAATAATAATATCAGTTGGTGCCTGTACTAGGTTAAACCTGTAAAACAGGCGTTCTAATGGCGTACCTAATTTAATGCCGCAAAAGGTTGCGGAAAATCTTATACCTCTACACGGTTTTAAGTAACTAGCGTTCCCGACTTAATTGGTGAGAAACGACGGATATAATGTTAAATAATTATCGAAGAGGTAAAAAAATAACCGGATAAATTTTTTTGTCCATTAAATCGTCATTATTTTGTAACGTCACTAATTACGCAAATAAGCTTCAATTATGAATTTATCCTTATTTTTTTTTTATTCTCACTTTTTATTTAGTTTTCCTCGTAATTATTGCGATGAAACTTAACGCTACCGCTGCTGTAATTATTCACAATAATTACATATGACGGAATACAAAATAATACTGTTCCTTGGTATCATATAAGACAAGCTTTAACAAAAAATCGTGACTGCCGGTAAATTCCAAGACACGCATACTTTAGTTTTCACGACATGAATAATGAATCGCCTTTTTCGATTCAGACATGCAATGACAAGGAAATGAAGAAAGAAAGCACTAATTTCAATTTTAGAATCGAAATTCTAGGTAATACGGTTGTGATTTTTGGACGTTTGATGTTGGCCAGGAAATGACCTATTTCGCCGAACATGGTGGCTGTTTAGCATACGCACGGTCACGGACACGAGCGCGCGTGCGTTCGCAGTCGCGCGTCGATGCGCCGGCGCACACCCGATCGAATTTCTCCACTACGTGCATAGCATCCTTGTTTAATAATTAAGCGCGACACGCCAAATGATATTTTCACTAATTATTCTCACATGTCTCGGTACAATTAAATGAAAGCAAGATTATTATACCAATGAAAAATGTGACGGTTTTAACTGTATTTTTGTCGTGTAAATTTTATGCGTAGATAAATTACAATGAGTGACAGCCAGATAGATATTAAGATGATATAAAGTAAATAAAATTCAAAATTTATTGATTGAGTCGCTAGAATAGCAGTAGAGTTTAACTGTAGATGGGTGATAAAGTGCTTTTTAGGATTTTATTAAATTTAGTTATTTTTAGCCAAAAGAAAACTAAAGTTTTTATTATTAATTATAATTTGTTAAAAAATAAGTTTTTATTATTAATTATAATTTATTAAAAATTAAGTTTTTATTATTTATGATTTATGTCGTTATTGACGCATATGGGTGTCAAAAACCTACATAAATCCAGCACCGCGTCTTTTATGCCTGCTTTCTCATTATTCCTGTATCACTCAATCTGTCTTGTGTATGTCTCACACATCAGAATAATAGTATGTTCGGAAGAAAAAGGATGGCTTTGGTTTTTCCATAAAGTTAAGTTTCAATAATAACCACGACAGATATAAAGAAAATTTATTAAAAAAAAAAGAAAAGCCACTTTTTTATTTTTGAACCACGCTCGACGTGTAGCCAATATTTTATATATCCAGTCGTATATGATTCCAACATGGCAAATAATATAATAATAAATATTATGGGACGACTAATATACTGCATTCTGATCCCAAACTAGGCATAGCTGAACGATGACAACCAGACAAATGATAAACAAACTTATATATGTATTTCAAAATACATACATAGTATCACACAACGGTTTGCTGTGTGACGGCATAAAATATCATCAGCTCATCTCATCCCGTGTGGGGCGTAGAAATAGACCGAGTGAAATTATAACTAACCATCAAACTGCAATTGCATCAACCCGTCTGCCAAGCGTCGCGATTATGGCATATCCCACTATTATTTGGGGAGGCTTTTGTCCAGCAGTGGACGTAGTTTGGCTGACATGATCGTGATAATAATTACTTTTGGGTGACCTCTGGCTTAACCGTCAGGATCACAAACCACTAGAACAATAAGCCAGTCAGCGTGGCCAATTGCCCGATTGGTTGGCAATCCTAAACGCAGGGATTATACATAGAGAGTGTGTTTGCATGCACTATTGTTCATTGTACTTACTTATCGTATGGGCAGTGGTTACCCTCGTGTCAGAGTTGTTTGTGACACGGCTTAACGACTGTTGTCTAATGACTACAACTGGGTCCGGCTTAACTTGCCCTCCGAAGCATGGAGACGCTCAGAAATTAAAACTACTTTGAGGGTCACGCATCTACAAATAAATAATAATAATATCTAGGGACAATGTCACACAGATCATCCTTGCCCCAAACTAAGCAAAGCTTGTACTATGGGTACCAGGCGACGGTATACATACTTATATAGATAGATACATACTTAAATACATAGAAAACATCCACGACTCGGAAACAAATATTCGTGCTCATCACACAAATATTTGCACATACCGGGATTTGAAACCAGGACCACCAGCTTCGTAGGCAGGAGCACTACCAACTAGGCTACGGTGACCGTCAAATGGACTAACCGCGAGCCTGGTTCCCTCGCCGATCGCTTACGGACCGGTGAGAGCATTTAGCTCTGAACGCCATCTAGTTATTAGTAATAGATTGGCAGGGCAAGGTGGCGAACAGTGACCTCACCTTCGCCTCTATTGTTCGGCGAAGCAGAGAAACTCTTCTAGGCTTTTTATAACGTCGTAAAAATCAAAATGTACATTTTAACCAGCAGATTTACAAGCATAATATGCTAAAAAAGTTATATAGATGGGCGATAATACCTACACTTCTGTACAATTTGAGTACTTGCATCTGACGGTCACCATAGCCTAGTTGGTAGTGCTCCTGCCTACGAAGCTGGTGGTTCTGGGTTCGAATCCCGGTAAGTGCAAATATTTGTGTGATGAGCACGAATATTTGTTTCTGAGTCATGGATGTTTTCTATGTATATATGTATTCATCTATCTATATAAGTATGTATATCGTCGCCTGGTACCCATAGTACAAGCTTTGCTTAGTTTGGGGCTAGGATGACCTGTGTGACATTGTCCCCAGATATTATTATTATCTATGTAATTACTCAAATTGTACAGTAGTGTAGGTTCTCATATACGAAGAATTACAAGGATACACTAATGTTAATTAATTACTGAAGCTTTATATTAGGTCTTTACCTATGAAATTGCCGTTCTGCAGTACTGGCCATTTCAAATCAAAATAATTTTTGTTTGGCTAAGAATTCTAATTTCAAATTAATTTTATTTTAAAAACATGGATTCTTTTTTCCAAAAGTAGTCATTTCTTTATTGATTAGTGTTACATTTTCATCGCATTTCAATCTTTTTCGTCATCATGGATACGTTAAAAATTCGAGTAATTATGGAATATGAGTACCGTCGTGGCAGCAACGCGGCACAAGCGGCACGCAACATCAACGACGTTTACGGAGCTAACACTACAAACCAACGCACCACCTGTTATTGGTTTGCTCGCTTCCGTTCTGGAAATTTCGACCTGAAAAATGAACCTCGCGGTCGTCCGAAGACTTTGGGACAATGACGAATTAAAGGCGGTTGTGGAAGCTGATGATACACAATCTACGGCTGAATTAGCAGCTTTCGACGTTAGCGTCAAAACAATATTGGTCCATTTGCGTCAAATTGGCAAGGTAAAAAAGCTTGACAAATGGGTGCCCCACGAACTCAATGATCGCCAGCGCGAAGTACGCGTCGAGACGTGCCTTGCACTGCTCAACAGACACACAAATGAAGGAATTTTGAACCGCATTGTTACCTGCGATGAAAAATGGATTCTGTTTCATAACCGCAAGCGCTCAGCAAGTTGGTTGGATCCTGGTTCAGCACCTAAACAATGCCCTAAACGAAAACTTACCCCTAGAAAAGTGATGGTCACTGTTTGGTGGTCTAGCGCCGGTGTGATTCATCACAGCTTCTTACCAAACGGGGTGAGCATTACTGCAGATGTGTACTGTGAAGAACTGAGCACAATGATGGAGAAGCTGGCGCATCTCCAACCAGCATTGGTCAATCGCTCGTCTCCGCTGCTCCTGCACGACAACGCGCGACCTCATACTGCACAGCAGACGGTCTCCAAGTTGCAAGAACTGGGGTTGGAAGCTCTCCGTCATCCGCCCTACTCACCAGACCTTGCGCCTACAGACTACTACTTTTTCCAGAATTTGGATAACTTCTTGGCGGGAAAAAAATTCAATACCCGAGAGGCAGTACAAAATGCCTTTGAAGAATTTGTTGCCTCCCGTCCAGCTGATTTCTTTAAGAAGGGCATCAATAAACTGCCACTGCGATGGCAAAGATGCATTGATTGCATGGGTGATTACTTCGATTAATACAAATAAAAAAATTCATGAAAAAAATTCGTTTAAATTTTTTCATACAAAACGGCAATTTCATAGGTAAAGACCTATTATTATATACTTTAATATCTATACATGATAATAATATCTAAACATGCAGGCTAATTAATTACTAAAGAGACGGCATTTATAATTATTTTTACAATATAAACGTGTATTTTTTTCTTAAACATTTTAATTTCTTCTCAGAACTAATTTTGGGGAGTAAGGATTTTACAAGAGGGAAGAACTCATATAACTAATCTAAAATGATTAATTGCAGTAGGTAGTTGTAAAAAAAATGAATATACCACATACGAATACAACGAAAAAGAACAATAAGATACGTAGAAGACGGAGAACCAAATAGAAAAAAATATAAAAATCTTGTAGGTTTTCCATCCACTATAATCACCATCATACTGATGCCAACAGCCTGATGTTGTCCACTAACATAGGCCTTCCCCATAGGTTTCCACAATGTTCTAACACGTGCAATCTGCATCGAGTGGTTCTCCGCAACCTTCACTAGGTCGTCGTCGTAAATGGAAGGCGTCGTACGCTGCACTGCACCTTTAAGCACGTGGTCGCCATTCCATAACTTTGTTTCCGCAGCGGAAATCAATTCTGCGAGTGACATGGCTATTCACTTTACTTATTTGGACCCTGATTAGTATAAGTCGTTTATGTCGGCCATAAAACATAGCATACAATATTGTCAGTAGAGATAATATTTCTTCATTTCATTTCATACAAATAAATGCATCTTTATCTTTGAAACAGTTGAAACAATTACGTTTAAAGTATAATAATATCCTAGGACATTATTCACACTCGGCCATCGGATCCCAATCCAAGCAGAGCTTGTACTATGGAAACCAGATATCTGATATACTATATAAACTAATTTTTTCGTTTGTAAAAACATACTCATATAGATAATTACACCCAGACTCAGGACAAACAGACATGTTCATGCACACAAATATCTGTCAAGGACCCACGGCTTTCGGCGTGAAAGGCAAGCATCTACCAACCACGCCAATGGGCCAGCAAAAGTAAATGAGCATTTCTAATTTTTATTTGTAATGAAGTTTATTTAATTATTGCAGCTACATGCAGAATTAACGCCTTAATACAAGCGTTCTTTAAGTAATTATATCACCCCGCTCAGATCGTGGACTTGCTCTTACATTTTTCAGACATCTTTAAAGTGAAATGTATAAATTGAAGTTCGGGTGGGAACCGAACCCACGACCACGGGGTATCCGGCCCCATGTGCTTAGTCGCTCCGCCACCGCACCGTGGTACTGCGACTCGAATTTAAACAATTACTCGAATTATAACTCGAATTTAAACGATATTTTGTAACCCATTTAAGACTCCTTCATGTTCGAGGTAGGCCCTTAAATCACGAGGCTTTTCAATAATTCTGAGCATGCAAACTCAAGTTAACAGTTTATTACATTTAATAAAACATAATGTTAGTTCACGTAAATATATTTAGATAGAGCGAAGGTCCGTGCCTCAACGGCTAATAGTATTTTCTTAGTGATTGTTAGTTTAGGATGCTCCATTTTGTATTTTGGATGGCGGGTCTCTATATAAGTATATTTCGTATTATGAAAGGATTTGTTAAACTAGGAATATAATATACTTCTACTAAATAGCAAAATGAAATACTTGACCTCGACATACATTACTATTTAGTTACAAGTTTACACCAAAAGTGGCCCCCTTAATACTATGTAAAATATTTTGTTTCATTTAATTGATTGTCTGGTATACAAATGACTAAATAGCAAAAGTGACCAAATTACGTAATTGAGTTCCCATTACCATTTAGTTACAAGTTTACCCCCATTGGTGCGAGTTAACATTACAAAATTACCCCTTAAATGTTGACCTTATGAATATGTCAAATTTATTAATTAATTCAATAAATTATTTAGTATACAAATGACTAAATAGCAAAAGTGACCCAAATGCGAAATTGGGTTACCATTACAACATTACCCCTTAAATTTTCCCCTTTATGATTATGTCAAAATCTATTAATTGTTTCAATTAATTATCTGGTATAAAAATTACTAAATAGCAGAACTGACCCAAATGCAAACTCGTGTTATCATTAAAATTTAGTTACAAGATTACCCCTTAAACATTTTCCTTAGAACTATGTCCTAATCGATTCATTATTTTAATAAGTTATCTGTTATACGTACTTCTATCTATCTTATATATGAATTGTATAGGTAACTTTAAACTTGGCAAAGTATCAGACATATTTTCCATACAAGGTTAAGTTAAGGATAATAAGGATAGACGTTAGTTAAGACCTACGAAACTTAACAACAAGTAGCATACCAATATGCAAAACACACATAAAAATAATCTCCCCATACTAGAACATCAATCACCTGATGCATTTTGTATGGAGTGCCAAAATGATAGTTATCGTATTTCACCAACTGGTGTTGTTTATTTAGTTCAGCTTCAATGGAAGATCCACTATTTATGTTATACCTTTTTATATAACTGATCGAAACATTAAAGATTTAATGTTTGGAATTTTGTTTCAAATTAGTATTAGATTAGATAATCTAATACTAATTTGAAACAAAATTCCAATCGACATGTCAATTTGTTGTCTTCACTTTCTGCGTACAAATTGGTAGTGCAACTGACGTCTGAAAACGCGACGTATTCGACACTTGTCAGATTTCTACTAACTAATATCACTTTCACATATCATACACGATAAGGATCAGTACAATGTCCAACGGGAGGAGCCGCGCCGTTAATGATTCAACATTAGTCCTTAAGTGGTCGAAATATCGAGGACGACATTTCTACCGTGCAGTCACGTTGTCCTTAGCTTTCTTTTCGTGATTGTTTGGTCTTACCGACCATTGTCTTCCATAAGACACTTTATATCCTGGCATACAGGCACAGAACCCATCAGTCTAACACTAGCAACCGTCTGGAGTTCACCGGCTACTTGTCCCCTCGAAATAATTAAGTGTAATCGAAAATGTGTAACAAATTCACCTTGTTAACTTTAGCTTATGTAGTTGTATTCATATCGGTAGTGAAGTGTGATAATGCGGAAGCCAAGGATTTGTTAAGTGAAGGTAATATATTAGTAATGCTGATAAAAAGCTCTGCTAAGTATTGTAGGGCAGTCGGTAAGCCGCCCTTAGTTTCAGCTTAGAATGCCCTACGCCCTTCTCTCGCACTGGTTGAAGTTCGAAAGTTTGCACTCATCTACATCTATGAGTTTTAGATAAGTGTAAACTTTCGAACTTCAACTTCTTCTGCTAACAACCGCTAAATTAAATTGTTGGTCAATCTTCTAGCAGAGAGTAGACAAGTTCTTGTTTAAAAATATTTCATGAATGAAATATCTTTAAAACCTGAATTATAAATTGTATTCTACTTACTTGTAGATTATTTGTGAATACGTTCTATATTAGTTGTCCGTAAAGGTAGAAAATAACAATAAACAGAAAAGAGAATAGAAAAGTCGACAAATATTTTCAAGTTTGTTTGGGTTAGTTGTGAATCACAACTAACGCACCTAAAACAGGTGAATATAGGGAAACATCAGTTTACTTATATATGAATATTGTTCCCATTTGTATTTACTCTGGGATTTCTGTTCACGCTGTTTTACTAAGTAACGTATAATAAAAAGAAGCGACAAGGAAATTCTTTTTAATCATGGTTGAACTTGACTTAAAATTAATAGCTATTATGAACATAAACTTTAGAGGGTTGATATAATTACCAATGACATTGTATTTCAATGGTACTAGTTACAAGGAAACTATTTCTCTGGATAGAAGAAATGAAAACCACCTCTGTAAAATATTATTTTATACGTAGTGTACTTTTCTTAGAA
Organism: Pseudoips prasinana; assembly: GCA_951640165.1. Classification (NCBI taxonomy): domain Eukaryota; kingdom Metazoa; phylum Arthropoda; class Insecta; order Lepidoptera; family Nolidae; genus Pseudoips; species Pseudoips prasinana. The sequence goes on along the minus strand of OX621243.1, from coordinate 30,795,093 downwards.
TACACTGATCAATATTTTAGACTGATGTAACAATAAAAAACAATTCAACCCTATTTTAAAACACGGATTGATAAACCCTTCCACCTGTGCCAGCCCTGTGATACGTGCGGACATGTGAAAAAAAAACAGATATACTTTTTTATAGTAATAAAAAGTTATTTAAAAAAGCATATGAAGTAAATTCGAGGCAAAAAAGAAATGAAGACAGACTTGTTATAAAAGATATACCTAAATCGGACAAGTATGCGAAAAGCTGTCTTGTTATGTGTATACGAATATACAACAAAATACCAAAAGAACTTAAATTAATAAATAACCTAAATCTTTTTAAAAATAAACTGCATAAATGGCTGAACACATAATTTCTACGACGTAAGAGAATTTTTAAAACATGACTATACATCAAAATAATATTCATTCAGAAATAATATTTATAAATTAATTATATGTAATGTTATTAAATTTAGGATTTATTAGGTATAACTGTAATTGACATTTATTTTATTATTGGTTGTATTTGTAATATTGACATATTTTGCATGCATTTTTTACAAATAATTGTATAGCTAAACATGTGGACACTTATTATTATGGAACACTGTACATCTTAATACCATGTTTATTGCAAATAAAGAACTTGTCTTGTCTTGTCTTGTCTTGTCTTGCAATACTTAAATGTAATGTATAACAGTTTTTAGTCGTTAAATTAATAGCGTGTTGTGTTTGGAACTAAGTAGGATTCTCTACGATATTTTATTATATATTTTTAATAATAAATAAATTAGACATTCCATTTACTATCCAATTAAAAATGCTTTAATTGCGATATCGCTTTCAACGCCCGGGGCTTTCAACACTTAGCCTTCAAGCTTCAGCAACGTTATTACTATTTTGAAAGTACCTACCCTATGCTGTAAAACGGTAACAGGGAGTTCATAATTTCACAGCCACTCGGGAATAGTTCCTCTGAAACTGTAGCGTTTGAGGTCGTAAAAGTTTTAGGCTTTTAGATTAAAATTCGTGGTAGGAATATTCTAAAAATATAAATTTAATGTTCGAAATTGTTGGGGTATTTAGTAAACTAAAACTTTGAAATATTCAGTACAAACTTACCATAAAATTAATAACGATTCCCTAAACTATAACTCTAAAATTTAAATTAAACTTATCTAGATTCTGAAATAATAGATTCCATAAGTTATATTAGTTTATCGAGAAATGTAATTATAGTTTCCATTTATTACATCCAACCAAACTACACTACTGATATTTCAATTAGTAAAACGTATTCATCAAAATTAGACAAGCTGTGGTCTCAGAATATTAATTATTAGACATTGACGGGCCTGTTGGCGTAGTTGACAAATGCTTGCTTTTCACGCCGGAGGGATCGATTCCCACCCAGGACAGATATTTGTGTGCATTAACATTTCTGTTTGTCCTGAGTCTGGGTGTAATTATCTAAATAAGTATGTATTTACAAAAGAAAAGTAGTATATGTAGCATATCAGTTATCTGGTTTCCATAGTACAAACTCTGCTTAGTTTGGAATCAGATGGCCGTGTGTAAATAATGTCCCAGGATATAATTTAGGATATTATTTCAAAGTTCTCTGATATTATGCAATATTTCATTTATTCTTCCTCAAGAGTCTGTTTTCTCGTGTAATTATAATAATTAATATTTGAATAATAAATATCTTGGGGCAACTACTCGTAACACACTGCCATCAGATCCCATACTACGCAGAGCCTGTATCGTGGAAACCAGAAAACTGATAAACATACTTGTATATATCGAAATACATACAGATTATAGAAACATTACACCCAGACAAAGAACAAATAATACATGACAAATGTAATACAACAAAGTTTAGCAAATTATAAAATGTACTTCTTAATAAAATAATTAATTGTAAGCAAAATTGAGCTTTAATATTTAGAGATCGTTTTTTTTAAAGCATTTTTATTTCAGATGTGGCTTTGGGTCTTTTTTCTATCGAGACAAAGTAGGTGAATCATGTTTTTATCCATGCTTTTTAAAATATAGTCTTATTTCGCGTATATGTTTTTAATAAGATGAAATTCAAAGACTCAAAAGTGGCGGAGAAACATAAATTTGGATGATAACAGTGCCTTAGGTTATTACGGACAGCAATATTTTTCTTTAGCTAGTCTGCCATCCCCTATAACAAATTCCTGTATCAATTACGTTAATTAAGGTAAAACCAATTAGTCTACTCTCTGTTATATTTCATTTGGGCATTAGGCATAACCTTATCAACTTGATTGGAAATAAGTCAAACTACGCAATGATACATAATATGACGTCGTTACCTCCTATTTGACATTTTGGATAGGATAGTTTAATTATCATTTAGCTAGGTTCCCGCTAATAGGAGCAAGCCTGTCTTTTCTGAATAATTCGATCCTAAACGAAATGAAACTGGATCTGTGAAATTTCACTTCAGGAGTCTCTTTTGTCACCTCATATGAAATTTATTAAGGCAATATATTTTAATAAGGCATTTTAGTCCGGGTTGAGGAGATCTATGAAAAATTAAGGTTAGAAAAGATTTTGTTTTGTTTATTGCCAAAACTAACATAACAAAAACTGGTGTATTTTAAACAGCCACATATCGATGTATGTATAATAAACCAGGTCCGAAAAACTAATTTCAGTAATAATGTAAGTCTTAATTTGAAAGGACGTATATAACATGATTTGTTTAATGATAGGCGAAGAGATAGAAGAGCAGTTTAGGTACTTAAAATATAAATTATGTTGACGTTAACAATTAATGAAATTTTATAAACAATTTATGAGATCTCAAGGAAGATTAAATCGACGTTTTAATATTAGGTTATTTAGAGTGAATTCATACAGACATTAAGAATAACTGGGGCTCTAAGGTTATTAAAGTTCTCTAGTAATGTGTGGGTATGGTTACATGTAGCTGTATTACACAATATGTGCTTTCTTGAACTAGTCCGTTATAAAGTTCTCTAGGCTTTCTTTATGGTATAGGAAGTGATTACCTTTGGATCTGAGCTGTTAAAACCGCCCATAAGGCCGCTGACATCGCTTAACGACTTACGATAACAAGCGGGACCGACAGCTTCACATACCCTTCCAAGCAAGAAGACGCAGAAACTAAACCATTTGTACTACCATCCATCTATACATTGACTGCTTGCCAAGGTCTATGCCACCGATCATTTACAGACCAATGAGCGCTTCGAGTTCTCAAGTAACAAGTGGGTTAAGTTAAGTGTCTCTATATAACATAACATTGACTGTCTGTAGTGATTAAGTGTGCGCCACTTTAGCTAGTCTGTTGTCCATTGTAAAGCACTGAAACAACAAACGGGTACAGCAATCTAAAGCCCTACGGATTTCGGAAAACTTGATACATTTAAAAATAAATCTACCAAGTACAGCGCAGAATGTTATTTTTTTTATAGACATCGCCCGCATTAGGAAATCTAATCCCTGTGTCGCGGGATACTTTACAAACATATAATAGACGGACACAAATTACATCCAGACTCAGAACAACTATTTATGGGTCACACAAATAGTTATACGGCGCGGGACTCGAACTCACGACACGAAGCGGCGAGGTGACTGTCTTAGCCGCTGTCTATGTTATGTAATTAGTTATATTACATAACATACAGTGTCTATAGTGACGATCTGTGATCTACTTTAGCTAGTTTGCTGTCTATTATAAAGAACTGAAAAACGAAAGGGGTAAATGTCGAAATACATAAAAGTTCAATTAAAAAATCTTGCCGTGGAAATAATATTGTGATTAATTAATCATCTTGTCGATTCGTGCCTGATATCGCCTTAATGAAATTAATAATAAAATCTTTAATAAAGCCTTCGTATTTTTAATTAACATAAATAACGGAGCTTCAAAGAGCTTAAACTTGGTTTTCAATCTGTAGAATACCTAAATATTAAACATAATGTCAACTAGTTAATTAAAACCGACAAAATAACGTTAAAATCTAATTTTATAGATCGTATAGTTTAATTAAGCCTAAATTAATTTAAAAGTGGCAACTTCTCGACAAATTTTATACGTGACTATGTTAACAATAAAACATTAGAGTAAAATTTAATTGATTAATTAGCTTATGTAAATATTAATTTAATTTTCAACTCTATGTATTGTATTTTACGCAGAGGATAGTTCTTAACAATATGAGATACCATAATGCATGAGGGTAGGATCATTTTCTGTGCGGCCAAAGAAACCGAACCGCCCGAGGATGTTAACATTAGAGTAGAATTTAATTGATTAATTTTATTAGCTTATGTAAATATTAATTAAATTTTCAACTCTATCTATTGTATTTTACGCAGTGGGTAGTTCTTAACAATAGTACCACAATGCATGTGGGTAGGACCTTTTTCTGTGCAGTGAATGAAACCGAATCGTACGGGGATGATGAATTGAATTAAGCTCATATCTTTTATCTGGAGATCAACCTTTACTTCTATATAGAACTTTATGCATGATTAATTGTTCTCCCTATTTATTATTTTACTGTTTAGATAATATCCTCCCCTACGGAATTTCGCATTCTAACGTTGCCACCTACGTAATATGACGTCTTACCGTCAATAGGTGCGAATTGATATAGGGTAAATATAACAATACTTACATAAAAGAGTAAAAAAGATACTGATATGCTACGAAAAGTGAAACAACACATTCCTTTCTTCGGCATACAATTTATTGTAGAGTTTGGTTTAATGTGCCAAAATTCTTGTGCTTTCAATGCGGGCTTTATTGGATTCCTTCAATACCCCAATTGAAAATATAAAATGATATAAATATTTTTTATTCATTTAGACTTTAAAAAAGCGCTTGTTATTTACCAGCGCTTTCTACTTTTCTGTGTAATCCCATATAATTCTTGTTTTATGCGTAGCTTTAACGAAACTTTTAAATCAAGTATTTATTTAAAGTAATTATTCGTTAGACAATTTTGTCGCTGAACTTGTACCAAAGTTTCAAAATATATTCGCTTTTAATGGCCAGCCTTTCTTGGATTCCTTTAGAAATATTAATTCAACAATTAATTTTAGTTTAAAACGATAAATTGTAGCAATTTGAGTGTACAAATTGCGTGATAAAATATAAGTACTAAGGATTGTTTTATCCGTAAATGATGTTGATTATAATTTGAACCACTTAGGTATTAAATTTATATTCATATTAATTTATTCATTTGTGAACATAGGTGCAGTACATAAATGTGATGATACATAATTAAGCAATTAGTTCCCTATGTTCTACCATTTTGCATGGTGTACAAATATTATATGCGCACTTAATACATTGTAATTGTAACGCGTTTCGATCCATTTGCGCTTTTTATATCTCCGTCGCAAAAGGAGGGGTGTTTTGAGTTTGAAGCCGATGTCTGTCTGTCTATGTATGTGTGTGTGTGTCTATATGTGGCCTGTGGCATCGTAGCTCTGAAACTGATGAACCGATTTTGATATTTTTTTTTTATTTGAAAGGTGAATTAGTCGGGAGTGTTCTTAGCTATGTTTGATGAAAATCGTTCCAAGATGGCTACCGCCACAAAATGGCGAGTAACATATTTTTACACAACTCCCTCGACATGGCTATCAAATCAAAGTGATTGACTAGTATAATACTTGAATGTTTATAGCATTGTTCCCAATGCAATGCATGTGAAAGATCATACTAATATGATATGATCTTTCACATGCAACTGTAAACATAACAGTCGGCCATGTTTCTACAAAACAAAGCCGATGGATAATACCTACATCCTCCGGAAAGTAACACCCTTCCATTGCAAGGGAATCCTAAATTTTATCTGCCAGTGTGTATCGTTCGTAGTTCGGATTGATAGATGGTGCTGGTTCGAGACCCGCCGGACGATTAAATTTATGATTTCCCATTTTTGTGCTTATTACAAAACTACAGTTTGGCAAGATCAGGGGTATTTTAAGTTTTAAATATATTAGAGTACACAAAACAACCTGGGTTTAAAATAGACTTGACTACGATCAAATGCATTCCAGTTAAAATTAAATTAACAAGAAAAACAAACGACTTTCACGTCTGTCCCGGATTAGATTCCCGCGCCGAACAACTATTTGTATGACCCAGAAATAGTTGTTCCGAGTCTGGATGTAATTTGTGTCCGTCTATTAATATTTGTATAGTAAGTACATCGCGACACAGGGATTAAAATTGATAATGCAGGCGTTGTCCTTTTCAAATAATCACTATTTGAATTTTAGCTCTGTTTCACCCAATATGTATATTGTTCCCAGGTTCAAATGTTGGCCGTACGTTTGGCCACAATGCCCTCAAACGGCTCTCCTTCATTTTCCTGCCGGTGATGTTTACGCTGGGTGTTATCTCCACGCTGCTGATGGCCCTCGCTGTCATCTCTGTGAAGAACTTAGCTATTGGTGTCATGCTGCTTATTGTCTCTGTCAGTCAGGTAAGAGCGTCAGCCAGCGGTAGCGCGTCTTCTTGGAATACCGCAATATGTTAATGTTTCTGCCAAGAAAAACTCTTACAGAATACAACTTGGTACTAGAGAGTTCATTGCTTGACACATTTACGCTCCGCAGGACACTGAACGCCCAGCGAGTATGAAAATTATAAAAGGGTAAAATAGCTGCATTTTTTGGCAAATACTCTAATCAAGTGACTCCATATCAAGAGAAAGAAAGAGATAACAAATGCCGCGTCCTTTTTTACGAACTTTAGATCGAAAGTGATTTAATATTATTGAAATTAGATTACGGTTTAAAATTATACTAACATTCGGCGTAAAAGGAATGATTATACAAATTTACATAAATATAATTTCTTCGCGTGTTTCTTACACAATCAAGCATCAGGCGTCAGGAACGAAATCCGCATAACTCAATGTAATTAGCATTAATTTATTCATTTGAATGTAATGAAAATATATAGAAAAGATGTTTTGGCATAATAACTATATTTACAATACTATTACGTATATTGCGTAATTTATTGGTTTTTTTTCATCAAATAGTTTCTCTAAAACATTCGAAACGAAAACCACACAACTAAAATAATTAGCCTCTTAGTGACTAAATTACATTTTTTTTTAATTGTACTTATTATTAGTACTTATTCTATATACTCTGCGTATAAAAACGGGGTGTATTATACCTGACGCAGTTAAAGAGTTCAGCAAGAAAGGCCGTGCCGACGGGTTGGCGATCTCAGTGAGATGGTAATAGTACTCAGAATGAAGTTGCTGCCCATCCTCTGCTAGATATTCCCTGGGGTCGACTACGCCCCCCACAGGATGAGATGGGTTGATGATATTCGCTGCCGTCACCACACATCAAATTTCTCGCATATTCTCAAAATTTTCCCGAACTCTCCAACCATAGCCAGTTATTTATTATTAATTGAATGTTATCATTATTTTTTCTGATATCCAGGCTGTATCGCGGCTGTTCCTGTCTGCGGCATCACCTAACTCTTTAGTGCACCTACATCCTCGAGCGGAATTCCTACCCGCGCCTGCGGTACCTGCTCCATGGCCCGCTTCAGGCCCGCTCCTCTCACCGTGGGCCAGATCTGACAATGATGCTGCCATATCAGACTAACGAATCTTAATGCCTAATGAGAAGAACGAGTAGTTTTTTATGAGAACCCACCAATCGAGTCAAATGTTTGGGCTACCTCACCGACATAGAATAATAATGTTCAGTCAAATATGCATTTACTTATTATAAGACTTATTTATTTATTTATTAAAGGAAAATACATTTTTCTTGTCACAAAAGTATAACGTTTGAATGTACAGTCAATTGCACCAGCATGTAAACTGTTCCGTTATTATGACCTCTTCCATATCGGTCGGTATTAATATATTGTAAAGGTGTATGTTGTTATGTAGGTTAATAGGACTATGCTCAACAAGGGAAGTAGTTTTAAAGAAACTCAGTCCTATCACTGTCGGTTTTAACTTGGTTTCAATTTTACTGTCAACCAATATTATCTATCACCAGGCATGTAGAACATATCAATTTCAAACTAATCAATTTGAAATAATGTCCAAAACTAATAAAAACTGAGATCAAGTCTGGTTGAGGATTAATAGGATGCATTTTCGCCTAATCCTTCCACATTGCACTGATGGCGTGTTGTAAGTCCTTTTTTTGTAACTTTTAAAGACTTCCTTGGAGGACTCCAAGAACGCGATAAAAGTTTTACCACCGTAACACTGTGTTACTTGTATTGCCTATCAATGATTACCATTAACACCTCGACATTATCTTTTCATCAATTCAAAATGCGGTCAACTTAATATCGTTTGATGTCAAATTTGACATTCCATTACGAAGTTGAACCGACACATTTTTGAATCACTTAACTGATATGTGAGAGTACAGGCTTGCCTTACTACATTTCTTCATAGATTTCTGTGTAAATCGCGAAGAAATATGGGGGAATAAATTTAATGAACTGTATACATTTTAAAGCTTCGAACTGTACCTACGTAGTATATTTTGATATCGTAAGAAAATCTCGTCTGCCTTTCGCTAGAATAGAGGTTCTGTGAAAGATAGACGAATTTTTAGTTTTAAGCATTTCATAATAAATAAATTATTTGAACCAGGTCAGTTGTTTCAATGTCTTTTGTTATTTAATACAGAATAGAATAATAATAGAATTTTATTGAAAAGAAAAACATATAGAATATAAACCCACCAAACTACATAACAGTTTGTCGGCGGGATTAGCGCTCGTTAACACAATGACAATAACTAAATGACAGTTATATCACTGAATACAAATATTAAAATAAAAAAGTAAACAATATTACAACAATTTTAAGCGGAATTTAAGCAGTTTCAGTGTGTAATAATTTTTTTTAAATTTTATATCTAACAGTATGGCTAGCCTAGAAGTATGTATATTTTATTTATTTTATCTTCAACGTGACGCAATGGCTTATAAATCTTTATAATTAGAAGAATTCCTATTGCCGAGACTATCTTGTTCTGTGTTAAGTATTCTATCGGGATGACGTCTATGCCGCTCACGTCATGAGATGGGGTGGTAATATTCGTCGCTGTCTCATGACCTAAATATCCTAAAATGTTATGTCTCATCACATAACATTTTAGGATATTGTTAGCGTTTGTTTTATAATAATAATATATGTATAGTCAGCCTCAATGGAGACTATAATAATAATAATAATATCTAGGGACAATGTCACACAGATCATGCTAGTCCCAAACTAAGCAAAGCTTGTACTATGGGTACCAGGCGACGATATACATACTTATATAGATAGATAAATACTTATATACATAGAAAACATCCATGACTCAGAAACAAACAATCGTGCTCATCACACAAATATTTGCACTTACCGGGATTCGGACCACCAGGACAGCTTCGTAGGCAGGAGACTAGCAATCTGCTATACATATCTCTGCTCTGCAGTACATATCACAAGTACAGACGCCAGCACATCTAGCTACCCCAAACTGTCAATTTTTTTTTATACATTTTCAACTTTATCACTAAAGCATAAGTTTCACTTTCAATTGGGGAAATTTGACAGATTGGGGTAACTTCATGTGCTGGCGTCTGTACCTATGTGTCCATAGTTGATTCTGCTTAGGATTCTTCGTAAAACTGTTAAAATTTATTAAAGTTAGTCGATGAATAATTTCGAAAAAAGTACTAAATGCACTTTTGATTCCATCATTCTCATGATCTGATGCGACAGCTAGCTGACACGAATAGAAAAAGGTCAGGTACAGGATCAACGGCTTTGCGTTCTCTCTGAGGCACCGCCAGCTCCGGATTTATATTGAGAATTTTTCTTCGCAGAAAAATCTTAGCTACTATCATGTTTTATTGAACTCAGGACCAGGGGGTCTACCAGATAAGTCACCGAACATCTATTTCTTAAATGGTGTTCAAATAAATAAAGGTTAAAAATTACTTAATCAATCGTTAATAATATATCTGGGGACAATGTCACACAGATCATCCTAACCCCGAACTAAGCAAAGCTTGTACTATGGGTACCGGGCGACGATATACATACTTATATAGATAGATAAATACTTATATACATAGAAAACATCCATGACTCAGAAACAAATATTCGTGCTCATCACACAAATATTTGGCCTGTTCCTGTCTGCGGCATTAAATCGGCTTCAACGTTGGCAATCGATTCCGGACCATTTATGACGACACATGTGCTCATGGAAGCCGATTTAACGATTGATTAAGTCATTTTTAACCTTTATTTATTAAAACGCCATTTAAGAAATCGATGTTCGGTGACTTAGCCGGTAGAGCCCCTGATTATCATCGTTGATCACGCTGCCACTAAACCAACACGGCAGTCAGCGAAACTGAATTGTGTTTATGTACCTATGACTTTTTTGTTCTTTCAAGATACTTTTTGTGAGTAAAAACGTGCACACAACCTACCTACTTTAATAAGAAAGAAAGAGATTATTTGTAAAAGATATTGATCATGATTCAGTTAACATTATGAATACAATGGACTTTCAGTTTCATTCAATTCAGTAACGAACAGTGCGTGAATTAGTTATAGTTAACTTGTAAGTTATGCTCACTTTCTTAGTTAAACTGCTAGTTATTAAGTTAGTTTAATGTAACATTCAAATTATATAAATAATATCCTGGGACATTATTCACACACGGCTATCCGGCCATCTGATCCCAAACTAAGCAGAGCTTGTACTATGGAAACCAGATAACTGATTTACTACATACATTACTTGTCTTTTTTAAATCCATACTTATATATATATATATATGTATAATTACACCCAGAGTCAGGAAACACAGACATGTCCATGCACACAAATATCTATCCTGGGTGGAATTAAACCCATGACGTGCGGCGTGTAGACAAATCTCTTTTTTTTTTAATTATTTTATCGACCTCGGCTCGACCCACTAAAACCACCACGGTAGCCAGACTCACTGCCTGTAGCGGGGGCTCTGGGTACTCGTGAACGATCTCACCAGTACCCCCGCTGTACACTGAGCGTCCGCGAGACTCTCACCCAGGGATGACAGGGGCCTGAGTGCCTACCCCCTTCCCCAGTACCCACAAGCGTGTTACCTGAGCTACAGCAAGTTACCCTCCCGGGACCTCTGGCGCTCGGAGGTAAAGAACTCCACTCGTTCCCTCCCCGGGAGGTAATGATTTACCTAAATCTTATCGCGATGAGACCCGTGTCCACAGTATATAAAAATGTGTACAAATCGCGAAAGTTTAAAAACATTAATACACATATATAATATGCCAAGCAGTAAGTTTTCCACATTAGCAACACCTTCAAATTATATCACTATGGTTAAGGGTACTTAATATTCTGAGGTGCTCATAGCTAGATGTTCTCACCGGTCCATAAGCGATCGACGAGGTTAAGTAACAAGGCTCGCGGTCAATCCATAGATGGGTGGACTGCCAAAGTGGTTAAATGTCTGATCGTCTCCGTACTTCGGAGGGCACGTTAAGCTGTCGGTCCCGGTTGTAGTCATTAGACGACAGTCTTTAAGCCATGTCAGAGGCCTGCTGGGCGGCTTTAACAACTCTGACACTAGGGTAACTACTGCCCAAACGATAAGTAAGTAAGTAATTAATTTTCCTTTGTTATTTCTAAATTTTTATTGCGTGTTTAATATCGTACAATCCTTAATGGTTAAATTCGTTGCGGGATCCAAGACAGTTAAAGCGCTTCCCCGGGACATGCCTGAGCCTCACCGCTCAGTGTCCTTTTATTGTGTGCCACTGTTGATCCTGGCTAACAGGAGTTGCAGTGCTGGATAAGAGAGAGAGACTAGTCCCGATAAAACAAAATATACCTTAAGGTGCATAGCTTGTTCCAAAGGAGCCCTCCCAGGGTACGTGTCCCGACCATCTGGGACATGTCGCAAAAGGGGGGTACCGGAGCAGCATACCCGCGTTCCCGGGACTCCCCCATCAGGCGCCAAGAGAAGTCCACGGTAGGTAGGTTTAGTCGGTACAAGTCCGACATACCCACCCGCAGACACTTTTTGCGGGTGGCATGCGAAGGGATTCCACCTGCATTATCAAAATAAAAAAAAAGTGCATAGCTTGTTGCTCTCACCGGTCCGCAATTGATAGGCAAGGTTACTCGTCTAGGGACATGATCAGACCATAGATGACCGCCAACGAGAATTCTTCTAAGAGAAGACTTATAAGTATCTCCAGGCTTTAAATGTCACATTTAACTGTCGGTACCAGCTGTAGTTGACTTTACTTTATGGAATACGAAGTGGATACCTTAGTGTTGGAGTTGTTCATGCTGCCCAGTAGGCCTTTGAAATGGCTTAACTACTTTTGTCACATGATTACAACCGGGACCGACAGCCTAAATAATAATAATTATCGTAATACATTATTTACACATAGACATCGGATCCCAAACCAAGCAGATCTTGTACTATGGAAACTAGATAACTGTTTGACATATACTTTTCTTTTTAAATACATACTTATTTAGATAATTACACCCAGACTCAGGACAAAAAGACATGTTCATGCACACAAATATCTGTCCTGGGTGGGAATCGAACTCACGACCTGCGGCGAACAAAGCAAGCATTTACCAACCACGCCTCATGCCACATCATAATAAAAGTGCCCTTCAAAACTCGTAGATTCACAGAAATACCACTTTGCATTACCCGTCTTTAGATTGGCCGCATGCCTATGTGCTTAACATCTCAGATCACTTACGCAACTAGTAACTGGTTAAGAGCGTCGTTACAGAACAATCATGTAAGAGGCCTAATCCGCTTGAAGAACTCTGACACTATAACCGCTCCCCATACAATAAGTAAGTATTGATATTTCGTTCACAAGGCAACAGTGTGATAAAAATAAACTTGTTGAGCGTTAACACACTCCAAGCATAAAAGTTAACTTCTCAGAATTTCATGTAGTGTTCTCTATTTACGTCATCTTTAATTTTCATCTTGTTCAGAGATAAGCTCGTTCGTAGAATACAATATTTCCCACGCTACCCTTAAATAATATCACATTCTGTTTCCCATTACCGTAGCAGCCGGGTTGGAGATAAGAAAATTGAACTTCTTGAGACGACACAGAACACTGAAAGGTTAAACTAATGTTATGTATAATTATTAAAAGGGGCTTTCCCTTTCGAGAACCAAGATTATATGATTATGCTTAGGCAATAACTGAATTAATTCATAAATTCGCTTAGACAATAACTGAATTAATTAATAAATTCACCGTCTTAAAATATAGAAACTGGTTGTTAATAATCACTCATAGATCACAAAAAACTTTGCCCAGTTCAATCGTGTATTTTTAAAGCAGCGTAAAAATTGCTCATTCGATCTATGTATTTTAACAACTTGTGGAACATTTAAGAGCAATGTCATTTTTAGGGTTCCGTAGCCAAATGGCAAAAAACGGAACCCTTATAGATTCGTCATGTCTGTCTGTCCGTCCGTATGTCACAGCTACTTTTTTCCGAAACTATAAGAACTGTACTGTTGAAATTTAGTCAGTAGATGTATTCTGTGAACCGCATTAAGATTTTCACATAAAAATAGACAAAGAACAATAATTTTAGGGGTTCCCCATACATAGAACTGAAACTCAAAAAAAATTTTCATCTTACCCATACATGTGGGGTATCTATGGATGAATAGTTTGCGCGAGAGACACTTCCAAAGTGGTAAAATGAGTGTCCCCCCCCCCCTGTAACTTCTAAAATAAGAGAATGATAAAACTATATGTAAATTACCATGCAAACTAACAACGAAAATTGGTTTGTACGAGATCTAGTAAGTAGTTTTTTTTAAAACGTTATAAATCGTAAACCGCAATTTACCTTTTATTTAATCAACTGAAATACTTGCTGTTAAGGAACCCTTCATGGCGGGGTCCGACTCGCACTTGGCCGGTTTTTTACGATTTAAACGCTCTGGCAACCAAAATATAGTAATGTTACGTTTTAGGTTACGATTTGCCGTTACTAAATCCTACCAATATCATAAATGCCAAAGTTTGTGAGAATTGATGTATGGATGTTTGTTACTCTTCCACGTAAAAACTACTAAACGGATGCTTATGTAACTTATACATCTGAATAGTACTTAGAGAACAATTTATAAAGATCAACGCGGTTGAAACCGCGGGGCAGAGCTAGTAGTAGTAGTAAGTTATACATAATTAAATTGGATTTATTTTATTGTAAATTGTAAAAATCTGTCCATACGGCTGGGTCTAAGGTCTTCAAGGTCCGCCGTACAAACAGAACTAAAAAGATCTCTGACTTAACGCTGCAACTTATGAAAGAAAAACGGAAAATAGTTCTGTTATTCTCAAATGATTCTACAAGATATCGGCGGCTCAACAGAAAGATCTCAAAGTCTTTGACTCGCGACACGCGTTAAATTAATACAATTAATATTGAAAAGGCCATCGAGCGGAACAAAGGCTCTAAAGTGTTTGCAAGAGATCTGTTGGAAAAAGCCAACTGAGGAAGCTGAAGACTGAGAATGGTAGAATCGTCACGTTTAAACCTGGGTTGCTGGAAGAAATCGAGAAGTTCTACGGACAGTTATATACGACAACGCAGCTACCTGTCAAAAGTCATGCCTCAGATCCCAGAGCACAACTAACCTGACATTACACCGAAGACCTCCCGGACGTCAGCCTGAACAATATTACAATGGCTCTCAGACTTAAGAACTAACTTAAGAACAAAAAAGTTGCCTGGTGATGTTGACGTTACAGCAGAGCTTCTGATGATGGCTGCTACACCAATCCTACGGGCCCTTCAGAAGTTATTTAACTCCGTCATACTAGACCGTCAAATGCCAGAAGCATAGCACATAAGTGTGGTGGTGCTCTTCTTTAAAAAGGGCAACAAAACCTTATTGGATAATTACAGACCCATCACACTGCTGAGCCATGTTTACAAGTTGTTTTCGAGGGTCGTTATGAATCGTCTCGCGCGCAGGTGACGACTTCCAGGCTCCCGAACAAGCCGGTTTCCGAAAAGGCTTTAGCACCATAGACCACATACCTACGCTGCGGCAAATTATACAGAAGACCAAAGAGTATAACAAGCCACTGTGCTTATCGTTAGTGGAATATGAGAAAGCCTTTGATTCTATCGACACATGGGCCGTCCTGAGGTCTCTCATAAGGTGCCAAATCGACTACCGGTATATCGAGCTGTTAAAGTGTTTGTATGAAAACGCCAAGTTATGTCAGTGCGACTCCAGGACCAAATCTCGAAACCTATCCACTTGCAGCGAGGTGTGAGACAGGGAGATATTATATCTCTGAAACTGTTCACCGCTGCATTGGAAGATGTCTTCAAGCTTCTGGACTGGAAAGGCTTGAACATCAATGTCAATGGTGAGTACATCACTCACCTTCAATTGGCCGAAGATATAGTAGTCATGGCTGGGACCATGGAAGAGCTTGATGACCTCAGCAGCTTTCTCAACAAGTGGGTCTGAAAATGAACATGGATAAGGCGAAAATCATGTCAAACGTCCATGTTGCACCCACTTAATTGAAGGTTGGAGACTCTACACTCGAAGTTGTAGAGAACTATATTTACCTAGGACATTTTATATCCAACTAGGTAGCTCCAACTTCGATATTGAGGTCAATCGTAGAATCCAATAAGCTGGGCAGCGTTCGGGAAGCTATGTAACATCTTCTCGTCCAAAATACCGCAGTGTCTCAAGTCGAAAGTCTTCGACCAGTGTGTGTTGCCAGTGATGACTTACGGAACAGAGACGTGGTCGCTCTCTATGGACCTTATTAGAAGGCTCATGGTCACCTAAAGAACACTGGAGGGGGCTATGCTCGGAGTTTCCCGGCGGGATCGAATTAGAAATGTCGAAATCCGCTGGCGAACCAAAGTCACCGACATAGCCCGAAGGATTGCAAAACTGAAGTGGCAGTGGGCGGGGCACATAGCTTGTAGAACCGGCGGCGGCCGTTGGGGCAGAAAGGTTCTCGAGTGGCGACCACCAACCGAAAGATGCAGCGCGGGCAGGCCTCCTACAAGATGGACCGATGATCTTGTGCGGGTCGCAAGACCGGCATTGTGGACATCATTGTGGGAGGCTTTTGTCCAGCGGTGGACGTCTTTCGGCTGATATGATGATGATGATGATGAAGTTGAAAAATGGGCATTCAATTCCTCATTAAAGAATGAATTTGCCTTTGTTCTTGATAAACAATGAATTAGCTCTTTGTAGGCACAATTTTTGTGTGGAAGATATATTTTGTGAATAATATTTTTTATTGCGTATGAAGGTCTCACAAAATATGATTTAATTAAATCGCCCACGAAATTTCAGATTTACGTATGTATCTAGGTATGTTAAACGCTTTTGACTTTGTGAACCTATTTTGCTTTCGACGTTTTCCTAATTTGAAATTCTAACGGTAGAACCTTCAAGATAAAGAAAAGTTGAAATCGACTAAAAAAGTAAGGAGTAAGTTTTAAACAGTAATTTTGTTTATCGCCGAAAATTAATAAAAAATTGTTAATATTACGAACAATACCTGCAGAACTCAGTCCCCAAGTTCTTATAATTTACATAACTAAATATTTTCTTAAGAATAGAAATCTAAATCTAGACGATTTCCCTCAGTTCGTGACGAACAGTAAAAGTTCCAAATGAGGTAATTACGGCGATTATGTCAAAATAATAGCAATTCATTACGTAGGTAGGACATGCTTCTGTGTGGGAAGCTCAGTATCTCCCACGACCAACAATGTTTATGAGAATGTCACAGTATTATTATGACATACTACGAGAAATCTTACTAGCAAAAAACCGGTCAAGTGCGAGGCGGATACGCGCACGAAGGGTTTCGTATCATCTTATAATAAAATCGTAGGAAAGTCGAAACTGTACATTGAATATTTTTTTTAAAATTATTCCTGGGGCACGATCTACAATCGATATCGAAGCCAAAACATAGTTTTTAGAATTTTTGTATGTGTGTCTGTTTGTCTGTATGTATGTCTGGGCTAAACTCAAAAAGTACTGCATGGACTTACTTCATATGTTGCATGAATATTACTAAGAGGTTGGGTCAACATATAGGCAACATATTATCACGCTGTCACCTACGGGGGAGGAGCTGTGACTGCTATAATTTATAAGGTATAGCGTGGGTAAAACCGCGGGGCACAGCTATTATCTATAAAAACGGCAAAATCTATCACGTTTTCTATTTCGTGTATGGGAGTCGCCTTAAATATTTGTTTTAGTTTAATTTAATTATTTATTATTAAAGTGAATATATAACTACAAGGGTCAACAAAGGACAACAAGGGACAATATCGGGCAAAACCGCGCAAAAAAATACGTTTATGCCCTTGAATATTTATTTAATTTTGTTTTATTTTGTATTTGTTGTTATAGCGATAACAGAAATACATCATCCGTGAATAGGAGACGGATACGTTTTCATACAATATTGGGCCCGGATGTACAAAGATAAAAGTGGTGTCAATTAATGGGTCTATAAATTATCAGCCAATCACTAAAAATCCATGGATTTATTCAATCTATGAGCAGAGTTATAAAAGATTTAGTCTTAATAGAGAGGTTATGTACCAACCTATACTAAACAGCTGATTTTTAAGGGCGATTGCTATTTAATAGTTATCCGTGTCCAGTATTTTAGCAAAAGTCGTTCACGTTAAGCAATATCAGAAGTCCGTAGAGAGAATAAAGTTGTCGAGGGATATATAAACAAAACAATAAAAAATACTCAAATCACACAAGCACTAAACGATACGAGAAATGAGTGACCGATCATAAATTAGGATTCAAAATCTGTCACCCATGTCTAATAAATCGATTTGAACGATGACCGATATTATGATTTAAATTTATTTTGTTGATATATAATTTTTTACTGTTGACATGATGTTAATGTATTTAAATTATTATGATTAAATCGGTTACCTGGTGTCTGGTGCAAGAGGATTTATATTACATTATTTGAACTGATTAACGTTAATCGATTATAGTAATCAACAACCAATTTAATTCGTGACTTAAACTTATTTTGAGATTTCTCGTTTCCCAGATTGTAAATTGGGTCAATTTTTTACAGTTTGAAATAAAAAAATATAACGCTTTTTTCAAACCATATCTCAACTTATTACAGTCAGGGGCTCTACCGGCTAAGTAGCCGAACATAGATTTCTTAAATGGCATTCAAATAAATAAAGGTTAAAAATTACTTAATCAATCGTTAAATCGGCTATATTGAGCACATGTGACGTCCGAAATGGTCCGGAATCTATTGTCAACGTTGAAGCCTATTTAATAATTGATTAAGTAATTTTTAACCTTTATTTATTTCAACGCCATTTAAGAAATCGAAGTTCGCCGACTTAGCCGGTAGAGCCCCAGGCCCAGAAATCCCCGTCTCCTTGCAACTGCCTAACTATCACGGATCTTGAGATAGGATAGACGGGCAGACAGATTGTCTGTTTGTCACCAGGCTGTATCTCATGATCCGTGTTATCCCTTTTTCGAGTCGGAGTCTTAGTAATAGGGTTCTGTTTAATCCCTTGTTTACGGATCCCTAAAAAGAACTTCGGGATCGAAAGCGGTGAAGGATTTGTTTTATTAAAATTTATTTTATTATAGCAATGATATTTAGCTAGCTCGTATCAAGTTATTGTCAAGAGTTTATGTTTAATTATCTAGTTTAAGTCTAATATTTTTACTGCATATTGTCAATGGTTCTGTCTATATATGCGGCGGCAGTATCACTACCTAATATTTTTTATACTTAACACTCACTTACTTTAGAACACTTCACCGGCACACTATTTTGATGCGATTTACCATAACTATTCTTGCAAATCCGATTTTGATTATCTACCTTTGCCGTTAACTGTACTAAAGTCAGAATATAAAGAAGGGACGCCATTTTTTACTCCTTACTTACCTTACTTTGGAGGAACCAAAATAAATAAGTGTGAAATATAAAGTTCTTAATTTAAGTTAGTGTATTATCATATTAGCATTATATATATTAGCAAGACCGAACAAACTCTTTCCATAAATTCTTAATAATTTACCAAATTTTTCACCAAAAAATAACCATTTTTTTATAGATTTTTGTGTCACTTAGATTTTTTAGTTCAGCAGCTTTTTTATGTTTTAACGAGACGCCTGGAAATTTTTGAATTCATGTATCACGGGGTAATTTACAAATATATCATAGACGGAAAAAGTACACCTAGACCCAGATCAATAATTTTTGGGTCACATTAATGGTTCTCCTGTGCGCGAATGGAAAACGAAGGGGCGTGCAGATCAGACTTAAATAAAATAAAAAAGGTTTTTTATTTGGGTAGACTTTAAAAAAGCGCTTGTAAATAGTTAAGTAAGTAAACCTACATAATTATTTTTAGTTACATATAGATATTTCGGTACATGGATTGTTAAAACATTTATAAAATTTATTTTATAATAGTAATGATATAAATATCATTACTATTATGTATTAAGCTAGCTTGTATTAAGTTATTATCAAGAAGATTATAGTTAGGTGTAATTATATAAATTTATAGTTTAAGCTATATTTTACAACATATTGTCTGAATGGTTCTGTCTATATTGAGGTAAGAATTCAATATTATTATATTTATTTATTTTTATTGTTAAATCTTAAATCGGTAGTTTGCGAAGCGTCTAAAGGTCTAGGTACTAATAGTATCAACTGAGTAAAATCGATAGAGGTTGGTGTCCAGTTTACTATCTGATAGAGTTTCTAACCAGTTTTATACGACTAGTGTATAATTTGATTCATACTGCAATACTTTATACAGTACCTGCTCAAGCTAAAACAACTTTTACCTAGTTCCGCGGCTCATTTCACTAGCTAGCATAAAGGTAAATTCTCATTTCTTTGACCGCTTTGTAGGTGTAGAAGATGCTTGTTCTACTGTATGACAAAAAGGTTGTCAATCAGACAATGGGCCGGTGGGCGTGGTTGGTAATAGCTTGCCTTTCTCGCTGCACGGGCTCTACCGGGTAAGTCGCCGAACAACGATTTCTTAAATTTAAATGGCGTTCATATCAATAAAGGTTAGAAATTATTTAATCAATCGTTAAATCGGCTTCAACGTGGGGAATCGATTCCGGACCATTTATTACGTCACATGTGCTCATGGAACTTGGCGACTTAGGCAGTAGAGCCCCAGGTCGTGGGTTTGGTGCCCACCCAGGACAGATATTTGTGTGCATGAACCTGTTTGTTTGTCCTGAGTCTAGGTTTAAATATCTATGTAAGTATGTATTTACAAAAGAAAAGTAATATATGGAATATATCAGTTACCTGGTTTCCATAGTACAAGTTCTGCTTAGTTTGGGATTCGATGGCCGATGTAAATAATGTAGGAGAAAAAGACGAGCGGCCCGCTTCCAGCGTATTACGGTAAAGCGACTGTTGCACAAAACATCCCTAAAACAATAACCCTCTCATGCATCTCCCCATCAGTAACTACCCAGATTCAAGGTGAGCCCTCGCCCTAGCCTTAAAATTAAAACTGTTAACATGACAATTTTACATTTGCTAATATAAAACTATAAACGTCATGCCAAAACAAAAGAATAAAGCTTATCAGGAGTAGCCCAGAGCCAAGTTGGTGCATAAGTGATTCGCTCTAGTGTATCAGAGAACACGTAAAGTCATCATTGTGGTCTTCAGCTTGACCTTGTTACCAAAATAACTATATTACCTGTTAGTTTGTAAGAGTTACCATATGACATTTTGAAAATAAAACTATTACATACAATTCAATTTAAAATGCTCACTTTACTACAGCATTTTCACATCATCTCATCACCTTAATTATGACACCGTATTGTGTATGTTAGCGAAGGCGGGCCCCCTAGAATATGGATCTCTTGTGAAGGCCGCTGGAAGATGCTGGATGTGGGCAGCGTAAGACCGGCAATTGTAGTTATCTTTGTCCAGCTGTGGACGTCATTCGGCTGATATGATGATGATGTTGTACTGTACATACAACTTTTTGGTCATAGCCAGATGCTCTCACCGGTCCGTAAGTGATTGGCGAGGTTAAGCAACTAGGCTGCGGTCAGTCCATAGATGGGTGACCGTGGCCGTAATTTCTGAGCGTCTCCGTGCTTCAGAGGGCACGTTAAGCTGTTGGTCCCGGTTGTAGCTTTTAGGCAACAGTCGTTTAGCCATGTCAGAGGCCTACTAGGTGGCTTGAACAACTCTGACACTAAGGTAACCACTGCCCATACGATGAGTAGGTAGTAGTACTACGTACCTATTGATATACCAGTAATCTTTGCAGTGCAGGGTTCCGGTACCGGTACCGGTATCCGGATATAGGCGTAATTTCAGTCTTTCTAAATATAGCGTTATTTAATTTAATTTAATTGTATGTATATTTATTTATTAATCAATTAGTATCGTGTGTGTTATTATTCATATTCTGTTATTTTTAGGGTTCTGTAGCCAAATGGCAAAAAACGGAATCCTTATAGATTCGTCATGTCTGTCTGTCTGTCCGTCCGTATGTCACGGCCACTTTTTTCCGAAACTATAAGAGCTGTACTGTTGAAACTTGGTAAGTAGATGTATTCGGTGAACCGCGTTAAGATTTTTACACAAAAATAGAAAAAGAACAATAATTTTGGGGGGTCCCCATACATAGAACTGAATCTCAATTTTTTTTTCATCGTACCCATACATGTGGGGTGTCTATGAATAGATCTTCAAAAATGATATTGAGGTTTCTAAGATTATTTTTTTCTAAACTAAATAGTTTGTGCGAGAGACACTTACAAAGTGGTAAAATGAGTGACGTAAATCGAGCGTAGGTAAATCACCTACGCTCACGGTCAGGCTATAGATGGGTGGGTTTAATGTCTCAGCGTTTCATTACTTCGAAGGGCATGTTAAGTTGTCGGTCCCGCCATTGACTTGACGTCAGATAATAGTCCTTAAGCCGTATCAAAAGTATATTAGATGGCTTGAACCACATTAACACCAAGGTAACACTGACGACAGAGTATTTAAAGACATGTTATTGTCGTATTTCTATCGAGATCAGATTCCGTTCTAAACCGATTATGCTATAGAAATTATAGGAGTAACTGTCGCTCCACCTAGATCTCATAGTAACCGAGCCGGTTCGACCAGATATCAAATATCCGGCACCTGTATTTTAAATATTATAATGGTTATGCAACCCAATCTTACAACTTAACATAATATTATGTACGAAGATTGCATATTTTTGTAGTGGAGTCACCTGCAAACATGTCTCTCTTACATTGATCAATAAAATAAAATAATTTATTTCAGACTACATGGCCCATATTTACCAGTAAGAAAGCTCAATAAAAACCAGAGAAATCGGGATTGGGCTCTCGATTGCCCAAAGGTGGTCAAATCATATCGCAGTTGCTCTGCATTTATGACCTAAAAATATTTCCTTCTTCTGACTTTTAACTGACAGGTTTACTAAAAGTTACTGAAGATTAAAAATTCTTATCAGAATGGACTTTAGTATGTCTATACTATGAGTCTACGAAGTCACTGTGGAATGGTAAACACCTATAGTAGGGGCAATTTAATTGATCAAATTTGACATCTGTCAGTAAAGTGAATTGTAAAATGAGCTTATTTGGTAATTATTACAATAAAGATAAATCGTAATTGAAAAAAAATTAAGCAAATGTGCAGTTCTGACTACGAAAAAATTAATAATATTCTATGCCCGCCGGTTAAGGTTACGTTGTGGAACTTTGATGAAGTGTCAAATGTAATCTATTAAATTGGCCGTACTATAATCTGATCTACCACAAGCAGGTCCAACGAAAATGTACCCTATCTACATGAGACTTATAAGAACGCAACACATTCGATAATTTTACATTGTGTGTATATTGTACAATACCGTACGATACGATCAAATAATATATTTATTTTAAGTTTACTTTTTAGGGAGGCGATGGCATGAGGGCCACTCATGTCATACTCGTGAACGGGTGCTGATTTAAGAAATATATCTGAGAAAACAGACCGCACGGACGGACTAATTAATTTTTTTTTTGTAATTTTTATACTGTATTCGACTATGTTTATGTACTGCATTGTGAGCTTGACAAGTACAAGTGTATGTTGATACCCAAGTGCTAAATAAATTTCATTATTTCATTTCATTCAATGAAAGGTCAATTCTTAAGTTATAACCATATAATTTCGCTTTCTCATTGAATAAACGAATTTGTGGTAGGTATATTAAATGAAGCGCTTTCAGTAAAAATTGCTTTAGTATTTCTGTTTTGCTTCGTCATTTTTAGAGTAAAGTGCTTTTTTATGTACCAACTGAATGTGAAGCAGTAATATATTATACAGCGTGTTAGAGACAGCATAATGCAATTAAAAAAACATTATAGGCAGTCATAAAAACGTTTAAAGAGTCATGAAACACTAATTTCAAGATCCAATCTTAATCTAAATCTTAATAATATACACTTCATATATGAAGTGTATATTATTTTGCTTGTGTGTTTATGTTAATTTTTTTATTTTTTTTTATATAAAAACTTCTTGCACAGCATTGTACAAAGGCGGACTTAATGCCACAGGCATTCTCTAACAGTCAACCTTGGGGTGACCTTGGTGACAACCTTCATGTTATGTGTTTATTATTATTAAAATTTATATTATATAATCATATATATATTATATATATAATTAAAGATTTTTATATCTTTGATTATTAAATATAAAATTTTAATTTTAATGAATATTAGCAACTATGAGAACAAATCCTGGCAGGCGATAATTCAATCAATAAACAGAATTTGTTGGTTCGAAAACTCGAAATCTTAGTCCTAACATGTTAACATGTCTTAGTTCTTTTGCAACTAGCTTTGCTGCAATAACTAGCTTTCCGTTATTTAAGGCTTGAATTTTAGGTGATAATTTTAAGTGTTTAGTATTTTTACCTAAAGCTTTGTATAGTTCTGCGTACGTGATGGCATGTTTGTTGCAAGCGTCTCAGGCTACGATCACCACTTATGGTCTGAACCATCGTTATTTGCCGACTTTGTGGTTTCCGACGTTATTGTAAAAAAAAAACCTCTATTATTTTTGGCGTTATGTTATCCCATACACCATATTTATTTTGAATGTTTCTGGTTGCCTGTCTCGAGGGCGTTTACAAATAAATATCTTTTGGTAAACATATCTTAAGTGGAGTTTGATGATGCCAAGTGCTTGCACATGTTTATGACAGTCCTGCTAGTATTATATTACTAGCTGTGCCCCGCGGTTTTACCCGCGTTAAACTTTATAAATTACTACAGCTCCTCCCCCGTAGGTAATAGCGTGATAATATGTACCCTATATGTTGACCCAACCTCTTAGTAATATTCGTGCAAAATTTGAAGTAAATCCATGCAGTTCTTTTTGAGATTAGCCCGGACATACATACAGACACACAGACAAAAATTCTAAAAACTATATTTTTGGCTTCGATATCAATTGTAGAACACGTACAAGGTATCCATTTAAAAAAAATATGCAATGTACGGTTTTGATTTTCCTACGATTATATTATACTAGCTGTGCCCCGCGGTTTTACCCGCGTAAAATTTTATAAATGATCACAGCTCCTCCCCCGTAGGTGATAGCGTGATGATAACATGTAGCCTATATGTTGACCCGACCTCTTAGTAATATTCATGCAAAATTTGAAACAAATCCATGCAGTACTTTTTGACTTTAGCCCGGACATACATACAGACAAACAGATAAACAGACACAATTTCTAAAAACTATATTTTTGGATTCGATATCTATTGTAGATCACGCCCCAAGTATCCTTTAAAAAAAATATTCAATGTACAGTTTTGACTTTCCTACGATTTTATTATATGTATAGATGTATAGATAATACACACATAAGTATGTTTAGATGTTTGTATGTTTGACAAAACGGAGTATTATGATTATATTATATTATTGACAGTAGTATTTTTAAAATATTGTTGTAAGTCTTGAGCACTGACGATGAAATTTTAAGTATGAAACGACGACGGAATCGTGCAGATTTAAATTAAAATCGGTTGGTACACAAATGGCCTTACTTAATCACATATCCACAAAAAAATGTTGATGATTATCTTTGACCTATATGTATTCTACTAGACGCGCAATCCCATATTGAGAATTTGCTCACTGAGTTGCAGCGCCCGCGCTCAATAGCAATTTTGGCCGCCGCGCCCGCGCCTCACACTTTGCGCACAGCCGGACTGGACAGAGCTTTTATTAGAAACAACGTGTCTAGTTATACATATAAGTCAAAGATGATTATCTAAAAAGCGCAGAACCTCATAATCTGCAGTTGAATACGCTTTCGCTAGACCAGCTAGTATCGACTATCGCCAAATACTTAACTTAAATAAGTGAGTGGAGAAGTTAAGCACTACTAGGCTCTCGGTCAGTCCATAGATGGGTGACCGCCAAAGTGATTTAATTTCTAACCGTCTCCGCGTTTCGGGGTGCACGTTAAGCTGTTAGTCTCGGTCATTAAGCCATGTCAGAGGCTTAATGGGCGGCTTGAACAACTCTGACACTAAGATAACCACTGCCCATTGGATAAGGTAGTAAGTAATTACTCAGTTAAATTTTAATATAACCGTAATTTCCGACCTAAACTCAAAGTGGACGGAAAAATTCGCGAGCATATCCAATCAACTAAAAAAATTAAATTAGTTCTACGTGCTAGTTTTTACAATCCACATAACAAATCGTCCGAAACAATCCAAGCAAGAATATGAAAACGTTCGAATTCCGTCATTGGCGGTATTCAAGTTAATTTAAAAAGTAAACGTTTCTAATGTGTTTCGAGTACATTGGAAAATAGTAGTTACTGCGATAATCTCCTCTATTGGGATTGGACATTGTACAGATGACAGCACATCCAGCTACTCCAATCTGACACATTTCTTTTTAGATTTTCAACTGTATCACATAAGCATAAGGTTCAAATTTGACAGATCGGGGTAGGTTGATGATCGTCCCCTTGTACAGCCGCCAGCGTCTGTACAAGGAGACGATATTGAGGGTAGTGACTTTAATTTTCCCACTTCAATTGTTCCGACCCGACAAGCTCTTTAAAGTATCTATACATATAATAAAATCGTAGGAAAGTCGAAACTGTACATTGAATATTTTTTTTAAAGGATACTTGGTGCGTGATCTACAATCGATATCGAACCCAAAAATATAGTTTTTAGAATTTTTGTCTGTTTATCTGTTTGTCTGTATGTATGTCCGGGCTAAACTCAAAAGTACTGCATGGATTTACTTCAAATTTTTCATGGACATTACTAAGAGGTCGGGTCAACATATAGGGTACATATTATCACGCTGTCATCTACGGGTAGGAGCTGTAATAATTTATAAAGTTTTACGCGAGTAAAACCGCGGGGCACAGCTAGTATGTGAATAAAAACGTTTTAATGTTATCTCAGCAGTTATAAAACATTTGGGTCTGAACACGTATTTTTTTTAGTGTTACACGTATTTTTTTTTTAACAAAATCATATCTATTTAATGATACGTCTGCGGACAGAGTGTCCAAATAGCTGGCGAGGGGCCGTTCACTTTTTGCAGAGACAAGCTGCTACGCTGGCCGAGGTCAACGTCAGCCAGGTCACCCGAAGTTCCAAAAAGACGTCTGGACACATCTATACAAATTTGCGTGTTTCTGAACCCCAGGGGCCGGTCACCGATGGAAACATAATCGTAATATTTACAGCTACAAAGGCCTATTAGAATCTAACAGTTAAACTTGCTTATTAGTTCTGTACAGGTCAAATCGGAGATTACATAATAGTCCCTTGGCTGAATAGTCAACCACAGTAAACAGTTCAAAAGAACAAGTCTCTATTGGGATTGGAATTGTATGTTTAGGCGACGCATTGAACATATTTGGGGTAAGAACTTATTTCCATGTTGTTAGAAAACGTTTATAACTCATATTTACACATTTTATTTATCAGGTCATGGACATGCCTTTGGTTACATATTTACACGCTTGCTTAACTAGAATAGATAATTGAAAAGAGCACGTTATTTAAAAGAAAAAAAAACCACGAATCTAATCCCTGTGTCGCGGAGTACTTTACAAACATATAATAGACGGACACAAGTTACATCCAGCTTCAGAACAACTAGTTAGTTAGTTGGGGGATTGGTTTCCGCACTTATGCTGCTAATTGGGCCATTGTACGTGAACTTTTTCGGCTACTCGAGTCATTTCAGTTCCATCCAGAAATCCAAGAGGCCTCGAAAGCTTGGCTTGAGTGCTTCCTGCAGTGTCTTCGGAGCGTTTAGAAACTTTGCCCGTTGGCTGGCAACGCTATTGCAGTGTAGCCAATAAGTGTGCCGGTGTTTCTTCAGATTCAATGCATCCTCTGCACAAGGGACTGTCTGTGACGACAATCTTGAAGAGGTGTTTGTTTTGTTTTACTCAGAACAACTATTTATGGGTCACACAAATAGTTGTCCTGAGCGGGACTCGAACCCGAGACACGAAGCGGTGAGGCGACTGTCTTAGCCGCTGCCTACACGTGCAATCTATTTATTTGCAATTATAATTTTCTTCTTATCTACCATAAATGAACGTGTGTCATTGTTTTTATTTTTCTTTTT
This sequence comes from Pseudoips prasinana, assembly GCA_951640165.1. NCBI lineage: Eukaryota > Metazoa > Arthropoda > Insecta > Lepidoptera > Nolidae > Pseudoips > Pseudoips prasinana. Next base: position 30,767,257 of record OX621243.1, on the reverse strand, counting down.
ATTTTTGTTGTCTGTGCAATTTTTGAATAAATCTTTTTCCTCTTTGAATAAATGTTATCTAATAATAATAATATGTTTTTTAATTTATCACTCACAATAAAAAAATATTGATAACAATGCAAACAAAATTCCCAGAGGCAGTGAAACACAATCTGGCTTATGTTCTGAAAAGTTGTCGATCTCCGTTTCCATGAGCGCTGCATGCGATTTGTCAGCGTTTAACAGATCGCTAGACGAACATTTCGGCGGGACGCCCCTTTACTGCGTCACTGGGTAAGGATCCATGCCTGTTGTAAGCAGGCAGCTTTATTACTAAGACTATTTATTAAATCATCTTGTTTCTAGTAACAACATGGACTTATGTCTGAAATGTCGTTTTTATTTGTAATAGGAAAACTGTTGAATTTTAACTTTATTAAATTTTTATTCAATACTAGCTGTGCCCCGCGGTGTTACCCGCGTTAAATTTTATAAATTTTCTTTGCTATAAACCTCACGGAGCCCGAGACCTTTCCAACGAATGCAAAACCGTGGAAATCGGTTCATGCGTTCGGGAGTTATAGCGTCAGGAAGGAAAACCCGACTTATTTTTATATAGTAGATTAAAATAAACAGGAAAAGAACTATCATAATAACAAAGAATCTAAATAAACTTATGAATATACATAACTAACTACATAAGAAAGAAAAGTCTTTGAATTGAATTTATCTCGAGTGAATGTAACCCATGAGTTCGCGCCTCTCTGAGATCTGTGAGATCGGCAACAAAGCGTTCCGCTCTATTTATTAACGGTAAGATTCTGCACATGTTCCTTCATCTACCAACATAACTTTGTACGATAAAATTTCTTTATCTATACATCTATACTCTATACAAATAAATAAAATTGGAGTGTCTGTTTGTAATATTGAAATAGCAGGTTTTTACTACATAAATATGAATATATATACGGTACATACACCAAAATAACAGTTTTGACAATTTTTGTCTCTCTGTCTGTCTGTTTGTTCCGGCTAATCTCTGAAATGGCTGGACCGATTTTGACGGGACTTATATTGGCAGGTAGGTGATGTAATAAGGAGTTACTTAGGCTACTTTTATTTTTGTAAAAATATTTATTTTTGAAAAAAATAACAAAATAAACTAATTAACACGCGGATGAAGTCGCAGGCACAGCTAGTCTAATATAAAAACCAATACTTTCGGAATGATTTTATTATTATTATTTTTAATCAGGCAGGCAGTTGAAACCACTGATGATTGCCTGTATGTAGTACATTGAGTTAGCTTGTCGTTTTTGTTGTTATTATGTGCTTGTCTAGTCTGTTCTTAATTAAATTATTATCAACTTATAGTTGAATATTCTTCATTTCACATAAAAGGATAAAAAATAATCATGCATTTCCGTCGACCTTACTAGTCCAAGGAATATAAAGATTGTTGCGTGGTTGGTAAATACTTGCTTTGCACGCCTCAGGTCGTGGGTTCGATGCCAACCCAGGACAGATATTTGTGTGCATAAACATGTCTGTTTGGCCTGAGTCTGGGTGTAATTATCTATATATGTATGTTTTTGCAAAAGAAAAGTAGAATATATAGTATATCAGTTATCTAGTTTCCATAGTAAAGCTTTGTTAGGTTGGGATCAGATGACCGTGTGTGAATAATGTTCTAGGATATTTATTTATTTATTATCGCTCTTAACTCTTATTATGCCCCGTGGACGCAAGTTAGGTACAGGCAGCCTATTAATACGTACATAATTATACATTACATACATTAATAAATGGACAATAATAATATCTAGGGACAATGTCACACAGATCTTCCTATCCCCAAACTAAGCAAAGCTTGTACTATGGGTACCAGGCGACGATATATGTACATACTTATATAGATAGATAAAATACTTATATACATAGAAAACATCCATGACTCAGAAACAAATATTTGTGCTCGTCTCACAAATATTTGCACTTACCGGGATTCGAACCCAGAACCACCAGCTTCGTAGGCAGGAGCACTACCAACTAGGCTACGGCAACCGTCGAATGACAATAAAGACATGAAAAGAAGAATAGGCCGAAAAATATTAGGTTAAATATTCTATTTAAAAGTACGATATTTTCCCCACAATTTAGCGCGTAGCTAGGTATCACCAGAAGAAATAGGAAAATATGTTTTTTTCCATATTCACCGTAACCAAGTTGGTAGTGATCCTGCCTACGAAGCTGGTGGTCCTGGGTTCAAATCCCGATCCATGACTCAGAAACAAATATTTGTGCTCGTCTCACAAATATTTGCACTTACCGGGATTCGAACCCAGAACCACCAGCTTCGTAGGCAGGAGCACTACCAACTAGGCTACGGCAACCGTCGAATGACAATAAAGACATGAAAAGAAGAATAATATAATAATATTAGGTTAAATATTCTATTTAAAAGTACGATATTTTCCCCACAATTTAGCGCGTAGCTAGGTATCACCAGAAGAAATAGGAAAATATGTTTTTTTCCATATTCACCGTAACCAAGTTGGTAGTGATCCTGCCTACGAAGCTGGTGGTCCTGGGTTCAAATCCCGGTAAGTGCAAATATTTGTGTGATGAGCACGAATATTTGTTTCTGAGTCATGGATGTTTTCTATGTATATAAGTATTTATCTATCTATATAAGTATGTATATCGTCACCTGGTACTCATAGTACCAGCTTTGCTTAGTTTAGGGCTAGGATGATCTGTGTGACATTGTCCCTAGAGAGATTATATTAAGTAGCATATATTGTAAATGTGATATTTACATTATATCAAAATAAAAAATAAACAGTTCTGAATATTGCAGAATATTAATCTCACCAAATGACTGAAGCACATTTTTAGAAAGTGCACACAGTCATTTTATTGTACGTGAACATGCGAGCAATATGGCGGCGCTCTGAAGTCTTGGTGTTGTGGACGACGATCATGCATCCAAACTGTATTGTACAGGTGATGCCACACTGCTGTTTAAAAATGTTTACAAACATTTTCTGACATTAATACATTTACTAACTACAAATGTTAAGAATTGTTACATTATGTTAGGAACTGTTAAATTTTTTAAGTGTTCCTACACCGATGGAAAATTTCTACAAAAATTCATGCCATTTGAAATATCGGCTTGCTCACAGGTTGGATTTACCTTCCGAGGCATCTACACGAAAATGGAAGAAGATTCAGAATTCATCGTTATGCTATCAAATGTTTTATATTGTTACAATTTGTTCAGTGTTGTTCAGAAATGTTTTTTAACATTACCTAACGTGAAAACATTTTCTAACATTGTGATCGTATGTTTCTTAACAAATGTTTACTAACGTTTGTAAACATTAATTTTAAAACCGCAGTGTGGCAGCACCTTATTGTTACTGTATACAATATAGCTAATGGCAAAAAATCCAATATGGTATATACACATACTAATTAAATAAATATCTTGAGACAACTAACACACTTCCATCTGATCCCAAAATATGCAGAGCCTGTACTATGGCAACTAGACAATTGATAAACTTACTTATATGTTTCTAAATAAATACATATTATAGATAAATAATACCCAGACACAGAACAAATAATTGTGTTCATCACACAAAGATTTGTCTCCGTTGGGTGGATTACCAATCCACCCAACGAACTCAGGCTTAGTCAGTCAGGGTCATTAACCATTAGACCAACAGGGGCTCTACCGGCTAAGTCGCCGAACATCGATTTCTTAAATGGCGTTCAAATAAATTAAGGTTAAAAATGACTTAATCAATCTTTAAATCGGCTTCAACGTTTACAATCGATTCCGGACCTTTTATGACGTCACATGTGCACATGGAAGCCGATTTAAAGATTGATTAAGTCATTTTTAATCTTTATTTATTTGAACGCCATTTAAAAAATCGATGTTCGGCGACTTAGCCGGTAGAGCCCGAGGTCAGGTAGATATCCCTCAAATCAATGTTTTATTTTCTTTAAAGCTAATCCGTAATGCAAGAGTAATGCAGATATAGACAGATGTTTGATATTTTGCCTCTAGCGTAAGTAAACTAGGAATACCAAAATAGTATGTCAACTATATGACCAGCATACCACATTATATTGGAATTGCCGATAGTGAAAATACTAAACATTAAAGTATGTTTCGGAGATTTATATCATCTATGTAAATAGAGAAAGGATACGATTCTCGCTGGAAAGTATCACGTTGACCAAATAATTAAGAAGCTTAATTTACCACCATGCAACAACTCCACGGCGTCCACGTGTGTCAGGTTCAATTCTCGTACTAGATAACAGAGTTTCCTTTAGGCATTGTCATTTGTTTGTAACAAAAAATTAAGCTATTTTCTACAATACCTTATTCTTTATTTAATTTTCTCTTTTGATTTTTGAATTTTATAGCATTATTCGCAATGCGAAACCTTTATCTCATCTCAAAAATGGGAAATCATAAATGTAATCGTCCGGCGGGTCTCGAACCTGCACCATCTACCAATCCGGGGTAGGCGCTCTGCGTTAAGCTACGAACGATACACGCTGGCAGATCAAATTTAAGATTCCCTTGCTTCGATTGCCTAGGTTCGAGATTTCCCATTTTTGAGATTTCTCTTTTGATTTTTGCAAAAGATCTAGAAATTACTTGTTCTAGCATAAGTATGCAAAATATGCAAGGCAAATAATTTACTTATCACAAACATTCCGACCAGTTGAGGCACTTTTTAAAAGTGTAAACAACTCATTTTGCGCATTGCGAATTCTAATGTTGTTCTACTAATTGTTAAGTGAATTTCATTTTTTTTAACTGTGTAATATAGAGTTTTTCAGAGCCCTTAGACAAGTATCGTATGTTATGTTGTAGGTCCGGTTCAGATTAGCTAATCACTCTTATCTAGTTACTCTCAATTGCGTGAAAGAGTAACAAATATTCATATATCCATACATATATACTCACAAACATTTATTTTTACTGTAAGTTTCCAATAAGTTGACCTATTGTTACACCTATCTACCCAGTTTCCCCTTTGTTTCGTATATCCACTCCATACTTGATTGTCTGGAAGAAATCGCACTAGGTAGCGATAAGACCACTTCTATACCTAATTTATGTACGTCAATTTTTAATTTTAAGTGGTGCTGTACAATAATTACAAATCTTTGGGGAACCCTATGTTATGTATGTCTTTCGGCTAATATGATATGTATTGTTACTTATTGCTCGTAAGCTGTATCCACGACCATCCACTGCTCTGCAATAATTTTGTAATTAGGTTTATTTTTTCAGATTCCGAACTTATCTTTTCCAAGAATCTGAAAGAACCAAATTCGGAACTACTTTCAAATAAAACTCCTTTTAGTATAAATTTGTTTTCCGTTCTAAAGTATTATTAAACATCGAGTGATTACTTCGAACTAAAATTGATTTGTCCCAAATTGCTAGTAGTCATTTATAGTAGTTTAAAGAGTGTTTTGCTTTTACTATATAACAGCCTACTACATAGGACCCTTAAAATATATCCTTAACTGTTCTCGTTTTATGAGGCTGTACTATATTTAATTTACTTATTAGGTAAGTTAAGAATATCCCTTTAACTCTATGTATATTTTAGAGAATAAATTCGTTGCGAAGTATTGGGGACTCTTTTGGCGCAACCCCGGTAGGGAAGACGCTCGGAATTACAAGAGTTGCAGTTGTGGCTAAAGGAATCATAAATATCCTCATTGTTAGATTATGTCCTTTGAGCACCCTCAGAACTTATAAACAGTCAGTAAACTGTAAGCTAGGTGCTTACAGTTTACTGACTGTTTATAAATTCTGTAAAACTGTAAGCGTGTAATATATCTACTTACATAAATATAGCTATCTTATGGAATTGTGTACCTAATATTAAAAGTTTTTAGTAATACATAGTATTAATTTAAGTGTTTTCAATATGAGGATACTGACTAGCCTGTACCTTGTTTTTTTAATGTTACTCACCAATGGCATTGTGCATGTTGTGGCACCTTTAGAAGCTGCACATTTAGATTATATTACTGTATTGATTAAAACATTTTAGATTTAAGTAGATGTAACAGCTACAGGATGTCCTTAAATAAATAAATAAAACAAGTTGTATCTTATTTATTTTTGTAAACTCCTTAGGTTTCGTTTTCTAGTGTATCCTATTCTTTCTTTCTTTTATTGGAAAGTGCGGAATATAATTTAGATTGAACCTCCTTTCTAATTTAGTAACACGTATTTGCAAGTCGAGTATGTTATGTAATAATAGAACCACGCCGAAATTGAACTACATTGCCAAAAGCCTGAAGCAGAGCCATCTTAACAAACTCTTTGCGAAATACATTCACTTATTATTTATTCCATGAAGCCGCTAAATTGTCTACGGCTTTCTAAAAATGTTATCTCATATTATCATCATCATCAATTAATTTTCAAGATAGATTTAATAACAACGCAACTGTAATAAATCAAATCATCTCAATTATTATGTCATAATGGTGAAATCTTAAATTAAGGCCCATGCTTTATTGCGTATTTAGCTCTCTCGCACATTTTAGATGGCATAAAATATATGTATCTTTATATATCTCTTTACTTGTAAAATTGTATTTCTGCTATCCTGTGAGATTAATATTCCAAAATATTCAGAACAACTTTTATTTCATTTACTTAAACTTCAGTACAATGGACTGTACTGTATAATGGACTGTAGTCCATGTAAACATGTGTGGGCGCGAACACAGGGGCACTTTCTATTCCATCACTATTACAATCCGATAGCGACACGACTGGAAAGAGGCCAGGTACATGACCGTAGGCATTACGTACTCTCCGAGACACGGCGGTGTAACACCGCCATCACCCAGATTTCTTTTTACCTAAAACACTTCTCAGACCAGACCCAGGACCTCATTTACTGCAGTTGAACACGCTCTCGCTAGACCAACGAGGCAGTTAAGAAGAAAAAGAGTAGGTACTTACTATAATAAGATATCAATATATACATTAAATACTATACAATAGTAACATATAGTAAATATGGTAATATTTACTAAGTATATGATTCAAGCTAACGAATACTAAAGGTACTATAACAAATCAAATTATGAAAGTTTCTAATAGATAGATTGATATTTCTTCGAAGTACGCTATCGTCTTTTTTTTAAACGCAAAGTGAGTCTTATCCATCCTAATCTATTACTATATTTTTTGTTCACTCCATACACAGTTTGCAACTTGAGTTAAGTAAAAAACACAATAGTGAGAACTTGTTCTGAATATTTTGGAATATTAATCTCACAAGATGACTGAAGCATATTTTTAGAAACTGCACAAAATTATTTTAATACGTATCATCATCATCATATCAGCCGGAAGGATAGGCCTTAAGTAACTTGGTAACATGAGTCGGACTCACGCGCCGATTTTTCATACAGAGATTAAAATGTTATTCCGTTATACATCTTCGATCAAAAGCTGGACCGGATTTCTGAAACACGTTTAATATTGAACCATTACATGCCGGTGTTTGCGGCGATTGAGCAATTTAGTGAGGCTTATGCGTTTCTTCAGTGTATGTTTATTTTGCTACAAATTTCATCTAAATATAACCACTGTTAAAGAAGAAATCGAGGCCTGTAAAGACAGGTATCAAAAACACCCAAACATACGAGTACTTGCGGCGAGTCTAATCACGCGCAGCTATCAAAAACGTCTAAGAGAAAAGACAAAGAGTAGCTGTCCTTTCTGGAGGATACACTAAACCTGACAATATCTCACAAGCTATCTGCTTAGTTATTTACTGTTTGCAGATCATCACTGAAAAGAAAAAAAAAAACATCTTAATTATTGGGTTTTTGGATTATTAAAACATACAAAGATCGTGGAGATCTTTGGGGGAGGCCTTTGTCCAGCAGTGGACATCTTTCGGCTGATATGATGATGAAACATACAAAGGACGATGCCTAATAAATGCCTGGCAATAATAAAAAATACGTATAACCATAAAGTACACGCCGAGGGTGCAGTTACTGGAGTCGCGCCGGAACGTCAACTTTAAGGCGTTCGTGGTGCGAGTACCGAATTGCTTTCTGCCCCGCGTCATGGATGAGGACTTTTGGCCGCAGGACGTGGTGTTCCGTCGCTTCCGCGGACAAGTGCCACAGGACAGCACAAAGACAATAAGTGCAAAGTGAAGTGTTACTAACATAGTCTTAAGCCCTATATACTAACACTTTTTGTATATATTTTATATATGTTAGTCTGTAAGGTATATATCTATGGGCCATTAGATGCCTGATAATAAATGATTATTATTATTATTATTATTATTATTATAAATCCTTCTTATAAAAAAATATGAATAATTAATTTAGTCTCAAGTTTGTTAAACCAGGGTAAAACTGTAATATTTATTTTAGTATTTAATTTGATTACCGTTGTCGGTCCGGTTGTAGTCATTAGACAACAGTCGTTAAGGCATGTCAGGGGCCTACTGGGCGGCTTGAACAACTCTGACACTAGGGTAACCACTACCCATACTATAAGCAAGCAATGATGTCATCATGAAACAGAAACACTTTGGCAATACGCTACATTATTGCCAGGTTTTATGTGATCTCATGATCCAATGGTATGGCTAGCTGATACGACCGGAAACAGGTCAGGTACAAGACTGACAGCTTTGCGTGCTCCCGAGATGTAATACCGCCAACATCATAACTGGCTGATACTCCGGAAAAATCCGGAATCCACTTGTTGACCCCACCCGGGATTTGAACCCAAGATCTCATTATCTATATCGATCTCATTATTTCAGGCATAAAAACGCTTTGAGAAGACGCGCACCTATGTTTGAAAAAAAAAAGAAATCTAATTTTTACTAAATTAATTATGATTCTTCGTTGTGAGTAAGTACTACTTAAAACGATAAATTATTATCAATATTTTAGTACAAAATGATACTAAAAGAAAAAAGGTGCTTAGTTTTTAAATCCTCAAATATTATTTATGAAATTCGATTAAGTATTTTCTACCTAAGTCACTACATTTTGCCCGTGGTAACGTATTTTAAGGAAAATAACTTGGAGATTATGGATTGATCTCGAAATTTAAGATTGATCTTGGAATAGGAATGATGAGCGTTATAAGGTCAGTTACCTATATTTACTGATCTATTCAAAATGAAATATTGCCAATTGGGTTCAAATCATATATAAGACTAGCTGTGCCCGCGACTTCGTCCGCGTGTTAATTAGTTTATTTAGTTTTTTTTGTAAAATAAAATACTTTTTCTAAAATAAAAGTAGCCTAAGTTACGCCTTATTACATCAGCTACCTGCCAATAAAAGTCCCGTCAAAATCGGTCCAGCCATTTCAGAGATTAGCCGGAACAAACAGACAGACAGACAGACAAAAATTGTAAAAAATGTTATTTTGGTGTATGTACCGTATATATATTCATATTTATGTAGTAAAAACCGGCTATTTCAATATTACAAACAGACACTCCAATTTTATTTATTTGTATAGATTAAGATCAAATTTTCAGTTATTGTCCTTTCATAAATAAATGAGCAATGTAAAATATTTCATTAAAATCCATGCGTTTGCTTGGTACCCGAACCATGAAACAAGATGTCCAAAAATATATCTAATAATAATAAATAGATATAGAATCAGGATCATCTTTTCACGTTGACTATTTATATAAAAAAAAAAAATATCCTGGCGCATTATTCATATACGGCCATCTGATCTCAAACTATGCAGATCTTGTACTATGGGAACCAGATAACTGATATACTACCATATACTACTTTTCTTTCAAGTTTCTTCGCTTACAATAGGTATCAACATGAACCCTCTTAGGACGTAGCAATATAGCTTTTTTAAATACGTACTTATATACCAAACTAATTACACCCAGACTCAGGACTAACAGACATGTTCATGCACACAAATATCTTTCCTGAGTGAGAATCGAACCCACGACCTGCGTCGATAACGGCAATATCTACCAACCACGGTAACCGGCATCTTCAAAATACAGGCAGATTTCCGTAACAATTTTACAACATACTCTCTACGAGTATGTATGGTGACAAACTTATCGAATATACTCAATAAGTTTGTATCCATCATACTTTTTTTAAATCCACTAATCTATCACCGCAAATGTTACGAAATCAATGTCAGACTAATGAGTGAAATTGTTACGTTATAAATGGAAAATTGTGCGTCCACGCTCGACTGAGATCATTTTAGGGGTACAATGTAGAAATGGAGGGGCACAGTTGCGTTGTAACACTGCTGTAACGGACGGCACGATGGCTGCACTCATTCTGGTTAGCTACGCGCTTTTTATTACATGTTTTTGTAACGCGGCGGAACAGCAAAATGTGGAACGACCGGAATCAGATCAAAGACTTGAGGTGTACGATGGTGTTTACGTGAATTTGCCGCGCGGAAATGATACGGAGAGAGTCATGTCACTCGAGTTGGATCTTAAAAAGGCCTGGGGGCAAGATGAAGAAGAAGGTAAGCCTTACCAAATTACTTACTGTATTAAAGTCGAACAATTCGTGCTAAATTATTGTTTAATATTATATACTTTTATATATTTTTATTTAATACTCATTGGGGTGGGGGGAAGGGTCAGCAACACTTGTTTGCTGACTCTAAAAGGCCGGCAACGCATTCGCGACTCCTCTGGTGTCGCGAGTGTCCATGGGCGGCGGTGATCACTTACCATCAGGTGACCCACTTGCTCGTTTGTCGCCCTCTGATATAAAAAAATATATATGTATACATAGTTCGTGAACATATTGGTGGTAAGAGGAATTTAATTCAAAATTGGTTTCAAACAATTGGCACATTTCAAAACTTATTCTGGCTTGCGAATGTTTATGAATAAGCTTAGATACAATTTTAATATAATAATAACAACCTTACCAAATTACTTACTCGAACTATATAAATAAAATATTGAGAATCAAAAGTCAAAACAATTCGTGACAAATCAATTTTAGTTCGAGGTATTCACTCGATATTAAATTCTTTAGAACGTAAAACAAATTGATAGTAAGAGAAGTTTTATGTGAATTGGTTCCGAACTTACAAATTGATAGTAAGAGAAGTTTTATGTGAATTGGTTCCGAACTTGGGTTCTCAGATTCTTGAACAAGATAAGTAGAAGTATCTGAAAAAATAAACGTAAGTTCAAAATTAATGCAGATCAGTGGTTAGTCGTGGATTAGCTTAGCTTAAACATAATATTAACTTTTTTTAACAATAAAACACTTAGTCGAAATCATAATTATATACTAAATATATTATATAAATACCTAATATAGTATAATTAGAATGTAGTAAAGTGTTAAAAAATAGATGTAACATTAATTTAATATTTTCTCCGATCGTAGAATCCAAACGCAAAATGCCCTCAAAATGGTTGTTGCTACGAACAACATGCTAAACTAAGATTTCCACGTTTTTAACTAAGATTTCTTATTCCAACCAAAATATTCACGATGATAGACTTTTTAAATTATGTTTTAAGAGTTTGATGAAATCTGTCTTATCTAATGTTTTAATAAACCAGAATTAATATTATTTCGAGATTATACAAGTCTTCCGATTTTAAAAGCCTAAAGCAAAATTAATTTATTAACTTCGGTACATGGTTAGTTTGAAACAATTGATAACGCTGCCCTTTATTCTATCCCCTATTTTATAGATTTTGTACTTGATACAGAAGTTACTGCCGGTAAAACATAGCCTTGAAATTGCGAAGAGAAGAACAATATTTATTTTGGATAATTCTCTTTGTATCTAAGGTTTGTTAAGTTTTAATTAATAATGTAGTGTGCTAAACTGTATGTATGTATATCAGCTATCTGGATTCCATAGTACAAGTTCTGCTTAGTTTGGGATCAGATGGCCGCATTTGAATAATGTCCCTGTATATTTTTTATCAGAATATTATTACTACTGATATGAATTCCTGTATCACTGGTGTCTTTACTAAATATACAATTCACGGACACAAAGCACATCCAGATTCATACGTTTTATTTATGGGTCTCACAAATAGTTGTCCTATCCGGAGATCTATCCCTAAACACGCAGGCGCAAAATGCACACACGTGCAGTCAAGTTAAATATACTTAAAACACTCTCACTTTCTTTAGTGTAATGTGTAGAACTTACTAAGAAGCCTTTCTTACCCACCTTTAGTCTCTATCACCGGCCAACTGTATATTCTAGAAGTGTTCATTGTTATATTGGACTAGTGGTTAGTGACCCTGACTGTTAAGCCAGAGGTCACGGGTTCAAACAGCACCCAGGACATGTCATGTGATGAGTATATGTATCAGTTGTCTGGTTGTCATAGTAGAGACTGCCTAGTTGGAATCAGATGGCAGTGTGTTTATTGTTCCAATATATTTCATCATCATCATCATCATATCAGCCGAAAGACGTCCACTGCTGGATAAGGGCCTCCCCCAAAGATCTCCACAATTGCCGGTCTTGCGCTATTCGCATCCAGCGATTTCCAGCGACCCGCACAAGATCATCGGTCCATCTTGTAGGGGGCCTGCCCACGCTGCGTCTTCCGGTTCGTGGTCGCCACTCGAGAACCTTTCTGCCCCAGCGGCCGTCGGCTCTACGAGCTATGTGCCCTGCCCACTGCCACTTCAGCTTGGCAATTCTTTCGGCTCCAATATATTTACTATTTATTTATTAGAAGAAGCTGTGTATTATAGCTTTATACAACCCTCGTTGTCAAACAAGCATATGGCCCACCTGATCTTGACCTCGTCTTACATACGACGATGACCTCAAAGACACAAATAGCGTTACATACGCACTGCCACCATTACCCTCTTCCCAATAAAGTGTAACGACCTAACTCACACCCAGCACCAGAATACATTTACATAAAAATGCTTTTAACTGAGGTGCACCGACAGCTATGATTGAATTGATAGTCCTTTAAATGCAACCTTTGAATCAGAAGACCGGTTGTCTCATCATGTATATATATGACTTGGTCTGAGTATTTTATGTAAGTACAGCGCCAGCACAGCTACCAATCCAGCTACACCAATCTGTAAATTTTTCTATATTTTCAACTTTATCACTTAAGCTTAAGGTTCACTTTCCATTGGGGAAATTTGACCAATTGGGTAGCTTGATGTGCTGGTGTCTGTACAAAACAAAAGGAAAATATGTTAAGAATGCCTTGAAAAAAAAATTAAGTATTTTATTCTTTGACTAGTATCCATAGCCCATATGATACGTCAAAAAAGAAGTATATTACTCTCTAAGCCAGTTTACTTTGAGTTCAGTTGTTCACAGCACGAAAGATGTTCTACCTTACAAACGAACAGACATTTAGATAAACCTATATAAATAACAGAAATATTATCACTTCTCACTTTTTTATATTTTTAGCATATCGTTTACTGTTTTATCGGGCAAGATAGGTGAGGGAGATCTCCCATCAAGGAGTACAATGAAACTACAAATTTTTGGACCTTTGTCCAGCAATATTTTCGAGTTGATATGAGAGGTTTGTGATAATATATTCAATAATGTGCAAGCCAAGAACTCATGATAATGTTCTTTACGCATCTACAAAATATGCAAATTTCTTTAATAATATAATTTTTACCAGATTAGGTATTTAAGGCGAATGTGGTCAGCAGCGAATAGCACAATATTAAAGAGATTACTTTCGTCTAGACATAAACAATAACAATAATGATAATGATAACTGTCATGTAATTTGGTACCTAATAACTTATTATACAACTTGCTACATAAAAAGTGGACGTCATACGTAACTTGAAATCGAACTCATCATCATCACATCATCATCATAACGGCTGGAACAAGTCCACACCTGGACCAGACTCGCCAATAACCATCTTGGGAGAATATGCCATAATCGCCACGCTAGATTCCCACCCAGGGGCTCTACCGGCTATGTCGTCGAACCTCGATTTCTTAAATGGCGTTCAAATAAATAAAGGTTGAAAATTACTAAATCATTCGTTAAATCGGCTTCAACGTTGACAATCGATTCCGGATCATTTATGACGTCACATGTGGTCATGGAAGCCGATTTAACGATTGATTAAGTCATTTTTAACCTTTATTTATTTGAATGCCATTCAAGAAAATGATGTTCGGCGACTTAGCCGGTAGAGTCCCAGGACAGATATTTGTGTGCATAAACATGTCTGTTTGTCCTGTGCCTGGGTGGGTATAATAATCTATATAATTATGTATTTACAAAAGAAAAGTAGTTTATTTAGTATATCAGCTATGTGATTTCTATATTACAAGCTCTGCTTAATTTGGGATCGAATGGACATGAGTGAATATTATTTTATTATCATGTCGTAATCCATGCGCCATGGTAGCACTATTTATGATTATGATAAACGGTCAACACACCTGTTCTGTAGTTACCATAACCCATTATGACCCATTACAACATATCCATTTTGATGATATAAGCATGCGTAAACTGCTAATACATGCATCACATTCTCTAATTACCATAACCAATGTATTCCAACGACACAAGAATAACGCACTCTAACTAATTACCATAACCAATAATGGCCCATGGATTACAATACATTTACTACTCGCTAAAAAGAAGCATTGCAAACAGTTAGTAGGTACTCTTCTACCATTTTGATCTTTAGTTAATATCGATAGAAAAATGTAATGAAACGTCTCAATGACCTGTCATTGTCAATGTCAAATCGAAATGTCAACGTCATTTATTTATTTGGGGGCTGTAATAGTAGTAAAACTTATCGTTGCCATCATAACATGAGGTAGATACCTGCCTTTATTTTACATTCATAATTAATTATAATTTAATAACCTCTAACTCACATACGGCTATTTCAAATTGGCTAGCTTTGGGAAAGTAATATAAAATATGCCTTCACACTATTGAATCCTGTTAAAACTTAATCATACGAGTTTGTACCGGAAACCATGTTGATACAAATGCTGCTATTATTACATTACATATTTTCCAAATGTGAGAAACTAAAAGTTATTTTTCTTAAACGCGTGTAGTACTCCGATCTCTAGATTAAATCTAACTTATGTTTCGCTACACCTACATAGACAAAAAATATCTGGAATCAATCTATCAATGAACTTGTATTTCGTGAGATAGCGTATCGATCAATGCGTTTATTTATTTACTTTTTGTAGACCACAAACAAATAGAATAAGAACGAAATAAATGTACTTTCACGTTAGGTAGATAGGTATATTGTTAATGGATCCTGTCTTGCATTATAAATGAGAAAGTAAGTTGTACATTGCCAAGGCAGTATACAGTTGCAGTACGAAAACCACCTTTAACACCTATGCAATAAAGACGAGGTAAAGGTCAAATTTATCCACTGACGTGGCGTTCATACTTACTGTACCAGGTGAGTAATTATGATTTTACTTTCAAAAAGGAAAATATTATAAAATCTGTCGGTATGATGTCTCGTCTCACCTTATAGGGCAACCCTACAGACAGGTTAAAAATGTCTTCTTCCTAGAGAAGGGAACCTAAATGTTTAGGTAGTTGGGCAACCCCACAGGCAGCTAAAAATTAATTCTTCCTAGAGAAGGGAACCTAAATGTTTAGGTAGTTGGGCAACCCCACAGGCAGCTAAAAATGTCTTCTTCCTAGAGAAGGGAACCTAAATGTTTAGGTAGTTGGGCAACCCCACAGGCAGCTAAAAATTAATTCTTCCTAGAGAAGGGAACCTAAATGTTTAGGTAGTTGGGCAACCCTACAGGCAGCTAAAAATGTCTTCTTCCTAGAGAAGGGAACCTAAATGTTTAGGTAGTTGGGCAACCCCACAGGCAGCTAAAAATGTCTTCTTCCTAGAGAAGGGAACCTAAATGTTTAGATAGTTTATTTTAATTGCAAGTAAAGCCGATTTTGATAGCTAGCTGGGCAATTTTCTGAGAGTAAGGGACTTAACATTCAGTGTACAGACGACAGCACATCCAGCTACTCCAATCTGTCAATTTTTTTTTATAGATTTTCAACTTTATCACATAAGCATGAGGTTCACATTCAATTGGGGAAATTTGACATATTGGGGTAGCTTGATATACTGGCGACTGTACTACGACCTACCTTACCCACGATTTACCGGATATGCTGCTTAAAGCGCTATATATGAACGACATTTTTCGCATCTAAAGGAAAAACCTAACTTATTTAAAAGTGTTCATAAACTTAAAGAGCTTAGGGCCTAAGCTAATTAGGCCCTCACCCGTAAGCACTGTCATCTCATGAATGTCTAAGATGGTCCTTGGTACGAGATCATGGCTTACCTAAAACAATTCAAGGAGTGTAGGGCTCTAAATACATAATGCAATATAATAATAATAATATAATAAAGATATTATTCACACACGATCCCAAACTACTACTACTATAATATAATAATATTATTATCCTGGGACATTAGTTACACACGGCCATCTGATCCCAAACTAAGCAACTACATAATACATATACTACTTATATTTTGTAAATACATTCTTATATAGATAATTACGCCCAGACTCAGGACAAACAGGCATGTTAGTGCTCACAAATATCTGTCCAGGGTGGGAATCGAACCCACGACCTCCGGCGTGAAAACCAAGCATTTGCCAACCACGCCCGTCAAACCACGTCAACTATGGAAACCGGATAACTGATATATTACATAAACTACTTTTCTTTTATAAATGCATACTTAGGTATGTATGCATACTTAGGTATGTATGTATACATATAGGTAATCCTACTAAAATTATAAACGCTAAAGGTTATAAGTATGGATGGATGGATGTTTGTTACTCTTTCACGTAAAAACTACTGAATGGATTTTAATGAACTTTACAATAATATAGCTCATACATCAGAATAACACATAGGCTACAATTTATAAAGATATTGTGTGAATTGACCAAAATATGACGAAAAGTGTAAAGTAAGTAGAAAAAAATCTACCATCTGCGAGCTATTCCGGAGTGCACTGCCAAACCCGCCAGAGCTTACATCCTACTAATATTATAAATGCGAAATGTTGTGAGTATATATTATGTATGGATGTAAGTTTTACTCTTTTACGTCAAAACTGAAACCGCGGGGCGTAGCTAGTTACATAATATAAGTACCTATTGTACTCGCCAGACAAAACTACGACCTTGAATGAGCTGCGATCTCCTTGGTTTGTATTTGTTTCAATACAATGCCCTTTCCGATCCTCAAACAAACGAGCGGCTCGTGTTTTATTAACGTAGGGAGACAGTTAAACATTTTATAAAGTCCCTAAGATCGACCATTTCATACATTCTTACGCCAGTAACCGCTTTGCGACGAGTTTCGAACCCTAAAAAAACCTTTTGTGGCGGGTCACTTACATTGTAGTGAAACGACCGCCGTGACCCAGCTGGTAAGGTTGCGATTTCGATCCCCGCACAAGACAAATATTTGTGTTCATGAACTTCTTCATGTTGGTCCTGGTGTTTTCTGTATATTGCATGTATATATTTACAAAATAAAAGTAAATAAGTATTTTTATCCATTGTCTAATATCCATAGTCCAGGATGTTATTATTATTGTCCAGTGGAAGTCTCTGAGGCTATTAAAATTTGGCAACGTCATATAATAAAACAAATTGGGAAGTACCTCCTGGTATAATATACATAACTAAGCAAAGCTTCTACTATGGATACCAGGCGACGATATACATACTTATATAGATAGATAAATACTTATATACATAGGAAACATCCATGACTCAGTAACAAATATTCGTGCTCATCACACAAATATTTGCACCTACCGGGATTCGAACCCAGGACCACCAGCTTCGTAGGCAGGAGCACTACCAACTAGGCTACGGTGACCGCCTATATATACTATACATTCAAAATATAGATTCTAGTAGGAAGTGTGGCCGTGTGTGTCCCAACTGGCTACGTAACCCTTTCACGGCAAATAGGCCGCAAGAAGGTACAGTATGCTTGTTGGCCGTAGTATAAAAAATAAGTCTGGCTAAAACTTAGCAATATAACAGAAACAAGCCATCTTTACAAATCTGTCTATGGGGTTTCGGGAGTAAGTGATTATATGGATTTCAAAGCAATTTTATACACTTACAATGAGTGTACTTCTTTGCTTGGTGGCTTCATGGTATAGAAAATAATATAATATCCCGGAACATTATTTAGACATGGCCATCTGATCCCAAACTAAGCAGAGCTTGTACTATGGAAACCAGATAACTGATATACTACATAATATATTGTTTTTCTTTTGTAAATACATACTTGTATAGATAATTACACCCAGACTCAGGACAAACAGACATGTTCATGCACACAAATATCTGTACTGGGCGGGAATCGAACCCACGACCTCTGGCGTGAAAAGCAAGCATTTGCCAACTGACATTATGACAAGGCTACTTATTAGTTGTCTATATAATTGAGACTTATCATTACATACTATAACATTGATTATGGTTCCGTAGATATATTGAGAAAGTAGTGAAAATATAGAAATAATCAGAGCGATGATATGTGGTGTAGTAAAGATGTAGATTGGGGTAGCTTGATGTGCTGGCGTCTGTACAACAGACGCCAGCACGTCAAGCTACCCCAATCTGTCAAATTTCCCCAATTGAAAGTGAACCTTACACTTTTCTGATAAAGTTGAAAATCTATAAAATAAATAAGACAGATTGGGGTAGTTGGATGTGCAGGCTTCTGTACAGTATAATGTTTTCATGAGAATATTATAAAAACTATTATTTACACATCACACAAAAACATAGTTAACGGTCGTGCACGATATTGTTTATGGTTCGTTGGAGGTATTGAGAAAGTAGTGAAAAACAACTCAGAAACAATCAGAGCGGTGCCATCGAGTGTAAGTAATAGAACAATATATTTTCATGGAAATACTTCATATAAATTTGGTTGCAAAAGATATTTTTACACATTAAAACGATTGTTTCTTATGGTTGTACACCAAATTGTTAATGTTTCGTTGAATACAATACATTCAACGAAAAATTAACAGTTTCGCCTCACTACTACGCACTTTCGAGTCACGCATAGTAATAATATCTAGGGACAATGTCACACAGATCATCCTAGCCTCAAACTAAGCAAAGCTTGTACTATGGGTACCAGGCGACGATATACATACTTATATAGATAGATATTTTTTATTTTTTTATATACGTAGTCTTTAAAAAAGCGCTTGTAAATAGTCAGAACATGTTTGTAGTACCTAATATAGTTGTATACATTATTATTTCTAGTAACATAGATATTTAGGTACATATTGTATGAAAACATTTATAAAATTTATTATATTATAGCAATAATATTTTTTAAATACTTAATAGAACTACATAGAAAACATCCATGACTCAGAAACAAATATTCGTGCTTATCACACAAATATTTGCACTTAACGGGATTCGAACCCAGGACCACCAGCGTTGTAGGCAGGAGGACTACCAACTAGGCTACGGTGACTATTTACGTGACTATTGTCATTTTTTTTATGTCTGAGTGTAATTTATCTATAATATATTTTTTTAAAGACGACACCGCACTAGGAAATCTAATGCCTGTGTCGCGGGGTACTTTACAAACATATAACAGACGCACACAAATTGCATCCAGACTCAGAACAATTATTTGGGGTCACATGGACACTGCCATTAATTGTCCCAGGCTATTTATTTATAATTTGTGAGTACACGACGATCCTTACATGTAGGTACATGCTCATGACGCGTCACACACACCTCGTCACACAATGCCCCACTTGGCAGACTCATCGCCCCCCCCCCCCCCCCCTGTCATGTGACATAATTTAAAGATGGGCACTATAGAGGATTAGATACATATTACTTTAAAGTAGAAAACTTTGTACTGTGTACAATGTTTCATTAATTAATAAATAGAGTTAAGCAAATGTATCGGACTGTATTTATACAGATAATTTTCGTACTAATTCCTAAGACATAAGAGAACTACCAAGTATTTTCCAAGCTCAGATTAGAGAAGAGCAATGTATTTGTACTGGATGAGATTCAAGATTTCCAGAACAGAGCAAAATGTTCCCGTGGGTTTTTCTTCCTTCCTTCACAGTAGTGATTTCCTGATGCTGTACTTGATACAGCATCAGGAAATCAATGGTGTTACATTCCCATTCGTCGGAGAGTACATATAGCTGACAGTTCAGTGTCGCACCTCTCTGTAGTAATAATGTCCTCCTAGCCGAATTTCGGCCACGGCGGCCGGTCTCAGTAGAGATTAGCCGTCTGCGCGGGACATATTATAGTGCTTAAGTGTGCGCGCAAACACAGGAGCACTTTCTATTCCATCACTCTCATGATCCGATGGGACGCCTAGCGACACGACCGGAAAGAGGTCAGGTACAGGACCGACGGCTTTACGTGCTCTCCGAGGCACGGGGGTATAATACCCCAACTCCCAGTCTTGGGGCTGATGCTGAGAATTTTTTCTTTTTACAGAAAAGTCCCAAAATCACTTTTGGCAAGACCCGGGATTTGAAACCTCATTAACTGCGGGGAAACACGCTACCGCTAGACCACTACACTTGTAGTATATATATATAAATAACATTTATTGTATTCTATTCATCATCATTATAACAGCTGTAAAAAGTCCACTGCTGGATAAAAGCCTCCCCCAAGAATCATCTTGTTTTCCCTCGGGACGACTTCCCCCCCCCCCCCCCCCCACGGGTTAAGATAGGGTGATGATATTCTTTATGGCCGTCATTACATCGTCAAAATAAATATTATTCGAACTTTTTTTAATGCAATATATCTACGTCAGAACTTACATCTATTTAAAAAAAGAAGTGACGTTCATAATCTAAACACTAGAAACGAACATAAATTGAGTTCTCAATACCATCGTCTTCATAAAGTACATCGATCATTTTGCTGGGCTAGGCCCTCAATTTTATGATAAAAAACCAACGCATGTACTTCAAATGCCTCTAGACAGATTTAAGTCGGAGATAAAAAAATGTTTATTGAAAAAAGCATATTATACAATCAAAGAATGTATTGACGACAAAACTCCTTGGTAGCTTAGTTAGAACTTGGAATGGACAGTCAAATTACATTTACCAATATTTTTAATTTATAAAAATACTTTTATAGTTATTATATCTTTGTATTTATATAACCCATTTCTTTTTTTTTTATGTTATTTTTAATTTTATTTGACATGTTTGTTATTTAATTTGGTATGTAGTTTAATTATAAGGTATTTTTTTCTATTGACGTGCATAAGTGTATGTAATGTACCTAAGTGCAATAAATATTTTTGATGGATTATGATTGATTGTCTTTTTACTTATCGTACAGTGCATGTCATTATAGCTACTGAGGGACACTGCTTAGATGGAAACCTTCGAAAATATAATTAAATTTAATTAAATTTTTTAATTAATTTCATTGATTTAGAGTTACTAAATCCCAAGCATTTTAAACCGTCTGTAATAGGATGAAGTTATGAATTCGACTGTATATTATGATCTATGTTACGAGATCTCTTCTCTGTAAACCAATTTTGAAAAATATTAGTTACTTAAATCGAAATAAAATAATTCTATTCACATAGAATTTGCCATACTGACAACTTAAAGTCGGTTCTCTGTTTTTAAAACAGTAATAATAATAGTAAACAGTAATAATAGTAATATCTACCACCTCAGTGCGGTCGCCAACCCGCGTGCCAAGCGCAGTGACTAAGGCAACCCCCCCCCCCCCCCCCCCCATATAAACCTTATAGAAACCCTTGAGGGAGGCCTATGTCTAGCAGTGAACGAATTTACTTAACTAAATGAAATAACTAAAAGATGTTGATTTTACACTTTTTCAAGACTTTTATAAAATTTTCGTACAAACCTTCCCTGGACTTCCACGAATAATTCAAGACCAAAATTAGCCAAATAGGTAGAGGCGTTGTTGAGTTATAACATTACAACGAAAAGTGGCATTGATTTTTATATATATATATTTTTACTAACATATTAAATTAGCTTTAGCTAGTTTGAAAAGCTATGGCGGCCCAATTTAATACCTTTCGCTCCTCACATAATCCATTCATAAATTAATAATCAGACTGCGTTCAGGCACAGATAAACAATCCGACCAAAATAACTAGAGCAAACGAAAGTGACCGAACCGGTTCATATACAGAACGGACGCGGAAGAACGAAACCATTGTAAAAACGGCAAATCGTTTATTCGCCCTCCATAACCCTTAGCATTTGTATTGATAAGATGCCCTCCAGATCTGTATTTAATCAAACTGACCAAACTAACTAGAGCAAACGAAAGTGACCGAACCGGTTCAAGTACACGACGGACGCGGACGAACGCAACGGTTGGAAGAAACGGCAAAACAAATCGTTTATTATTCCTCCACAACCCTTAGTTAACATTTGTGTCGATAAGATGCCATCCTGATCTATGTTTTAACAATCTAACCAAAATAACTAGAGCAATCGAAAGTGACGCAACGGTTGGATGAAATTGTAAATCAAATCATTTATTATTCCTCCATAACCCTTTTATAGATTTGTAACGATAAGATTCCCTCCCGATTCTCCTACTCCTCACCCGATGGTCGGCTTCGCGATATTTACGACGGTCACCGTAGCCTAGTACGAAGCTGGTGGTCCTGAGTTCGAATCCCAGTTAGTGCAAATATGTGTGTGATGAGCACGAATATTTGTTTCTGAGTCATGGATGTTTTCTATGTATATAAGTATTTATCTATCTATATACGTATGTATATCGTCGCCCGGTACCCATAGTACAAGCTTTGCTTAGTTTGGGGCTAGGATGATCTATGTGACATTGTCCCTAGATATTATTATTTAGCTTTCCTTAAACAGCGCCCATCACAGGTAGGTATGTACCCATTAGTGACAAATTTGTGTCGAGGATCAAAGCCCAATTAAAACATTTAATTTTATAAAATAACCTTCTAATGCATGGTCCCTTAATTAATACTTAATCCGTCGTCATTAGCTAGATGGGGTATGTTCTCGCTTAGCTATATTTCAGGTAAACCATTGGAAGATTTCTAAACTTGACGGGCCGGTTGCCGTGGGTGTTACATTTGCCTTTCACGCCGCAGGTCATGGGTTCGATTCTCACCCAAGACAGATATTTGCATGAACATGTCTGTTTGTCCTAAGTCTATGTGTAACAATCTGTATAAATTTTTATGTACGAAAGATAATTAGTATACTGTAGTATATCAGTTATCTGGTCTCCATAGTAAAAGCTCTGCTTAGTTTGGGATCCGAAGGCCTTGTATGAATAATGTCCCAGGATATTATATTATTATAAATTAACTGTAAATGTCATGTTAAAATTACAACAAAATACAATTATTTGTAAAATGGAATACTATATTCGCCTCCAACTATTGGCTACTTTATCATCAACGAATTAATTTGATATACAAGTAATTTTTATTACAAAAATTATCATACAGAATTATATAATAATCGATAATATACAATCAATTATTATAACCAAAGCTTTCACAACTATGTAGGCGTTTTTATTACTTAAAATATGACTTTAAGTCTGACCATACGTCGTTTCGTCGTCTGACACGTAAGTCGTTTTTGTAAATATTTATATTCTAGCTTGAAAATAACTTTATACAATAATTCATATCGCATAACATTTTAAACTTTATTGTTTGTTTATGTATTATAATAAAAAAAAAACATTATAGTTTCAAAATTGTATTTTGTTCATTTTCACCGCATATTTTAATTAAGTTGACTTGTGTAATTAGAATTCTATGCCTGTTCTAACAATTTCACTTCCCTTTTTTTCGTACTGTCAATTTTGTAATCAACGACATCGTACTCACGGCTACACATCAAGCTATACATTTCCAGTATAAGCTGATTTCGGGTTGTATAAGATTTCCATACAATGACAGGTCAGTATATATTGGAAATTTATAGCTTGATATGTAGGTGTGTGTACATGGCATCACTCAAACGTTGCTAATTCTTTATCCCAAAGCTCTGGTCATTACCCACATTCAGGACCTAGACACTATCACATTAAAACTACCTGGAATCTTATGTACTACGAGTCCGCAGACGAAATGTACGAACGAAATAGAAATCGATAGATTGTTTTTCTTTTTTAAAGAAACGCTCGCATTAGGGAATCCAATTACTATGTCGAGGGGTACTTAACAAACATATAATACATGGACACAAATTACATTCGGCCTCAGAACAACTATTCATGGGTCACACGAATAGTTCTCCGGCGCGGGACTCAAACCCGCGACCCGAAGCGGCGAGGCGACTGTCTTAGCCGCTGCGCAACACGTTGAGTCAAGCATTCGTATCGATGAAATGCCCTCCTATCTTTAATCGGACAAGAATCTTGCATCTTCGTGTAATAGGGTAGAGCGACCTCTCATGAGCGGGTCAGTTTTTAGAGACGTTATGAACACATCTATTTGAGCTGAGGTGCAAATCTACAAGAGTATGCCCTATAGCGAGGGTTGCTCTTTTGTAATCATATTTACTAAAAGACTTGAGACCCCGCTAACCTCCTAATCTAACTGTAATCACGCCAGCCAAAAAGCCTCCCCAAAAATGTGCCATATTCTGATTTTAAAATATGGCCTCATTATTGGGGAGGCTGTATAACAAGCCTGGTGATTACCAGGCTTGTTACACAGGTTGGCGATTGCGGTGTAATAGTTCGGTCATAGTTCACAGGGAGACGCTGCGATCTGTTCTCGTATATTCCCTCGGGATAACTTCTAATCCCCCATGGGAAGAGATTGGGTAGTGATATTCATTGGCGTTACCCACACAGCAAGCGCAATATATCATTAACATGAAAATAAGTTTGTGTATTTACAAAAATATTTTTCTGGCTTCCCATACTAAATATATTAGCTGCAGATCATAATTCTTGGACTTATGATCAGTTAATCATTATTGTGAATTTTGTATTTTGACTACACGTTGTTCTGTTTAACACGCAAATTAAGCTACTTAAGTTACATCTGCTATTTATGTTTCACTATGTACAGACGCCAACACATCCAGGTACCCCAATCTGACGGGCCTGTTGGCGTGGTTGGCAAATGCTTGCTTTTCACGCCGGCGGTCGTGGGTTCGATTCCCACCCAGGACAACTATTTGTGTGTATGAACATGTCTGTTTGCCTTGAGTCTGGGTGTAATTATTATCTATATAATTATGTATTTACAAAAAAAGTAGTATATGTAGTATATCATTTATCTGGTTTCCATAGTACAAGCTCTACTTAGTTTGGGAACAGATAGTAATGTGTAAATAATGTTAAAAAAAATATCACATAAGTATAAGGTTCACTTTCTTTTCGTGAAAATTGAGAGATTGGGGTAGCTTGATGTGCTGGCGTCTGTACTTACGTCAGGAGTTCAAACTCATTCGTACATCATGTTTCTTGCAGACTCATACCACTCATACTAAAGCCTCTAGAGTGTATTAACTAAGTATACTAATCAAGGTAGAAGTGCCTACATTATTCAAGGTTGAATATTTAACGCTTACAGGTTGTTTACGTGTCGTTTAAAAGCTTTTAAGTGAAGTGATATTATGATAAAGAGAAGCATTTTCATTTATTATCGGGGGAAAAAAACTACACTGTATGCACTACCATCTGGCAGTTGTACGAAGATTGTATTTAAGTTCGGTAAAACGGGGTGAATAGAAACACCGGGGATGAATAGCAATAGAGAAAGTAAAGAAGTAAAATTTAGTTGCTATTGTATGGATACTGAAAGAGAAATTCATTTATTCATTACCAGGACGGACATAACAACCAAATTATACAATAACAGAAAAACAAACAATGAAAATCTTTTACTTAATATTCGTTCGTCCGTTCTAGGTGAATACTGCCCTAATGCTATTCACCCCCCATGTTCACCCCGTTTTACGATCTTACCTACTTTAATTTTTTTGGTATGGTTTTAATAGCTGTTTTATGTATTCTGCAAGTCGTAACACATAGTTTAAAGCTTATACAGCATCATCATCATCATCCTGATATCGTCCACTACTGGACTTAGGCCTCCCCCAAAGGTTTCCATAACGTTGTCATTTGGAGGGGTTTGAAGTCGTCACTGCACTTAGCATGCGAGTTAGCGACCGCAGTTAGGTGGTCGCTAGTCACAGGTGGCGTTGCTGACTACACGGTGTATCCCTAAGAGCTCATACACACGAGCGGCATGTTGCCAGCGGCAGAGGTGACTGTAGCCGACGACACGTGTCGGCGGCAGCCGTGGACCTATAGCAACATTTATAGTTGTAATCAGTCGACTGCAAATAGTTCAACAGTGCGCACGCGTCACGAATTTTTAAAATGATTTTCACTGGCGTAATTGATGTTGAATAGCTAATAGTGGCAATAAAGAAAATTGCTTCTATTTGGTATTATAAATTAAAAGAATACAGTAATAAAACCATTAACATATAATAGATCCATAATATAAAAAACACTCCATTGTTAAGTGTATTATTTGTTTTAAATGCGTTATAAAAATAGCATAAATGGTAACAGACTATTTCACATTTTATTATGTTACAAATAATCTGTTACCATTTATACTATTTTTAACTCTTAAACTATTTGCAGTCGACTGATTACAACTGCAAGCGTCGCTAAACGTCGACGGCTACAGTTACGTCTGCCGCTGGCGACATGCCGCTCGTGTGTATGAGCTCTAAATCGCCTTTTACGACAACCATGGGATGTTATGGCATGTTATTCTTTTTGGGCCGGAAACTACACGGCAATAGATTATAGGTATAGCCATTGTCAATCTTTTGAATAATCAATGACGACTTTCGTTACGTTCTTACAGTCTTGCTAGAAAGTTAAGTGATTGTATGCAAGAATGTAATTAAATGAGAATCACGAATACACTCCAATGCTTATGGACTATCGCGTGTCATATACCGCATATCTACATTTTTTGTATCATACGGTTCCGTATATGTGAATAAAATCACGAACACTTATAAGATCCCTCCATTTGTCGCAACTAATTATGTTCAAACCCGAAGCATCGATTAAGTTCCAATTTGTTATACAGAATTTCTGTGTAACGTATATAAATTATATAAGGCTCAATTGTGGGAGAAAATTAAGATGAATAACTAGTGACTAAGACAAACCTCTCCAATGGCAACGTTATAGAAAACTTTTTGGGGAGGCTTATATCTATACATATACAACATGTAACTTAATTAACGCACACCCTCAAACACCCCAATTAGAATATTATGTTGTAATCATAATACAGACACGGAATTTTTAATTTAACATGTATATGCATTGTTATTGTATGTCTTTATTTTGTATTGAATTATGGGATTTGTATTATACAAATAAAACTGCTATTTTAAAAGTTTTATTACTTTGACTTACGGTCCATTTCAATTTGTTTTAACCGTACAGGGTTAATATTACAATAATTTCCGTAGATTTAATTAATTTTGGAATAAAAATTACCTACATAAAAAATTGTATAAATCTATTCAGTAAACGATGCTGAACAAACTATTTTCAGGATGTGCGTTAATTAAGTTACATGTTGTATATAAGGAGTAACATAAATCGTGAAAGAAATGAATAGAGCGCCATCTATTCATGAACCTGAGGAAATTAAGAAAACCAGTTTGTATAGTATGTAAAATATGATTGGGATCCCATTTAAAGCATTAGCTGATCGACATAATTTTATGGCAAGTTAATCTTTTTTGTGTATTGATGTTCTACACATTGTCATGTTTCAGTGGCAAACCACTTACTTCTTTTATTTAGTCCACCTTGTATATACATATTATAAATATATAATGTTTTGTATGTAGACATACCGACAGATCCGTACAAAATAAAAATATATATCAAGAACAAGCGACGGTAGTTACCGAAGTCCGCGCTTCTAGTGAACGACGCTTCCGAACCAAATTAGTAGAACCACGGCTGGTGCAATCCATACCTAAACTTCGCGTCGCGTCGGGTAAACCAGACGGTAATGATTTCGTTGTTGAAAATTTTACCGTAATTAAGACCTGTGCCTACAATAATCTATTATCGTTTCTATTATGGGCCACGTTAAAGGAAAGCTAATATAATGCCTAGACCTACTTATACCACTGTTCACCGATGTCCGATGTAATAATGTAATTCCTAGAAAAGAGTAAGCAACCTTTTTAGGGTTCCGTAGCCAAATGGCAAAATACGGAACCCTTATAGATTCGTCATGTCTGTCTGTCCGTCCGTATGTCACAGCTATTTTTTTCCGAAGCTATAAGAGCTGTACTGTTGAAACTTGGTAAGTAGATGTATTCTGTGAACCGCATTAAGATTTTAACACAAAAATAGAAAAATAATAATAATTTTGGGGGTTCCCCATACATAGAACTGAAACTCAAAATTTTTTTTTTCATCGTACCCATACATGTGAGGTATCTGTGGATAGGTCTTCAAAAATGATATTGAGGTTCCTAATATATTTTTTTTCTAAACTGAATAGTTTGTGCGAGAGACACTTCCAAAGTGGAAAAATGAGAGTCCCCCCCCCTCCTGTAACTTCTAAAATAAGATAATGATAAAACTAAAAAAAATATATGATGTACATTACCATGTAAACTAACAACGAAAATTGGTTTGAACGAAATCTAGTAAGTAGTTCTTTTTTTGATGCGTCATAAATCGTAAACCGCAATTTACCTTTCATTTATTCAACTGAAATACTTGCTGCTGCGGAACCCTTCATGGGCGAGTCCGACTCGCACTTGGCCGGTTTTTTAACAAGACATTTACATTTATTTTCGGAACAGAGACGTGGTCGGTCACTATGGGACTCATAAGAAGGCTCACAGTCAACAAAATACGGAGAAATGGAAAAAAATGGAGAGGATTATGCTTGGAGTCTCACTGTGAGATCGAATCAGAAACTTCGAAATCCGCAAGCGAATGAAAGTAAACGACATAGCCCGAAGAATTTCCAAGCTTAAGTGGTAGTAGGCTTACTATGAGAAAACGATGCGCTTCCCTGGTGCGCCGCGTACGGGTCAGCCCCAACATTATCAAGAGCTGTGTGCTAGCTACTGTAGCTGTGGGCCAGCAGATCCTGTCTGATTGTCTTTATGTGAGTCGCTGCTGCAAGCTCCACCTCAGTGTTGGGATGGTGGCAGTGATTGTGTGTGTGTGTGTGTGTGTGTGTGTGTTGTTATAGGAATACTAATATAGGTGTAAGAATTATTGTTACTAACAAATGTGAGACATGTTACTTGAAATCAATAAATTATTATTATTATTTACCGACGGCTGCTGGGGCAGAAAAGTTCTAGATTCCACCTACAAGCTGTGCCGATGATCTTATGAGGGTTGCTGGTGCGGATAGCGCAAGGCCGGCAATTGTAAAGATCTTTGGAGGCGGCCTATGTTCAGCAGTAGACAACTTTCGGTTGATATGATGATGATGATTCACATTTGGTCTAGGATGCTTTCAGTTGCTGGCCTAGTTTAGGTATCTACGGCACGACTCCCACTTTGCTAGATATTTCTACTCAACTTTTCTACTTTTCTTCACTCGATTTTGTATTCATATTATATTGATTGATATTATATATTGATGATTGATAGTGAATCGAGAATACGAATACATTAGTATAATCGCTCTCTTACGAAAACAATAACAACCTTCGTTTTAATTACATTAATTGATATAGTCACTCGCCTTTCTGGAAAGAACACGCTTGTCATTAACCAAATGCCTCGGTACACATCATAATAACCGACCATGGGTTTACGTTAATCGAGAGTAGATTAGTATGAGCTCCTTAAAAACGTATAACGAAAGTGCTCAATTTGATTGCTTTGCTTTGTCGGCATACGGCTCGCTTCGTTTTAAGTCCACTCACTAAGCAAACAATAAGTGGTGACTAACGCTTGTTATCATACTTTGTATGAGTAATTATGGAAATATGCAGGTGATCGTTTTCCGTTATATAGGTATATTTTTTTTACCATATCAGATCGTTTGGATGGTTTAGCTGAGTGGTGGAAATATATTCAACCTCAGTTAGAGTGGTCTAAAATTCAAGTGCCGGATTAAGTCGAAAACTATTGTTGGGCTTTTTCTGAAAAATAATATATAGAGTAGCAACCAGATACGAATATTAAATCCGTAAAATGACGATGTAATACAAACGCATAGCCATTGGTACTATCGATAGTAACGATTTGCCCACTCGTATGTTTACTATGCTGCCTCATTAAATTATTAGATAATATTTGTACACCAGAAATGAATTCAAATAAATTCTTTATTGGGAGAATATGAGACTTTCGCTGTTGTGACACCTTATTGTACTATATTCTTACAAATAAACTGTTCTTTCTTAATTTCTATTAAATTGGTCGCCGTAAGTTATCAGCTACGTACATTTTTGAAGTCCAAATTTCCTTTAATATCAATTTCTGAAGGTCCAGTCTTGTATGATGGTAAAAACAAACAAAAAAGGGTACGCAATTGTAAATTAAAATTAAAAAAATGTTTGATATTCTTCTTCTACTTTCCTTTATCTTAAATCTCTTGCTATCACAAAATAGTACATTGATAATAAAACAACCATTTGGTGTAAAGTCATGGTTGCACGTCTAAATTGATAAGTAATACTTATCAATTTAGTTAGACAACCATGACGTTGAGCTGGGACGGATAAGCTTTTACTTAGTAATATTATTAGTAAATAGAACACAATCTTCATTAATTGCCGTAATCCACCCCACGCAGATTACGGCCAAAGCAGACTTGCTACTATTAGAATAGGCTATTGGGGATTTACAATACACGTATTTCAATTTTAACAAAATATCCATTTGCTTTGAAATAGCATCGATGGCTTTCATACTATCAAGCGATATTTGTACATACTGATCTTGGAGTTCTGAACCAAGAATGTCGAATGGTAGTAAAGCTTGACGGCAAATAATATCACAAAGGATTTTCCTATTATTTTCACAAGTCGATTAGTTTTGATAGCCTCACAGGGCGTTGCCCTTACGATACGAAAATACTCTGTTTTCCTCTGAGATTTGTGATGATTTTATCACAGTATTTAAGGTCGGCGCACTCCTATTGTTGCAAACTTATCGATCTACAATAATTATTTGCGACGGACCTGTTGGCTTGGGTTGACAAATGCTTGCTTTTCACGCCGGAAGTCTCTCATAGCCAGATGCTCTCACCGGTCTGTAATTGATTGACGAGGTTAAGCAACTAGGCTCGCGGTTGGTCCATAGATGGGTGACCGCCAAAGTGGTTTAATTTGTGAGCGTCTCCGTGCTTCGGAGGGCACGTTAAGCCGTCGGTCCCGGTTGTAGCCATTAGGTAACAGTCGTTAAGCCATCTCAGAGGCCTACTGGGTGGCTTGAACAACTCTGACACCAGGGTAACCACTGCCCATACGATAAGCAAGCAACGCCGGAAGTCGTGGGTTGGATGCCCACCCAGGACAAATATTTGTGTGCATGACGTGCCTGTTTGTTCTGAGTCTGGGTGCAATTATCTTTATTTACAAAAGAAAAGTAGTCTATGTAATATATCAGTTATCTGGTTTCCATAGTACAAGCTATGCATAGTTTGGGATCAGATGGCCGTGTGCAAGTAAATTCTGCAAGTAAAATAACTTTTACGATGTGATTCGATATCAATTTGTATCTATTATGTGTTGTGAACTTGTATGACAAGCGGTTGAAGTCAGTAATCTAGCCTCTCGTCTGGTATCACAAAAACAACAGTCCGACATTTCTACACGTCTATTCATGTAT
Source organism: Pseudoips prasinana (assembly GCA_951640165.1). NCBI lineage: Eukaryota > Metazoa > Arthropoda > Insecta > Lepidoptera > Nolidae > Pseudoips > Pseudoips prasinana. Next base: position 30,735,228 of record OX621243.1, on the reverse strand, counting down.
TTTTAAACAATAGATTTCTATTCAAAACATGTCACCTCACCTGCTATATTTTCCTATTGCCTTGTCTGCTGCATATAAAATTGAGATTATACTACATAATAGTCTATGTGTTATTCGAATATAATAATAATAATATCTAGGGACAATGTCACACAGATCATCCTAGCCCCAAACTAAGCAAAGCTTGTAATATGGGTACTAGGTGACGATATACATACTTATATAGATAGATAAATACTTATATACATAGAAAACATCCATGACTCAGAAACAAATATTCGTGCTCATCACACAAATATTTACACTTACCGGGATTCGAACCCAGGACCACCAGCTTCGTAGGCAGGAGCACTACCAACTAGGCTACGGTGACCGTGAGATTCTTTGGATTGTATAAATTCGAGTCTCAGAACCACGGTGCGGTGCTGGAACGGTTAACGCACATGGGGCCGGATACCCCGTGGTCGTGGGTTAGATACCCACCCGCACTTAACTTTATACAATTCATTTTCTTATATCTGAAAAAAATTAAATAAACTTCTTGTATGTGAAACGTGGAAAATATAATAATAATGTTCTGCGGTCTAATTTCGGTGACGACGGTCAATCTCAATGACAAAACAAGCCATGTGCGCGGGATATGTTATACCGAGTGCACAAGTGACTGCGCAAAGTCAGGGGCACTTTCTATTCCATCACTCTCATGATCCGATGGGACGACTAGCGACACGACCAGAAAGGAGTCAAGTACAGGACCGACGGCTTTGCACGCTCTCGGAGGCACGGGGGTGTAATACCGCCAATTCCCAGACTTCGGGTTGATACTGAGAAATTTTTCTTTTACAGAAATATCCCAATATCACTTATGTTGTAGTCCGACACGGTATTTGAACCCAGGACCTTGCTATCTTCGGTTGAACACGCTACCGCTAGGTGGAGGTAGTTAAAATATGTGTGTCCATTGTAAATACTTTAAGAAAAGAGATACGCGTATTAAATAATAATTTTATAGTATTGTAAAACTTCTTTTGACACTATCCTTGTTCTTTGCATAGTATGGTAGGAGAGGCACAGAAACATTTCAAATGTATTATAATAATAATATTAATTTATTTCAGATAATTAGAATCCATTTTTGTTAGTAAATATTTTTTAACTTAAACACTATTGTTAGTTAATACCTTAAAGCTAAACATCCAAAAAATTATACCTCTATAATTTAAGGTACCAAGGTTTGCTCCAGTAGTATAAGTAAACGATTTTTGTGTCTCTATTAGTCTGTAATGAATAAAAAACTGACGTATCAACAAAGCGTTCAACCTACTTTCTTGATTATTTATTTCATTTTATATTTACTACGAACTTCAAACCAGCAGTGGTCGTTTGCTGAACATTACTATTCTAGGCCATGTTGTTTGTTTGTAGATATTTTCTTTGTAATATATCAAAAAGCTATTCTTGACCCAAATGCTCAATTTTTGTAGGCAAAAAGTAGACAAATGAATACTATTTTGCGAACCACTAGAATAGTTAACTAGGAACGTTATGTAGTCTTCAAGCATGGTAATGTTATCTAACATTATCGTAGTTAAAAAGGTAAGGTAATAAAAGGTGATTATTAAATGTAGTAAGTAAAAAAACAAAGTAATGTAGGTTGATACACATTAATAATATAATATCTAGGGACAATGCCACAGACCATCCTAGCCCCAAACTAAGCAAAGACGTTGTACTATGGGTACCAGGCGACGATATACATACTTATATAGATAGATAAATACTTAAATACATAGAAAACATACATGACTCAGAAACAAATATTCGTGCTCATCACACAAATATTTGCATTTACCGGGATTCGAACCCAGGACCACCAGCTTCGTTGGCATACTACCAGGCTACGGTGACCGTCAAACGGTGACGGTCGACTTTGACATTGACAGAAGATTTATTGCGCACGCTGTGGGTGCGGTTTTCGAAGTGTAAATATTATGTATCCACTGAATAGTGTTGACCTTTAATTGTTATGAAATCTGAAAAATCCAATATTCCTAAATTATGACTAGGTATCAATAGCGTATCGTAAAAAGTGGTGACAGGTAAGATGTTTGTCTATGAAAACTAAAAAACGCGCAGAATATAAACCGAGTGGCGCTCATAGACAGATGCTCTCGCCGCCGGTCCGTAAGTGATTGGCGAGGTCAAGCAACTAGGCTCGCGGTCAGTCCATACATGTGTGACCGCCAAAGTGGTTTAATTTCTGAGCGTGTCCGTGTTTCGGAGGGCACATAAGCTATCGGTCCCAGTTGTAGCTATTAGGCAACAGCCGTTAAGCCATGTCAGAGGCCAACTGGGTAGCTTGAACAACTCTGTCACTAGGGTAACCACTGCCCACACGATATGAAAGTTACTAAGAACATTACCCTATAAGATACACAAAAAGAAGAGTAAATTCCTTCCGCCTTATTCACGGGGAATTTAAAAGGTCTTTAGTTCTGTATTTACTACTAGCTGTGCCCCGTGATTACACCCGCGTTAATCTTTATAAATTATAGCCTATGTGTTATTCGGTTATAATTATAAGCTTTATTACTACAAATTGTCCTCAACATCCGTTCGGTAGTTTCTGCGCGCAAGAGTAATAAATATCCATCATAGTTCACAAACTTTCGCATTTATAATATATGAAGGATCAGATTTTTGAACTGTAATTTCTCTTCAAAAATCTGATAGAGGGCTGAAAATCCCATTTATATCACTTGAATCCCGCTGTATAAGCTTACAGGTACAGAATACCCAACAAAAGCTATCAAAACAGGTAGTGCAGTGCAGTTTTTGCAATACAAATAGATCTCTACACAGAAGTAGTGACGCTTCTTCTTACGAAGGTTGTATACGTCTGTAGAAATATAGCAATTTGTCTCAATCTCAATAACTTATGTTGTTACACTGTTTAGTGTTAAGTTGATGATGTATCTATTATAATAAATGTGTTTTTGTACCTAACGTATTTGAGTCTTTTGTATCCGCAACATTATTTCAGATGATAGCGCGCGGCGCTTTGGAGCGCAAAGATCCCATACAGCAATTTATCTCGATTTAAGTACAAAAATAAACACAATATAAAGATTCCTGGCGTCAACTACTAACTAGGGTTGCAGTTATAATCCCCAATAAATAAATAAATATTAGGAAGATACCACACACAACATACAATACAGAGAACACACCCAGACTAAGACATATAGACATGTTGACAACTTAGTCACTAGCCTACTATGTTTTATTTTAAATAGACAACGCCCGCACTAAGCAATTCAATCCCTGTCTGTATCATTAACAAACATTCAATTTAAATAATATCCTGGGACATTATTCACAAACGGGTATCTGATCCGAAACAAGCAGTGCTTGTACCTACTATGGAAATCAGATAACTGATTATAAGTACCAACTAACTATTCTTTTGTAAATACACACTTATATAGATATTTACACCCAGACTCAGGACAAACAGACATATTCATGCACACAAATATCTGTCTTGGGTGGGAATCGAACCCACGACCTGCGGCGGGAAAGGCAAGCATTTACCAACCACGCCAACCGCCTGCCAATCTCATATTCTAAAACGTGGTTAATAAATTTACTAATTACCAACTTGTTAATCGTCTCCACGTTTAAAACCGTACGTGTAGGTACCAATGCCATGCACGTGTTTCTCATTATCACCGCGCACCAGCTATTAAGTACTACTTACCTATTTACTTGACTTCCTAAGTAGGTACACTCAACTGCAGTATTATGTATACAGTATTATGGTCTTCTATAAGTGACCAAATTGATAGTCAAATGTCACTAATGAAGCAATGACTTAAGCTCTAAAGGCCATTCCAGCATGTGCTGCATTGTCTGCACAATTGCACTGCTGCACATCTGCTACACTGCAGCGATTAAGATAGTCGCCTCACCACTTAATTCGGGTTCGTTTCACGTACAGGATACATATTTGTGTAATCATTCATTCATTTTGTGAAGTCTATAATCAGAGATACTCGGAGCATTATTATATTAATTATTCCTTGTAATTTGTTTATTTTTAATGTATTTTTCTTAATCATGTTTAGTTTTATGGTAGTATGTAAGTAAATATAAGATTTGTACAAACTTAATTTCAATGTGTGTGTGCGTATGTGTTCAATAAAAACATTTTTTTCTTCTATATTCTTTTAGACATTGTAGTCACCAAAACAAACAGGAAAATGTTTTTCCCATAGGTCGTGTCCTTAGGGGTCCCATCGGATCATGAGAGCGATGGAATAGAAAGTGCCACTGTGCAAACGCACATACTTGGGAACTATAAATATGTCTCTGGCAGCTGGCTAGTCTAACTGATGAAATCGCTGGATGCTGATAGCGCAAGACCGGCAATTGTGGAGATCTTTGAGGGAGGCTTTTGTCCAGCAGTGGACGTCTTTGTGCTGATATAACAGATGGCTAGTTTCTATTTGGACTGGACGTTATGGCCGACTTTGGGTGGTGGCCGGGAGAAAATGGGGTGGTGATATTCATTGCCTTTAGCTACACAGCAATGTACAGATGAAAGCACATCAAGCTACCCCAATCTGTCAAATTTCCCCTATTAAAAGTGAGCCTTATGCTTATGTGATAAAGTTAATATCTATAAAAGCAATTTGACAGATTGAAGTAACCGGGTGTGCTGGCGTCTGTACCTTACAAAAATGGATTAACCTATTTTAAACTGCCCCAAAAAATCTAATAAACAAATCTGCTGACGCAATCAGTCGTGCAAATCCATTTCAAAACTTTGCTATTGTCCACATTTTGGTGCTAAAACATAAATATGTTTACACTTATTCAGGCTTTCTAATGCCCTTAACCCTGGGTTTTAGGGGAGGTACATACGCCAGCACATCCAGCTACCCCAATCTGTCAAATTTCTTTTAAAGATTTTTTACTTTATCACATAAGCATAAGGTGCACTTTCAATTGGGGAAATTTGACAGATTGGGGTGGCTTGATGTGCTGGCGTCTGTACATCATATTTTGGGTTTCTTAGTAGTAGTATTGTGTAGTAGGACTTACACTATACTTGTGTAAGCATAATAGCACGCTATGTTCTATTTTTCTTAAAGTCCAGAGTTATTATTTGCTTATTTTTACCATGATAACTTTAGAAAGTTTTTATATCAGGTATTTAGATTGATGTGCAAATATTATTGTAGTTGACTGTACTATAGGTAAATTAACGTTTAGCTAAAAATACGTCGTAATTATTTTACGGTGAAAAGGGATTACGAAAGCAATTACAGAGTACAGTCTAAAGCCCGAGGTCAAAAGGACAAGTTTTATGGTCAAGTTAAGGCTCTTTTTAACTTTCATAATGACTGCTTCTTAGAATTAATAAAAAAAAGAGAAGCGAAAACGTATTAAGTTAAAATGTTTACATACACTTAAACTTCAGAAGTATATTATTAATTAATAATACTGTACGTGCCAAACATAACACTCTTATGTAATTTTGACTATATAGTAGTTTATAAAAAATTAAATAAGAGTTATGATTAATTATAAAAATTAAGAATTACGCCTGATTCCTAGAGGGGTAGGCAGAGAGAAGGTATTTTTAAAACAATAATAAATAATACATTTCCGGGACATATTAAACATCACCATCTATCCCAAATCAAGCAAATAATATCTAGGGACAATGTCACACAGATCATCCTAGCCCCAAACTAAGCAAAGCTTGTACTATGGGTACCAGGCGACGATATACATACTTATATAGATAGATAAATACATATATACATAGAAAACATCCATGACTCAGAAACAAATATTCGTGCTCATCACACAAATATTTGCACTTACCGGGATTCGAACCCAGGACCACCAGCTTCGTAGGCAGGAGCACTACCAACTAGGCTACGGTGACCGTCGAAAAAGAAAAGCTTGTTTTATGAATACTAGATAACGAATAGAAAGATAGAAATATTTATACCAAATTATATTTAAACTCCCAGGCCGAAATAAATAGACCTGTTTATAAACACAAATATTTGTCTTGTACGAGGATAGGACTGAGGATTGAGCAACCTTCATATTTATATAACGTGGGGTTTTGTAGATTAATAATACAAATACTTAATCTCTTACTTAAATTGGAGAATACTCTTGTTTAAATTGGTAACAGACTGGAATATATTTATATTTAGATAATATTTTAAAGAATGTAAAAAGTATTTGTGAGAAGTTTTGATATAACTCTGTCGAATAAAAAAAATCATGCCTGTCTTTGGGGACTGCCGATAGAAGTGAAAACTATTTTTTCATTTCTCAGACGCGGAAAGTAGTGTTTATTTGATCCGAGTAGCGAGTGGAAGATGCTACACTTATGGACCGTAAAGACTCATAGTAATTACTTACCGCACTATGATGGGCATAAATTTAAAAAATAGAACTACTAAATTTGGTTATACTGTCAACTGTAAAAAATCGAACATACCTAATTAAGAAAAAAATGCTGCGATCATGTGAGTGTATAAACGACCAGTGCGATTTAAAAAAAATAAAGACCCTCCATCTTACGAATATTCGATCAGGTCACGTGACATGACGCGAGTTTAACATTTTAACCCATCTCAAAAAAGTGCACAACGCCGCTAAAGAAGTTTTCACTTCATAAAATATAATTTTAAACTATGTGACCTTCTAGCTAGTAATTAGGTTCTACACACCGGACTCGAAAGGGCCTTAACTAATAAAACCTGGTCCATTAGCATGCGAACGTAAACACGAGCCTCTCTACCACGTTTAACCAATGAAATCGGAGAAAGTTGTCTATGTGACCACGTGTTTTCATTGGTCCCTGCAGGACTGCCATGATTTGCTCGCTTTCTCTTAAATCTAAAAATCATGTTTTTCCCAAAGATAAGACTTAACTGGATCTATTTATAAACCCTGCCTGTCTTATGAGAACAGTGGTTACCCTTGTATCAGGGTTGATCAATCCGCCCAGTAAAACTCTGACATGATAACTATTGTTGCTTAATAGCTGCAGCTGGTACTTGATAGCTTAAGGTACCCTCCTACACGAAAACGCGCAGAGATTTATACAATTTTGCAGGCCATATACAGATTGGCATCCACTTAGGAGTTAACCTCGCCGATCCGAGCCAGCAACTTGGTTACTAAATGACATCTCTCTTTATCGTTCGAACAAACCCTTGCTGGCAGTAATAGACCCCTATTGTTTTCTTGCTATTTCAATCTTCAAACGCTGTAGAAACACATTGTTTTCGACGCCATGCTAGCCCACTGGAAATAAATCATTGAGAAGCAAAGTTTTAAGTATTTAATCTAAATTGTTAAATCTGTTTCGGACTTTGGTGATTGGTCTAGGTTGACAAAGGGTCTCGGAAACAGATGTAACGATTTAGAAAAAATGCAACTTTGCTGCTCAATGGCAATCAGGGTTTATTTTCAGTGGGCTAGTATGGTGACAAAGACAATATGTTTCTACAGAGTTTGACGAATGAAATAGCAGGAAAACATACATATTGTTTACGTATGTTTATATAAAAATATGTTTTTTTTTTATTTTCAGGTCGTAAGAAGAAAAATAAAATAATGCAGAGGATTCTGCCGATGTTCATCATGCCGTTCGTCATCCAATCCGCCATCATACCTCTAGCCTTAGGCATGCTTAAGTTTATGATGGTCAAAAGCTTCCTAGTAGGAAAGTTAGCGCTTGCCCTTATAATGTTCAATGCGTTTAGAAATCATAATTCTTTTAAGGGCAGGGATTCTGAAATGGCTAGTGTACATTATGGATACCATGATAATGGGATGGAGGAATATGGAACTTATTTAAATCATTAAGTTGTTGTGATCATCTTTTTAAATTTGTGCAATATTACGGAATACAGCTATTTAATCCTCATCCATATAATGAATACTTGTATTACCAATAAAAAAGATAGGTTCTCTTTTACCAGTTTCCCTCTGATTAAAGGTGCGGGATCCATTACCCTAAATTTCATTGATATTACTATTATCTGTTTTTAAGTTTACCTAGTGAATTTTTTGATAAGAAATGATACCTGATAGATGCTCACTTAATTGACAATAGCAAGAATAAAAGCCTTCATTAAGTGGTCTTGCATATTCAGCTATGTATGTTTTTCCTCGAGTTTTGTAGTTAAAATGCCGTATTCACATTTCCACGCACTGGAATTTATTTTAAACCAAGTTAACATTACTAAGATTCCTAGTACTGTTACGCTTTCTGAAATCCAGTTTAAATTATATAATTAGTTAGTTCTTTTAGTGTTCTAAGCTCTGACTAAAATGGACCACTTGTTTATAAAAATCGAGTTGTATTATTGTTTTTTTAAAAGCGGAACCAAATATGTACTTGTATTTAATATTTGAAATTGTATAATTTCTTATTAAAATTAAGATATCATTATCGCTTGAAAAAATATTGAGATCCACAGTATAAACTAACATAATTACTTTGTTTCCGTTCATTAAGTCTCCTTTACGATACCTACTCTTCGTATATTTATCAGAAGAAAATATAAAACGCATGACATTTAACCCGATCTTAATATATTTTTAAGTCGATTCGTAATGAGTGCTTGAAGTTTATTTTGTAAATATAATCAAAGTAACCTTTACTTGCTCAAACTATTAAAACAATTTTGATAGTAATCGTATTATAACGATAATGAATAAATTATATTTATTCACCACTTGGGTATTAGCATACAGTTGTGTATAACAGTCGACTATAATTTTAAAGTAACAAGATTTTAGAAATAATTCGGCCATGCACTCCGTGTGATCACATGGGTACTTCGAGCATATATGTGTTTCAATATTTCTGTAATTAATGTGCTTAGAGTATAGAGTCTTATTGCTATAATATTTAATTATCGATAACGTACTATGTGTTTGACTAACAAAGTTGGTACGTATCTAAAATATTACAATTTAAAAAGAAATTACTACTGTTGTTATTAGATACTTAGGTCTTAAAACCTAGACACGAGAATTAGGAATACGTTTGTCTGAAAATCTTCGATAAATTAATTTAATATAATTCAAATTAATTGTTGAAATAACCTTTTACTTTAAGTCTCGTTATCATATTGATGACTTTCATTTTATGCTAGTTTTTAATATTTATTTATTTATAGTAATTTAATACCTAGATAATAAAACGTTAAACGTTGTTTGTAAAACGAATGAGGTACGCTATTAAAATTAAAAAAATATAATAATGTTGATGTTTTTATTTCTATACTAGCTTTCCCAGCAGCCGTTTTCCTAGCTTGAAATAATTAGACCTGGAATATGCTCGAAGCGACATCTACCAGATCTAATTGTTAATCCCAATTAGACTATTCAAGAAGCCACACACTCACAAAAATTTCATCAAAATCGGGTTGAAAACCCTAGAACAGTTTATCAAGTAGCGCCATCTAGCAAGACTAATGATTAATCTAAACCATTAAGTACTCACTCAAACACGCCAAAAATATATCAAAATCACTATAGCCGTTTAGGAGAAATGCAGTCACAACTTTCCTGTGTATCAGTGATTGAGAGACCTATACGCATAAAAAATGTGACTTCTCATACTATAGCAATGAATGTGGAAACTTTTCGACGTCGCGTCGAGACGAATAATAAGAATAAGAATAATATAATATCCAAAGTAAAGTTACAGAAATCACCGTAGCCTAGTTGGTAGTGCTCCTGCCTACGAAGCTGGTGGTCCTGGGTTCGAATCCCGGTAAGTGCAAATATTTGTGTGATGAGCACGAATATTTGTTTCTGAGTCATGGATGTTTTCTATATATTTAAGTATTTTATCTATCTATATTAGTATGTATATCGTCGCCTGGTACCCATAGTACAAGCTTTGCTTAATTTGGGGCTAGGATGATCTGTGTGACATTGTCCCTAAATATTATTATATTATTATTATTATTATTATATCTAGTTACTAAAATAAAATACAAAAAGGAGCTTAACTATTTCTTATGGTTTTCACACTAGGGCTAGCCTGTCTCGTGAAAACCCAAAAAAAATCATACTTGTCTATTAAGATATCAATTGTTACCAAATTATAGAACAGTTACATTTGTTTAATAGAATAATTAAGAGAAAAATATAAAATAAAAGTAATAATAAAAAAATGTGTGTGTGTATCTATATGTGGTAATATCGTCAAATAAGACAGTCGATCTACGTAATGGTTTCGTTTCGGGAATTTCCGATGTGAGTGTTATTTGGCGGGGCGTAGATAAATCCCACAAAAAGATGCAAAAAATTGGTCCAGTCGTTCTTGAGATATTATAAATGTGGTTGCTAACTTGACTTTGTCTTATATATATTGACATTCTCTATGACCAAGCGATATATGCTTTCCAGTCGAACCTTTGCCAAAAGATTTGTATCGGGGTCGGGTCGGTTGACTTTCTACCCTCCATGCCTCCAAATAAATAAATATATCTGATCAACCAACTGCCATATGATATAGACAGAGCCTATACTATGGCAACCAGACAACTGATACATATACTGATAGGTTTTTACTATATGGATATTATAGATAAAATAGACCTAGATACAGAACACATAATCGCGCTCATCACACAAAGATATGCCCTGGGTGGGGATCGAACCCAAAACCTCTGGGTTGGCCGTCAGGGTCACTAATCACTAGAAAAACAGGGTAATAAACAGAGTACTGTAAGCACACTCGCAGCTGCAAGAGGTATTTCTATACGGGATCCAGGGAGATCTTCTCAATGATAACACATGTATTCACAAACAATCACTGATTTTATTTAAAATAATTATATTAGATTCACAATGTTTACTTTAGCACACCATTTTTATAACTATTGACAAACATCAATCAAACGTAACACCATGCTTTTTATTTGATTCGAATTCAATTCTCATTTTAAAAGCTATGTTTAGTTATTTTAATAAAATGACCAGAGCTACTAGCTATCTTGATAAAAGAGGTTTTATTCTATAGGAGGGCAGGTAATATCATTACATCACCCCCTCCCCAAAAAAAAATTTTGGAAGTCTTGAAACACTTCCAAAATTCTGTTACCTTCCTACATTATAACTGTCTACCTATGTTGGGAGTTATCAAATACATAGGTGCAATAAAAAAGAGTAGAATTGAACCCAGGACCCACTGAAAGTCTAGCAAATGGGAGTATGAGTCCGACTTGCTCAAAGTATAAAAAAAACCAACCAAAAATTATACTTTCAAGGCCCTAATTCTACTTTCCTAACACTAGCTAAACACTACCTAATTATAGCTATCCTAGCTAAAATAAAATATTAGTCAACCTTCACACACAAAAGCTTCAATGATCATACTTGGTCCTATCACCAAGTAAAAGTACAGAAATAAAAAAGAATGAAAATAATTACAACTTTTAACCATTTAAATAAATCATAAATTAATGATCTGAAAATAATTATTTTAAAAGGGCAAACTTAATTATAACAACTGGTTAAAAGTTTAATCCAAATTAAATTATCACAACAGTTGACCGTTCAACTAAATTATTAATGATAATCTGAAATAATTAATTAGAACAAGTGGTTAAAAATTAATTGAAGCATGTATAAAAGTTGGCTAATGGCTATCCTATTATAAAACCTAACTGCTAAACTATCCAAAATAATTGATAACAAAAAGATATTAATCTTATCAATCAAGGATGGGGTTCCAGAGAGTCAGGACCATGATGGAAGATCATATACCAACCAAGATTAATGAAAAATAAATATCTCATTTATACCAATTAACCTACCCTATCATCTATTTGTCCCCAGACATGAAAATAAAAGTGTTAGGTAGAACAGAATACCCATCAACATCATGGAGTCCATGAGGTTCTCCCACATCTATAGGCTACTATGTGCTGGATGTGTGATGCAAATGAATAATTAAATTCTATCACCCACTCTTAACTATTGACGGAAATATCCCCTTAATCTACGCTTCACCCATTTCCTAACTCCCTATCTCTACCTGGCTATTTACTTCTTGTAAATCCCGTTACTCATTTTCCGATCTTCCATCATGTCCATTGTGGTTGTACTGGAACACCGCCCCTGGTCATCGTTGCTCTCGTACGTTTCACATGAAAACAAAATTTATGCGCGAAAGTATATTCATATATTTGACAAATAAAATAAAATTGTAATTATAAACATTCTCATCAGTAACATAAGTAAACGGATTATCTATTCTACCACTGCCATAACAACAGCAATAAAACTCACAGTCTTATCGCAGCGCCATCTATCGGGTCTATTAACAAATCTAAGTCATCGAAAGACATTTGATTGGATGCAAAAAAAATTATCCAAATAAACATAAAATTAAATTATTGTTACTAAAAAGAAAAAAAAATTAGATAGGGCTTGGTAGTAGAATGGTGAATTTAAAGTTTTATTTAATTTTTTTTTTTTTTAATGGCAAATATTTAGTAGTGGTTCACCCTTAAACTTAAGGTTAAAAAAAAAATATTCGCCAGATATTCATACAAAATTTTTATGCGAATCGGGCCAGCCGTTTCGGAGATGTTTGGTCGCAAACACCGTGACATGATAATTCCACATTTTTGATGTGATCTATAAATATCGTGTGTTTTCTGGCATAAACAACATAATAACAAGACTTGGTTAGTCTAGGAGGCTTTCATTGCTTCTCCAGACAATGAACATCCTGTGTGTGTGCCCCAAAAACGACTCTTTTCAGGGTAACACCTGATAATCATGTAGCAGCGCCACTTATACATCATCACCACCAATAAAATAAGTCATAAGTGTGATGACTATAGTCAATCATAACCAGTATTAAAATTATGAAAATATTTGGGCTACGCCCATGTCCAGCAGCGGACAACATTAATATTATAATTTTATGCTAATCGTACAATGTTAAATAACAATAACGGAACAAATAAAATAACTCTCATTAGACATAGGAGCCCAGCATATCAAGTATTTATTCAAATCTCCCTTGTCTGGAATGATTTCATCCGATTGATATGTACTGTGTCGGATCTATTCCGTCCAGGCTTTCGCACCACATAAGTGACATCACTTACACGTCTAACCACCACCGATGGTCCTATAAATAAACGTTGTAATTCTTGGTTCTTACCAGAAATTCGTCTCGGAGTGTACAAGAGCACCAGATCTCCCGGCTGGAACTCTCGCCTTGACGCTCGCCTGTCGTGGCTGGACTTCTGTTTCTGCTGCGCCTGGGTTATGTTGTTTACTGCTTGTGTGGCTAGGTTTTCCAAAGCAATTCTTTTCTCATCTACAGACATATAATTATGTACGTTATTTGTTGACAGATCCATATCTAACACTGTGCGTGGTTCTCTACCATACATGAGTAGATGTGGAACAATTCCGGTGGAAGCCTGTCTACTGGAATTGTATGCATACGTTACCAAAGGTACAAAGTGACACCAATTTCTCTGGTCAGCAGCAACAAATTTAGATAACATAGATAATAAAGTTCTATTAAACCTTTCGACTAATCCATTAGTCATTGGGTGAAACGCACTTGTTAGAACTGCTTTAGCTCCAAACAATCTGATGACTTCTAGTACTATATGGGCTGTGAACACCGTCCCTCGGTCGGAAATTATCTCTCTAACGCCTCCAAATCTGCAAAAAATCTCTTCAATCAAAAATTCCATGATAACATTCGATGTCGCTCTAGGAACTGCTTTACACACCGCATACCTAGAAACATATTCTAAGGCCACTATAATAAATTTGTTACCTCTATCTGAGACACGAAAAGGACCCAAGACATCTATCCCCACCTTTTCCATCATACTGGTAACGGAGATAGGCATCAACTCAGCAATTTTCTGCGTTCCTTTTCTCTCCTGACAAGGAATGCATGTGCGAATATATTTTTCAATTTCTTTATCCGCTCCATACATAAAATAACGGACCCTGAACTTACCTAAAGTTTTAGCCAGCCCCAAATGGCCCCCTAGCCATGGGTCGTCGTGTATCTCCTTCATAACATCCTGGAACAGAGATTTTGGAAGGACAACCACCTCACGTACCGAGCTATTTCTATATACCCGTTTATATAAAAGACCATTATTGATATAGAAGCCTCTATATTCTCGACCCGACTGTAAAATATTAATAATTCTAATACATACATTATCTTGCCGCTGTCCCTCCTGAAATGACACAAATTCTATTTTAAATACCTCTAAACCGTCGTCCATAGGTTTCTCCTCATCGACATTAGAGTCCTGTCTTATTGATAATGGATTTCTACTCAAAAAATCTGCCAAAATATTATCCTTACCTCTGCAAAAAACAATTTCAAAATCCCATTCTTGTATCGCCAGGGCCCATCGTGCTAATCGACCAGATGTGTCCTTTCTTGACTGCAACCAGCACAATGCTTTGTGATCTGTGGCTATCTGAAAAGAGGAACCCCAGAGATACGTTTTAAAATATTTTAACGCCCAGACTAGAGCTAAACACTCCTTCTCCGTAGTCGAATATCTGGTTTCCGTTTCCGATAACTTTCTTGAAGCATAAGCTACCGGGTGCATTTGCCCCTCATGACTCTGCAATAATGCTGCTCCCAGGGCACCGTCACTGGAATCAACCATTATACGAGTCACCACCTTTGGATCTGAGGAAAAATAACGTAATATTGGAGGATTACATAAAATTGTCTTCACTTGCTTAAATGACCGCTGACATTCAGTTGACCAATCAAATTTGACTCCGTTCTTTAATAATTTTGTCCAAGGTAAAGTGACTTCTGCAAAATTCTTAACAAATTTCCTGTAATAAGAAAAAAGACCTAATAATTTCCTTACATCCTTGGTGTTTTTGGGTGCTGATACTTCCCGAATAGCCTCCAATTTGTAAGCACACTCGCAGCTGCAAGAGGTATTTCTATACGGGATCCAGGGAGATCTTCTCAATGATAACACATGTATTCACAAACAATCACTGATTTTATTTAAAATAATTATATTAGATTCACAATGTTTACTTTAGCACACCATTTTTATAACTATTGACAAACATCAATCAAACGTAACACCATGCTTTTTATTTGATTCGAATTCTATTCTCATTTTAAAAGCTATGTTTAGTTATTTTAATAAAATGACCAGAGCTACTAGCTATCTTGATAAAAGAGGTTTTATTCTATAGGAGGGCAAGTAATATCATTACAGTACATAACCATATTTTATCTAATCTGAGAAGAAAAACGTATCTATCAGAGTTAATTCCAACAATGAGCTTAACTTTCCAATATGAATAACCATTGTGGAGGATTCCGCTAGTGTGTACGAATTTAAATCATCATAAAAAGATCATTCGATGTTCGTTCATTTTCAGACTACATCAGTCACACCTTACCTGTTGTGATATTTTTTTATTTTATTATCTGTGCTAACTGCTAACACCGCTCGGACAAAGAGAATATCAGTATGTATTTTCTTTATCTTTTATATATTCCATATACTCGTACTTATAACAAAGTCCAGGGGGCAACCGGCTAAGTCACCGAACATAGGGATAGTGATGGCGTTCAAATAAATTAAAAATGACTTAATCAATCGTTAAATCGGCTTTGACGTTGAAAATCGATTCCGGACCATTTATGACGTCACATGTGCTCATGGAAGCCGATCACTATCCCGATGTTCGGCGACTTAGCCGGTAGCCCCCAATTAGTAACAAGCCACAGATAAAGCCGATTCTTGGATCTAGGTTAAGAGTTTTGGAATGGTACAAGTGGCGGCCGTGTCGTTAAAAGCGATTTCTTCCAAGCAACCGATGAATTGACCAGAACTGCAAGTGAACAGGAACACGGGGGGGTAGTTGGTGGTGTACAGAAGAAAAGATAACTGAATACTTTGTAATTATTTTTTTTTTCTGTGCCCGACAGTATCCATAATGGTGCCATGTATTATTATAAAACCTAATTGATATTGTGGAATACAAATAAAATATTGAGTATTGGATGTAGATACCGAAAGTATATTCAATGGCAGAAAATTTAATTGAATATAACATCGCTAATGAAATAACTAGTCAAGAGCTAGTTTATCTACATTATTAAGTACATGCGGTGTGGTTAACGGCATAGAATAACGCCACCCCTTCTCTTCCCGTGGGGGGCGTAAAAGTTAGGGAATTTCTATCAAAGAACGGGCAGCAGAACCTCTCTCTTTGTACTATGACCATCATACTGCGATTGCCAACCCGTCTGGAAAGCGTGGCGATCATGGCATATGGTGGACACTCCATTTTGGAAATCTTTTGGGGAGGCATTAGGCGTTTGGACGTCAATCAGCTGATATGATGAAGTACATAAATACTCTAACTATAACAATCGCACTTTCACAGATCAGACTTATAGGCGACAAACACAGCAATGACCTAGTGATACAATTTTCACGTCAAAACAAAAAAAAATATACTCATTCCATTCTTTCATTTTGTTTTAGACGCAAAAGTACTTGTTTAATACGCGTTGTTAGAATTCGGTATTCGAAAGTTAGTCTATGCTCGCACAGAGGCAGAAAGTGTTCGGTGAAAATCACATTTATGTTGGAATAGCTGTGCCCCGCGGTTTTACCCGCGTTAAACTTTATAAATTATAGCCTATGTGTTAATCCAGGGTGTCAGCTAACTCCATACCAATTTTTATTAAAATCGCTCCAGCCGTTTATACGTGAAGAAGTAACAAACATACACACTCACACACTCACAAACTTTCGCCTTTATAATATTAGTGTGATTATGAGACCTTCTTGGTCCAAATAATGTAGAATTTAGATTGTAGGCATTCTCACATATTTTTCTTGGGACTTACAAGCCGTAAAATGCAATATATGTTTTATTTTCTACCACTCGGGAATTAAAATAACGGGGAGTGTTCTGAGGCTGAGTTACTTATACCTACCACTACGTTTCGCCATAGACCCTCTCACCTGTAGTAGTAATTTCATCTATATCACCTCGACGAATGGTCGTCTTCTCTCCTCCTTTTTACCGCTCACTACCACCCTGTGGAATCAATTAACTAGCGGAGTTATGCTATTCCGATCCGGTATGATATGGCAATCTTCGAGTAGCGAGCATTTTGCTTTCTTAAAGGCAGTCAACGCATCCATGTGTCTATGAGCGGCGGTGATCACTTATCATAAAATGACCCAGATGAATGTTTGCCTCGCACTTTCCTTTAAAAAACAACGGGGGCTATTTTCGCGTTATTTTTTATAGCGTAATTATTCAGTTCTAAGGAGGTTTTAATAGGAAATCTATGTTACTGGCACTTAAATAAGTATGAAAAAAATAATATATAGTGCGACAAAGACCTTTATGAACGTGGCTGAAAGTGGAACTAACACCGCCATCTTGTAAAGTGTCTCTTTGACAGTTCTGGCAGAGCTTGGTGTTTCTAGGTTTATTATTGTATTATTTGGTTTAAAGCACTAACAATATGCCAAAAGTGATAAAAAGTGGTGTCAGGGAAATAGTCCTAAAGGTTAGAAGATTTTCATGAAAGAAAAACACAGTAGGTAAAGGCTCGATAATTCCATTTCAAAAAGTTGACGAGCGACTTGCTGCCCCGATAGGAAAATATTACCATGCTTGATTTTTAAGTCGCACCCGTGTATTAGTTTTTCGTTTGAAGTTTTTCATTAATGTAGTATTAAGTACTGTGAATGAAATATTAATTTAGAAATAAATTTATTTATAAAGATAATATTACTGTTTTATTTCCTTGTGCTATTAAATTATTTATAATAATAAATCAAAAATATATGGGGTACCCTATAAACTTCTATAATTAGATATTCCTGGGAAATTATTCACACACGGCCATCTGATCTGATCCCAAACTAAGTAAAGCTTGTTCTGTGGAAATCGAATAGCTGATATACTACATATACTATTTTTGTAAATACATACCTAGACACAAACACCTAGACACGGGACAAACAGACATGTTAATGCACTCAAATATCTGTCCTGAGTGGGAATAAAAAAAAACCAACGAAGCTACTGGCCCGTCAAAGTTATATAATACAATTAATACAAAATACAATAGATAAAGTCTATTGCCATTGTTAAATTTTCTCATAATATTAGGGAAATTTTCTTAAAAGCCTCCCACAAATGTCAGTCACGTTCGTAAAGATCCTTGTCCCACTGTAATAATAATATAATATATAGGGACAATGTCACACAGATCATCCTAGCCCCAAACTAAGCAAAGCTTGTAATATGGGTACCAGGCGACGATATACATACTTATATAGATAGATAAATACTTAAATACATAGAAAACCTCCATGACTCAGAAACAAATATTCGTGCTCATCACACAAATATTTGCACTTACCGGGATTCGAACCCAGGACCACCAGCTTCGTAGGCATAACTAGGCTACGGTGACTAATTCCAAATTCGAAAATTTTGTTTTCATAAATAATAATCCCTTTTTCAGACCGGTTTTGTGGTAAAGAGATTATCAGGCAACTAAAACTATTTTGTCTTTGGTAGAATAATTTATGTTTGCCGCATAATAATGCCTTATTGTGATTTAAAACAGATATTTCTGTTTTGTTTGTAAGTAATGGCTGAAAAATAAATAAGAGCGTATAATGTTATTTCCACAGCGATTAAACATGAGTCGTTCAACCGTCCAAAGAATCTGGACTCGTTACCAAGAGACAGGTTCCGTTCAGAGAAGGCAAGGTTCTGGAAGAAAACGTTGCACACAACCACGAGACAACCGCTTTTTAGTGACCCAGGCGCTGAGGAACTGCAAATGCAGTTACATAGACCTCAAAAGAAACCTTGAAGTGGTAGGATTTCTTGGAGAGGTAGTAGCACAAGTTAGCCTTTTTTTTAACGTGGTGGAAATGCTCTAGTCACACGTGGTGTGGGGCTCGACCCACTAAAACGACCACGGTGCCTGTAGCGGGGGCTCTGGGTACTTGTGAACGATCTCGCCAGTACCCCCGCTGTACACTGAGCGTCCCCGGTACACTCATCCGGGGGGGAGGGGCCTGAGTGCCACCCCCCTCCCCAGTACGCACAAGCGTGTTACCTGAGCTACAGCAGGTTACCCTCCCGGGACCGCTGGCGCTCGGAGGTAACGAACTCCACTCATTCCTCCCCCAAACGCCAGCGGCCCCAGTGGCGGCACCCAATTGGAGAGAAGTCAATTGGGCGCCGCAAGCACAAGTTAGCCTATGGACAGTGAGATGGAAGCTTTTAGTGGTTGCTATACGCAGTCGCCGACGAGCGCGGGCCCCCAACTTACTACATGAGTACCAGATTGCTCGATTGGGGTTCGTTAGAAATCGCCTATCTTGGACACTAGCTACTGGTGTAGCCTACCTACTCTTCTCCGATGAGGCTCGAATTGGTCTCAATGGCGAGGACCGACGTGGGCGAGGTTTAGTCGCAAAAGGTCCCATTCGCAAACTCGTCACCCTGTTTCAGATAGTCCCATTCCCAGATAGTCCTATTCCTAGATGGACTCATTCCCAGATGGTGCTAGTCTCAGATGGTCTTATTCCCATATCGTCCCATTTCCAGATGGTCCCAGGGATGGTAATGCATGACGCAGTTTTAATGATAGGGATATGAATAAAAAATACTACTTTAATTACCTAACAAACTTTTATTGAAAAGTTTTAATTACAATATAGTATGAAAAATAAATTAAATCCAAGAGTTGTCACCTTTTAGTAGTAAAATAATAAATAAAACAAATCATAAATGGGCCTATAGAAAAGGTTGAATATTGCTGGTCTAGTGCGTTCCTGAAGATGGCATTGTGTACGGAAGAGGCGGGACGGGTGTATTTGACAGCCGGACCCGAAGGAACTTGGGTGCTGTATAGGCGAATGGAAACATTCCGATCCGTCTTGTAGCTATAACTAGATGATATAACGGAATCTATTAATTAACACAAACTGGTTTTAATATATTGTTTTTTAAATTTGCATACATTTTAGTTTATTTCTATATCGGAATATTTTATTACAAAAACCAGTTCATGTTGTATTTATTAATAATATTATTGAACAGTACGTAGGTATATTTTAACTCTCATATTACGTAAGTTAGTTAACTAGTTACATAATCATACTGTTATGCTCGAATTATAGGAATGGGCGTACTTACATAAAGAAAGTTCATATCTTTACACCTTAGATAGGCATACGTTTAAATCTAAATATCATCATATCAGCCGAAAGACGCCCACGCCTGGATAAAGGCCTCCTCCAAAGATACGCTACCCGCATCCGGTGGCTTCCAGTGATCCTCGTAAGACCATCAGTCCATCTTGTAGGGGGCATGCGTACACTGCGTGTTCCGGTTTGTGGCCGCCACTCGAGAACCTTTTGAACCGCGGCCGTTGGTTTTACGCTAAGTGCATTGCCCACTACCACTTCAGCTTGGCAATTCTTCGGGCTATGTCAGTTAATTTGGTTTGCCTGATCAAAACATTTCTGATTCGATCTCGCAGTGCAACTCGAAGCATAGCTCTCTCCAATGCTCTCTGGGTGACCTAAAGCCGTGTGATAAGGCCCATAGCGAGTGACATAGCGATAGCCAATAAAATTATAAATATTTACCAAGTTATTATTAGAGGACGTAGGGCCATAAGGTGTGTGACCTACGATAGGTATATTTTTATAAATACGAGGATAACAAAGACACAATTATATCTTTAAAATGCGCCAGTGCGAGCTGGACCTTGGCAAGTCGCGTTTAGCTTGTGACGGCAGACGGCACCATTACGATGGACTATTTGTGTAATGTCCATCGGAATCTCACGTGAGTGGTTTTTTATAAGGGTTTGGTATCGAAAGGGTGCCAACTGAATCCTATTACTTACTTTCCCCTATCCGTCCACCTGTCAAGTGTCAATATTTTTGTCGACAGCTGGATTAATTCTAAACAAAAGAAATCGAAACATTTTAATTTTTTCTCGTAACTATTTAATTGAATGTTACCTAAACGCCTAGTGAAATATGTAAAGCAAAATTAAACAAAAACTTTATTGGAACGAAGTTCTTTATCGCGCGAAGTGAAAGGGGGCTAGACGGAAAAAAATCTTACGAAAAGTCTTTCTCTCTCTCTCTCTCTTATAGAACGCAAGCCAGATATTTTCATTTCTATTTCGCATTGAACAGTGTGGTGTCGCGACGATATATTTTTGTTGAGTGTATACAGGTTTTTTGTACATAATAAATAATAATAAATAACTTCGTTCCATCCGGGTGTCCCTTGACACCTCTCAAGTTTTCGTAATTGAGGACGAACTAGTCAAGGTGTTTTCCATACAAACGTATTCGTAGCATATGTCCACTATTTAATTACCTATACGCAAAATAAATCATTATATCGATTGGTCTCGACATAATCAACATGTCTTGTTTAGTAAAATACTAAACAAATACATATTATCGAAACTATTAACCTCTAAACATCCGTATTTTCAACGTAATTTGTGTCAACTTTGGACGTTAATTAATAATTTATGGATTATAAAAACACACAACAAAAGGGTAAGTGGGCTAGACGATCTATTAAAAAGTTCAAATAACTTCATTTGTTACAGATATATTCTTGTTTTTTTTTTAATAATAATAAAGCCTTTATTTAACAATCTTATAAAAAAATATATACAATCTCTTTGATATAGACACCAGTTTCGCGAAGATTGTCTTGCTATTCAGCATAGGCTTCCCCTAAAGCTTGCCATAAAATTCGGTCATGTGTCTTCCTTCTCCATGTGGCTCCTGCTATTCTTTTTATGTCGTCTTCCCATCGTCGACGTTGTCTCCCTTTCTTGCTTTTCTGTTGTCTTGGACACCATTCGGTCACATCCTTAGCCCACTTGTCCTTTTTCAAATTCAAATTCAAAAAAGTCATTTATTCCGTTAAAATATTACATTTGTGTGGAATCGTCATTTTTTTTCCCTACCGTGCAGTGCATGACGTGGCAACTACTGAGAAACACTGCAAGAAAACTCAGTAAGAATCCTTTTTTAAAAGGTGATTGACAGATTGACTCCTGCATCTATAGTTGAACAACCCTTCGTGAATCCAAACTGTTTCCGATGAAGTAAATTATGTATATTAAAGTGACTGAGCAACTGGCTAAGCATTAGCTTTTCAAGTATTTTACTTAAAGTGGGCAATACGGAAATAGGTCGGAAATTCGAAGGATCTGAAGTATCACCAGCTTTAAACAATGGAATAATTTTACTATACTTCATCAAGTCAGGAAATACGCTAGATGCGACATTTTGCTTCTCATCATATGTCCTATCCATCTCCACTTTAGTTTTTTGATACAATATATCACATCAGTAATGTGCTACAAACTTATCTGGCCCGGTGGCCAAAAGTAGAACTAACGACGCCAGTTTGAAATGTCAATCGGCCTGTTATTCCATGACATTCCTGCCATTTATTGTTTGTTGCGCGTATTTATTTTCCTTTATGTGTTTTTTAATTGTGAAAAATGCCGAAAGCTTTAAAAAGTGATGCGAAGAATGTTATATTACAAGTATTGAATTATATGAAGGAAGAAAAACGCCATCAGGGACCAATTATACCCTTCAATAAGTTGTATGAACGCGTAGCTGCTGCTACAGGTTAGTGTTGTCAGCTTCTGAAAAAATACTCATTATTTATTTAATTTTTGCTATTTCCTTTGTAGGTGTCCGGGAGCGATTTGTAAGAAAACTTGTGAAAGAAAAAGAGCAAGCAGATCAGAATATTGGTAGATCGAATTCTGAAATCCTATCATTGACTGCAGAAGCTTTTGATAAAATAACAGTCAATGAATGGCAAAAGCATTGCAATAATGTGAAAAAATATTGAAAATGTGTATCGAAAAAGGGATGGATACTTAGTTGAGCTTTTCATCATTCATTTAGGTAGTGATAGCGAAAGCGAAAGCAGTCTTTCCGATAATGATGATAATGAAATGACTTCTGAATTAAACCATTCCAGTGACATAATAATACCTGGATCTCCATTAGAGAACACTCAGCATACATTTTATATAAATGATCATAATTATTGTATAAAATATAAAGATTTGTAATGACAGTATTTGTTTGCTTTTTAATGAAGTAACATTTACGTTACAATGTTCATATTATTTTTACCCACTTTATTGCAAAAAATAGTTACTAGCAACACTAAATGCGATAACAGCGACGCTGCCAGCGGGCCAGATAAGTTTGTGGAACTGTAACTGTAGTTTTCTGCCGGATATTTTCCAGTTTTATTTTATTTCTTATTTTATTATTAAGCATACTTCTTTCCATCCCATGTTGGCAGGTCTTTAATGCGCGCATATTTTGTTTTGTAAGGCTCCATGTTTGACATCCATACGTCATCACGGGCAGTATGCATGAGTCGAATACTTTTTTCTTGTATGTCAGTGGTATCTCTGGGTTTTTTACGATTTCTTTTAAGGACCGGTATCTTCTCCAAGATAGATTAATTCTGTTGTTAATTTTTTTGTTTGTCAGGTCTTTTGGAGATATAATTTGTCCAAGATATTTGTATTTATTTACATATTCCATCTGTGTATCACAATTTTTTATAGGAGCTTTTTCTGCATTTGTCATTAGTTTTGTTTTTGAGGTGTTCATTGTCAAACCAACCTTTCTACTTTCAGATGTAAGTTGTTCGAGCATTTTCTGTAGGCTTCCAGCGTCGCCCGTGATAAGTATCAGGTCGTCTGCGAATCTTAGATGGTTGAATTGTGTTCCGTTAATATTTAGTCCATAGTCTTCCCATACTAACCGTCTAAATACGAATTCAAGAACTGCTGAGAAAAGTTTGGGTGACAGCGGGTCACCTTGTCTAACACCTCTTTGTATAGCAAAGGCTTCGCCTACGCTTTCCGTTCGTACTTTAGCCGTCATGTTCTGGTAGATATTGCTAATGAGCCGGATATATTTTTTGTCTACTCCCTGAGTTTCTAGCGCCTCCCATATTCTTGCGTGTTTAAGGGAATCGAACGCTTTGTTGTAGTCTACGAAGGCTATGTAGTAGTCGATACCGTATTCGTTACTTTTTTGGATGCCCTGTTTTATTGTGTAAATGTGATCAAGCGTTGAGAAGTCACTCCGAAACCCTGCCTGTTCTTTTGGTTGATTTTCATCCAGTATCTTTGTTACGCGGCTTAGTAGGATTTTGGAGAAAATTTTATACACGTTGGACATGAGACTAATAGGTCTATAATTTGTAATGTCGTTTTTCTTTCCTTTCTTGTGTATAAGTATTATGGTTGATGATTTCCACTGACTGGGTATGTATTCAGTATTCAAAATTTCATTGAATAAGTCTGTGATGGTGTTTAGTGTTATGTCCAATGTTCCTATAAGGAGTTTGTTGGATATTGCATCTTCTCCTGATGCTTTCCCTTTTTTCTGTGATTTTGTTGCTTTGTTGACTTCTTCTCGCATTATCTCTGGGGTGTCTTCATGCTTTTCGTCTTTTTGGATTGATGGTTGCTTTACTTCAGATGTCATTTCCTTATCGCTTGGTAATAGTCTGTTGCGATTTTCAATATTTCTTTTCTATTTGTGTTGTTTCTGTTGGTTCTTCGGTGGGTAACGTTTTAGATCCAATTTAAACTATCTCTAAGTTCTTGCCATGCTTTTTTCGCACCACCTGTTTTTTCTATGTAATAGTTGATTGTTTGTGTTATTGTGTTCTGTCTATGTTTCCTTATTCCTAAGTTTATCTCTTTGCTTAACTTTGTTATTTCCTGTCTGTTGTTCTTCCTATCTTGAAATAATAATTTTCTTTGTCCGATTAAGGTTCTGGCCCTTGGTACAATTTTATCCTTTGTTGATTTATTTTGTATAACGTTGTTTTCTATTTGTTTTAGTTCTTTCTCGAGGGCATCGTATTTTTCTTGTAATTTTTCAACGTTTTGTAGTTTTCCTAAATTGGCTTCTAGAGGATGTAAGAACTTATCTTTATACTTTGTTTTTTTTTTAGTTTCCTCTAAATACCAAAGGTCTATTCCATTGACTTATATGTATAACTAGACACGCTGTTTTGAATTAAATCTCGGTCGCAGTCCGGCTGTGCGCGAGTTGAGGGGCGCGGGCGCGGCGGCCAAAATCATAGAAGTGAATAAGCGCGCGCACAGATGCGACACGATATAGAACGTAATGGGTAAAACACAAAACAAAAGGGTAAGTGGGCTAGACAATCTATTAAAAATTTCAAATAACTTCATTTGTTACAGATATATCCTTGTTTTTTTTAGTTTCTCCCAAATACCAAAGGTCTATTCCATTGACTTATATCTATAACTAGACACGCTGTTTCGAATTAAATCTCGGTCCCAGTCCGGCTGTGCGCGAGTTGAGGGGCGCGGGCGCGGCGACCAAAATCATAGAAGTGAATAAGCGCGCGCACAGATTCGACACGATATAGAAATATTTTACCTTTTTGGATTCTATCTCGGGGATAGATTTTAAGTATTGATTGGTAAATTATTTCCTAATTATTGGTATATTAGTTATGTGTGGAACTCTAGTGAAAAGCCACGCTACACTTTTTTGTTCTTTCTTGTTTTAAGGCTTCATATATATATGAAGCCTTAAAACAAGATATAGCTATCACTTCAATCGGATCTATTAGGACCACCGTTTAAGCGTTGGCAGTCAGTCGACGGATAATCTGCCACTGAATATTCAGTGTGGCTGCAACGTATGGTAACGTATTGAATCCGCGGAAGTTAGGCGTCGGAATTTTCGTCAAGTGTGGCGCCGGCCATAGTGATTGCACTTGGCTTTGCACCCAATTTTGGACATCTGATTTTAATATTGTATGGTATTCGTTGGATTAAATTGTTGTCATTAGTGAAAGTACATTTTATCCATACGTGCAAATTGGAGCAATGGGTAAAAGTTGTATTTGATTAAATTATATTTACCTATCTATGTGTAAGTAACTAGATATTTGCACCTACCTACTGAGGTGTTACGGAACTAATATTAGTAGGCAACTAGCGGCTTCCTGGCCAACTTTTTGTAAAGAACTAAATGTTTTCTTTTATTACACTCTGTTGCTCGCTGACTTGACTGCTTTGTGGTCTAGCGGCAAAAACATCTGACTGTTGACCGTGAGGTCCCGTGTTCGATTTCCAGGTAGGGTGAATAGGGTAGTAGGGTTTTATTGGGTTTTTCTGTCAGGATATTCCTAGTAGCAGCGAGGAGTCTGGTTTGTGCCAAATACACGCAACGACATGTTATTGCGAGTATATTATTACCACGTAATGGGGGCCGAGTCCCCCATTACGTGGTATTATTAAACTCGCTGATAATTGAGCTTTCTATAGGTAATTGTCAAGAAACACCCGAGGGTATAAAAAAACAAACAATTATTATTTGCAAGTACAAGGCCACTTCAAAATGGGTTTTGGTCTATTTAATAATATACAAAAATGGAAGTGAATGTATAAATAATATGTTATATCTCCACTATATTTGGAGATTCGTGTTATGCGTGAAGTATGTGTGTGTGGCAGTGTGTGTGTGTGAGTGTGCAGGTGTGTGAGCAGTATGTGTGAAGAAAAGAAATAGCTCGCAGTTTTAGATATAAAATCTTAGCGAGATCAGAGTGAGGTGTATTTTGACAGTTTGTACATGTTTTTGTGAGCGTTCCTACTAACGGTTTACCAATTAATTTGATGAAAACTAGTCAGCAGGACTTCAGTTTCTTCGTAAGAAAGGGTAAGTAGCCAATTAGTTAGTTTTCTTTTAACGTGCTGGTATATGAATAATTTATGGTTTACTTTGTTATATAAAAATGGGCCCAGAAAACCATAAAATCTCTGTGCCACTGATGTACGATAGTTGCGTGTTTGTTTACAGACATTATAGCACTTGTGCTTTGCCATTAGCGCAAGTCCTATGATGTTTTTTGTAGTCACAGTGGATGCCAAATGGCATGGAAATGGATAATATTGATTATGATTCCTTATTTTGGCCGGAAGAAAAATATACTCATTATTTCACTTCACCTGTTGTAGGTACTAACGGTTAGTTATATAATAATATCCTCCTAGCTGGATTCGGCCACGGCAGCCAGTCTCAATAGAGATTAGCCATCTGCACGGGAAATATATAGTGAAGAAATCGTTCTCTATGGGTGAACACTTAACGCTAGACCAACGAGGCAGTCAATAGTTAGTTAGTAGGTACTCGTACTTGTCCTCCCTCCTTACATAACGGTACTCCGCTCGACGGGATGAGTCAACATTATTTTAACCGCTCCATTTAAATGTATGGGCTTAAATCATTTAAAAATATGTTTTGACACTTTGAATGGCTTTGGGTCTATAATATGTATCTACTGTAAAAACTTGAAGACTGTAACTTTAACCGTATGTCTGTAAAACCTGTGTGACAGACGGACAGACGGATACCTGACTGACAGCAATATGGTTGCGTTTTGGACCCTCCCCGTACACACTCATGACATATATAAGCTAAAACTTTATTTTAATTTAAACTTTACTAACTTTAAAACTTTAGGCTCTATTATGCTACATTCTTTCCCCCTCGTAAAATAAGTTAGTAAATGAAATTGTGTTTTTGGGCGCTATACTACACTATAGTAAACGCATCATCTGGTTCGTGCTCGCTCATTTCTGACCCCATCTCAGTCGCACAATTTATCAGGTGAGACAACATGCTTTGAGGTCGCGCCTACCGTCGAGTTGGACCGTGTGTCTAGTTGGCTCTTATGTGTTAAAAACCGGACAAGTGCGAGTCGGACTCGCACATGAAGGGTTCCATAGCAGCAAGTATTTCAGTTGATTAAAGGAATGCAAATTACGGTTTATGACGTATTAAAAAAAAACTACTTGCTAGATCTCGTTCAAACCAATTTTCGTTGTTAGTTTACATGGTAATGTACATCATATATTTTTTTTTAGTTTTATCATTCTCTTATTTTAGAAGTTAGAGGGGGGGTCACCTATTTTACCAGTTTGGAAGTGTCTCTCGCGCAAACTATTCAGTTTAGAAAAAAAAATATATTAGGAACCTCAATATCATTTTTGAAGACCTATCCATTGACACCCCACATGTATGGGTACGATGAAAAAAATTTTTTTGAGTTTCAGTTCTATGTATGGCGACCCCCCAAAATAATTGTTCATTTTCTATTTTTGTGTAAAAATATTAATGCGGTTCACAGAATACATCTACTTACCATGTTTCAGTAGTACAGCTCTTATAGTTTCGGAAAAAAGTGGCTGTGACATACGGACGGACAGACAGACAGACAGACAGACATGACGAATCTATAAGGGTTCCGTTTTTTGCCATTGGGCTACGGAACCCTAAAAAAGGCGTTTATTTATAAAAATAAAGTTTTTTCAAGACTTCTCTGATAACTGCGCTACCTAAAACGATTACGTGGTGAAGGACAATCCTGTTATTGGAAGGTAAGTACCTAGAATAATCTATCGTCTTTTCGACGTTGAGAGCTCTTAGTATTTTGAGTGGTATTGTTAACCTACTTTCAGATTCGAGCTAATTGTAGGACGAAACTACATTCTGCTCTATTAATACTAAAATGCAAGAACAAAATTTAAAAGCTGCTATAAAAAATTCTAAACTCAGCTTTTCACATTCTCAAAGGGCGTTCT
This sequence comes from Pseudoips prasinana, assembly GCA_951640165.1. Taxonomy (NCBI): domain Eukaryota; kingdom Metazoa; phylum Arthropoda; class Insecta; order Lepidoptera; family Nolidae; genus Pseudoips; species Pseudoips prasinana. Next base: position 30,706,406 of record OX621243.1, on the reverse strand, counting down.
AAGTATTTGATCGAAATTAACTGAACTTAAAGTGAACTCAAAACTAAACTTAACTTAGTCTATCTCCTGGGATATACAGTAGGCATGACTTAACTATTTAACAGTTAGGAAACACGGTTTTCAGTCACATTTTTATATTGCTCACTAATACATATTAATAAATCAGCGAAGTTGAGTACCTATGCGCGCGGTCAGTTTCTAGATCACTGCAAAAATAGTTCAAATTCTTAGCGCCTCCGTGCCTAGGAGGATACCCGGCTGTAGTCGTTAGATAGCCATGTCATTCCCGATAGCCATAGCCAACCAAGGAGTCAAAAGTGCCGCCATGCAAGGAGCTCCGGGGAGGCAGCGAACTGTTTGTGTGTGTGTTTGACTGGCAGGAGTCGGCAATTGGGAGGACATCTCAGAGTCCTCCCAGGGTGTGTGTCCCCACCATCTGGTACACGATGCAAAAGGGGGGCACCGGAGCAGCATACCCGCGATTCCGGGGCTCCTCCCATCAGGTGCCATGATAAGTCCATGGCAGGTAGGTTTAGTCGGTGCGAGTCCGAGATGCCCACCCGCTGACACTTTTTGTGGGTGGCATGCGTAGCCATTCCCCTGCCAGAACAGATAAAGAAAAGAAGGAGGACACAAAAGAATAAGCACCCAGTTTGGTAGATTCAATTAAAACTGGAAAATGCGGTGACATCTTTTTATTTGGCGTGTCCCCAGAAAGTATCATCCATTTTTCTTTCTGTCCCTGCTGTCCAGTCGCCTGCTCCCTCCAAGAGCATGCTTTAACCAATGATGTCAGCATTGCCCATTTTTGGACAGGAAATCCATCGACTGGTTATGAAGAACAAGTTGAACCTATTATAGGCTATTTAATTTTCATATTTTATTCATATGGGCCGTGGTGGAGTGATTACAGTCGCCCAGTTACCAGTTGGCATGAGGTAAGCCTACTGCTAACTTGGCGGCGAAAAAATCTCCACCACTGCCAAGAAATAAATTGCCTATTAAAAGTATGGTCACATTGACATAATAATAAACTATTGCGTCGACTATTGGACGCAGCAACAAGTGAAACTAAATGAAATGTCGTAATAGTCAGACACGGACGAGAATAATGATCCTATTGCGAGTTGTGATTGTGACTCGACTAGCTGCTATCTCTGTGCTTAGTGTTTAATTTATGTTTGTTTGATTATACAAAGTGAATCGTAAGTGCAAGGACTTAATTTCCTAGGTAGTAAGGTTAGTGATTTACTTTACGTATATTTGAACATGATTTTACTATATTTACTTTAATGATTAACTACCGAACTAGCAATGTAAATGTTATTAGAAGACAAGTTTAACCTACTTTTAAAAATCAGAATCATTGCCCCCGATTCTATGCAATACTTACTAAACTACTTCTTTCTAACGTAGTACTTATGTGAAGGACCGGGCATTTTTAGATGTATTAACTGTTAATACAGTTTTGGCGCGAAGTATTGAAGGAAATTAAGCGACTCATTAACTCTCGCCTGCCAAATCCGCGCTCCATGCGCATAACTGTTGCGCGTTTTATAACAGTTTCAGTAATATAATTTGAAAGATCGATGTGTGTCCTGTTCCTGTCTTTTAAGTTTTATTAGAGAAAGATGTAATGACATTTAAATTAGTTTAGTGAAGTATCTAAAAATAACAGAAGCGCCAGCATTATCATTCATTACTGATACGACTTTATTACATACTAGCTGTGCCCCGCAGTTTTACCCGCGTTAAATTTTATAAATTATCATAGCTGGAGGAGCTATAGCCCTTAAGTGATAGCGTGAATATGTAGCCTATATGTTGACGCGACCTCTTAGTAATATTCATGCAAAATTTGAAGTAAATCCATGCAGTACTTTTTGAGTTTAGCCCGGACATACATACAGACAAACAGACAAAAATTCTAAAAGCTATATTTTTGGCTTCGTTATCGATTGCAGATCACGCTCCAGGTATCCTTTAAAAAAAATATTCAATGTACAGTTTTGACTTTCCTATGATTTTATTATATGTATAGATTTTTAATAGGTACTCCACTATGGCTTAATGGAAGATAACAGTAAGATGCAAATAAAGGTATGAATAAATTCGAGATTATTACAGAAATTAAATTAAAACCAAACTTGTTTTTAACAATTGGCTTAATGGAAATTAAAAGTTAAATGATTTGATGCAAATAATGCTGAATAAATTTGAGATTAGGTAGGTATTACAAAAATATTTTTGAACCATTTGGCATCTGCACAATAAATAGGCAAATAACTCCAGAAAATGTGAAACGTGTCTGACCATGCCTCCGATTCAGTGCTTCCTTACCCAATTCAATTTAATACATTACATATATTTCATTGTAACATAGTTCCTATAAAAAGGACAGAACATCTTTTGTTGTGTCTATTTACGATTTTTTTTTTAAAGACAACTTTCGCTCTTGGGAATTTAATCTTGGTATTAAATTCCCTAGAGCGGACACTTAACAAACATATAATAGATGGACAGAAATTACATCCAGACTCAGAACAACTATTTATGGATCACACAAATAGTTGTCCGGGGCGGGACTCGAACCCGCAACACGAAGCGGCGAGGTCTTAGCCGCTGCGCCACACGTGCAGTCTACTTTTGGTGGAATACTGAAGGAAAATAGCTACATAACGTTGAACGCAGAATCAAAGAACTATTTGGACGATTGCTACATCCAATGCTTGATAGCCAATTGAGGATCGCTGAGGAGGCTTGTCTCACGGACGTACCATGGCGCCCATGGCACGTCACATGAACCGATTTCGAAGCGGAGCGTCTTGTATATTCCATCCTTATTAGCAAGGTCCATTTTTCTTCACGCATTCAACAGTCAGTGTAGTTTAGCTTTCGGTCTAAGAACACCCCCAAATATTTAACTTTCCTATCCCACGGTATTAGACCAGGGTTTAAAAATAATAAAAAGTGAAAAAAAATAATAGTAGGATGAAACCCATCAGAAAAGGAGGGAAATATTATAAAAATGAAAGGAAAAATAATTTACAGGCGATCTGAGGTCGGGAAGGGGATGGGGGTGAGTTTTTAAGGGTAAAAACGGTTTTTCTCTATTTCCGGCAAAACTAAAAGTCCCATGGAAAAAAGTCAAATGGCAAAGTTGTAGGTAATAAAAAGATCTAAAACTTTTGTCTTTACACTTTTTTCACATAACCTAAAATTTATGCGAAAACTTCAAAAAACCAAGATTTTGGTTTTTTAGTTAACCAATTGATAGCTTTTTAAGATATTATTTATACTTCATTACAAAACGCTCATAGCTAGATGCTATCACCGGTCCATAAGTGATCGGGGAAGTTAAGCAAGTAGGCTCGCGATCAGTCCAAAGATGGGTTACCACCAAAGTGGTTTAATTTCTGTGTGTCTTCGTGATTTGGAGGGCACGGTAATTTTCTGTCCCGTTTTGTATTCGATAGGGGATGCTTTTTAAATGGTCTAGATAAATTGTTCAAATCGGATATTATTACGAGGAGTTGAGTCGGATCCTAGGAAGAGTTGAAGTCGGTTGTATATTTTTTTAAACAGTAATTTTGAACTTTATGTTTACCGTTAACCTATTACGTTTAACTGCTTCACTAGACCATACATATTTTACGCCACATCTTAATTAAAACTAATAAAGTTAAAAGTTAATTTAAATATTAAAAATATGACTTACAAAATATGAACTTATATAAATAAAACTTGTTCCAAAACTAGTGAATTAATAAATTAGGCCTCTGACATGGTTTAACGACTGTTGACTAATTGCTTTAACCGCGACCGACAGCTTAACGTGCCCTACGATGCACGGAGACCCTTAGAAATTAAACCACTTTGGCGGTCACCCATCTATAGACTTACCGCGAGCCTAGTTGCTTAACATCACCAGTCATTTACGGACCGGTGAGAGCATCAGGCTATGAGCGCCTCATAAAAAAACATCATTTTATTTTATCTTTTCTAAGCAAACAAATAACAAATAGTTTTTGCGATTAACCAACTAGAAAAAAGGAAGTTATCAATTCTCAATCAACTTTATGTTTTTTTTATAACTGCTTTTATGAAGAAATATCTCTGAATGGATATTACTGAAGTATTGTTCATTGTTTTCAACAATATCAGTCATCTCAACAGAAAATATATTCCATGTAAATTAAGTCATTGTTTAGTTAATAGTTTTAAGCGATGTATGCATGTGTTTTCTCGCTCTACGATTGTTCTTGTACAATTGGAAAATATATATACCTTGCGAGATATGCTGCGGGTAGGGTTGCCAACTATACTGTTTTTACTAAATTATACTTTTTACTGAAGAACAAAAATAAAGTATACAAAATACTGTTTACATTTGAGAGGGCGTTCTCTGCTCAGCGCAGCGCAGCCACAAAGCTTGTAAATTAGTAAGTTGAGCGAGAAGCTCTAAAAAATATGTATTTAAAACAAGAAATAAATAAAACACTGTGTAATATATTCTTCATAGACTTGAATATACTTTATTTCTAGTAAAAAAGAAGTTTGCAACCCTAGCTGCGGACTATGATTAATTGTATTGTTATCGGCGCCTGAGTTCGACTTTGTTTTTAATTAGATAATAGTATGAGCAATGGTTACCTAAGTGTCAGAATGTTCAAGCCGTATCAATTCTTTTTCCTTCGTACCTACTTAACTTCAAAATTTCAATATTTCCATAACAGTCACAGTAAATATTTTCGTTATTCCCATAAATGTTATCTTCAGTGCACTCTCATCGTTTTCATTTTATTCACTCTTCTTTCTTTGTATAATTCACTCTTCTTTGGAACTCTAATGTAGTAGGTACAGACGCCAGCACATCCAGCTAACCCAATCAGTCTTTTATAGATTTTCAACTTACTCACAAAAGCAAAAGGTTCACTTTCAATTGGGGAAATTTGACAGATTGGGGTAGCTTGATGTGCTGGCGTCTGTACCTATCTAATGAGGATGGATGGCAAAGAGTCGTTACTCATTTAAAGATTTTCCTTACAAATATTATGAATGCGAAAGTAACTCTGTCTGTCTGTTGCGCTTTTACGCCAAAACTACTGAACCGATTTAAATGAAATTTAGTATACTGATAGTCTAGAGCCTGAGAAAGGACAAAGGCTACTATTTAATGCAAAAAAAGGTTGTAAGGCTTTGAAAGGGGGGATGAAATGTAGTATAGAAGTATCGCCTTTTTAGACCTTAAGCTTGAAACTTATTTTTTAGGCTGTTGATTTAATATTAACAAATATGACATTCAAAAGTTTGTAGAAGTTTTACCCTCAAGGGTGTAAAATAACGATAAGGATTAGGGGATAAAAGTTTGTATGGAAATATGTAAGGTTTATGTGCATGTTTTAGGAGTTTGCGAAAACAGACAAAATATTAGAGATATTCAGATGTAACATTTTACAAATCATTACAAAATATGCGGACGAAGTCGCGGGCACAACTAGTATACTATAAACCTATATTTGTAGCAGTTTTGACTCTCAAAATGGTCGAAGCTCAATAATATCGGAATCGAAAAGCTCGGAAGATCAATAATATCCAATTTCGCCCTGCTTACTTTGAGCATTTTTGTCTAAATGCTCGAAGCCTGCTTACAATAAATGCCTAGTTAATTCTGGCGACTTAGAATAAAAAATATTACTATTTGACATTGTCTATTTTACTTTTGTTACGTTACATTTCCTTTAGTAGTGACGTGAAGTCAAGATGAACGAGGGGGTCAGTTTTAGAGACATTTTGTGCAACTGCCGCTCAAACACGGGCCTTTAATTATTATTTAAGGTTCATGATGGTAATCGCAGCAAGCGTATTCTCTGACGGCGAGTACATTAATTACATAGCGTCACGAAAGATTCTAAAAACCTTTCTAGGTAGGTATGTCTGGATCGTCCAGGACGTTCCAGAAATGACAGTGCTTTGAAACAGGTTGATAGGGGTGTACTTGTACTTGACTGCCGCGACCACCGAGTGACTAAAGCGCAAAGGTGTTTAGAGAGTGTAGAAAAAATATAAATAATAGCAAATTATTTACAGCTCTATTGTACCAAAAGTCGGACAGGTGGACAGACAGATAGACGGAATTAGTATGAATCTTGCTTGACTGGTAATAAGATAGATTTTCTGTGGTCGGTGGGGTTGACTGCAATATATATGGGAATTTTTCTTACGAAAACAAAACTAAATTCCCACAGACCAGTTTGCTATCGGTGAAAATATCGCACAAAGCTATATAATATAGTTAAGTACTTTTACCTACCTACTTAGGTAGCCTAAAATGAACAAACTAAATTAAAGAACTCATAAAAACCATAACGAACAGAAGTAACGAATACAAATTATCTAATCTAAAATGCGAATCAGTTCCGGCCATACCTACTCGACTTTAGAATACAACATGTAACGTAATTAACGCACACCCCAATTAGAATATTATGTTGTAGGTAATCATAATGCATACACTGAATTTTTAATTTAACATGTACATGCATATTTGTATACTAAATTAGTTTCTTGGAATAAAGTTTATTTTTCTTTATTTTGTATTGAATGATGGAATTTGTATGAATACAAATAGAACTGCGATTTTAGAAGTCTTATTTGACCTACGGTTCAATTTGTTTGGACTGTACAGGGTTAATATGACAATAATTTCCGTAGTTTTAATTATTTTGGTATGAAAACTTATTGAAATTAATGATATAAACCGATTCAGTGAACGATTCTGAACAAACTATTTTCAGGATGTGCGTTAATTAAGTTAACTACATGTTCTATATTGAGACTAATCTAGTTTGCATGTGGTACACCATAAGAATAAATCATCCAAGGGGTTGAATAAGAATACGAGCGCTGTGGTGAAAAGGAACTGGAATAGGATTAAAAGTAGTCACTTAATTAGCTAGGTATTTTAGATATTATTCTAACTCCTCCTTGTTTCTTTCTGGTTAAATTCGTTGCGGGTACCAAGTCAGTTAACGCGATTCACCGGGACATGCCTGAGCCTCACCGCTACCTAACTGTCATTTCATTGTGTGCCACGGTTGATCCTGTCTTACAGGAGTTGCAATGGTCGGTAAGAGGGATCCGAGGGACCAGTCCCGATATTATGTTTCATCCCTTTTATTACAGAGGAGAATTTGGATGAAACTAATCTTGATACATTATTAAAATATTTCAGATGGATGGCAGAAAATTTAAAAAATGGACAAGCAATAACAAGATGATTATATTTCTCACGATTGCCACTTTTGGTTTATTCGTATCTACTGTTGTATTAGCGGCGATGCTGCATAAAAGTCATGGGACTGATGCCACCAGTAAACCAATTTCGATGCTGTATTCAGGCTACAAAGGATATAATATCGAGGTATAACATTTTTTTGTTAATTCTAGTAAATGTGGTGCCATACAGAAATACGACCCATCGATTGTGGTAAATTATTTTCGACGCCTATCTTTACCGCTTATCAGAATAGACAAATGCTGTCTAAGCTATGCTATTTTCTAGCTCACTTATTGTCCCTAAGTGTAATCTTCAAGTTTAAAACTAACTTGCCTACTTTTCCCAAAATGCATTCATCTCTCGAACCCGTAAATACTTAATAGTTGTTTTAAGACCTACCGATAATTTTTCAATATACTTACAGTGAAATATATTTAATTGCTTTAAGTAAATTTGCTTTATTAAGTAACTACAAATCAATTTATGAATCGAAACCGACAAGTTCATTTTAGAATAGATGGAGAGCATCTATTCTAAAATGAACTTGCCTGTTTCGCGGTTATTGCTAGGACATATGATTTATAAAACATGTAGAAATAAGGTTTGTAGCACTTTTTGATTTCATTGTTTAAAATGTTATTGTTTTGTTTATAGGACCCTGATTACTACCGACTGCCAAGACATATTCAACCAACCAATTACAAAATTACGCTAAAACCGCATTTGAAACCCAAAATCTTTGATGGTTCGGCAATGATTTCCATGCATGTGAAACAACCAACCCGAAAAATAATTTTACATGCAAATCTTTTGGATATTCACTCAGTCAATTTAAAAGATGACAAAGATCAAAATATTGCTGTTACTTTCAATAAAATTACCGATAAAAGAGAGTTATTGGTGATTCATTTAGAAAATGATCTCAAAAAAGGATATCATTATCAGGTTATAATAATGTTTGGCGGAAGGCTCGACAAAGGAATCGTTGGTTTTTATGCGAGCCATCTTCAGAACGGTGGGTAAGTACTTAAGTATCTTACTTACTACCTAGGTAATTGCTGGAGAAACGGGATGAAAAGAAATCCAGGGATGAAGAGGGAAATACATTTTCCATATAGTAAAACTGAGAGAATATGTGGGATAGGAGTGCAGATAGGGTCATTTATAACAACAAGTTTACAGTTAGCCTAGAAGACTTTCACTTCTTCATCGGACAAAGAGATAAAGACAATTTCCATGTAACCTACGAAAAATTGTCGTGTGCTTATTCATCCCTGGATTCTTACTTATTCCGCTTAACGGTAAGTAAAACTCCGTAAAAGGACTTCAAAAATATTACTTCAAAGGTCTAGTTTTATGGTCTTTTCTTCTGTAAGTACCTACCTACCTACTTCAAATAGTATGTATTTTTATTAAAAAAAAACTTGTAGTGCAGAAAAGTTCAGAGTTCAGAGTCCTTTTTGCATTATAATTGACTGAACAAAGAACATTCAAAACGTCTAAACGGTCAAATACCTGTAACTGTATGTAGGTAGGTAGGTATCCTGACCGAGGTACATACATTTAAGATTTATGGTTTGTATAAGTTAGTAGGTAGAGACTTTATGTTAATACAATATGAATTGGTATGGTATCGCTTGTTTTTCTGGATTTCAGTAACAAGAGAACGTTCTAGAATATACATACGCATGCGTATAAGTGAATAGTAATTTTCAGGCCATCCTGTGACGTGCGCTTACCTTATGAATTATTTATTGATGTTTTTGCACCATATATAAAGTTACCACTTTGTAGAAAATCCTTGATTTTCAGATATTTGGACAACTAGTGTGATACTATGATAGATATAAATTTATATTATTTCCAATTTAACATAAACAAAAATAAGTTACTAGGTTATGTGTAACCTCTTATCTTGTGAGGTTGCCTGCGTCGTTGGTCGAGCGGTAACGTGTTGAACTGTAGACAATCAGGTCCTGTGTTCCAACTCCAGGTCGGGCTAAAAAGTGATTTTGGGATATTTCTGTAAAAATAAATCTCACTCTAAACCTGAAGTCTGGGAGTTGGTGGTGCTCCACCCCCGTGTCTCTAAGAGCACGTAAAGCCGACGGTCCTGTGCCTGACCTCTTTCCTGTCGTCGCTAGTCGTCCCATTGGATCATGAGAGTGATGCAATAGAACGTGCCCCTGTGTTTGCCTCGTGCACTATGTATTTCCCGCGCAAATAGCTAGTCTCTATTGATACTGGCCGTCGTGTAGAAAATTGACACGAAGGCCGTTATATTTCTCAATATCTATCTATATAAAAGCAGAAACTTACTGACTGATCGATCAATGCACCGTTGAAACTACCAGGTTAACCTTGTAATTTTGCACAAATATTCATTAAATGACGTAGGAGTGCACTAAGAAAGGATTATTGAAAATTTAACTCTTAAGGAGATGAAAAGGGGCGGCAATGTTTGTTTTGAACAACGTGTTTTTTTGGTCTGCTCGACATCAAACTTGATATTTATATTCATATGACATGCTTGAACACTAAGATTTACCCCGTAAGGGGTGAAGTAAAGCTTAAAAGTTTGTAAGAAACTTGTTCAAAATGTAAATGTGTTTTTGGTTTCGGACTAAAGGTCGGCTAAACCATAGGTCAAACGTTTAACCTATTCGATATATGATTTAGACGTGGATGAAATTGCGGGAAAAACCTAGTAATATATAAAATATGGTTTATTCTCTCGTAAAAGTTAATCATAAGTTCTTAACTAGAACTTTAGAAATAGCTGGAGTCTGTACTAGGCTCTAAACCTGTATGACAGTTCGCCAGGCATTCTCCTATCTTGCAAGTCACAAGAAGTTAATTATAATAAATAAAAATAAAACCGGTTCACGAACAAAAACAATAAGAAATTTTTCAGTTTTATTTTATTTTAGTCACACTAAAGTTGCAATAAATCCTAGAGGTCTCTTTGCAGTTATCTTCATGAATGACGGAGTTCTGAAGCTTTATTCTCCCAATTTAAAATTGTGTGATGTAAGGGCGGTCGGGCGTGCATGCGATGACGTCACAGGTCTCGCTCGGTTATTTGGCTCGGCTTGGAGGCGACATGGCGAATGTTTGCCGCAGTTCGTACTTGTTCGCTCAAACACCAGGTTATTTATAATGAAAACTAAAATAAATTCGAAATACTGCATTGTTCCTACGTGTACAAAAACAACTGTAATTACCTACCCCCAATAAACTTTTTTACGGTACCAAAGCAGGAAAATATAAGATCTAAGTGGTGCAAAATTATCAAAAGAAAGGATTCTTTATCAGAAAAATCAAAACGGTATTACTACGATCACCATTTTGATATAAGTATCTGTCTAGCTACATACTCGTGTCTATGCATATCCTGAAAGTTTTACTGGTTTCTATGTGTAGATCAAGTCATGTGTATTTGTTGTACGTAGCCATTTTGTTACAAAATAATATAGTGAATACAAAATCGTCAATGAAAACTATTTCGTAGCTCAACCGCACACACTGCGCTAGAGATGGAAAATGTTAAACACATGTTATTGATATTTTTGATTTTATAATATTGGTTAGGTTGAGCTACGAAAACGTTTGAATATTTTGTATTTATTATATTTTGTAACCTAGAATACATTTTTTTTTACATTTCCACAATGTACAGACACCAGCAAATCAAGCTACCCCAATCTGTCAATTTTCTCCAATTGAAAGTGAATCTTATGCTTTTCTAATAAAGTTGAAAGTCTATAAAAGAAATTTGACAGATTGGGGCAGCTGGATGTGTTGGCGTCTGTACTTTGTTTACCTATTCGTATAGTTCTAAAGTAGGTATTAAATGAGAAACTAACGTGCGGAGTATATTTGCCTACTTATAGTATTTGTTTGTGTTTTATCACTGCCATGAAGACGGGCTTATTTAATGATTTCGATCAAATGTAAGTGTAGTAGGTATAGATTTTTACTATCGACAACTCATTTAACTCTATTAATGTAAAAAAAAATCCTTATCGTAATAATAATAAATCCATTTATTTCAGGTAAGTTACACCCATTATAACATAATAATAAATTAAATTAAATTTATAAATTAGAAATAATAATAATAAAATCATACAATAAAACAAATAATAATTAATAATAATAAAACAAATACTAATAAAAATTATATTAAAGCTTTTTCTCCGGCATTGGTACAGCAATGTGCCTGCCACAACAATGCCGGATGAAAGGACAATCCAGCCTTCGCGCAATCAAGCTCAAAATGGTGTTGGAACTGGCCCGTACTCGTCGCACCATGGACGTAGCGCGCTTGCGCATGGTTGCGTGAAAGCAGTCCATGTGCGCCTCTGCAAACATTGTCGAGGCGCTGCAGTATCGGGGCAGCCCCATCACCGCCCTGAACGCGTTATTATATTGGACGCGGATGGCGCTGTAATTTCTAATAGTGTAGTGAGCCCACAGGCTGCACGTGTAAAGTGATGTACAGTACGCTCTAAAGAGCGTCACTTTTACTTCATCTGAACATCGCGCAAACCTGCGGGCTAACATATTAGCTCTGACAGACAACGCCCTCCGCTCCCTTTCGATATCAGCGTGATCCCCGAGGTCGCCAGTGAGGACATGTCCCAAATATTGAAATTGTGTTACCCTCTCTAGGGGAACACCATTAAGTCGAACCGGTGGTATGTTTTTAGGACATTTTGCACTGGCGGTCTCGAAAATCAACCACTGACTCTTTTTTACATTGTATATTAATCCGTGGCCACAAGCATAATCCTCACATATCTGTATCAGCTTCCTTAGGCCACAAATCGATGCACTTAAGAGGACGGTATCATCGGCATAACTCAGGTTATTGACACATATGCCGTCAATACGGCAGCCGACATTTTGACTACTAAGCGCTACAATCAGACCATTTATGTATAAATTAAACAGGGTGGGAGATGTTAATCCGCCCTGCCTAACTCCACACTCGAGCTGATACGGATCCGACATTGTCCCCGCCCATCTAACACTGTTGGACTGATGCGAATACCAGTACTGGAACACACTGATTAGTTCCTGTGGTAGTCCTATGTTCCTCAGCTTATTCCACAGCAGGTCATATACTACCATGTCAAAAGCTTTGGACAAGTCGAGGAAGCACGCATACACGGGTGTTTTCCGATCCGTGTAGTATCTGACGGTATGCTTCAGGCACAGTATGGCACTTTCAGTGGACAGTCGAGGACGAAACCCAAATTGGTTGTCATGCAATTTAACATAATTTTGGAGCTGCACATTTAGCAAACCGTCAAACACTTTGGCTGCGATAGTGGCAAGAGAAATAGGCCTGTAGTTACTCTTATCAGTAAGATCACCCGTTTTATTTTTCACTACAGGGACTACCACTGTTTTCATACAGTCGGGAGGTAAGTAGGAGTGGCTCACACACAGTGAGTAGAACATAGTCAAGACCCTCGCAATGTGTGGCCCAGCATGCTGCAGGTGCTCAATGCTGAGTCCATCATGTCCCGGGGACTTGCCCCTCGAAATAAGCTTTATCGCTTCGGTAATACTCTCTGTTTGAAAGGTAGTTCTTACCTCACGACCGTTCATGTCAGCATCGAACACCTCAGCCACCTGACCCAAAGAAGACTTAACACAAAAATGGTTCTTAAAAAGGTTGGCAATTTCTTTCGGGTTACTCACACCATCGACGCTCACAGGAAGGCCAGGTCGAACATTTACTTTATTGGTACTCTGCCAGAAGCCGCGAAAGTCCCCATTGCAATGTTTCACAGCTAGAGCGTCCATTCTTATTTGGTCCTGATGATTTTGGCACCACTTCAGTCGAGATTTAAACACTCTTCTGCTATCGCACATATCTTTATATAAAAATCCCGACTTAGGCCTACCGCCCAACACCCAGGCCTCAAATTTAGATTTGGCCACCCTATGAGCCTCGCTGACATGTTTATTCCACCCCACTATGCGTGGGCCACCCCTTTTCTCCCGCATACCTCCTCGACTCGCCACAGCTGAATCACGGAGGGCAGACACAATGTCGGAGTAGAGCGTATCTATGGCACGCCTGTGGCCACGGTCACCACAATAACAATTAGCGCAGCTTATACACTCAGGCGGAAAGTCAATCACTTTAAGTCGATTATGACACTCACTGGTATACCGCGAAATTTGTTCCTCACTTCTTATTCCCCATATTACATCGTTGTTTAAATTTTTAATTTTTGGGCTGATCGCATGTATGACATAGATCTCTGACGTCATCGATAGAGCGTTTTATATTTTTACAATTAAAAGTAGCGAACCCAAAAGAGGTATTATCCATTATTTGATTTGTTTAGGCCGTCAGGCGGAATATACGCGCCATTCTTTCTGTGTTTGAAGTTCACAAACCGTCGAAATATGACACCTGCTGGCCATATAGATTCATCCAGGAACTTTGGTAGATTGACCTCAGATATAAGCAGCTTGTATGCTTTGTGTCCCCTTTCAAATTTCATATTTATTTTTTCTATAGATACAGTTTCCTGAGTCTTACTGTAAATATGTTTTATAATATCACTTTCTGTCGTTGACATATGCACATTTGTAATAAACATAGGAATTTTCTTATCAGCCGCTCGAAAAGTGCACTCAAGGTCTTTAGCTACACCAGACTTTCCCAAGAAACGATATTTCGTTGGTTTTTTACGATAAACTACTCTATTCCATCCTTCTTCGTTAGTGATTTCTTTTGTCAAAGTATCAGATACAGACGGCAACCGCTCTGATTCACGCCGAGCATCATTGCAACTGTCCTTATCAGTCGAACTCGGCTGACTCGCAGTCTGCGTAGACAAACTAGGTGCGTCTGACGTCACCGCGTCGCTAACTGTAGAACCGGTCCGGGCGCTCGACTCGGGTAGCAACAGCGGCGGGCGGCCGCCTATCTCTCCACAGCAGGCGCCAGTTAGCTCGCTGTCCACAGATGATTGCTGCGCATTTGAACGTACCACAGTTTGTTCATTCTGTACTACCCTCATTGGTTTATTTAGTGACAATGGAGAACAAATATTTGCTGGTTCGTTATTTTTGATGAGATGTGACTCACTATTCATATTTTGCCTATCCACTGGTGCCGATGGTAGGGAGTCGTTCCTTAATCGCAATACGTCCGTTCTTAACTCATTGACGCTATACTGAGTAGCATAGTTTAATTTTATATACTCAATCTCGGATTTCAATACTTGTAAATCCTTTAGTAATTTAGAACAATCTAAGTGATCCATTGTAATCGGCGGTAGTTTGTCCAGTTGTCTTGCCACAAAAATTGGGATGATGTCGGGCTCCGTAGATTTAAAAAGATTTATTATATCTCCTATATCGCGCTCTTCCTTCCCTTTGTTTTTACGCAATATTTTTCTTGTATCCGTTGGAACAGACTCAAAGAGGAGTGTCTTTGAGTTCTTTATTTCTTCACTCGTATAAACACTCTTACAAATTCGCACTAGTGATTCTTCGTCTATAATCGACACTTTGTTTTGTATATATGATAACATTTCATCAATGACGATGTTACACTCATTGCACTTAACAAGGTTCGTCATTTTATTACACCTCGCTAGTCAACGCTACACGTACAAAACACACCCGACGCTGTTGGGGGTCCGCGCGCGAATGCAAGCTCTGTGTTACCCGGATACGATACCATTCGATATCGTTTTATATATCAGTATAACAAAATAATAATAAGAATCGTAATAGTACACACATCACAACGGAGATCACTCTACGTCTAAACGCCGACAGACATTACGCCGACAGACTGTAGGTACACCGACAGGACTTTAATACGACTGTACTATACGCCGACAGAACACTTTGCGAGCGTACCGCGGCAGCGCCGGCCGGTGAAGTGCCAGAACCGAATCGGTCCTATATTACACTTGGTAAATGTTTCTCTCTGAGTATGAGTGAATTGTTCTGTTACCGAATTAAAGTACTGTCGAAGTTAAGTCTTGTCGGTGGACAGTCTGCCGGCGTAATGTCTGTCAACGTTTAGTCATACACTCACGGAGATAGTATCTACTGGTAGCACGAAACATGCATCTCTCTGCCGAGATAACCGGTTCCAGTAGGTACCGTTCTAACCTACAACGTGGCCTACGAGACTTGCGCGGCATTTCATTTTCGAACGGGTGATATGATAAAATTCACAGCGTCATCATTTTTTAAGATACCTTAGTATTTTATACTTTTTTTTTTAAATGTGAAAAATAATAATAAATTTAGTTCGCGATACCTTCAAATTAAATTTATTATAAGAATTAATATGAGTAGGTACTTAGGTGTGTGACTCAGCCATGCTCAAGTAGAGGGCCGCTGAGCATGATCGGAAGCGTGCCGATCCCACTCGCAGATGGAGGAGGTGTTGGGTTAGTGGCGGCGACAGCTAGTGGTTCAACACTTAGGGCTGCGGGGGTAATAAGTGAAGTGTCACGACGGCAGCCACGTACAAGCAGCTCCGGGAAGATAAGATAAGATAAGATAAGATAAGATAAGATTCTTTATTTGCGTTAAATGTGGTAGGTACATAGGTGGTAGGTTTTATTGTAGTTCTCACATTTAGCCAATTTCCGGCATACAAATATACATTTTAAAATTTAATAATTCATTATAGTATAATAAAAATATTTAAGAATTTATACATACACTTATTTCTATAGATTAATGCCAAATAAATTTCTATTTATAATTTTTATCATTAATCTTACATTGTAAAAACTCATTAATTGAATAAAAACATTTCTCAGCCAGTGAATTATATAATTGCTTTTTAAATTTAGATTTTGGCAAAATTTTATAAATTTCTGGTAGATGGTTGTAAATTTTGACCGACATATGATATGAGTTTCTGGCTGAGACGTCTGTTTTTGTTCCTGGTAATAACAGCTTGTTCGGATATCTTGTCTTGTATTTACTGTACTCATGTCTTCTGTTGTATAATTCAGGATGGTCTTTGACAAAGTTACAAACTTCATATATGTAGATACTTGGAAACGTTAGCAACTTTAAATCCTTAAATATCGGTCTACAGCTTGTTGTTTGTGACACGTCACAAATAGCACGAACACATTGCTTTTGTGAGATAAATATTCTTTCCATTTTTACTGAGTTCCCCCATAGCAGTACGCCATACCTTAAGTTTGACGCCACATACCCATGGTAGGCTTTTAGTGCGGTGTTGATATTGCTTATTTTAGCTAGACGCCATAACACATACGCAAATCGATTTATTTTTGAGCAAACCTTCTCAACGTGTTTCTTCCACGTGCAGCAGTCATCTAATACTAAGCCTAAAAACGTTGTATCATTAGCTTCGACTATGTCAGTACCTTCATAATGTAATTTAAGTTTATGTTTTGTACTTTGTTTATTACCGAATTGTATAAATATTGTTTTCGTCATATTCACTTTTAAATTATTGTATTGTAACCAACGTATAATGTTAGCTATCGAGTCGTTGATGTCATCATTATATGTTTGTTTATTCACGCATGGTATAGTGACAGATATGTCATCAGCAAATAATGTACATCGGTGTTCAGTGACCTTAGGCAGGTCATTTATAAATAAAAGAAAGAGTAAAGGACCCAATATGCTACCTTGAGGGACGCCAACTCCATTTATTATGGTCGTTGATTGACTGACATCTTCCTCCATTTGTTTATTTATGTGTGATATTTCTACAAACTGTCTGCGATTTAATAGATAACTTCGTATCCACGATAATGGTTGACCCCGAATGCCATAGATTTCACATTTGGTTACCAATAACGAGTGAGAGACCATGTCAAATGCTCTACTCATATCAAAGAAGATTCCAGTAGTTGGTGTCTTCCGATTAACGTTTTCTATAATACTGGTTATAAGGTTAAAAAGCTGCCAAGGTGGTTGATTTTCCCTTTTGGAAACCATTTTGATCAGGGTTTATTATATTGAATTTATCCAAAAAGTTTGTAAGACGTTTCTGCATAATCTTTTCAAATATTTTAGATAAAATAGGTATAAGGGCAATAGGTCTATAATTATTTAGGTTTCTCTTATCACCTTTCTTAAATAATGGTTTTATTTTTGATATTTTAAGTTTTTCCGGGAATACACCTTGCGTAAAGGATAAGTTAATCAAATAATTCAATACGGATAAGATCTCTCTACAACAAGATTTAATGATTTTTGTAGATATCTCGTCATATCCTACAGCGTCAGTATTTTTGAGTGCCATTATTACATTGAAAATCTCAAGTTCACTAGTCGGTATTAGGAATAAGGAATGATTATTTGGCTCTATCTTTAAATTATATTTTGTTGATGGAATTTTATCGTCCTGGCAAGTTAAATTTATTAAATATTCATTAAATAGATTAGCAATGTCAATGGAATCCGTATACAATTTATTATTATACATTATGTCATTTATATAATTTTCCGACTTTTTTGTCAAAGTATTGTTTTTAATGATCTTCCACGAAGTTTTACACACATTTTTTGCATTATTACAGACAGCGGTATGTTTATGGAATAGTGCCTAACTGGTAGGATTTGGCTATAACGCGGGAAAAACCAAAACCCAGGGTACGTGGTCCAAGTACATATATGTTTTTACTGCAAAAAAACGGGCCACGGGAGCAGCATACTCGCGTTCCTGTGGCTCCCTCCGCCATGTGCCAAGTGAAATCCCTGGCAGATTACGTATAATCGTTGCAATTATAAAAATAAGATTGTATATTGTAATGGATGATACTAAAAATGCAGGTGCTTTACAAAATACCAACTTTTTCGACAGAGATGTCATAATAAAATATAAAAAAGTCTAATAATATCTGAGATGATCTATAAGATAATTTCTTTTATCCGTTTTTTAACCTTTGTCTCCACAATACAAATTATGGCCATATTCCATACGGATACCATCTGTAATTGCACATGGTAGCCATATGAAACTGAAAATTAGGAACTCATATAAAAGGCTTACAAACTCACAAAGCTCAAGTGACTATCATTCGCCTTCACCTTAATGCTCATATTCCATAGGAGTAAACAAAATATTACAAAAAGGGAACTTTCTCTTCTATATCCCTCTAATCTTAAAGATCGCTCTTCATTCCTTAATAAGTCAAGATCAAGGTTGTTGAGATTAGCGGATAATCTTCGATTGAAAAATGTATACTGAAAACTATCCCATTTTTTAGTCCAGCATACTCGAATTCCTGCCTAGATTGTTTAGGTCACATTTAGGGGTAAGGCCGCCAATTATATATACCTACTATTTTTTCTTAATATTCTTTTGCATCTTGATATTATTATCTTTGTTACTTTTAATTTTATTGGTGTAGTTACTATGTACTGAAGAGGTATTTTATCATTATTAAATTTTATTTTTCACAATGCAAATAATACTAATCTCAAGAATGAAAACTCTTAAATTTAATCATTCGGTGGATCTCAAACCAATAACTATAAACCAATCCGGGGTAGGCACCCTGCATTAAGTTACGAAAGATACACACGGGCAAATCAAATGTAGGATTCCCTTGCTGAATCCTTTCGGAGGTAGGTGTTATCCATTGGTTATGTTTTCTAGAAACATGTCCGGCCATTACTTTATCTTATATAATCTTCTGGTTTATAACCATCTATTTCGGGGTGATTAAAAATAAGTTTGTGAGGAAATTCAAATTGCGATCTGGCAATGCAAAACCTTGCTAAAATTCAAATTGACGTTTTAAATCAGCTGTATGTATAGGGTGTATCTGTGTTAATAAATATAAATAAATATTTCATCTCATGCTAATGTTCAAGAAAATATACCTTTGTTTGGTTTTCAATTCGATTTTATGAATTTTATTAATATCACTGGTAGAAGTTTATTCAGTACCATTCGAGTTCTGAGTAAACACCAGCGTCATTGCTGTTTTGTTGAGAAAACTGTTATGAAAAATATGCGTATCAACGTGAAATTGTCTGAAAGGCTTTCGCCGCTAACCCGCCCACTGAACTACAATGTTGAATTACGCCCCGACATGAACCATGGAGTATTTACGGGGAATGTGAAAATTGATATAATTGTGAAGCAAGAGCGAAATTATGTGAATTTGCACACCAATTTTCTGAATATAACTGATGTAAAGGTTCACAAAGACGATGCAGAAGTGGTGGTTGAAAAATTTTCGGAAGTTAAGCCGCTGGAGCAACTATTTATTTACTTTGCTGATACTATTCCAGCTGGCAACTACAAGATAAGTATCGATTTTGCCGGCGAGTTAACTCGCAATATTGTCGGGCTGTATTCATCGAGGTTGCAGGATAACAAGTAGGTACTTTTAGTATATAATTAAATACTGATTTTCAGGTTCTCTATCAACACAGCCTACGTTATATCCCCGAACTACATTTTTGTAATTTTCGCCCAAGGATCTGTGATTTTTTCTTTAGATGAAAGAAATTTTAAAGTCTGTCTAGTAGTAGTATTAGTTTATGAGTTTATCGATTACATGACACTAAAACCAAATCTACATTCTATATTTTTATTTAAACAGAATTTGCATGAAGTAGTGAATCCCTGTGCCATGACAGGCACTTTCATCATCATGATCTTCATCAGAAACATGCCTACTTCTCGACAAAAGCCTCCCCGAAAGGTCTCCACATTTGCCGCTCTTGATCTACCCAAATTGGAGATTGAATTCAAATTCACACAAAAATAGTTTTCCAGTGCGGGATTCAAACCAGGGGTACAATATGAAGAGGCACTGTTGCCGCCTTCCCACATTTGTAGTTTATAATAATAGTACAGATTTTATAAATTTATGATGTAAGAATACAACCCACCGCTATTATTTTAGTTGGAGACTTAATCAAATAGTATTTGAAAGGGGCTTTCAAATATTCACCATACCTTGTATTTAATTAATTAATATTGATTAATGTTCCAAGAAATAAGTTTTGATCAAAACTTATTTCTTGGAACATTGCTGCAAAGCTGAATGGGTTTGTGTTCTACATCTGGCTTATGTTTTATGAAACGTGAGCAAAAGTAATTTACAATTACAGCTAAGAAGCTGCTTTTGCTCAGGATTTTCTGCTAATGAGCTGAATTGCTAATTTACAAAATTAGCAATTCAGCTCATTAGCAGAAAATCTGCTTGCTAATTAAGTAATTAGCAAGCAGATTTTTCTACTTCTTAGTAAGCTGTAAGAAAAGTAAAAAGGTTTTATTTAATTTCTTTGTTAAAATAAGGTTTATTATTGCAGATCAATGGTTGCCAGTAAATTTCAACCAACATATGCTCGTCAAGCATTTCCCTGCTTCGATGAGCCAGACTTCAAGGCTACATATGACATAAAATTGTGGAAGCCATCTACTCATGTGGCACTCTCTAACATGAATGTAAGTAAAATCTTATTTCTATAAAGATCAGCATCCACTCTTAACCTGTTGTAGCTAGTTACCAGATTATACAAGTCACTGCCATCTGGACTCAACACACATAGAAAACTAGTCACAGAGTCACAAATATTTTTTCAGATTCTAATATCGTCCCCGTAGAGGGAAAATTAAATAACTCTGATTTTGTAGTTCTGAGATAAACGTGATTTAGTGTTTTTTTTTAGTTAATGTACATTTGTAAGAAAATGTGAGACAATTTTACCGTCTGTGTTTTTATATTTTGTGGACCTGATAACCTTTTACATTATGCTTTAACAAACTGAACACTATCTTTAACTATAACTAAATAACAAATTAAAAATCAAGTTGTTTAATTTTGCCACAACTGTTTTTACAACGTAACAACAATTAGCTACTTATTTCGGCTATTTATTTAGTTTTCCTACAACTAAATACATTCCGTAGAGTAAATTTTGGTGAAATAAATGGAGTTATTGAATTTATCAAGCACGAAATATTTTTAAATGGAAAACTTAGTGGTTTTGTACGTTATTATTACTTTGATATTTATTGGTCTCATATGAAATAAAAGCTGTATTATGATATTAATAAAGTTATATAAAGGAATAAATAGAAAAGTAAACTAAAATTTATAAAAAGTGTACTTATCTTGCCACAAACTTAAAAAATAAACATCAACATCATCATATCAGCCAAAAGGTCCACTGCTGGACAAAGGCCCACAATTGCCGGTCTTGCGCTATTCGCATCCAACAGTTTCCAGCGACCCGCACAAGATCATGGGTCCATCTTGTAGGGACCTGCCCACGCTGCGTCCAGTTCGTGATTACCACTCGAGCACCTTTCTGCTCTAACGGCCGTGGATTTTACGTTCTATGTGCCCGCCCACGGCCACTTCAGTTTTACAATTCTTTGGGCTATGTCGGTGACTTTGGTTCGCCTGCAGATTCCGACATTTCTGATTCGATATCGCAAGAAAACTCCGAGCATAGCCCTCTACATTGCTCTTTGGGTGACCGTGAGCCTTCTAATAAGGCTCATAGTGAGCGACCACGTATCTGGTCTGTCATCAAGTCATCACTGGCAACACACACTGGTTGAAGACTTTCAACTTGAGACACTGCGGTATTTTGGACGAGAAGATGTTACGTAGTTTCCCGAAGGCTGCCCAGCCGAGTTGGATTCTACGATGGACCACCTTCTCAAAGTTAGAACGACCTAGTTGGACGGTCTGTCCTAGGTAAATATAGTTTTCTACAACTTCGCGTGCAGAGTCTCCAACCTTCAATTGAGTGGGGTTGGAGGTTTGACATGATTTTCGTCTTATCCATGTTCCTTTTCAGGCTTGAAGACATCTTCTAATGCAGCGACGAACACTTTCGGAGATGTAACATCTTCCTATCTCACACCTCGCTGCAAGTGGATAGGTTCAAGTTTTGGTCCTGGAGTCGCACTAACATTGTGGCGTTTTCATACAAATACTTTAACACCGCGATTTACCGGTTTGGCACTTTAGGAGAGACCACAGCCCAGGTTTCGATAATCTAAGGCTTTCTCATAGTCCACAAACGCTAAGCACAGTGGCTTGTTATACTCTTCGACTTCTTATGTATAACTTGCCGCAGCGTATGTATATGGTCTATGGTGCTAAAGACTTTTCGGATACCGGCTTGTTCGGCAGGCTGGAAATCATCAAATGGCTCAGCAGTGTGATGGGTCAATAATTCTTCAATAGAGCACTACCACACTTCTGTGCCATGCTTGTGTTGTTTGATTGTCTAGTATGACGGAGTTAAATAACTTCTGAAAGGCCCGTAGGATTGGTGTACCATCCGCCTTCAGAAGCTCTGCTGAAAATCCATCCTCACCAACAGCCTTGTTGTTCTTAAGTTGTCTGAGATTTTAATCTCGTACAGGCTGACGTCCGGGTGTCTTCAGTGTAATGTCGGGTTGGTCGTGCTCCATCCAAGACATGACTTTTGGCAGGTGACTGCGTTGTCGTATATAACTGTCCATAGAATTCTCAATTTCTCACAGCAACTCCAGTTTAGACGTGACGATTGCCGTGCATCCTCAGTCTTCAGCTTCGTCAGTTGGGTTTGTCCAACAGACAGATCTCTTACGAACACTTTAGAGCCTTTGTTCCGCTTGATGGCTTCTTTAATACTACTTGTATTAAATTGACGCGTGTCGCGAGTCAAAGACTTTGAGATCTGTCTGCTGAGCAGCCTGTATATAGTAGCATCATCTGAGGATGTCAGAACCATTTTCCGTATTACTTCCATAAGTTGCAGGGCAAAGTCTGTTTGTACGCTGGGCCTTGAAGACTTGGGCCTTTAAGGATCAGCCGTATGGACAGCTTCTACGAGCCTGTCGTAGTATGAGTCCACTTCCTCGCAGTCTGCTAGGCATTCGAAACGGTTTCGCAGTTCGAGCTGAAATGGTGGGTTTTGGATGTGGATAGGTAAAGGTCGGCGCGTAGACTTTATCAGTCTGGACCTCTGGAGCTTGACATTAGATTCAATGAGCCTCTCACCAGTCTGTGATCGCTCCCGGTTTTAACCGCATTGATCACAAAGACGTCATTAAACGTCTGTCGTTTCGTCGACAAGATAAAGTCCATCTCAATTTTGTTTTTACCATCGGGGCTCACCCAGGTCCATTTGCGGTGATCCAGCTTCCTGAAGAAGGAATTCATCATAAAAAGTCCCTCCTTCTCCACGTCGGCCAACATTTGGCCCCGAGGGATCCGGTCTCCAGTTCCAAATTGCCCCACTCTCAGCTCATTCCCGAATCGTTTACCCAGCTTCGCGTTAAAGTCCCCCATGACCACAGTGAAATAAGTGTTAGAGGTATGTATGGCTCTAGAAATATCCTCATACATGACCTCAACCTCATCGTCGGAGTGCGTCGAAGTCGGCGCGTAAACCTGTATGACCTTCATTTCATTTATTTATTCATGTTATCTTACAAGCTAACAGATGTGACATCCAAAACACTTACAAGATTAGTCGTATTCCTTCAACGAATACGTTATAAGTTACGTTATAAGGTATGCCGCCCTAGTCGATACACTCTTGAGTTTCACTACGTTCCTTGTGGACGAGGGACTTTTGAACTATGAACCCGACATCACCTTGGAACAGTTGGTCGCCCTCGCGGAAATATAGCAGGTTCCCGGATTTTAGGATTATCGTGGGGAGGACACGATATTCCTAAAAACTCTCTTTGGACTTCAGACAAACCTATGAGATCCTTCTCCAGTTCAATGATATTCTCGTCGGTCCACTGTGTGTGAGTGTTATATGTGGCCAGGGCCAGACGTTGTCGGTTTTGGTAACACGGCGTCTGCCGGGGATTTTTAGCACCCCGGTTTTTTTTCCTTATTTCCTGTTTCTATTCCTGTATCTGTTATCCCAGCGATTGTGATATTGTGTTCCATAATTCTTCTATCAGGGTAACCCGGTGAGACTAATTGGTCAATAGGGATTTCAATAAAAGCTCAAGTTGTTATAATATTACTTGTTTCATCTTTAGAATCTCTCGACAAAATCGGGTTTATTCGTTCAAATCTCTTAACTCTTTTTTCTTCCTGGCCAGTGAAATATTGATGTCTATTAAAGAACTAAGTTTCCTTTTTATTTTATTTTCTTCTTTTGTGTCCGGATTCCATGTAGATCCAGAATTAGAAAAATGTTCTTCATTTGTAAAAGGCGGCATTGGTTTGATACCCGAAATGAGACTTGACCCTCTGATTACCTTTGATGACAACTTAATTTATTTAATTTTATTTGCCTATTATCTTATAGTTAATCATTATCTAGTTGTAGAAGAAATAAATAACATCAAGTATTTATAAATTAGGTACGTTATATCAGAATTCTGAATCGCAGAATTAAATAAATAGAATTATTAGGTTTTCCTAGAACTAAGTTAGTTTTGTGAAAGAATTTATAAGTTGAGGAAAAATTCAACAACTCAAGTTATTTAATTTATTTGACATTCATCTTGTCATTGACCACAGTTATTGATTTATTTACTGAGTTATTTAGTTTTCCTTTAAAAAAAATGTGTTTGTCTGAAGATATTTATTATTCCATCTGTATTTAATTTTCCAACTACGGGGACGATATAATGAATATATCTTAGGACATTATTCACACACAGTCAACTGATCCCAAATTAAGAAGAGCTCGTCCTATGGAAACCAAATAACTGATATACTACATATACAACTTTTCTTTTGTAAATACATAGGTATATAGATAATTACACCTCGAGCCAGGACAAACATACATGTTAATGCTCACCAATGTCTGTCCCGGGTGGGAATCAAACCGACGACCTGCCGAGTGCTAAGCAAGCATTTAGCAACCACACCACAGTGTAGTTGGTCATAGCATATGTTAACACAATAGGGTTTAAAATGTGGTGGGATCATTGATGCTCAAGCTGGTGGTCCTGGGTTCAAATCCCGGTAAGTGCAAATATTTGTGTGATGAGCACGAATATTTGTTTCTGAGTCATGGATGTTTTCTATGTATTTAAGTATTTATCTATCTATATAAGTATGTATATCGTCGCCTGGTACCCATAGTGCAAGCTTTGCTTAGTTTGGGGCTAGGATGATCTGTGTGACATTGTCCCTAGATGTTATTGTTATTGTTATCTTTATTTTCTTAAAAAAATGCATACACTTTAGAAAATTTTACATATAAAATTAAATAAAATTTACATAATTTAATTTTGTCTGACAAGAATGAAATATTTACATCTAGTTCCAGATTTTTTATATAAAACGGGAAATTTACCTCTTTCTTAATTGTTACAAAATTTGTGAATACTCAAAACTAAGCACTAGCTAGCTTTATCCTACCAATCACCAGTTTAGCATACAGCCCTCAATACTATGTTAATCTTTTGGACACCAAAACTTACACTGTAGGCCCACATGACAAATATGAGATTCAGATATGGTGCACCATTATATATATTTTTTTATAATAGCACAAATTGTTACACATCTATCTATATACATAAAAATCAATGCCACTTTTCGTTGTAATGTTATAACTCAACAACGCCTATACCGATTTGACTAATTTTGGTCTTGAATTATTCGTGGAAGTCCAGGGAAGATTTGTACGTAGAGAAAATTTTTGTAAGTAAGTAAAAAAAGTCGTGAAAAAGTGTAAAATCAACATCTTTTAACAATTTAAAATATTTTTTTGTTTGAATAAATGCATTTAATAATCATTTTTTTTATTACTATGCCTTATACGTAGCGAAGCACGTACCGGGCCGCTAGTAACATACAAAAGTGTTGGAAGGTCTAGGTTACAGGATTAGTAGTTTTGTCACTGAGGGTTTGTTGATGCATTTTTCCTGTTGTGGTCAAAATGTTAAAGCACACTTGAGCCCATAGTGAATCTTACTTCTAGAAATTTGTTTATTCTAATTAGAAACCTGATAGCATTCACTTTGCTTAACTGTCTAAGCATTGTAGACTGTACCAAAAATGTGGTTTTGAATCCTGCCAGGGGACCCAATGTATCACACTAATAATATAAAGGCGAATGTTTGTGAGTGAGTGACTGTGTGAATGTGTATGTTTGTTACTTCTTCATGTCTAAACAGCTGAAGCGATTTTAATAAAATTTGGCATGGAGTTAGCTGACACCCTGGATTAACACATAGGCTATAATTAACAAAGATTAACGCGGTTGAGACCCCAGGGCACAGCTAGTAAGTCATAAATTCAACATTTTGAACCCACTGAACATTGCAAAAGAACTTTATTACAAAGAAAAGTATTTTTTTTAGGAAATATCTAAAGAGCATGATGAAGCCACAAATTTAGATGTGGTGACATTTGCAACTAGCGTTCCAATGTCTACATACTTGGTATGTTTTGTGATATGTGACTTCGAAAACAAGGAGACACAGATTGATGCTGGTGGAATCGGGAACAACTTTGTATTACGCTCATTTGCCCAGGGCCAGGAATTGTACAAGATTGATTTTGCACAAAGTATTGGGAAAAGAGCTACTGAGTTTTACATCAGATATTATAATGTGCCATTCCCACTACCCAAACTTGGTAAGTGTTTCTTGCTTTTTGTTAACCCTTCTTAGGATTGGTGATTTAGTCAACATAATTTGAATTCTATATTCTTGCTCGTGTGTCATTCATTCATTGTTCAAAATCAATAAATTGAGATGAGAGTAAATCTGGTTGTCCACTCATCATTGAAAAAATGTTATTATGCACTTTGCGATGATGCAAAGTATTTGTTACACTACTTTATTAAGGATTCAGGAAAAGAGATTCTCGTTTCCACTGATTTTATGTTTTTTTGTTGTATGTGTGTTGTATATATGTTATCTTTTTCTCCTTTGTGATCAGATTTTGTTAATTATTTTTGTCTCACTGCCCCTACCAGTTCCAAGGAATATAATGGATTGGATATAACAACAAGGCTGCCGTCCTCAAGCTTAACTGCTGTTATCTAATATCTGTTCAGGTGTTAGATAATGTCATCTTTATTTAACTATATAAGAGACTACAACAGCTGCTGATATAAACAAAGTCTTTCTTAGAATATATTACACAAATGGCTTGAGGGTGGCAGAAAGGGTTATCATATATTTAGGCTGATCTACGCCGCTTCAAAGCATTCGTCGTTCATCGGTTGGCGAATTTAGAAGATTTCACAAAAATTTGTGACACCCAAAATTTCTCGCTTTTTGTGATAAAGCTGCTAGTTGCATAACATTGTACTTTTATGTTCCTTATGCAATAAAGTGTACTTCGTCTTCGTCTTCTGCTCTTGTGACTGGAGATGGGCTTCCTGGAAAGACAACGTAGCGGACTTTGCCTTGGACCATCTCGCTTCTTCACTAAAGTTGCGTACTTTAGCGAAGATGCCTGATGGTGCAACGGACTTGCCATCATGTATTCTTCAGCAACAGAGTGGGTTTGTATTGCACAAATTTTCTATTGTTTACATTTTTAATTAATGCCGATTTAAGTAGAAAAAGATAAATGTGTTTTGTACTTTGAACCTATCCTCATACCATGATCACAACTTAACCCAGACCTTAAGCCAAAGCCACCATGTCTCACTACCTGGAAGGCGACCTACATCTTTGAGACAGTAGTAGTACCAAGTCGAGTAGCAGAAGACAGTAATCGGATACACGGGATGGCTGGCTTCAATCTTGGTCAATGGGCATATATCAGTCATTTAGTATACCACGGGGATAAGGCCCCGACTAAAAGAGAAGACCCTCGCGCAGTGATGTCGACATTCGATCCAATCGGACTCGCTCACTCCAGCCCTCATTATGGGAAAGAAACTCCTACAAGATTTGTGGAGAACTGGAGTGAAATGGGACGAGTCTCAGTGACGAACAGAGAGAATTCTGAGAACAATATATGGATGATATAGCGTCACTAAGAAATATGAAGATATCTATTTGCTTGGCACTGACTTTGAGAATAGGAGAGATGCACAACTTCGCTATGCTAGTGAATGCACCTAAACCGCAGTTTTCTGGAGAACGGAGACCGACTTTAACGTAGCGGACTTTGCCTTGGACCATCTCGCTTCTTCACTAAAGTTGCGTACTTCAGCGAAGAAGCCTAATGTTGCAACGGACTTGCCAACATGTATTATTATCTCACAAAACTTTGTGACGCGCAAAATTTGTCGCTTTTAGTGATAAAGCTGCTAGTTGTATAACATTGTACTTTTATGTTCCTTATGCACTAAAGTGTACTTCTTCTTCGTCTTCTGCTTCTGTAACTAGAGATGGGCTTCCACGAAAGACAACGTAGCGGACTTTGCCTTGGACCATCTCGCTTCTTCACTAAAGTTGCGTACTTTAGCGAAGAAGCCTGATGTTGCAACGGACTTGCCATCATGTATTATCATCTCACAAAACTTTTTGACACCCAAAATTTGTCGCTTCTAGTGATAAAGCTGCTAGTTGCATAACATTGTACTTTTATGTTCCTTATGCAATAAAGTGTACTTCTTCATCTTCTGCTTTTGTTACTAGAGATGGGCTTCCACGAAAGACAACGTAGCGGACTTTGCCTTGGACCATCTCGCTTCTTCACTAAAGTTGCGTACTTTAGCGAAGAAGCCTGATGTTGCAACGGACTTGCCACCATGTATTTCTCACAAAACTTTGTGCCACCCAAAATTTGTCGCTTGTAGTGATAAAGCTGCTAGTTGTATAACATTGTACTTTTATGTTCCTTATGCAATAAAGTGTAATTCTTCGTCTTCTGCTTCTGTGACTGGAGATGGGTTTTCACGAAAGACAACGTAGCGGACTTTGCCTTGGACCATCTCGCTTCTTCACTAAAGTTGCGTACTTTAGCGAAGAAGCCTGATGGTGCAGCGGACTTGCCATCATGTATTATTATATATTCTTCAGGAACAGAGTGGGTGTGTATTGCTCAACTTTTCTATTGTTTACATTTTTAATTAATTGTGTGTGTAATTGTAGTAGAACCTATCCTTATTCCATCATCACTTACTCAATCATTAACCCAGACATTAAATAAGCACCAGAAGCTCTGCTTTTGCTCCTTTACTGTTCTTTATAAAGTAATCTAGTAACCACCAAGTTAAAATTTTGTCTTTATTTTATAAAGACAACGCCCTTTAGAGAAATTAATCCATGTGTCGCGGGGTACTTTGCAAACAATTAACGGACACAAAATACATCGACATAGGACAATTATTTATCGGAATCGAACCCGGGACACGAAGTGGCGAGGCGACTGTCTTAATCGCTGCGCCACACGTGTATGTGGTGTGTTTTGAGTAACCCCGTAACCCAGACATTACATACATAAGGTAACCTTTAGTGAGTCTTCTAGCCCTTCTAAAATACTTTAGGAACAAATGGGTTAGTTTTAAAAAATATTTATAATTACCATTTATTGTTTTCAGATATGATTGCAATTCCTGATTACGTGTCCGGAGCAACCGAGCACTGGGGCTTAATTACTTACAGAGAGACTTCGTTCTTGCTCGATGAAGCACAGGCTTCGGCGTCTAATAAGATAAGTGTTGCCAGCACTATAACACACGAACTGGCGCACATGTGGTTTGGTAACTTAGGTGAGTTTTGTTACTTATCGTATGGGCAGTGGTTATTCTAGTGTCAGAGTTGTTCAAGCACATAGGCCTCTGACATGGCTTAACGATTTCTCTCTATGGCTACAACCGGGACCGACATCTTAACGTGCCCTCTGAAGCACGGAGACGCTCTGAAATTAAACTTTGGCGGTCACCATCTGTGGACTGACCGCGAGCCTAGTTGCTTAACCTAGCCAATTACAGATCGGTGAGAGCATTTATCTGCTCATAGCTATAACCTATAGTATAGCGTTAGGTGAGCTTATAAACTAAGTTAGTAGATTATAAATATCTGGCCATGTTAAATCTCTGATAGCGCCCGCCACAAATTTAATTCTACCCAGATACGGTATAATATCTTAAAGTGGGTTCCTGTTATTTTTCTGTCTCTGTTTCTCCTGCGTACATAAATTGCATCACGCTCGCACTGTAAATGCAATTACTGTCGTCGTCTTAATTTATTGCAAACTGTTTACCTGCTACAGTAAGGTCTTTTCCCCTTTCTTCTTTTCATTCCAAATATTTCAGGTAAAGGGGTAATTGAACTAAATTCTTCCTGCTTTACGACCGCACTTAACTTGTAAGAATTACAATTTTTATTATTTTATAGTCACTATGAAATGGTGGGACGAGGTGTGGCTGAATGAAGGATTCGCGACATACATGCAAGTCAAAGCATTGGATGCCATTGAACCAACATGGGGACTGGTATGATTCTTTTCTATATAATGTTACCTGTCTTCTGCCCATTGTATTTCTATTAGGTTTGTCGAGTGACTCCGTCGAAACCGATTGAGCACCAGTCTTCTAGAAGGCTTGATTATTTCTAGCTTACGCTACGTCCTAGGTAGGTGGTTCAAAGCGAACGCGATTATGAAGCGGTGACACGCGAATTCAATATGATGCGGTGCGACGCGGTGGCTATGTACTACACACTGCAGGAGTTCTATAATGACAAAAACCAAATAATGTAAGTAAGTTAGTGTTGTATATATGTGTAGGGTATATCAATAATTTCAAATAATAATGTTATTTTATGTTTTTATATTGACAACTTATTAATTAAATACTGCATATATCATAATTGTAAATATAATAGAATATATATTGTTATAATGTTTTGACATACCTACCAATACGTGAATATTGCATGCTTATTGAAATTGTTAGTAATTATTTAATGTTGCCGTGCCCTAACAGGGTATCATGTTGAAACTTTTAATATGTAAGACCTATGTACACATGATTGCAATAAAGATTGGATTGAATTGAATTGAATTGAATGTCCTACGTGTACGCGAATCGCCTCGCGCAGCCGCCACCGACACCGCAAAAAAACGACGGCACCGCATCCTGTTCGCGCGAAAATATCAAGCCAGATGATCGCGTTCACTTCATTTCGCGCCGCTCCGCACCGCACCACACGCGCGTTTGGTCACGTAGGGCACTTCAATAGATTTCGACTGTTTGTTGTTTTCGCGCCGCGCCGCGCCGCTTCGCGGTCGCTTTCAGATCGCTCACGCAGGACGTCGCGTTACAGTGAGAATGATAGTCGTAAATAATATTCTAGGATTTATGTTGATATTGTTATTTATGTTGATATTATCAGTTTTGAAGGATGAAGACTTGATTTCTATTCTTCGCGATATATACACGGCAGTTAAGTTTCAGTTCGAAGAAAATAGCATCCATCGAGTGCGTCGTTTCATAGTGTGAGTGAAGGGCAACCGTGCGGCATCACATACTCGTTCACCGGCAGTTATTGAGAAGTTCAAAGATCAGCTATTGCCAGCTACCCGTTCATTCGAGGTCTTACTGCTGCTATTATAGGGTTATTTGACTTATTGCCAATGAATTGTTTCCTAATGACCATTACACGCCTGGTAATAAAATGCTGGATTGTAAGATAATGGCACGTAAAACAGCCATTAGAAGGTCATGTGAATTAACAATAAGTTTTACTTTGGTAACATTAAGTGACTGTTAGGTATCTTGATATCGATCTATATCGTGAAATATTTGCTACTTAATTACCCTGTAATTAGATACTCATTGGCACAAAAAATTATATATTACTTTTTTTAAAGAACGCCCGCACTAAGGAATCTAATCCCTGTGTCGCGGGGTACTTTATAAACATATAATAGACGGACTCAAATTACATCGAGACTCAGAACTCGGTAACGAAACTCGAACCCGCGACACGAAGAGGCGAGGCGACTGTCTTAGCCGCTGCGCCACACGTGCAGTATTCCCTAGTTATAAATAATCATTTTATTTTGGTTTTCTGATCTTTAAATATTATTGAAGTAAAAACGATTGTGTTACTATTTAATGTTCAACTATGTGTCCATATGAAAAAATTTCTAAAGGTCTACTCTTAATACATAATTATAATCTTTAAGTTATATTTATATTAAAAGAAACACGAGGACAACTCTCTGTTAAGATTTAAGTTATTTGAATCTTTGTAGTTAAGCCATTTGAACATTTGTGACTTGGATGTACAAGTTGTACGTAGTGAGAGTAACATACAATTTGTACATCAAAGTCAAAAATTTCAAATCGAATTAATTTGCAGAAATTATTTGTTAAATACAAATAATTTCTGCAAGTTGAAGATAAATCTTTATAATAATATAAAAATATTCAATGCCTAAGTCTTATTATTAGATTTTAAATTTCGGACTTGGAGAATAATAATTATAATTATGTAAGTTATGTTATTGTTGTTTCTATTGCAAGATTATTACTTTACACTTTGATCACTTACTTATTTCGTTATTTATCCAGTGTTTTGACGGATTTCCTGTTGATTAATAATACTTATTATAATTGATTTCAAGTTTTGTTATTAATTCAATAATTATATTTATCTTTATATTTTCAGTTGGACCGCTTCTTGACCCACACATTGCATCCCGTACTGGTAACAGACGCCAAACTGTCCAGCCACCCAATCGTACAAACCGTGGCTACCCCGGATCAAATAACTGCTATTTTCGATTCAATCTCATACAATAAGGTACTTATGTTGTAGATTTTGCTTCCATTTAAATGTACGTGTGCCCTAAAATACCCTGTTGTAACTGTGAAATGTCTAAGTTATTTAAATGTTTCGCTAATTCATAATTTTTCCGAAGCATTATCCTGCTACAACTGAAAAACTTTGAAGTTTCATATCTCAAAATTTTAAAACTACGTGGCATTACAAGAAAAAATATTATATAATTATGAAATTAATTTAAAATAAATAAATATACGTAAAACATTTTTTTAAAACGCTCCAAAAGTTATTCTTTCTAACTTATCACTTATGGAAATGACGGGGTAGTTTTAGTTATGTGAATTTGGTTTTGTTGCGTAATACTGGGGAAGAAAAATCGACATTTCTAATGTATCGCTTTTTTCCCCCAGATTACGCAACTTTTATCCAATTATGTTCCGGGCAAGCATATAAATATTCTTTTTTACATTATAACCTAGCAGTGACATAGAAATTCGTCATTAAACTAATTTTTATGATAAAAAATGAAGCCAATTAACCACAATCAGTTACAAACTTTAATAGAAAATGCATAATGCTGAGTCGTGACGTCACAGTTCTGCCTCCATACAAGTTCCGCACTGACGTTGTCCGCGAAAAAGAGACAGAGTGTCCTTATTTCACCTAAACTATAGAATATTTCCTTTGAGAAATGTATCACTTGAATACTTAACTAGCCTTGGTTGGTTGTTCTATGTTTCAGGGTGCATCAATTCTAAGAATGCTGGAAGGTTTCGTTGGAGTCGAGAATTTCCGCAAGGGCGTATCTGACTACTTAAAGAAATACGAATATGGTAACACTGTCACCCAAGAACTACTCTCGTCTTTGGATGCCTACTTCAAAAATGACCATCCGGATTTGGATCTCTCGTAAGAACTAATTAACATATATATGATGCATATTTTAAACAGTCTTAAAAAATAATGTTCTAATTTAAATGTGTTTTTTTCTTGTAACTATGTAAGGCTAATTTCTCCATTGCTTGTGAATGATGATGATACTTTTTTTATTAGATATATTATGGACACGTGGACCCGCCAGATGGGGTATCCAGTGCTATCGGTTAAGCCGGGAGACGAACCAAACTCCTACTTCGTCTCACAAACACGATTTCTGCTCGATCCCGAAGTCGCGTACACCAACGATTCCAAATTTAAGTAAGTGCTTATTTGACTAGTTTTGATTTCGATTGGGAATCTTAATTTTGAAGTACGATGATTTCCGCCCGGGATATTTATTTATTTATTCATTGTATTTTATCTCACAAGCGCCAAGGCCGAATTATGCACAAACCACAAAATAAACTTTGCCATCAATTACATTTTTTTTTTCATTTTTTTTAGTTATCGCTGGTTTGTGCCCATCACATACAAGACTAATAATCGACCACATCATGAAATTGTATGGCTTTCGGATAAAGTTGAAAATGGTAAGACATATATTATTCTGCATTTTTAAAGATTACTAATACATAACTAAATAGACGATCTCTGTCTACGAGACGTGTTAAGTATTTGCGGTCGGATGTCGCGGGATTGATTCTCCTACCGAACAAATCTTGAGATTCTTCTCAAGCTTTATTGTGTTTACAGCGTTACAACTGGTAAGAAGCCAAAAATAGTCTGATGCCTGGTATAATCCATCTTAGTTCAAAGTCAAAGTCAAAGTAATTTTATTCCGTAAAAATTTTACATTTATGTGGAATCGTCATATTTTTTTTACCCTACCGTGCAGTGCATGACGTGGCAGCTACTGAGAAACACTGCCAGAAAACTCAGTAGGAATCCTTTTTTAAAATAAAATATACTTAAGATTAATTACAATCATGTGTGTTGACTCAGAACAACTCCATCCCAAGCACTTTTATCACTTAAATAATCAGAAATTTTGTAATATGCCCTGCTACACAATTTGGCTTTAATAATTCTTTTAAACTTATTCGTAGACAATTCTCTAATATCATTGGGAAGTTTGTTATAGAATCTTATACATTGCCCCATAAAAGAGTTACTTATTTTGTGGAGACGGGTAGTATGCAGTATGAGATTATTCTTATATCTAGTATTTACATTATGTGTATCGCTCCTTTTACAGAAGGAATCGATATTTTTATGCACATATAGTAAGTTTTCATATATATACTGAGATGGTACAGTTAGAATGTTGACCTCTTTGAATTTTTCTCTTAGAGACACTCTCGGGCCAAGATCAGCCAAGATCAGCTCTTACAGCTCTTTTTTGCAATATAAATATGGTGTCAATGTCAGCAGAGCTACCCCAGAGAAGAATTCCATAGGACATTACACTATGAAAATAACTGAAATAAACCATTCTAGCTGTGTCAACATCAGTCAGCCGTCTAATAGTTTTCACTGCATATGCTGCAGAACTTAATTTGCCGGACAGTTTTTCTATTTGTGGGCTCCATTGTAGCTTTGAGTCAATAGTGATACCCAAGAACACAGTTGATTCAACAGGGTCCAACCTAGCTCCATTAAGTTGTACATTGGTTGTCGCCTGTTTCACATTCGGTGTAGTGAATTTAATGACTTTAGTTTTCTTATCATTAAGCACAAGATTATTGGCATTAAACCAATGAACAACTTTAGAGATTGCATCATTAACATCGTCAAAATTGCTTAATTGTCGGTTTATTTTGAACGTCAGGGAAGTATCATCTGCAAACAACACAATCTCATGCTTATCCCTTACGTAGTAAGGTAAGTCATTGATATAAATTAAAAACAAAAATGGGCCCAGAATTGACCCCTGTGGGACGCCCATTACCACTGGAGATCCCGGAGATATTTTACCGTTTATTTCGACCTTCTGAATTCTATTGCCCAAGTAAGAAGTCAGAAGTTCGAGAGCCTTGTTCCTAATACCGTAGTGGTGTAATTTTCTGACCAGAGTATCATGATGAACGCAATCGAACGCTTTGGACAAATCGCAAAAGATACCTAATGCATCTTGCGAGTCTTCCCACGCCGCGAATATACTTTTTAATAAGTTGACCCCTGCATCTATGGTTGAACAACCCTTTGTGAATCCAAACTGTTTCCGGTGTAGTAAATTATGTATATTAAAGTGTCTGAGCAGCTGGCTAAGCATAAGCTTTTCAAATATTTTACTAAGAGTGGGCAGCACGGAAACAGGTCGAAAATTTGAAGGGTCTGAAGTATCACCAGCTTTAAACAAAGGAATGATTTTACTATACTTCATCAAGTCAGGAAATACACCTGATGCAACACAGCAATTGAACACAGTAGCTAAGTGTGGGGCGATTATAGTAATAATTGATGAAACAGTCTTAACAGATAGACCCCACAGATCCTTTGTGTTTTTCATATTAATACTCTTGAAAGCATTTAAAATATCTTTAGGGCTAACCACCAAAAATTCAAAAACTGTGTCACACGACCCTACGCTTTGCTTGAGTTAAATTCAAAATTAATGTATTCCGTAAAAATTTATGTGGGATCGACTTTTTCGATTTTTTTATATCTTACGGTGCAGTCCATTACATGACAGCTACTGAGAAACACTGGCAAAAAGCTCAGTAGGAATACCTTTTAAAATAAAATTTACTTAAGATTACATATTTTATATGTATTGACTTGTGCTTTCCTAGTGTGATGCTTATAAAACAAATGAACGCTATGTTCTACCTCATTTAAAAGCTGCTACCGTTTGGTGCTATCCATAGGTCACGTGCATTCGACATATTTTGGCACATGTATTATGTGTACATTCTTGGTTTCAGTTAAACTGAAAGTAAACGAAGGAGAGCAATTAATCAAAATAAACAACAATCAAGTTGGATACTACAGGGTGAACTACTCAATGCCAATGTGGCAAACTTTGATTGAGCAGTTGAAGTCTAAATCGAATCAGGTACCAGTGGCGCACGGTTAATTTGACATGCTTTATCTTGGCTTACTTATTTTAAAACAGTTAAACCTATGAAGCCACACACCAGTAACATAAAGGCTTCGTCTTAAATCTATACCTTGACCTGGAAACCTGGAAAATCGAATGGGAATGGAATTTGGACTCTCCACCAATCCAGATTTTCGGCTGCTATGCTGCAAATGATACATACCCGCAAATTATGGCAAATAATAGTCTGTAGATGGTGCGGAAGCTCCGTCTACGAGTTATTATTTCATTCTATATTACAGCTCACACCAGCAGACAGATCAAACCTATTGGATGACATATTTGCGTTAGCGGAATCCCGTGCGCTGCCTTACCAACTGGCTCTAAATCTCACCAGCTATCTACTGGTGGAAAATGACTTCATCCCTTGGGAAACAGCCGCTTCTGTCTTCTCTAACTTGGGAAACAGGCTTCAGAATTCTCTGGCTTATGATAGTCTACAGGTACGTTATATATTATTTACTTAAAGACTATTTAAAGGCCAATATCGTCGCCCCTTTTAACTGAAGTGATTTTTTTTAATTTATTCGTTAGATTTAAAGTAATTTAAATGTGGTTTTTACTGATAGTCATTGTCATAGTTTTGACCTACATTTCATACATTCCACTCGTAATAAGCGAATGAGATAAGTTGGTAAACCTAATATAGATTAGCATACGCGATACGTTACCTAGAGTTACTTTATTGTCTTCGATGACAACGGTTTGCCATAATTGCTTGTTACTAGTTAATTTCTTTCATATCATATGCTATTTTGTAGACAATGGTGTTGGTTGTGTAATTACCTATTTTTCTAAGAAACTGTATTAGAATTTATCAAATTACGCAATTTTTTGTCCGTCTCAAATAAAATAAAGAAAATGCACTCGGCTGGGATAAGGTTTCATTTTAATACTTTTGATAATTTTAATAATTATTGGAATTCTTAACAGAAATACATGCAACGCCTTATACGCCCTATCTATGTGAAGCAAAACTGGGATGCTGTTCACCTGTCCATTGCTGAAAGGTTGGGAAAATTGTTTTACTTGCTTTTTTTATCATGTCAAATGTTCACTCACAAAGCTTAAGAAATATTCTCTAATGACTAAAACCGGGAGCCAAAGTTTTACGTGCTGGCACGGACCTCTGAAGCACGGATACTCTCAAAGATTAAACCACTTTGGTGATTATAAATTTAAGGGCCGGTAAGAGCAGCTGGCTATTCGATTGTTTTTAATTAGTGCCTGGTCAAAGCGAAATGCGAGTGGACAAGTTGTTTGTGTGAGTAAAACATCAGTTAGCTCCCGTGTATGGACTAGCGATTATTGTGCTTAGATAATAGTAATAACCGGGTCAAAACTTGTGTGTTGCTGACCGCCCTCAATAAATCTTTTAAAGCACATGAACGTGACGTTATTCGACTGCAGTATTTTGTGTCGTTAGAGTATGGTTGCTCTTGCTCCGTTAAAAGATTGCTGCTCCTTTCATGATGCGGCAATCGTCCTAAGCTCCTTCTTTTGTCTTCTTATTTTTTTGGTCCAGTTCCTATTGCGAATATGACAAAAACCGCCTTCCACATGCTTTGGGAGTGTGAGATCTGGCATAAAGAGTGTGATATTGTATTATATAACTCTCAGTTCCGTGTGTTTAAGCTCTTTTGCCATATCTCTTTATAGGTCCCTTAAACTATACCCTTGATGTTTTTACAGCTGGTTTCGCTAGTTGCAGTTATCTTGTTTTATGAGGCTCTCCCTTCGTTATATCATTCTGTCTTTTTACTTACTTCGTTGAGGGGTCTAAGTTGATACAATTCTCCTAATAATATGAAATGTTATTCATATTATTAGGAAGTTTTTTTTCTGGGACTAGTACCTTACCTCTTAACCACCACTACAACTCCTGTAAGCCAGGATCAACAGTGGCACATAATGAAATTGCACTGAGCTGTGAGTCTTAGGAATATCGCGGAGAATCGTCTCTCTCAAAATTTTATTGTTTTAAAATAGTAAAGCAATAGCATTTCTGCCGTCTATTTTGTCACTATTTTTTGTTCATTGGGGTCCAGAATGATATGTGCCAATGCCGTCTACCAAGTTACCATGCAATTACTACGGAGTTTGCCCGAGCTTTTAATTGGTGGAATGCTGTAAACAGCCATGCGTCTCCGTCTTTCTGGAAACAGGAAGAGAACAAGTAACCAAGGTGGTTAGACCAGGTCTCTTTCTATTCGGCTACTGACTACTCGTGCGGCACTTATTTTTTAGGGACAACTGAAGGTGACGGCGTAATATTCTTTAACCAGATCACTATCTGAAAACTAAAACAAACACTTTTGATTTTGGCTGGTGCGAGTATTGAGCCCAGCCATAGGGGTCGTCTTCTGGGCAGAAAAGCCCGAGCGAACTACTTAAATTATACAAATTAGTATTTTTTTTATTTTGATGTCGAACATATGTTATCTCGAATCTAATATTTGGTCGAAATGATTGCTTCCGAGATTCGGAAGCAATGTTCCGAGTCTGGAGCCTTAAAACGGCTCGAAAGACCATTTTATGTGGTGGCTGCTGGTAATAAAACCACATATATAAGTTTAAACTGGACTGTATTGAAATAATGCACAAATACAAAATTACATGTTACACTGGCAGGTGATGAATTGTGACTGACATAAGTCCGTTCACTTGAACGAAATGAAGTTGTTATGTATGTTTCATACAGAAACCTGAATTCTGATTGTGAAAACAGTAATAAGTTGACCATCTATAATTATAATTACAGTTTGGTACGCACAAGGGTGCTGTCCCTGGCAGTGAAGTGTCAGTTGCCGGAAGCAGAGGAGAAAGCCAAGAATCTTTTCTACGCGTGGCTGAACAACAACACTTCGGAGCCCGTGACTGTACAACAGGATCTGAGAGACCTCGTTTATTTCTACGGTAACTTATTTCAATATTACAGCTGAAAGAAATTCACTGCTGGACAAGCCTCCCCCAAGAATCATCATCAACCTTGGGGGATATGCCATAATCACCACGATTGGCAGACGGGTTGCTATCGCAGTAAGATGGTCATAGTACACAGAAGGAAGCTGCTGCCCGTCCTCTTGTAGATATTCCCTCGGATCGAAT
Organism: Pseudoips prasinana; assembly: GCA_951640165.1. NCBI lineage: Eukaryota > Metazoa > Arthropoda > Insecta > Lepidoptera > Nolidae > Pseudoips > Pseudoips prasinana. The sequence continues at coordinate 30,666,398 of OX621243.1, read as the reverse complement.
AATATTATGTATTTATTTTTCCTCACATAACAAGACTTGGACTAAAAAAAGACACTGGTTTGGAACCGCCTTATAATAAAATTTATGATTTCCCACTTTTTAAATTAGTATTACGCTTTCCATTGTGTTATAATACTAAAATTATTTTTGAATTAAGGCTTTACACGTGCTTGACTTGGGGACTAAGCTAGTGTATGCGTACGACGAGAGCGTTACGAAAACTGTGATCAAGCGAAGCGAAAGGAAGTTAAGATGGAGATATAATAATAGTATCCTGGAACATTATTTACACACGGCCATCTGATCCCAAACTAAGCAGAGCTTGTACTATGGAAACTAGATAACTGATATACTACATATACCTACTATTTTTCTTTTGTAAATACATACTTATATAGATAATTTACACCCAGACTCTGGACAAACAGACATGTTCATAAACACAAATATCTGTTCTGGGTGGGAATCAAACCAATGACATCCGGTGGGAAAAGCAAGCATTTGTTAACCACGCCAACAGGCGAGCACACCTTTTCTTTCACTCTTTCTCTCATAGCCGTTGAGTATATCTAAGTTTTACTTCAGCCATGTTGTCTATAGTACACTCGTTATTTTTCTTTCTGTTTTATAATATGTGTGTCTATTTCATGTTAGGTTCTACTTTTAATGAATACAATATCAGTCCCCTATACCCTATTACTGACTTGGCGATCTCACTCAGGTCACCGTCTTTTATTATTTTAATGTGCAAAACGTTACGCTGCCGCTCATATACTAAAAAGCCGTAAAGTTGTGACATTTGCCACGGTTAATAGTCTATACATATAATAAAATCGTAGGAAAGTCAAAACTGTACATTGAATATTTTTTTAAAGGATACTTGGGGCGTGATCTACAATCGATATTGAAGCCAAAATTATAGTTTTTTAGAATTTTTGTCTGTTTATCTGTATGTATGTCCGGGCTAAACTCAGAAAGTACTGCATGGATTTACTTAAAATTTTGCATGAATATTACTAAGAGGTCGGGTCAACATATAGGGTACAAATTCTCACGCTATCACCTACGGGGGAGGAGCAGCGATAATTTATAAAGTTTAACGCGGGTAAAACCGCGGGGCACAGCTAGTACTCTATATATCCGTAATAAAGTTACTTTTACCATGATACATGCTTTTCTGAAACGGCTATTAAGTTGGATAGCAATACAACTCGCATTCTCATTTTGAAATCGACTACATATTTGATTCTTTATGTTGCAGGCATGAGAACAGGTAGTATGGCAGACTGGGATGTCATGTGGAGCATATACTTGAAGGAGGAAGACGTACAAGAAAAGCTGAAGCTCAGGAGGGCTTTATCGGCGCCGCGAGATACTACTATACTGAGAAAGTAGGTGCAATTCATTCATGATATGGCCTATGGCCTTGGTGTCAGCTCGGTATAATAGAGATAAATAATAATAATAATATCCTGAGACATTATTTGCACATGGCCATCTGATTCCAAATTAAGTAGAGATTGTACTATAGAATCCAGATCACCGATATACTGCTTTTCTTTTGTAAATACATACTTATATAGATAATTACACCCAGACTCAAGACAAACAGAGCATGAACATATCATGCACTCCTGGGTGAGAATCGAACCCACGACATCCAGCGTGAAAAGCAAGTATTTGCATACCTCGCCAAAAGGCCCGTAAAATTATTGAAGAACAATTTAGACTGGCTGAATAATGTCAAATGGGATTTATTTGCCTGCCAACACGGTCTAGCGACAGCGTGTTTGACTGCAGCTAACGAGGTCCAGGGTTCAAATCGCGGGGTCATGGCAAAAAGTTTATTGCATTTTTTTCGGGTTACAAAAATAGACTATTTTACTTACTTTTAATGGTAAATTTGGCTGGATGGTTGACGTCTCGCGGGTCATGACAAAAAGTATTATTACAATTTTTTTTTGTTACAAAAATTACTATTTTACTTACTTTTAATGCTTTCCATTTATTCACCCCGCTACATCTGGATGGATGGTTGACGTCTAAATTGTTACTAATACTAAATATAGAGACAGCCTGAAATAAAGAAGAATATAATGCTTAATGTTCTTTCATCATCAGCTTGATATGGTTCACTACTGGACATAGGCCTCCCATAGTCACCGCGCCTGATATGATATGCTAGCGACCGTAGTTAGATTGTAGATTATATACAGGTGGCACTGCTGCCCGACTACCTGTTCAAAGTCAGTCTAAGTCAAAAATCATTTATTCCGTAAAATTTTTACATTTATGTGGAATCGTCATATTTTTAACCCTACCGTGCAGTGCATGACGTGGCAGCTACTGAGACAGCCAGAAAACTCAGTAGGAATCCTTTTTTAAAATAAAATATACTTAAGATTAATTACAATCATGTGTGTTGGCTCAGAACAACTTAATCCCAACCACTTTTATCACTTAAATAATCAGAAGTTTTCTAATATGCCCTGCTACACAATCTGGCTTTAATAATTAATATAATAATAATATTTGGGGACAATGTCACACAGATCATCCTAGCCCCAAACTAAGCAAAGCTTGTACTATGGGTACCAGGCGACGATATACATACTTATATAGATAGATAAATACTTAAATACATAGAAAACATCCATGACTCAGAAACAAATGTTCGTGCTCATCACACAAATATTTGCACTTACCGGGATTCGAACCCAGGACCACCAGCTTCGTAGGCAGGAGCACTACCAACTAGGCTATGGTGACCGTCAATTCTTTTAAACTTATTCGTAGACAATTCTCTAATATCAACCCCTTAGTTCAATCCCTTGGTCGCCTTTTACGACACCCACAGGATGGTATAGGGTGGCCCTGTTTTTCTTTCTGGGCCGGAAACAACACGGCTGGTTAATGTTCCTTAATCGTGATATAATTCAAACCTATAACTAGCTAATGGTCACCACTGTTTAATAATCACAGGCTCCTTTCCGAATGAATTTTATTTGTTATATGATTGACTGCACGTGTGGCGCAGCGGCTAAGATAGTCGCCTCGCCGCTTGGTGTCGCGGGTTCGAGTTCGGCGCCGGACAACTATTTGTGTGACCCATAAATGGTTATTCTGAGTCTGGATTTAATTTTTGTCCGTCTATTATATGTTTGTAAAGTACCCCGGGGATTACATTCCCCAACGCGTGAGTGGTCTTTAAAAAAAAATTCAATTAATTATGTTATTGATTTTCCTTAGGTTCTTGCTCCTCGCTTGGGATGTGACAAACATCCGCAGCCAGGACTACTTGTCAGTTCTCGCTCAGATCAGCGACAACCCGTCGGGCACGGCGTTAGTGTGGGACCACGTCCGCTCCCACTGGTCCGCGCTTGTGCTGCGGTTTACACTCAACAGCCGGTACCTGGGTGGCTTGATCCCGGCTATCACTAGCAGCTTCAACACGGACCTCAAGTTAAGAGAGGTAAGTTTTGCGAAGTAAATGTATTCGCTCAGAGTAGCTAGTAGTAGCAAAGGCCCCAGGATGGGGTATGTCTACGTGCGGGGTTACATTGGCCCGCATTTGTGCTCCGGTTCACTCTCAACACCCGATGCCTAGGCGGCATGACACCGGCTATTCTGCCGTACATATGCTAAAAAGCCGTAATGTAGTGAAATTTGCCACGCTTAATACTACTCTATACCGTCGTAATAAAGTGACTTTTACCTTTACCATTCCTTTCTGAAACGACATTCACACATCCAATCATACATACATACATACATACATAGACTCACGCCTGTTTCCCAGAGGGGTAGGCAGAGACAACGGATTTCCATTTGTCACGATCTTTGCATACTTCTTTTGCCTCGATTACTGTCATCCAATCACATCATCAATAATATGGCAATCAGATACGTTCATCATCAACATGTCATCCGAACGACGTCCACTGCTGGACAAAGACCTTTCCAAAACATTTGCACATTGGATTGTGTCCATCATTTAGAGGCCATAGTCACCACGCTTTGCAGACGGGTTGGCGATCACAGTTCTCTGCCCGTCCTCTGGGAGATATTCCCTCGGGACGAGTTCTACGCCCCCACGGGATGAGATGGGGTGGCGATATTCTATGCCTTCAGCCACATCAAATTCGGTTATGTAATAGTCATAAAATAAAAAATGTAAAAAATCATTCTATCCGTCGTCACCCGAGTCTCGCAAGACTTTAGCAACGATTTTTTAGTCTGCCAACCTTTTCGTCGGGCGTACCTAATGGTTTATTACGACAAAAATACATACCTATACCGTTACTATAAGTGTTTTGAAAAAAGTGTTTTAGGAACTTAAGCTTTTGCGGAAAAATTGCATAACTAAATTTACTCGTTTTTGTTATAGATGGAAACATTTTTCGCCCTGTACCCTGAGGCAGGAGCAGGTGAAACAGCCCGGCAGCGCGCCCTGGAGACTGTCCGCAACAACATTAAGTGGAACTCGCACCATTTGAATACAGTATCCACATGGTTGGAAGCCCATAAGCGTGGCTAATAAAGTACCAATTTTGCATTAAGGCATTAGATGTCAGTCATCGTATTCGAAATTATACCTTATACCATCGGTATGAAGGCTGACTTTAGGTTTTTCCAGTGGTCGAGCTTAGGCTAAAACCTAAGCCGAACTACATGTAAGCATTGGGAGAATAAAGTACCAACTTTGCATTAAGATATTAGATGTTAGTCGTATTATTCAAAATAATACCTTATACCCAGTGAACGCAAATAAACATGGAAGCATTACTTCAAGGAAACTAAGCGCAAATTTTGACCCAATATCCCAATCAAACTGACACAACGGAATACCGTCTCTGATTGGCCAAAATATTACCGCTCAGATACACCTTTTAAAAGTAGACTTTATGACGTCATGTTCGGGTCTAAATTACCATGTTCATGACATTCTTCGAGGGATGTTTTATGCTATAAAGTGCAACGAAAATAATTCACCGTGACATTGATATTATTAAAATAATAAAGAATTATGATAAAATATACAGTATCTTGAACTTTACGGCAAGAGTTTTTCTAAGGTCTTTAAATAGAGCCGTATTTGGCGAGTAATGGGTTTGCTATGATAATAGGTAAATAAAACATTTTTTTTTTTTAAAATTCACTAATTATTATTTACAATTTCCGTAGGTATACCTATATAACACTTAAGTACTACTTTTTAAGGCCCCCTTCACTTCTTTATCCATCCGTCCGTCTGTCTGTCAATACCCTTCATCTTGAAAACGCGTGGACGTATCGACTTGAAATTATAGGTGATCTAGATATGCAGGGTTACTTGTAAAATACCAACAACCTCGCAGGACTAGGAAGCTAACACCATAAGCAACAACTTACTCTACGGGCATCGCAAAGATTACGCAAGCCGCCTGGTTACATATTATTTACAATGCACGTAGAGTTATAAACATTCAAGTGGTAAATTAATTAATATAGACTTTTTACAAAAAAAAAAAATACAAATTATCAAAAGTTGTAAAATAAATGTTGTTGCTTATGGTTTTAGCTATCTAGTCCTGTAAGGTAATTGGTGCTTTACAATTTACCCTGTAAATATATAAATAAAATTGAATTGAATTCATTTCCAAACGAACCGTTTTCGTCCATAGTTTACTTCGCTTTAGATCGAGTGGAAATTTTAAGAAACCAAACTGTTTTAATACCGCCATTACCATTCTTTGTGCATACCCTAAAGATGCTGAGTATTTTATCTAAGATTAAAATAATTGTAATAAATAAAAAAAATTCGTCATAATTTTTGTGTAGTTAAATAAATTGATTCGTTTGCATAACAACATCACCATATATTTTGTGTCAATTTGATTGACTTCATATTTAATAAAATTAAAATATATAGCGATGTACTTAATCGTAATAACTAATTCCAACACTCTTGTTATGCAAATGAGATTTATTAATACACCACTTCACTGAACAGGAAGGCATTTTTGGAAATTAAATACGCTGAAACTAATAACTGACAGACGACCGCCATTGATGCCTGTAGTGCGCAAACTCGGTCCCACTCGGTCCGCGGCACAATTTTTAAGCCCCGCCTACCGCGGCACAATCTGCGTTGGGTCATTTTCGCGAGCTAGGAATGCTTCCATGTTTATTTGCGTTCACTGCTTATACCATTGCTACGAAGGTTGACTTTAGGTTGTTCCAGTGGTTGAGCTTAGGATAAAAGCCGAACTACATAATCATTGGGAGAATAAAGTATCAAATATGCATTAAGGCATTAGATGTCAGTCATGGTATTCGAAATTATACCTTATACCATCGGTATGAAGGCAGACTTTAGGTTTTTCCAGTGGTCGAGCTTAGGCTAAAAGCTAAGCCGAACTACATATAAGCATTGGGAGAATAAAGTATTGACTTATATGTATAACTAGACACGCTGTTTCGAATAAAATCTCTGTCCCAGTCTGGCTGTGCGCGAGGTGAGGGGCGCGGGCGCGGGGGCCAAAACTGCTCACTTGCAGCGCCCGCGCTGCAACTCAGTGAGCAAATTCTCAATATGGGATTGCGCGTCTAGTAGAATACATATAGGTCAATGGAATAAAGTACCAACTTTGTATTAAGATATTAGATGTGAGTCATCGTATTCAAAATCATACCTTATAACATCGTTATGAAGGCTGACTTTAGGTTGTTCCAGTGGTCGAGCTTAGGATAAAAGCCGAACTACATAAGCATTGGGAGAATAAAATACCAACTTTGCATTAAAATATTAGATGTGAGTCATCGTATTCAAAATCATACTTTATGCCATCGTAACAAAGGCTGACTTTAGGTTGTTCCAGTGGTCAAACTTGGGTTAAAAGCTAAGCAGAACTACATACAGGCTGGCCGAGGAGTTCAAACGCAAAATTTAGATACTCTATAATGAGGAATATCCGAATCACCCCCATGTATGTTCTACGATTTTGCGTAGTTTTCGAGATAGAATTTTTTTAATGATTTTTTCGTAAATTTCACCTTACATCAGTTTTCAATGTTTTTCTCGTTCTATTGAACATTTCTGGTTCAGTTTTGTTGTGATAACTTATAAGCAAAGTTTAACCTAACACCCTAAAAAGCATTATTATCTAATCCATGCAGAACTGACCTAGAATTTATTCGAAAGTTCATAATTAGACTTTCAGCTCAGGACTCATAAATTTTCAAAGTATCAAAAAAAACCCGCAAAATCGTAGAACATACATGTGGGTGATTTGGATACTCCTCATCATAAAATATCTAAATTATGCATTTGAACGTCAACTCCTCGGCCACCCGGTATAAGCGTTGGAAGAATAAAGTACCAGCTTTGCATTAAGGCATTAGATGTTAGCCGTCGTATTCAAAATCATACCTTATACCATCATTACTAAGGCTGACTTTAGGTTGTTCCAGAGGTTGCGCTTAGGATAAAAGCTCAACTACACTAGCATTGGGAGTAATTATTTGATCTCTCAGAATTATCATGTACTTACACAAACGAATTTCAAGAGAGAAATGGTCTGACTTAACCATGTTTTTTTTTCGTTATTTGTTTGCAAATGGCGGATTACATTACTATTTCTCCTCCTTTAGTTAGTCTTTTTTACCAAATTGTTACACTGTTATTGTTGGTGATTGTCTTTTACACAACTAAACTAATTTAAACGTCTTTACATCTCTTTCTGATATAGCTGGTATGAAAAGAACAGGGCATACATAGAAATTTCAAACAACTAAAACTGGTCGTAATACGCACAACTATTATAATTATAGTATAATTAACTATCTATATGTTTGTCTGTATGTCCTTTATAGAATCGTAAACTACTCATTTGATCATGTGATGATCTTCAGCAAAGTGTTGTGCCTGAGCCACAGAATAAAAAGTACTAACGTACAGAAGCGGCTCTTCGCGGAACGATTTATAGAAATAGCGACTCCTGCTACTAAGCAACTAAGTGCAATTCAGCTTGCATACGCGATCAGTGCCTACCGCGATATTCACCTAAACGCTGCCGCTCTCTTCTAACGCATTACACTGTCGCTGTCGGACACGGAGTGTCATGGCGTAGGGTTGCCGGCTTGCCGCTGTTACTGTGATACCTATTCATCGTCTATCTACTTATTAACTACATAATCTATCTTATGTTTGATCCGTATGATTACACGGTCAATTTTTACAATGTGATATTTTTGTTAGGTTATTTAAGCTGGCTCGACGAACTTTACTATACTAATTCATAAATATCTCCTAAACGCGTGGACTGATTGGCATGACTCAAACGGATAAAATGGTTTTAGACCTAGATCTTTCATTTGACACCAAAATCGTTAAGATATCTCAACAAACAAACAAACACAGTTTCAAGTTGCTCTCGTAATTATCTTACATGTTTGAAACTCATACCAATTCTTTAAAAAAACTATCTTGGCCAACAAAACGTTAAAACTAGAGTCTATACGACTGAAAACACATTATTTGGAATCTAATTATAAATAATGAACACCTACAAAATCCCTACTTTGGTATTTAAAATAATAATTTGAACTAACCTTTCCGCAACTGTAGGTAATGTAAAAACTGATAAAACCTTGTCCCCTTTTTTCGAGTAACATCCAAATAAACAATACCTAGCACCAGATTTGTGATGATGAGACATTTTGTTGTTCAATATTTATAGTATTAAGTAGAGAGCTGCCAGTACTTTTTAATCCGTGGCGTATAGCGCTGCGCGCGAGCGGTCGGCGACGGCCCTCTGGGCTACGCCACTGCCAAGGCGCGCGAAAGTGTAGGTAATTATCACCGTAGGTATGGCCGAGTGAAGGGGCCCTGCCTGAGCCCTCAAAGGTTTCTGAGTTGGCACGATCAATCTTCGACAGATGGCGCCACTATCATTACAATAGCCAAGCGCGCAGGGTACAGCTAATAAACACAGCTACATATCAAGCTATACATTTCCAGTATAAGCTGATCTCACGTTGTATAGGATTTCTATACAATAAGAGGTGAGCTTTTATTGGAAATGTATAGCTTGATACGTAGCCATGTGTACTAGCTGTACCCTGCGCGCGAGGCTATTCTAAAGATAGTGGCGCCATCTCGTGAGAGTGATCGTGCCGTGTGTACAATATGTTTTAAAGTCTATTAGAATTTTTTAGACGCTTTATATTTGCTCCACTTGTATGTTTGTTTGTAACCGACCACGTCCTTTGGGCGCGATTTTGACCCACTTTAGGACCTATGCACACCACGTTTTATAAGCGCGCCGCTGACGCGTGTTAGCATCGCGTTCGTAGCGATACAGACGCGTGTTAGCACCGCGTTTGTAGCGATACTGATGCGTGTTAGCATCGCGTTTGTAGCGATACAGACGCGTGTTAGCATCGCGTTTGTAGCGATACAGACGCGTGTTAGCCTCGGGCTTGTATCGATACAAACAATAACAAACTGCTCTGTTGGATAAAAAGCCGCCGTCGACGTGTGTTTCTAAAAAGCGCGTCGACGGCGGGTTTAAAAAACGTTTGAACGCGCCGTTTAAAACAACGTGGTGTGGACAGGCTCTAAACGGTCAGATTTCATTCCAACTTTGAAACAAATTTAAATTTATTATTGATCGCCATTAGCCGTTTATTTTCCGCCAGTATTTCGCGCGAAGACTAAATAATCAAAACTAAACATGCCCTGTCCTTTTCATAAGCACTATGTAAGAAAGAGATATAATGATATTTAATTTTTTTTTGTTCCTATTGGAGAGAATAGGGACTTGCCCTTTTTCTTTTGATAGAACTCTTGTCCATAGTAAGATTGTTAGTAATACATCGCAAATAGCTGTAAGACAGCCGTATATACATTATGATTACGCTTCTATTTTATTCCGCTTTTTGTATTGTAGTTCTTTTATAATAAAGGGTATTGTGTTGTACTGTATTGTTTGATTTTGTACTTATCATGCTACTAAGTACTAAATTAAGTAGACTCCTAGTTTTACAATGGTTTATTTTATTAATTTCTTGAATACACCCAAATGCAGCAATCTTGAGATTATCATTATCATCATTTGAGCCGAAGGACGCTCACTGCTGGACAAAGGCCTCCTCCAGAGATCTCCAAAATTGCTGGTCTTGCGCCGATCATCTTATGGGGGAGAGGGGAGGGGGGATGAACGGGCTGCAGTGTCTCACTGTGTATTAGGCTTTTGTCCAGCTGTGGACCTCAATAGGCTGACATGATGAAGATGGCAGGATAAATAATCGTAATCATCACACAAACATTTTTCACTGAGCCCACACGAGTGACACCCACGACTTCAACCTGCATTGATAACATAATTGCCAACTTTGAAGTCACTGAGAAGTGTCTGGTAACTGGTGTTCGCTCTGACCATAAATGCCAAATAGTAAAAATAATTAATGAGATAACTATAAATAAACAAAAAATATCTTTTAGACTTCTTACAAAATCAAATTTGGGACAGTTCAGTAACAACCTGGGGAAAAGTTTGTGCCATCTATTGCCAAACTCGAGTAAACCTAATGATATGTACACATCATTATTCCACTGTATTACCAGAGAATTTAATAAAGCTTGTAAAATAAAAAACATTGAGTTGGATAGTAATAAGATTAAATTTAGTTCTTGGGCAACTCAAGGCATTAGACTGAGTAGAGATTTTTTGTACGAGTTGTATGACATAAAGTCCTATACACCCGAAGTCAATTTTATCAATTATGTTAGAAACCATTCAAAATTTTTTAAAAAGGTTTTCATACAAGCTAAAGCTTTATACATTAAAGACAAAATCAAAAATCTTAATACTGAAACTGGTAAAAGTAGATTAAGAAATCAAACAGTAACATTAAGTATTAGTGACGAACTGGTTTCAGACAAGCTTACGATTGCCAATTTTTTCGCAGATTTTTTTACAAATATACCTGTGGATAGTTCTGTTTGTACGACGGGCCTTGAATACCTTAGACCCAGCCGTCTGGACAGCTTCTACGAGCCTATCATGTTCGTACAAACAGAACTAAAAAGATCTCTGACTTTACCCTGCAACTCATGGAAGATAGACGGAAAATGGTTCTGACATCCTCAGATGATGCTATCAGATATCGGCAGCTCAACAGACAGATCTCAAAGTCTTTGAGTCGCGACACGCGGCAATTTAATACAATTAGTATTAAAGAGGCCATTGAGCGGAACAAAGGCTCCAAAGTGTTCGCAAGAGCTCTGTCTGTTGGACAGAGCCAACTGACGAAGCTGAAGACTGAGGATGGTAGAATCGTCACGTCTAAACCTGAGTTGCTGGGAGAGATCGAGAAGTTCTACGGACAGTTATATACGACAACACAGCCACCTTTCAAAAGTCATGCCTCAGATCCCAGAGCACGACTAACCCGACATTACACCGAAGACATCCCGGACGTCAGCCTGTACGAGATTAGAATGGCTCTCAAACAACTCAAGAACAACAAGGCGCCTGGTGATGATGGAGTTACAGCAGAGCTTCTGAAGGCGGGTGGTACACCAATCCTACGGGCCCTTCAGAAGTTATTTAACTCCGTCATACTAGATGGTCAAACGCCACAAGCATGGCACAGAAGTGTGGTGGTGCTCTTCTTCAAAAAGGGCGACAAAACCCTATTGAAGAATTATAGACCCATCACACTGCTGAGCCATGTCTACAAGTTGTTTTCGAGGGTCGTTACGAACTGTCTCGCGCGCAGGTTTGACGACTTCCAGCCTCCCGAACAAGCCGGTTTCCGAAAAGGCTTTAGCACCATAGACCACATACATACGCTGCGGCAAGTTATACAAAAGACCGAAGAGTATAACAAGCCACTGTGCTTAGCGTTTGTGGACTATGAGAAAGCCTTTGATTCTATCGAAACATGGGCCGTGCTGAGGTCTCTCATAAGGTGCCAAATTGACTACCGGTATATCGAGGTGATGAAGTGTTTGTATGAAAATGCCACTATGTCAGTGCGACTCCAGGACCAGATCTCGAAACCTATCCACTTGCAGCGAGGCGTGAGACAGGGAGATGTTATATCTCCGAAACTGTTCACCGCTGCATTGGAAGACGTCTTCAAGCTTCTGGACTGGAAAGGCTTTGGCATCAATGTCAATGGCGAGTACATCACTCACCTTCGATTTGCCGATGATATCGTAGTCATGGCTGAGACCATGGAAGACCTCGGTACAATGCTCGATGACCTCAGCAGAGTCTCTCATCAAGTGGGTCTGAAAATGAACATGGATAAGACGAAAATCATGTCAAACGTCCATGTTGCACCCACTCAATTGAAAGTTGGTGACTCTGCACTCGAAGTTGTAGAGAACTATATTTACCTAGGACAGACCATCCAACTAGGTAGGTCCAACTTCGAGAAGGAGGTCAATCGTAGAATCCAACTCGGATGGGCAGCGTTCGGGAAGCTACGTAACATCTTCTCGTCCAAAATACCGCAGTGTCTCAAGTCGAAAGTCTTCGACCAGTGTGTGTTGCCAGTGATGACATACGGAACAGAGACGTGGTCGCTCACTATGGGCCTTATTAGAAGGCTCAAGGTCACCCAAAGAGCAATGGAGAGGGCTATGCTCGGAGTTTCCCTGCGGGATCGCATCAGAAATGTCGAAATCCGCAGGCGAACCAAAGTCACCGACATAGCCCGAAGAATTGCCAAGCTGAAGTGGCAGTGGGCAGGGCACATAGCTCGTAGAGCCGACGGCCGTTGGGGCAGAAAGGTTCTCGAGTGGCGACCACGAACCGGAAGACGCAGCGTGGGCAGGCCCCCTACAAGATGGACCGATGATCTTGTGCGGGTCGCTGGAAATCGCTGGATGCGGATAGCGCAAGACCGGCAATTGTGGAGATCTTTGGGGGAGGCCTTTGTCCAGCAGTGGACGTCTTTCGGCTGATATGATGATGATGATGATGATACCTGAGGATACAACTAAGTGCCTGTTATCGTCACCAGATATAGCTGAACTGTTTTTAAATCAAAGTTTGAAACAAGATGGGCCTAAATTTAGTTTTAAATTTGTAACGAGTGAAGACATTATAAAAGCTTTCAATAGTATTAAAAAGAAGGGCACAGAAGATTTATGGGGACTGTCTGTTAAAGCAATTCAATCAATCATTCAAAACATTGCTACAGTCCTTGCAGCCATCTTCAATGGCTGTGTAAGTGATGGTGTCTTTCCTGATTTAATGAAGATTAGTAAGATAGTACCCGTTTTCAAGGCAGGTTGTACTGAGAATGCCACAAATTACAGACCTATCTCAATCCTTCCAGCTTTAAGTAAAATATTTGAAAAGCTCATGCTTAGCCAAACGTTGTCACACTTTAACTTGAATGGGATATTACATAACAAGCAGTTTGGTTTTACAAGGGGCCGCTCGACTCAGGATGCGGGGTGTACCCTAATGAAGTCTATATTGGAGGCTTGGGAGGGGTCACAGGTTGCGCTGGGAGTTTTCTGTGATCTCTCCAAGGCTTTCGATTGCGTTGATCACCGTACACTCGTTGTAAAACTGCAGTACTATGGAATATCTGGTACGTCTCTTGATCTTGAAGTGTCCTATTTATCGGGTCGAGAACAGATGGTTTCGAGAGACGGTATCATTTCGGCACGTCATCCTGTGAAAATGGGGGTGCCCCAGGGATCTATCCTGGGCCCATTTTTATTTCTAGTATATATTAATGATCTCCCTTATCTGGTGGAGAAAGTATCAGACATAGTTTTGTTCGCTAATGATACGTCGCTTATATTTAAAGTAAATAGGAAGGACAAAAATCTTATTGAACAGAATAAAACACTCGGCCTTATATCAAAATGGTTTTCAGCAAATAACCTCTCATTAAATGCCGGGAAAACGAAATGTATCAAATTCTCATTACCAAACGTGAGATAGGTTATACCAACAGTTGCATTAAATGAGGAAATTTTTGATTTAGTTCCGTCTATCGTATTTTTAGGATTGACACTTGATTCAAAATTGGAATGGGCTGCTCAGATTGAAAAGCTAGCAGCTAAATTGAGTTCTGCTTCCTATGCCGTTTGGAAAATAAGACAATTGTCAGATGAACAAACTGCTAGATTGGTATATTTCGCGTACTTCCATAGTATTATGTCCTATGGCATTCTGCTGTGGGGTTCAGCAGCTGACATAAGTACTATTTTCATTTTACAAAAAAAAAACTTCGTTTAAAAAAACCGACTTCAAAACTAAAAAGTATTAAAAAAATATCTTAATAAAGATTTAATTTAATACATCTCTTATGCAAACGCAATACCTTTAATATTAATGAAATACTATAATTTGTATGTGCTACCTATTAATAGGTTTGATGTCGATGCCAAGCCTTAAGCAAAATAAAAGTTAATATTACATACAGCTTTCATACTTTGTGATGAAATTCCTACACTAAAGATTAACCTACGTTCTCGTTCTCGTTCGTCCGTTCTCGTTTGTACGTACAAACGAGAACGGAAAAAGAAATATCCTCCGAAAAAATGTTGTTCGAAACGCTTTTTCACGTTCTTGTAGGACAGTGAAAGATCGAAAAGACCGTTTGTAAAGTAAGAATAACTACATAAAATTACGTTCACTATAAGAAAACTTGCACAGTACGAGTCTAGACTCGCTAAGATTCATGAAAGTCTGAACAGCAAGCGCATAGGTTAGGCCGTATTTATGACCATCTAGCTAACTAGTCTGTGTGCTGAGGGCTTATAGATTAGGTCTTATTAATGATCGAATAGCCATCAACTCTGCTGAGCAGAGGGCATGAGTCTATGAAGACTAGGTCTTATTAATGATCGATGAGCCAACGAGTCTACTGAGCAAAGGGCTCATAGGTTAGGTCTTATCTATGATTGATTAGCTAATGAGTCTGCTGAGCAGAGGGCTGTTAGACTAGGTCTTATTCATGGTCGATTAGCCATCTAGTGTACTGAGCAGAAGGCTCATAAACTAGGTCGTATTGATGATCAAGACAACGAGTCGAGAGAGATCGAGTCGGACTCGCTCGTGAAAGGCGGAATGATTTTTTCCGTAGCAGCAAGTATTTGAGTTGATAGAATGGAAGGTAAATTGCGGTTTACGATTTATGACGCATTAAAAAAAACTACTTACTAGATCTCGTTCAACAATTTTCGCTGGAAGTTTACATGGTAATCACACATTTTACGCCTTTGGAAGTGTCTCTCGCGCAAACTATACCTACAGTTAAGAAAAAAATGATATTATAAACCTCAATATCATTTTCGAAGACCTATCCATAGATACCCCACATGTATGGTTTGATGAATTTTTTTTAAATTCAGTTTTAAATTATTGTTTGTTTTTCTATTTTTGTGTGTAAATGTGTAAATCTTAATACGGTTCACGGAATACATCTGCTTGCCAAGTTTCGACAGTATAGTTCTTATAGTTTCGGAAAAAAGTAGCTGTGACATACTGACGGACAGACAGACATGACAAATCCATAAGGTTTCCGTTTTTTGGCATTTGGTTAAGAACCCTAAAAATGGCAGATATTCCGCATCAAACTAAAGAAGAATTACGTAAATCCAAACTAATATTATAAATTCGAAAGTAACTCTGTCTGTCTGTCTGTCTTTCTGTCTGTCTGTCTGTCTTTGCTTCACGCCTCAACTACTGAACCGATTTGTGTGAAATTTGGTACTGACATAGTTTGGAACTTGAGAAAAGATATAGGATAGGTTTTATTACAAAAAAAAAAAAAAAAATAGCGCCATCTATTGGTGAAGAGTCGGCATCAATTCAGTACTGAAAATTCATCGGAAAAATGTAAATAAATAGTAAAAAGGTATGAAAATATAATATAATACAACTTTTAGTACAAAGAAAATGCTCTAACGGAGTATAGATAATTCTATTAGTACTATATGTCGAGTTGGTGATCGCGCAATGGTGTCGATCGTTACACGAGTTCGGTTCATGTTATTGTTTTAATTCATCGGAAAAAAGTAAATAAATAGTAAAAAGGTATAAAAAAAATAATATCAATATAATAAAACATTTAGTACAAAGAAAATGCCCGAACGGAGTATAGATAAATAATCCGAGTTGTCACTATGCTCGATAGATGGCGTTGGGATCGAAATAGAGATCTCGCGAGATCGGGAACTATGTGGGTAAAACCAAAAATCTGCCGGAAGTCACTATTCCACGCGAACGAAGTCGCGGGCAAAAGCTAGTCGGTTCATAAATCTCAGCGTAATGGGTAAAAAAGTGCGCTTGTGCTAAAAGGGCGCACCTTTTACCTACATACGCTTCCTAAAAACGAGCTTGTACGCGCGTATTAAATGCTAGTCGTCTGAAATTGTTCTTTATGTTCATGCCAGGACACATTTGAACAGTATGAGTCTAGCTAGGCTGGCTAAGATTTAAAACAAAGTGACAAAGACAGTTACATCGTCCACATAAACAAACATTTTCATACAAAAATGTCCATAAAATTAAAACTACTAGGCCAAACTATACAAAATTTTTATGGGACCAAATGGCAACTATTTCGCATCAAACTAAATAAGAATCACGTAAATCGGATCATAAATCTCTGAGTAATCGGTGTACATACATAAAAAAAAATACCGGTGAACTTGAGAACCTCCTCCTTTTGAAGTCGGTTAAAAAGAGCAGTCAGAGCCTTTTATGGGTTAGGTAGTCGCGAATCTTTGCGATCTTTGTTTAAAGAAGTAAATATACTAACGGTGCCATCTGAGTATATATATCAGAATATATTGTATGTTAGAAAAAATATTAATAACTATAGAAAAAAAAGTGAACTGCATAACATTAATACTAGGAATAAAGACAAACTTGCAATACCAGGCTTTAGAGTCAGCAAAACGAATAAATCATTTTTAGGAAATTGTATTAGGTTTTATAACAAGCTTCCTACTCATATTACTGATCTGCCGGTCACAAGTTTCAAGACACATATTAAATGGCTAGGGGTTATTATACCACTAAAGAGTACATCGATGACAAAGACGCCTGGCGCTCACCACCTACCTGCACATTGCTCGCTGGAGATCTTGTAGCCATATAGACATGACTAATTTGTTGAGTTATGTGAACTATCTGTGACTATCTGTAATATGATTGCTAACATATACTAAATTTAAATTTATTGACTCTGTCTCAAAATGAATAATGTTATTGTTTCGATGTTTTTCTTTTGTTTCCTATATATAATCTAAATTAATATTCATTCAGACAACCGATCGAGCAGATATTATGTTTGCCTACTAAATAATTACTTTAAGTGGACCAAATCCCGTGTTCATGCCCGCTTGAGTATGTTTCGCCGGACCGTCTCAACTGGACCGTGTTGAAACCGGTAGTAGATGAACCTGCTGAGTTTGTTTCGCTGGGTCTTCTCAGTTGGGGCGCATTGGATCCGGTGGTAGCACTAAAGCGCGACCGTCGTTTTAAACACAAGGTCCGTTATAATAATAATACTGAATTCATACCTTAATATAGACAGAACCATTCAGACAATATGTAGTAAGATTTAAATTTCAATACATAATATTAAAAACTTCAACTAAACATAATCTCCTTGACAATAACTTAATACAAGCTAGCTAAATGTCACTACCATTATAAAATAAATTGTATAAATGTTTTAACATTCCGTGTCCCTAAATATCTGTAATGAGTAACTAGAAATAATAACTGTATTACTACAAACATGTTCTGACTATTTACAAGCGCTTTTTTAAAGTCTACGTCAATAAAAACCTTTTTTATTTATTTATTTTTTATTTATCATATTCACACACGGCCATCTGATCCCAAACTAAGCAGAGCTTGTTCTATGGAAACCAGATAACTGATATATACTACCTACTTTACTTTTGTAAATATATATGTGGATAAAAACTCCCAGATAAACAGACATGTTCATAAACACAAATATCTGTCTTGGGTTGGATTCGAGTCTGAATCGAACCCGCGACATGCGGCGTAAAAGGAAAGAATCTATTCAATTAAAATAATACTTTTTACGCCATAGTTAAAACACCTCAATTTCCAAGTACGGAACTGTGGAGTATTTTGTTAAGACTGCAGTCAATATACAATCTGTTTAAGAGATGTTGTGGAAACCAGTGCCCATACGCATAAGCTTGATGTTAAGCGGTCACGCTTTTTGTATGAAGAAAAATCCTTTAATCATAGTACAGCTTTTCAAGAATATGTGAAACAATATGCCAAAACATTTAGACGAGCCTGTTCCGCAGCTAAATCTTTGTACACAAAAAATGTACCTAAATCTTCTACAAATATAATCAAAACTGAGACAGGTAAAACAGTAGTCGTGGTTATAACTTAGTAATAAATAACATAGATATTAAAGGCGATTTGGAAATTGCGACTGAGTTTGAAAAATATTTTTCGAATATTCCAGTCGTAATTACTAACTCTCTTTCATATTCATCTATATCTGCTGACCAGATACTCAAGAAAAGTGTAGGGTCGTGTGACACAGTTTTTGAATTTTCGGTGGTTAGCCCTAAAGATATCTTAAATGCTTTCAAGAGTATTAATATGAAAAACACAAAGGATCTGTGGGGTCTATCTGATAAGACTATATACTCGCCCCACACTTAGCTACTGTGTTAAATTGTAATTGCTGGGTTGCATCAGGTGTATTTCCTGACTTGATTAAGTATAGTAAAATCAACCTGTTTCCGTGCTGCCCACTCTTAGTAAACTATCTGAAAAGCTTATGCTTAGTCAGTTGCTCAGACAATTTAATATACACATTGTCTGTGCAAAAGTCAGCTGTAGAAATACTTTGTTGTTTTTGTGTTGCGTGGTGTATATTCCACCAGCGTGTAATTATAATGAATATATGCAGTTATTTCAAATTATGGAAACTATATGTACTAAGTATGAATCAGTGATAGTGCTGGGTGATTTTAACATGCCTTCGGCAACGGTTCAAGTTCAAAGTTATTTTGAATATTTTGCAGCGTTCTGTGAATTTCGGCAGGTAAATAACATATGTAATATTAATAATCGTTGTACAAACTTTCTGGGAGTCACACTTGACAACAGATGTAATTGGAAAGCACACGTGGCAAAGGTCTGTGATAAACTTAATAGATTTGTGTATGTTCTATATAAGCTGCGCAAAACCTCAAATCAAAAAACACTCCTAGCAGCTTACTATGGCTATGTGTTTTCGGTACTTAAGTATGGCCTGTTGATATGGGGCAACTCTACAGATATTAATAAGGCATTTATTGTACAGAAAAAGTGTGTGCGTGCAATGGTTGGATTACGACCTTACGAATCTTGTAAGCCAGTCTTTAAAGAACTGGAAATATTGACTCTTCCATCGATGTATATACTGGAACTATGTAATTTCGTTAAACAAAACCAAGAAATATTCAAAAAAGCATCAGACATTTTCCCGAGAAATGCAAGAAAGCCGGACAGATTGGTTTTAGACACTAGGCCAAAAACTACATTATTTCAAAAAAACTCTTATGCTATGTGTATTAAAGTATATAATGCAGATCCAGATGAAATCAAAAAGTTACCCAACAAACGTTTTTCTAAAGAACTGCGCAAATGGCTTTTAAAAATGAATTTTTATTCTGTAACGGATCTTTTCACCACAAAAAAATATATAATGATACTGAAATGTACTAATTATACTGTCACCTAAAAATAATTTTATTGTAAGAAAGTAAAATGTTATTAATTTATTTCAATCATGAATAATCTAATTTGTTATTTTTAATTTTATTCATCATTATTATTATTATTATTTTATTTTGTCAATTAAGATTGTTGTGTTGTTTTGTGTTTTTTTGGAATTTTTGTTTTTTATTCATACTATTTTTTATATTTTTAATTATGTCATGTCATTAATATGACAAAGTGTTATGGCTCTGTAATTTTAAATTTAAGAACTCACTGTACCACACTTTAAGACAATAAATATATTCTATTCTATTCTAAAACAAAATCGTAGTTTAGACTTAGTATTGACTACGCTATCGGAGGGTGACATAGTGGTAAAAGGATCGGATGACCCGTTGGTAGGTATTGACGTTCATCATCCCCCGCTGGATATTAAAGTAACTTTATGGTCGAATCATGATGTGAGACGTTAATAACAGCCTTTACACTTCCTGGAATTTTACTAAGTGTAATTTTTCTAGGTTGTACGAAAAATTTGGCATGTTAGACTGGGAAGCTTTGTATAAAATTAAAAATTCGGAAGAGGCGTTGAACTATTTCTATAGTATTATCAACGACGCCATTAGCGAATATACGCCTAGAAAAATCAAATATAATAAGCCTAAAACGAGTGATAGGTACACTTATCCAGAATGGTACACCTCAGATTTAATAAACGATATTAAGGTTAAATCGAAGTATCACAAAATTTATAAAACACGATCAACGTGTGATTACGAAACGTTTTCTCGGTATCGGTCATTGGTTAAACGAAAACTTATATCGACCTATGAAGCTTATCAGCGTAGGCTACAATTAAACATTAAAAATGATCCGAAATCTTTCTGGAATTACATTAGAAGTAAACAATGCAAGCGCTTCAAAAATGTAGTAAAAAAGGATGGGGTAGTATTGAACGAAGAAAATGGTGTTTTGCTTCATTTTTTCACTCCGTTTATAGCACGGAGCGCCCGGTTTTAGATCTGGTTGAAGCAGAGCGGTTGGCGGGCACGAGAGCGGGCGCAGCGCGGGTGCACGTAGGTCAACTCAGCGCACGGGAACTGCGCTCAGCGCTCAACCACCTCAAGCCCAAGCACTCAGTGGGGCCTGATGGGATACCACCGTATATCGTGAAGGATTGTCGCGAGGTGCTCTGGAAACCCTTGTTGCACGTATTTAATCTGTGCTTAAAGGAAGGCAATCCAGATCGATGGAAAATTACCAGAGTAATACCAGTCCCGAAGGGTAGTGCAAGTGATGACGTTAGTGGTTATAGGCCGGTAGCGGTGCTGTCGGCGTTCGCCAAAGTATTTGAGTCTGCATTACACGCGTGTATTTACACGCAAATCAGCTCCCAAATGACGGACGCGCAGCACGGTTTCCGGCCAGGAGGAAGTACGGGGAGTAACCTATTGTCGTTTATGACGTACCTAGCACCTGTCATTGATGCAGGAGGGCAGGTAGACTGCGCGTACTTCGATTTCCGAAGGGCGTTTGACACCGTTAATAATGATTGTCTGCTGTCTAAGATGGCGGCGCTTGGATTTACGTCGCACTTACTCAAATTCTTCGCAAGCTATCTGGGAGAACGCAGACAATACGTGGAGTATGAGGGATATAAATCCAGGCCATACTTTACTCTTTCAGGAGTTAGTCAGGGGTCTAACCTAGGGCCCCTGGAATTCATTATTATGATAAATGATCTGCCGGCAGTTGTCCAGCATGTCGACTGTCTGCAGTTTGCAGATGACCTTAAGGTGTATCTGCCGATAGTAGACGACTCGGACGCTGGACGATTGCAGGGAGACATCGACCGGATAGTGCAGTGGAGCTATGCCAACAAGCTAGGTTTTAATGTAGCTAAGTGCGGAGTAATGAGCTTTAGTCGGGCCAGGGCTCCACAGCATTATACATATAAAATGGATAGTGCGTTGATTCCACGCTTTAATTATACTCGAGACTTAGGGGTCGAAATGGTACCTGAGTTAACGTTTCGTAAGCACATTATTGACATCTGCAACAAGTCATTTAGACATTTAGGTTTCATTTTGAGAAATTGTAAGGATTTCAATAATCTTTTAGTTGTAAAGATGTTATACAACGCCCTCGTTCGGAGTCATCTCGAATTAACATCTTTTATTTGGAACCCACATGAGGCTAAATACAGCCTTATGGTAGAGAAAATTCAAAATAAATTTTCTCGATTTTTATACAACAAAGAATACGGAGTGTACCCCATGTACCCACTGATGTACCCAAGCTTGTTTGTGCTTGGTATGGTCGGATACGAGCGGCTAAGCGTGCGGCGCGATGTGGCACTAGTCATATACGTATGGCGCGTACTGCGCGGCCATCTATACCACCCAGTCGTGCTCTCGGAGCTGCGGCTGTGCGCCCCTGATGGCTACGTGGGCGCGCGCCGCCGCCCCGCTACGCTCAGGGTATCGGTAGCAAGAACGAACTTACTCAAGTTCGCCCCCGTGTCGCGTGCCATACGACTCATAAATTTAATAGCAGCGGAAATTGACATATACCACTTTAGCCTGCCAAAATTCGCAGAAGTAGCGCAAAGGTGCATTGTATGTAACTCAAATGTATAAATTTTGTATGTAATTTTAATTATAGCTTATAATATCGTTTTGGTGTATGCTGAAACTCCGACTCCAGCCGTTTAGACGTGAACAAGTAACAAACATACACACTCATAAATTTTCGCCTTTATAATATTAGTTTGATTAACTGTTGCGCCACTCGCGTCATACGAACTTTTAAAATATACCTAGTTAACAAAAATGTATTTCCCACATTAATCTTATAGAAAAAACTCAACCAAAGAAAATTCACGTTTTTAAGATTCCGCGCTCAATAGGTAAAACTGGACCCTATTAAGACTCCGCCGTCTCTCTGTCTGTCCGTCTCTCATCAGGTTCTCATGAACCGTGATAGACGGCTGTAATTTTCACAGATGATGTATTTCTGTTGCCGCTAAAACAACAATTATACCAAAAATCGGAATAAAATATATATTTAAGGGAGCTCCCATACAACAAACGTGATTGTTTTGCCGTTTTTAGGGTTCCGTAGCCAAATGGCAAAAAACGGAACCCTTATAGATTCGTCATGTCTGTCTGTCTGTCTGTCCGTCCGTATGTCACAGCCACTTTTTTCGGAAACTATAAGAGCTGTACTGTTGAAAATTGGTAAGTAGATGTATTCTGGGAACCGCATTAAGATTTTCATACAAAATTAGAAAAATAACAATCATTTTGAGGGTCCCCATACATAAAACTGAAACTCAAATAATTTTTTTTCGTCGTTCCCATACATGTGGGGTGTCTATGGATAGGTTTCTTATATAATTTTTTTCTAAACTGAATAGTTTGCGCGAGAGACACTTCCAAAGTGGTAAAATGAGTGTCCCCCCCTTGTAACGTCTAAAATAAGAGAATGATAAAACTAAAAAAAAAATACGATGTACATTACCATGCAAACTAACAACGAAAATTGGTTTGAACGAGATCTAGCAAGTAGTTTTTTTTTAATACGTCATAAACCGGAATTTGCTTTCATTTAATCAACTGAAATACTTGCTGCTACGGAACCCTTCATGTGCGAGTCCGACTCGCATTTGGCCGGTTTTATAGATAACTAGCGGTGCCCCGCGGTTTTACCTGCGTTAAACTTTATAAATTATAGCCTATGTGTTAATCTAGGGTGACACCTAACTCCATACCAATTTTTATTAAAATCGATCCAGCCGTTTAGACGTGAAGAAGTAACAAACATACGGAACCCTTCTTGCGCGAGTCCGAATTGCAATTGGCCGGTTTTCGATACTAAACATCAGACTTTGATAATAGTACAAAGTCTGAAGTTTTGGGATGGCAATAAAAACATTATTTATTCATGTATGTACCTAATGGAAATAAACAATGCATAAAAGAAAAACGCATGATAATGATATGGCGACTTGTCTTGTCATATTAATTAAACAGAGAAGTTTTTTTTCATGATACTCATTTTTTAATGGATAAAACCAAAAAAAACAACTTAAATCTTAAGTCTTTAAAAATTATTTCACTTATAGTAAGTTATATATTGAATGGGCTGCATTTTGTTAAAAATGGAGATCCCTACAAAAGTTATTATAATGTAAGGCGATTGCACCAAGGTCCCGCATGATGCAGCGTAGTGCGTGTTCTAACGTTGCTTGTAAGTATCTCCGTTTTTATACAAAACACGCACAGTCCAACACACTGAACATGCATCTGCATGGACGCGCGTGGATGCAGTTTCAGTGTATTGGACTGTGAGTGTTTTCTATACAAACGGAGATACTTACAAGCAACGTTAGAACACGCACTCACGCACTACGCTGTATCATGCGGGGCAGTGTGCCAATCGCCTAACCTAAGGTTATGCCAAAGTTCGCCCATAAAAGTCATTAACAGCGTGCGGAGCGAAAAAATATTGATGTTACATCAGATAATGTATCTACTTAGTAAGTGTTTATAGTACTTACCTATCATTACTCACAAAAAATCTGTGAGGTATATATCTAACTATTGTAATCTAACTACTTACAATAACAGTTTTTGTTCAATTTAGTCAATCATAGCCGTGTTATGATTGACTAATTTGAACAAAAACTCGTTATTGTGAGTTAACCAAACGGAAGATGATGACTTTAGTGTAAGGACTTGATGTATTTTATTAGTAACTAGCTGTGTCCCGCGGTTTTACCCGCGATAAATTATAGCTTATGTGTTATTCGGATCTATAAACTAAATAAATAAATAAATACATATCTCGGGGCAACTAACATACAGGAAGCCGCTGGATGCGGGCAGCGCAGGACCGGCTATTGTGGAGATTCTTGGGGGAAGCCTTTGCCCAGCAGTGGACGTGTTTCGGCTGATATGATGATGATAGTATCTAATATGCTTCAAAATACTACTACATTATACATACTACATTATACTACATACTACTATTATTATCTATACAAGAATACACCCAGACACAGAACAAATAATTGTGCTCTACACAAATATTTGTCCAAGTATCATCAAAATCCGTTCGGTAGTCTTGCGTGAAAGAGTAAAAAACATCCATACTAAAAACTTTAGCATTTATAATATTAGTATGACGTGTTATTAGATTAAGAAGTACTTTATTTCTCATAAGAATTACAATAAATTCACTTACTAAGAAAATATACATAACTAAACATTAAAATTATGAGCATACAGAGCTATTGTTCAAAGTGGATGCGGCATCTATGGTATCAGGCAGATAAAATACTATTGCACAAAAATGTTTAGAGTTAAGGTTTCTATACGCATATATATGCGTATATATATATATATATATATATATATTTACATATTGTATATATACAATTTTAGAAGTTTTTTGAACCTTGACATGGTGTTAGCCTATTTTATGGGTATTGGTAATTTATTGTACATTTTCACGCCTTCAAATTCAATGTTCTTTTTACCGTAGTTTGTTCTAGGTGGACGTGTTATTAAGTAATTTGAATTTCTAAATTTAAGTATTTGATATGTTCGCTTTTTGGCGAAGCTTAGACTAGTATGTATATCCTTGTTGAGAATTTTATGTATTAGTATACATGTATAAGGGCAGGTCAGAAGTACCCTAAACCGGCGAGCATGTATGAAGAATATAATGACAGTAATCGAGGCAAAGGACGTGTGCAAAGATCGTGACAAATGGAAATCGGTTGTCTCTGCCTACCCCTCTGGGAAACAGGCGTGAGTCTATGTATGTATGTAGTATACATGTATAATATGTTTCTCATTCTTTCGCATTATAATATTAGTGTGATGTGTTATTCGGATATATTATAAGCTATATTACTACAAAGTTTCATCAAAATCCGTTCGGAAGATTTGCGTGAAAGAGTAACAAACATCCATACACCCATACTCACAAACTTTCGCATTTATAAAATAGTGTGATGTGTTTGTTATTCGGATATAAGCTATATTACCTACTACAAAGTATCATCAAAATTCGTTCGGTCTACCGAACGAATTTTGATGATGATGCTCTAGCGTGAAATAGTAAGAAATCATCAATACATCCATACTAACAAACTTTTTAGCATTCATAACATTAGTATAATAATTGACGACGAATAGCGATGTCGACGAATTTTTTGACGCATAAGCTCATTGGTTAGACTTTTTATTTATGTTTGTATTTATTTTATTTTATTTATGTTTCTTTAGTTGATAAGTTAGGTTATTTCAATAATAATTCATTCAAATAATTATAATATTTATGTTTGTATGTAAATAAAAGCACCAGTATAATAATTTTAAATGTAGGTATATGTGTATACTAAATTTATCTTTCTATCTACCTACTCACGCGTAGCCAGGGTGGCTAATGTTAATTAAAGCGACAGAAAGTATTTGCATATAATAATGAAAATAGTCATGAAATGTCGTCATTATTATATTGCGAACAAAATTTTATTCTAACATGTCAGTATGATAATAAAAACGTCAAGCGGAACACATGATTGATAATAGTTAAACAATTATTTATGCTATATTATGATACAATTGAACTTGTAAATACATACTTGTAAAATACTTAGTTTAATTGTATTTTATCTATGCTATTATTCACACCGGCCGATCCTAAACTAAGCAGAGCTTGTATCATGGGAACCAGATACCTGATATACCTACTACATATACTACCTACTATTATTTTGTAAATATATAACAATAGATAATTACACCCAGTCTCAAGACAAAATGACATGTTCATGCACGCACATATCTGTCCTCGGTGGGAATAATTTTCACGACCTCATGAAATTATACAGGAATAATAATTTAAAATAACGGCGGGAACCCTACCCTAGCTAACCTGCGGTTTTTTTAGCTACCTTGATGGACAACTCGGAGAAGAAAGCTAGAAACTCCGGGGTTCGTTTTTCGTCTTATTTAGCTCCTCTATTTTTTTGTTTTTGTCCGCTTCTAATACCTAGACATTTTGACTGGCTGGTATGTGAACTAATGCACGCGCAGGACCGTTGTCATCTAGTTCATCAAAATAATTGTAAGGTAGTGAACAATAACATTAATTTAAGTCAAGCAAGAATAATCTCTTGCTAGACGAACAAACGATTTGAATTAATCTATACTAATATTATAAAGAGGTAACGTTTGTGAGTTTGTGACGTTGTAAGGGGTAATCTCTGGATCGACTAAACCGATTTTCAAAATTATGTCACCAATAGAAAGCTACGTTATTGTGGAGTGTCATAGGATATGATTTATCATCATAATTTTTATTTAACCTGAAGTATTACACGGGAAAAACGGGCAGGGACGAACATATTTATAACGCGGAACGAAGTCCGCGGGCACTGCTAGTAGGATACATTTGCAGCTTTGCCTATTCAAGAAAATTGAATATACTTACACAAATTGAATGCAAATCTGTAAATCGTGTAATAAAGACATGTCCGGGTACCTATGTTTGCTTGATGGATGTAACCTCTAAATTGCGACTAGAGGTATATTTAAATGTGTATTTGGCTGAAAGAGCAACTTTTCTAAACTAACCAAGTAGCTTTTTGATTACACGGGAGAAATGTCTAGATTGGACAGATATGTTATGTCTAATTCCAAGTCTTTGTAGATGGATTGAGAACGTAAACTTACCCATTTTTTTATTTATATTCTATCTTAACATTCTAGATGTACACATGTTCAGGTACAGATGAGAATTGTAAATTAGATCTGTGTATTTACTTAATATATATATATTATTATCATTATTTAAGAAAGCTCCAATGCACTTAGATGGCCGCTGATGTATTAGTAGGGAACCTGCCTTCTGATCCAAAGGTTGCAGGTTTGAATATCGCACGAGACAAATATTTGTGTTGATGAACATGTGGTGTATTCTGTGTATAGTATGAACATATATCTCAAGGTCCTCAGCTCTGCAGTACCTACCCAGTCTCGCCAAGTTGGTCTAAGTTGTGCGCCATGAGAAGTAAGGGAAATAAACCTTTTTTTTTATCTCGTATAGTTATAATACTCATCTCCTTTTTTGTAAAGATAGTTTCCTTTTTTTGTAAGTATGCTGTTTTTTTAAATACCTAACTACTCCTAAAATAATATATTTACTAAAAAAGAGATGAGGTAACTTGGTCTAGGAGTACTTAAGGTACAAAATATTCTTAAAAAATAAAAATGCTATTTCAGAGATCTATAAGATATTTATTACGCCCACAATTTAAACATCTATTATAAAGAAAATAAAAAACAATGAAAATTACGTTTTATCTCTCAAAATAACAAAAATAAACATAAATGGGAATTACGTACTCTTACAAGTACTATTGGGTAAGAGTACGCGCCTACGTCGATAAGAGTACGCGGGTCATCAATAATTTTCATTTATATTGCAGAGGCGGCAAAAAAAATCTCTGATATGTCGTACATACAAGCCTCGTGCCACCATTTGGAGTATTTTGAGTATCCTATCCAGTCTTCTGCGTGTTCTATGTAGATTTCAGTAAATGCTGGGCATCTCCAACTCTTTTCTTTTTGGACGTTTTATTTGGCACTTTAAAAGATTTTTTGGTCCATTTAGGAAAAGATTTCGAGGCTAGTTTTTGAACATTCTTTGGTATATTCTTTAATACATTACTTCGTACTTTCTTTGAAGCTGAAGACTCCTCGAGGGCCAGCTTGTATGGAGACCCACTCAAAAAATCTGAATTAGCTCTTTTGCGGTTAGATCTTGAAATATTTTCCGCTCGTGGTAATATCTTCAGGGGTATGTGAGGTGATTCGATGCTTTGAATGGGAAGGCAAGCAAGTTGTAGGTAGGTTATGGCTCTTTCTTACTCAATCAACGGCTGTACAGAATACATCATGTGCTGAGCATGAGGGCTGCGGAGAAAATCTGAGAGCATTACTCTCAAAGACAACATTTTGTACCAAATCAGTCGGTTGAGAAATCCGTGGTTTATTAGAATCTGCCAAAAGTACTGACGCCAGCACATCAAGCTATCCCAATCTGTCAAATTTCTCCAATTGAAAGTGAACCTTAAGCTTTTGAGATAAAGTTGAAAATCTATAAAAGAAATGTGACAGATTGGGGTAGTTTGATGTGCTGGTGTCTGTACAATTTCAACCAGGTGGTCGGCTGACTGGGCAATCTATTACTCAAAGAGACGATCTCTTCACTTTCTTCCTTCAGTGGCTTCATGCATCCCCAAAGATTTCTCAACTGCCCTCTTTGATGCACCTGCCTCGACGAGTGTTTTAGCATTGAGCCACTTTAGTGGTGTACAAAAACTTCTTTCGGTTTTTCTTTAACGTCTAGACACCCTGTGCACAAAATGAAATAATAATATTAAAATATGTACGAATACAAAGAAATTCAGTAACAAAAAAAAAACTTTATAATTAATTGCGTGAGTACTCGCGTACTCTTAAACGATACATAACTGCGTACTCATACACGCTCTAGCCAAATATTAAACGAACTGAATTCAGCGCTGTCTCTCGGCGTTGACTGAAATCACGCTCGCGGCACGAGTTGGTTATCGTCTTTGGAAACTTAAATGTTTACTTCGTTTTAAAAAAACGATTGCATTCTTGTCTCAAAGATACTTTCAAAACAGTAAAAATATTTAAGATTTTAGGCAAATATCATTAAACTTACCTGATTCCTGTGTTTTCGTCCGGATTTGATATCTTTTTCGCACAGCACTTCTCACCACGTTTGACATCAAAATACAACTGAGGTTAGCCGCGTATCGGAAACAACTTCACGGCTTTTGATGTTGCGTACTCTTATCGGGTGCGTACTCCTAGACCAGGTTACCCTACCTATTTTTATATCCATGAGTGATGGAGATAGCTAATCAAGCGGACCGACCACTTATCTAATAAAAACAGATCCACTAAACACTTATTAATAAACCCCAATAATATTTAATAAAATCTTATAAGTGTTTACAATAATTGAATATCCTCGCCTTATAATTAAGAATAACAAGTTCTTAATATAATGTCTAAGTGTATGAATTATAGTTATATTTTATTTTTGTCACTAAGATATTACAAAGTACTTATGATAATACCATCCTCTTTAACATTCAAAACAACTAGTAATTTTGTCGAAATTTTTGGTTGTAAATATTTTATAACAAAAATATATTTTTATATAGTTTTTGTTAATAATATTAAAAATAAATGTTTCATAAGATCCCACCTTCGGAAGGATCCCACTAATGGATCTCATGAAACGTTTATTTTTAAATATCGAATAAGATGTAGTATACATGAATAGACAACACGCTAGATCCCATTCTTTACGACAAACGGTCGCAAAATACGAGGTGATGGAATGTCTACGACACCCATCATACTCTCCGGACCTTGCACCAATAGATTACAATATTTTACTGAATTTCGGTTAAGGAAAAAATCAAAGTCCATGATGCAGTCTAATCCTTTTCAAATATTTAATAGGCTCTCACTCTCCAACTCTTCAGATATGGAATCAATGAATTACCTATGAAATGGCTTGAATAATAATTTTTCAATTTATTAACTTTTCCA
Organism: Pseudoips prasinana; assembly: GCA_951640165.1. Lineage (NCBI taxonomy): Eukaryota > Metazoa > Arthropoda > Insecta > Lepidoptera > Nolidae > Pseudoips > Pseudoips prasinana. The sequence goes on along the minus strand of OX621243.1, from coordinate 30,635,992 downwards.
TCATCATTATATCAGCGGCCACCCCAAAGATTTGTACCATTACCGATATTGCACTATCCGCATCCAGCGAGCTCCAGCGACCCTCACAATATCATCGTTCCATCTTGTAGGGAGCCTGCCCAAGCTGCGTATTACGGTTCGTGGTCACCACCTGAGAATCTTTCTGCCACAGCGGCCGTCGGTTGTACAAGCTATGTGCCCTGCCCACTTCCATATAACACGCAAATTACATTATGTAATATTAAACCGTCATTACGAATGAGTTTTACATAAATATCGGTCGTTTGCAGACACTTTAATTTGTGAAGCTAATTAAGTACAGGTTAAGTAGTACCTAACTACTTTATTTTATTTATAACCGCTGTAAATGAAATAAGGATGTCAGCTAATTAAAAGTAGATTAAACTACAATTTCTAGATAAAATCTATCGGCCAAGTAGTCGATAGATTTGATCTACAAATTATAGTGTTGTAGTGCCTATTGTGTGGAGGACAATCTAGAGCCCTTCCAGGGTACGGGTCCTGACCATCTGGGAAATGGCACAAAAGAGGAGCACCGGAGCAACATATCCGCGTTCCCGGGGTTCCCCCCATCAGTCGCCAAGAGAAGTCCACGCAGTCGCAATTCGCAGACACTTTTTGTGGGTGGCATGCGTAGGCATTCCTCCTGCCTTATCAAAAAAGAAGTGCCTATTGCGTACCATTCTTAATTTACCGGGCCGAGAATATTATGTTTTTAATGTTGTCTAAGACCGACATACGAGCTACCTCTACTACAAATTGCGGGTTATGTCACTATCAGTGACAGCCGGGAAATGTCAATTATTTACAATATTTTACACATTTGACATTTGTCTGACGGCATAGAATATCGCCAACCTATCTCATCCCGTTCATAGAAGTCGTCCCCAGAGAATATCTCTTAGAGAACGGGCAGCAAGTCTCTCTGTGTACTATAACCATCATACTGCGATCGCCAACCCGCCTGCCAAGCGTGGCAATTTTGGAATATCCCTCCAAATGATGAACACCACTCCATTGTGATTTTTTTCGGTGAGGCCTTTGTCCATTAGTGGACGTCATTCAGCTGACATGATGATGATGATGATGATGAAGATGATGACATTGGACGTATGGTATTATTAATGCCGAACTAGAAATGTAAAACTAGCTATTATATTAAAGTACTCTGGTAATAAGGGGTTAATTAATTAGAGATGTCATTAAGTTAGAGTTTCACTTTTTTATCTCTTTCTGGGTGGGGTAGGGGTTTCTTTACGGTTGGGTATATTCTTTTGTTTTTCTAATCTCGTCGCATTGTGGATGCAGTGCTTTACAAATGTACTTGTTATTTTATTCTTTCTTCCCTAAGACGGCGTAGTAGCTGTAAGCTGCGCGTACTACCTGAAAAATAGATTTGTATTATGTACTGCCATATTAGCGTGGTTGGTAGGTACTTGCCATTGGTCCAGAGGATGTCTGTTCGTCCTAAATGTATATAAGTTTGTATAATAGGTATATATATAAGCAATTAAGTATATAAGTTTGTATTTCCAATAGAAAAGTAGTATATGTTCCTAATATGTCAGTTGTCTGGTTTCCATAGCACAAGCTCTGCTTAGTTTGGGATCAGATGGGCGTGTGTGAATAATTTCCCAGGATATTTTTATTATTATCGAAGGACATATCTATGACTGGCCTACAACAGTTGTTGCACTTATTGGCTAAGAGAAATCCAATATGCGCACTGGTTTTAAATGGCTTTAAAGGAAAATTATGTCCAATAGCATTCTGTTTCTAGTAAATTAGGCAGCCATCATAACATAGATATCGTCTTTTGTGGACATTAAATACTTAGTTATTAAACGAAGTACGGACGCCAACACATCAAGCTACCCCAATCTGTCAAATTTCCCCAAATGAAAGTGAACCTTATGCTTTTGTGATGAAGTTGAAAATCTATAAAATAAATTTGACCAATTGGGGTGGCTGGATGTGCTGGCGTCTGTACATTTTAAAAGAATTCGTACCCAAAGGCTACCAATGAACCCTATTACTCAACCCCCGCTGTCCGTCCATCCATGGGTTGCTAATCAAGCACCGTGATAGGTAGACATTTGAATATTTCATAGAGTTAATATTTTTTATGACGTTATTACAACATATAATAAAAAATACACAAATTGTCTCTAAATAGGACGACCTTTCGTGTGCGAAACGCACTTGACCGATTTTATCTAGTCAATAAATAAGCATACGGCCGATCCAATGTTAAGTGGTTACCGTAGCTTATGCCGCGTTCTATAGCGATATTTGGTGACATTGCTTTCCTCTATGTCCATAACTTAATAATCTATTGTGACTTCACAGTCTATTCTGTCAGGTGGAAATACTTTCCTAGTCTTGCTGTTAATAGAGTATTATATACCGCTCTTTTTGTGTTGATTTATCCTTTTTTATATTTTTATTATTTTTTTTGTCATAGCGCTACGCAATTGCCTAATTGTGTTAGAGTTGTTAAAGCCAACCGTTAATTTATATCTGAAACCTACTGAGGTTTCAGATATAAATTAACGGCTGTTGTCTAATAATTACAACCGGGACCGTCAGATTCTCGTACTATTTTAATACTTTTGTTTGTATACGTATATACGGGCATAGTATGTATTAAAATTGTACGAGAATCTGACGGTCCCGGTCGGACGGTCTTCTTGTGTGAAAATTATAGCAATTGATATATTTTATTATGAGAATCATCCTTATATTTTCATGTGATAACCATGTACAAATCAATTCCAGTATGTTACTGGTACCTGTTTGTGCAAAACTGATTTCGTATTTATTGATTCGTAATTTCGCATTGTCACTTAAGAAGGTCAGAAGTCTAAACAACGCGACACAAAAATAACAAGTTTTGCATTGTGCGAGTTTGTTCATTTACATATAATACCTATTCGACTAATACTATAATAATAATAATATCTAGGGACAATGTCACACAGATCATCCTAGCCCCAAACTAAGCAAAGCTTGTACTATGGGTACCAGGCGACGATATACATACTTATATAGATAGATACATACTTAAATACATAGAAAAAATCCATGACTCAGAAACAAATATTCGTGCTCATCACACAAATATTTGCACTTACCGGGATTCGTACCACCAGCTTCGTAGGCAGGAGCACTACCAACTAGGCTACGGTGACCGTCATAAAAATAACTGATGACCATTATAAAAATAATAAAGAAAATTCTTGGGACAACCAACACTCTTCCATCTGTTCCCAAACTAGGCAGAGCCTGTACTATGGCCTGACAACTGATGACCGTTCTTATATATTTCTAAATAATAAATAGGATATTATAGATAAATTACACCCAGAAATATAAGAAATAATCGTGCTCACCACACAAAGATTTGTCTTGTGTGGGAATTGAACCCACGGCCTCTGGCTAAATAGGCACGGTTACTACCCCTTAAACTATTGGAAATTCTAGTATAGAAATCCGGAAAAATTACTGTCTTATATATTCCCCGGTTTAGTATTACTGGTATCTTCTAACAATGGTTTCAAATATTTGAGAGATTGTTTCAGTTATGCGTTGATAAACAAACTCCACTCTCTGGTTTTAACAATAGATATACTTATAAATGCCGATAAGTTGGAAAACTGTTGTCTCATTCGCTCGAATATTACCCATTAAATGACGGTTTCGGGGACAACTTCATTAAGATTTCTCAAGTACTTCCGTTTAAATTTTATCGCTACAGTTTGAACACGGGCCTTAGAATGAAGTAATAAAATAATAAAATAAAAATAAAAACATTAATTATAATGTACAATGGGCGCATAAAGCGATTTCTTCCAGATAACCTTTGGATGGATAGGAATGAAATGTGTAAAAATGCCGGGGATGGTGCAACAAAGGACTTAAGGATTAAAAAAAAAACCTGGTACCAATTCATCATGTTGAATGCGAGTAAATAAATGCATGCATCTCTCGGCCCTGTTCAGCAAGGTGCAAGTTGCAAGAAGTACCTATTAAACTATGGCCTCGTATGATGTAGGACACTAAAAGTTATCTTGCCTGTATAAATGAAGGCAAATCGAGTTTGTGAAAGGGTCCGGCCCGCAGGGACTGTTGACGCATCATGCCTGCTCCGAGTAACACCAGGTGGCGTCGCATGCGAGGACTGAGGCACCAGGATGCTGCGCCAAACGGGCCTTGACCCATGCCGACTGAACTCTGGGATTGGAATTTATTAAATTATTAAAATTAAATACACTATTTAAGTCACTACAGGGCTTATACTTTCCATAGCATGACTAGGTTAAGATTCATCATCATTGTCATGTCATCAGAAAGACCTCCACTCCTGGACAAAGGATCAACGCAATGGTGAATGGACTTGCGCGACACGCAACTAGCATATTCCTGGAACCCATGCGTGATCGTCGGTCTACTTTGTGGAAGCGCTGCTTACGCTTCATCTTCTGGTTGTGGTCGCCACTCAACTTTTTGCCCCAGCGGCAGTGGCGGCAGTGAGAAACATAGCTCGTTAAACTGACTTCTGCGAGCTGTGTGCTTTTTTTCTTATTCTTATCCTTTATTGCACACAGAAAATATACATTTTATACAAGTGTATTTGTACATTAATGTGCAAAGGTGAGCTTGACTCATTGATGGGTCTTCTTCCAGCAATCCACTGAGAGACGGAGATTTGTAAAATAGGGGTAAAAACAGTGTACACCAGAAAGGAAGTCTGGGATAGAGAGATGAATTTTGTGAGGATTAGATGAGCTTTGTGATGATGAGATGTTTTGAGCTGAAATTGTCTTGTACACTGTACACTATTCAATCCGGCCGGCTGGTGATGCATAGTGAACAGTTTTATAATACACACACCAACGGTGCTAGCGGACGATGCGAGCGGAGAGCTAAAACAAATGACGCAGGCGGCGCGGCGGCGTGAAAACGGAATAAAGACGTGCTACCAATCGTAACGCGGTAAGGCGGTAAGAAAATTCTCTATCAGTTGGTTGAGCCTATTGAATATCAGAAGAGCCATTTAAATACGTACATTTGTAGAACAAAATTCGCTTCTTGCCGTAGCTTAAATTTATGTACAAGAAAAATAATGACATATACGAGTAATTACGTGTTCATTGTGAATTTGAAAGTGATTTTAGATGAGAACCTTCTAGGATATAGTTCTAGGATATAATTGAGTCATTATGAATTATGGTATACGAACATTCAGTAGTACCTATGATTTGACGTATACTATCTAATACTTAGTACGAACCTCATTAGAAACAGCGTCTCCATAACGACAGAATAAAAAGAGTTGTGTTAATGTTGCACACATATATTGTAGAAGAGATGTCAGTTGCATGACACTCATTTGCTCCTGAAATGAAATAAAAGTATTTGACTCTATAAGGAAAATACAAAAAAGCAGACGGTTAACTAGAAATCGAAGTTTCTCCAAATGTTTTTCCCTCCTTGAGGTAAGAACAACTCTAAATTATGACACAGGGATGTTTTGCCATTTAAGACATTACTTACTTACTTATCGTGTGGGCAGTGGTTACCCTAGTGTCAGAGTTGTTAAAGCCGCCCATTATGCCTCTGATATGGCTTAACGACTGTTGCCTAATGGCTACGGCCGGGAACGACAGCTTAACGTGCCTTCCGAAACACGGAGACGCTCAGAAATTTAACCAATTTGGCGCTCACCCATCTATGGACTGACCGCGACCTACTTGCTTGACCTCGCCAATCACTTACGGACAGGAGAGCATCTGGCTATGAGCGCCTCATTTAAGACATTTATCTCTACTTTTTAATTTTAGATTTCTATTAATATAAATAAATAAATATCCGTGACATACCACAAAGCTATGGAGACTAGACAACGGATAGAAATGATTAACGTTTTATTTTTGTAAATTTGTACGTTCTTATGTCAGCCGAATGACAGCCCCTACTGGACAAAGGGCTCCCCAAAAACTACCACAATAGAGTTGTGTCTATCATTTGGAAGGATATGATATGACGCTCGCAGGTTGATGGTCATAGTTCACAGAAAAACGCTGTTGCCCGTTCTCTGCTAGTTATTCCATCGGGGCGATTTCCACACGTACCCCGGGATGAGATGGGGTGATGATATTCTTCGCCACCACCAACAGCGAGACAATTTACAAGAGGTAATTATTTATATATAAATATATATGTGGGAGAAATTAAGTAAAATGATTGTTAACGTACTAGTAACGCCATCTATTAGCGTTTGGAAAACACTACTCACTGAGTCAGTAGTTCGAGTCGAGGTTGTCTATGAACTGTCGCATGTGACGTTTGACGTCTGTCAGTTGTCTAAGGCTGAGATCTATAGAGCGTACTTAGACTTTGCTCAGACTTTACTTAGGCAGAAGTTAATGCATGTAACGAAATTACAATTGGTGTTTTGACTTTGTCTGTCTTAGCTTATGCTAAGCTTAATCTTGACTTCAAAAAGTCTATAAATACCAAATCAAACTATAAGCTTAGCATACATTTAGCAAAGTTTTACGTAAGTAAAGTTTGAGCAAAGTCTAAGTACGCTCTATAGATCTCAGCCTAAGTGACTAAGCTCGACCGCGCTGAGTGTGCGCACTGATTCTTTTAACTACGTGCATGATGGCGGACACCGACGATGTTTCGGAGTTAAATCCGTCAGAATCTCCGACATATATTTAGCCTGACGCCCGTATAAGTGGTTGATCCTAGTTCTTGTATGCGCTAAAACTCACAATCTCTTTGGTGCAGTTTTTCACGCCAGCTCATCACGTATGCAATCCTTGTTTATTTAATTAATCTATAACTTACATATTTAAGTCTAACAGCAACGGAACACAGCGTCAATGTGGCAACAAAAAAGTACACTCCAATTATGTTTTGTAATAACTTGTCTAGTTTTTTAATTGATCTGAAAATAAATTACTGTTATTAACTTATATACAAGGTGTAACATAAATAGTGGCTTAACTTAAAAAGCTTTAACACTAAAAAGTATAGTGACATGCAAAATACGACTAGAAGAAAAATAACCTTATACAAGATGTACAAGATTTACATGAGGAGCCAAACTTTTTACGAAATTCGTAAACCTGAACGAATTTGACGGTCACCGTAGCCTAGTTGGTAGTGCTCCTGCCTACGAAGCTGGTGGTACTGGGTTCGAATCCCGGTAAGTGCAAATATTTGTGTGATAAGCACGAATATTTGTTTCTGAGTCACGGATGTTTTCTATGTATTTAAGTATTTATCTATCTACATAAGTATGTATATCGTTGCCTGGTACCCATAGTACAAGCTTTGCTTAGTTTGGGGCTAGGATGATCTGTGTGACATTGTCCCGAGATATTATAATATTATTATAATATGCTTATTATAATTATTGGAGGCAATATATAAATCTCATCATCATCATCATATCGTCCACTGCTAGATATAGCCTCCAAAGTATTCTATAGCGTTACCATTTGCAGGAACTTGCTATAGTCACATTACACAGATGGCGCTGCTGTCCGACTACCTGGTGTATCCCTTAGTCGCTTTTTACTACACCCACGGGATGGTATGAGGTAGCCCTGTTTGTCTTTCTGGGCCGGAAACCACACGCACATATTATTATATAAATCTAATATAATAATTTTAACTGATTACACGTTAAACTGTCGTTAAAGGTGCAGTTAATGTATTTATTATCTTTCAATAAATAAAATAAAATAAATAAATAAAAAAGGTTTTTATTCACGTAGACTTTAAAAAAGCGCTTGTAAATAGTCAAAGTTTGTAGTAATATAGTTGTATACATTATTATTTCTAGTAACATAGATATTTAGGTACACATTATATGAAAACATTTATAAAATTTATTTTATTATAGCATTGATATTTAGCTAGCTCGTATCAAGTTATTGTCAAGAGATTATGTTTAATTATCTAGTTTAGGTCTAATATTTTTACTACATACTGTCAATGGTTCTGTCTATATTAAGGTATTATTATTATGACGGACCTTGTGTTAATAACGACGGTCGCGCTTTAATGCTACCACCGGATCCAATGCGCCCCAAATTCCAATTTCAAAATTCCAATGATACGCACAATAAAAATAAAAAGAAAGGATAAAACTTTAAGGAAGGAAAGGAAATAAAATCTTTGACTGCACCTGTGACTGTGTGGTTAATGTAGTTGCCTCTTTACCACTGAGGCGCCCTACCGTGTTTCGGTTTTGATCACAACTATTTGCGTGACTCATAAATAGTTGTATGTAGTTTGGGTCTTTGTTTCCGTTAATTGCATGGTAGTATATCCAGCCCATATAAATAAATCCATTTATTTCCCTAGCACCGTCTCACGGCTAAAATTAATCAATTATTATCCATGTTTCGTGGGTTCAATTGCCGCCTACACTCAAATGTATACAACTATAAACATTAGCTTTAAATAAGTTATGTAAAAAAAAATATACATATTTTTGTCAACTATCAAAGATTTTTGAAGACATCGCTTGCATTAGCAAAAAACTGTACCGTGAGGTACTCCCAATACCTAGGTATATGTATATATTATTTTCATTTTAATCTGGGATGTGTAAACATTAAACTTTGCTCAATTAAATTACGACTAAAACGAAATAATTAATAATATATTGGCATCCGGGAAGACCAAAGCCAATGGCGTTATTAGGTACGGAATACGTACCTACTAATGTAAAACACAGTAAAATTCATTACAAATAATAAAAATGGTTCAGTCAACATACTTACTTAACAAGGACAATATGGGAACGATGGCAATTTATAATTCGGAAATGAGCCCGGGCGTCTCTCTTCTTAGAATATTTGCAGTGATTTCCTTTTCCCCCAATTCTTGAACTATACTCTCTCAGTAAAGAAAACTGACCACACGCGAATATCATCACGCCCACAGCCGTCAAATCGAAAGCTATATGAACGCACACACAATAAACAGCGGCCATAAATTCACATAATACTGTTACAATATACCCAAAAACGTTTATGTCGTCAATGGGCGCCCAACCTGGTAAAATGTGTGGATATCCCAAACACTCCAGCCCTCTAACCTTGCATAGAAAATGTTCAGCAAAAGGAGATAAAATAAATATCACTAATGTGAAACTATACATTTTAGTCAGGATATTTGAAGTTGTTTTAAATTTATTAGTGTAATTTTTGATGTGGTCGAAGAAATCATTGCTCTCATCATCGTCAGAATCATATTCTGCGGGAGATATAAAATTGCCGTTCAATTCATCATTCTCTAGACGCACAATTTGGTTGAGAAGGAATCGCCAATCGTTATGATAATAACGTAAGGATATTAGCTTGAAAAGTCCCATGCCGCAGAAGGAGAGGACGCTAAAGCATTCGAAAAGCTTGCTGGGATCGTTTTTCGCCAGGTACAATGCAATGATTTGTAAGCAGAAAGTGAAAAAGAAGCAGAATGTAGCAACGGTGGCTGGCCAGCGAACTTTATGCATTGTTAAGTATGAAGAAAATCCAGCCTTGTGAATCAAACGGCATAATAATGGCACGAGCTTGTCCATCTCTGCAGATTTTTTTGTTGAAACGAGTGAAGGTTGGCCTTTTTTCTGCAATGCAGACAACATGTTTTTAATATGTATAACTTTCGATGTATTTAGAATGACTTCATTTATTTTACCAGCTAACTGAATATAGTAAAAAAATATTTACCTCTAACGACATATCGCAAGGCAATATTCCTACTAATTGTCATGACAAATCACTGATTACGAGTTATATACATAAAACTTTCAGCCACTTATAATGTCCATGTTGCGGTAAAACTAGTCGACTCCAACAATACGGAAAATATGTATGTATTTATTATGTGTATTTTTAAATACTGTTATATGAATTTTACTAAGGGTCAATAATGCAGCTGCAAATTAACATATGTAATAATAATATCCTGGGATATTATTCACACACGGCCATCTGATCCCAAAATAAGCAGAGCTTGTACTATGGAAACCAGATAACTGAAATACTACATACAATATACTACTTTCCTTTTGTAAATACATACTTATATTGATAATTACACCCTGACTCAGAACAAACAGAAATGTTCATGCACCCAAACATCTATCCTAGGTGGAAATCGAGTCCACTACCACCGGCGTGAAAAGCACTTGCCAACCACGCCAACAGGCCCGTCAAATGTGTCTGTATAGTATTAAAACCGTTCAATTGAACTCGAGTAGCTTCTTTCTTACTGGTGTCTTTTCATACAGGGTGTTGTAAAACTTAATATTCAACTTACGAGAGCTGTTATATGCCGAGCCACTATGTCCAGCTTAAGCTTGATCTCACATGCTTCCATATATCGATGGGCGCTTTGATACCAGTTATTCATAACTTCATAAATCTTTTCAGTGAAATATTAATGGTTCTGTTCTTCTATTGGAACAATATTTGACCTAATCGCTTAAGCATTAGACAAATATAATACTTTTCATAATATACATTTTGCCATGTTGTTTCCGGCACATAAAGTATATGTTATCAAGTACTCAATAGCCGCGCAACGGTTATGACGTAGCTGCTATGTTATAATAATATTTTTACACTGTGATTATTTATTTGATAAGTGATTATCATTTTATTAATTACTATAATAATCTACTATATAAAAATAAGTCGGGTTTTCCTTCCTGACGCTATAACTCCAGAACGCACGAACCGATTTCCACGGTTATGCATTCGTTGGAAAGGTCTCGGGCTCCGTGAGGTTTATAGCAAAGAAAATTTATAAAATTTAACGCGAGTAACACCGCGGGGCACAGCTAGTTCTATAATAATTTTACATCTTAAAAATATTAATAATCGATATTAGACTTTCAAATGGTGGTCACTGATAAAAATATATTTTTTTTCAAATCAAATCAATTTATTAATTGCGAACACAGGTACATTATTAACATTTCATGGTGTCATACAAATGTGAAGACCACTATGTCCAGCCGGTGAGGGCAAATAGGGTAGGAGAATTATTAAAGAGTCATTCTTTGTACGACGGGAGATGAGAACGTTACTCTGTTCGATTAAATATTGTGTGTGGAAAATAGCTCGGAGTTTTAATGTGCAGAACCTACGAGTGCGTAATATATAACACGACCACTCCATATCATCCCGTGGGTGAAAGTCGACTAAGGGATACAGCATGTAGTCGGGCAGCAGCATCTCCTGTGCACTACCACCTGACAGCGATTATCAACTCCCATGCCAAGCGCGGTGACTACGGCAAACCCCTCCAAATGGCAACAAAACAATAAAATGTGTGTACGGATCTATAACAAAATACCTGATAGTTTAAAATCTCTAAACGAATTCCTATTTAAAAAGAAGTTATACGAATGGCTCACTGTAAATAACTTCTATGACATTAAATACTTTTTTAATCACAAGACATAAAAATGTGCAATATTTAATATATTTAATTTGAACAAATGTATAATTTATTTTACCTTAAGATGTTTATGATTATATTATCGATAATTATCACTAAAATGTATATAGTATTTAGAATCGCCTCTTAGTTTTTTAAGTAATATTTGCATGCTATTGACTTGCATAGCTAAACATGTGGACATAACAATCGCATGTATTGTAACTTTGACACCTTTGTATACTGTGTTTAAAGAAAATAAAGATTTATTATTATTATTAATATTGTGTTGTGTTCACACACAACACATTTTATTGTTTGTTTTGATGTAAGTTCATGCATATTATGTTTACCAGTTTGAAGCAATTATTAGTTCATCATCATCATTGTCATATCAGCCGAAAGACGTCCACTGCTGGACAAAGGCCTCCCCCAAAGATCTCCACAATTGCCGGTCTTGCGCTATTCGCATCCAGCAGTTTCCAGCGAACCGCACAAGATCATCGGTCCATCTTGTAGGGGGCCTGCCCACGCTGCGTCTTCCGGTTCGTGGTCGCCACTCAAGAACCTTTCTGCCCCAACGGCCATGCATCGGTTCTAAGAGCTATGTATATAGCTCGTAGAACCGATTATTAGTTACACCGTAACAATTAATGTTGATATCCCGTGACGTTAATAACTTGATTTGAGTCTACATTATTATCAGAAGTTTGTATAGTTAGGTAAAACTTTATTTTGAAGTTCAATTAAATCTTCAAACTAATAAGGTTATTTCGCTTTTTTTGTTAATAAATAATTCGGTTAGGAAAATCATACCTACCACAAATAAAATTTTTGAAGTGGGTCTATGCTCTAATTTCTTATTACTGTAAGTTTGGAGCTTTTCTCATTGAAATCAGGATTCAAAATGTGTTGTAATATTTTCACCCATTTTGTCATAGTAAAAAAAATGTTGTATTATGCCTACCGAGTAATAGACCTATACAATAATAATAAAAATAATAATAACTACTATGGAAACCAGATAACTGATATACTACTTTTCTTTTGTAAATACATACTTGTATAGATAATTAAACCCAGACTCAGGACAAACAGACATGTTTATGCACACAAATATCTGTCCTGGGTGGGAATCGAACCCACGACCTCCGGCGTGAAAAGCAAGCATTTGCCAACCACGCTAACAGGCATGTCAAATGTTAAAAACAATTGGTAAAGCATTTTTAATTCACCGTCACCGGTAGGTCACCGTAGCCTAGTTGGTAGTGCTCCTGCCTACGAAGCTCGTGGTCCTGGGTTCGAATCCCGGTAAGTGTAAATATTGGTGTGATGAGCACGAATATTTGTTTCTGAGTCATGGATGTTTTCTATGTATTTGAGTATTTATCTATCTATATAAGTATGTATATCGTCGCCTGGTACCCATAGTACAAGCTTTGCTTAGTTGGGGCTAGGATGATCTGTGTGACATTGTCCCCAGATAATTATAATAAATAAACGAGCGTGCTTTAAACAACACGACTGGAGAAAAATCTAGATATATGAAACGTAACGATTCGTATGTTACTGTAGCGGCACATTTTCTTTCTCTCATGGCTATGAGAGAAAGAAAATGTGCCCCTACAGTAACATACAAAGCGTAACTCTCTCTTTCTATCTTCAATAGCTTATATCTGTCTCTCTCAACTTCCGTTCACACTGCTCGTAACGCTCTCGTCATGCATTCATCAGCTGACTCCCATATTAAAACGAGCGTAAAGAAGTTTTACTTCAAAATCTATCCTTTAAAATTGTATTAAAAATATGTACTTTCACAATATATGTACTAGTACAGACGCCAGCACATCATGCTATCCCAATCTGTCAAATGCTTTTGTGATAAAGTTGAAAATCTATAAAAGATATTTGACAGATTGGGATAGCTGGATGTGTTGGCGTCTGTACATTAGTGCTCAAGTATTTGCGCACAATCTTGGGTGCAATAATATGAATATTTACTCTGTTGACAATTGGCTGCCAAAGTCGACTTACAATCAGGCGAAAGATATTTTACTATGAAAGATTCTATTATGGTTTAATTTTGGCAGCTCGATGAAAAGTAAGTATTTTTACGACACGTTCTAAAATATCTTGCACCAATAACAGGATTATAAGATCAAAACGTTACTCAATTTTATGAGGAAATATCTATGAATAATTTAATTAATAATTTCTTTATCAAATTTTTGTTCATGTATTTTACTGAACCATAGCAACCAAGATTGGTGAAGATTATTCCACTTTTTTATTATCCCCTTCAATTTCTCAATGTAATACCGCGAAATCAATATTTTCCAAGTAATTTATTTTTCTCGGAATTTCACGAGTTTGGGTTTGGGTTCACGTGGATTAAATACGAACATTTTCGTCAATTTACGACAGTGATTCTAGTCATTTGATTTTTGCTGCTTACTTATACATATATCTGTATCACCACGTGGTTTTCGGCTCAGAAATAATCATTATCATCATAATATCATCGGAAAGACATCCACTGCTGGGCAAAGGCATCCCCCAAGGATCTCTACAATAGCCGGTCCTGCGTTGCCCGTATCCAGCATTGCAAGATCGTCGGTCCACCTTGTAGGGGGCCTGCCCATGCTGCGTCTTATGGTTCGTGGTCGGCACTCAAGAAAATTTCTACATCATCGGCTGTCGGTTCCTACGACGATTGTACTATCACTAAAATGTATAATTATCAAATGATCAGAATTAAAATTTAAGAAATACGACTACATTGAATTGCGTTTCTAGAACGGTCCACCTCTTTCGTGTTTCAATAGAAATAAACAAACTGAACAGTGACATAATCGTTACCACCTGCATTTTCTCTTCAATAATTACATTAAGCCAATTAGTGGGTAGCATGCTACTATTACATTGGTGGCCCGAGTACCGCAGCCAAAAGAGGGGTTCGATTTTAACTGTCTTTGCATGTTCTGGGGAGTTTATACTTATCTCTTCTTTCATTCTGCCTAAACTACGGATGTCGGCAAATTATGCCGAATGGTATGTCTTCGTGCAAAATTTGTGAGGGTGTGTGGCGAAGTTATTAAACGGTGTGTAGCCGAGCGATGGTCGGCTGTCACCGCTCGGGCGCAGATAAATAGTGATCAACAAAATGCACGTGTGGCGCAGCGGCTAAGACAGTCGCCTCGCCGCTTCGTGTAGCGGGATCGAGTCCCGCGCCGGACAACTATTTGTGTGACCCATAAATAGTTGTTCTGAGTCGATGTAATTTGTGTAATATATGGCTATTATATGTTTGTAAAGTACCCCGCGACACAGGGATTAATTTACGTAATGCGGGCGTTACTATTTAAAAAAATGAAATTGTCTCATCACAAGTCTGGTGCAAAGTATTGCTCATTAGAAGGATGTGTGATGAAAAATAAAGATAAATTATAATATAAATTATAAATAGGTATAATACTTAATAAAATAATTGATCAATACATTATAATTTAATATATTAACTTAATAACTGACCAATGCTTTATAATTATAGTATTCTAAGGAATAAGACCAGAAGAAGCTTTTTTTAAAACAATTTTTAATACAACTTACGACAACAATAATCACAAAAATATTTAACAACCAAATAATTTAATTCAAACAAAGAAAACGAACAAAAGAAGTAAAATCACCCGCACTACACTGGCTAACAATTAGAAACAAAGACTTTTACGAATCGATCCGCAATCGGACAGAGTAACAGCCTCGACAACTGTTGGGACCCAAAGAGAGCGATGCCGGCGAGGCATCGCCTTTTTATAGAGAATACCCACTCTTGTAGTTTTCCGCTTCTACACGGCCCTTTCTGACAGGAGGCCGTCCACGGGCTCCATCTTTCAACTCTGGCGATCAGTCTCCAGGCTTGGCAACGACCTCCTCAAGCTTTCAGCAGCACGTGTTGCGGACGTGCTGGGTTGTGGCTCATCAACTTCATCAGGCATCTCGACTCCTCGGTGTCATTGTCAGACTCTGTAATGACACAAAACTACAGCACAAAAACATGTCCATAAATGATAAGAGATAGCTTCAAAACATAATCTTTGTGTCGCACCAAAATCAAACAACAACTCGACACATATGTAGGCTTAGCACACCTAACTCAGCCTAACCACAAGAGTATAAAATAAACTGATATCTGTACGTTCACTCGGGGCAGTTCCAGTCGGGGGAGTGCCCCCTCACGACTCGCTAGAGATCTACGCGCACTTACGTGAGACATAACTTTGCGTGTGTTAATCAGTTCCAGATAATAGCGTATTTCAAACCAAATTATCAATAAAACACAGTCAATATTTAACACAAACACATCTCACACCACGTCTCGTCAGCGGCCAACCCGTGGCATGACCCTATGTGTAACACACAGCACCACGTCTCGTCAACGGCCAACCCGTGGCATGACCCTACGTGTAACACACAGCACCAGGACCACACGTCCGAGCATAAAGGAAGGGACACAAAACCACACCAGGCATGTCCCATATACTAGGATCGCATGCCTGAGCGCACTCCAAGACAGCATCCAATAATTACTTGAAGTGTATCCGTCAGCCAGGATAGCACATCTGAGTACGAGGACCTCCAAGACAGAGACTATCCCAACCGCAAGATAGAACTTCCCTTAATGTGTTTGCCCTTTGCGAAAAACACTTTGCACAAATAGAGAATCATTTAATCAATTTGTAATTCTCAAAACAACACACAATGCTCGGCATGTCCACAAAAACTTTACAAAATTAGTTTAAGCAAAATATCAAAGTGCCTAAATAATTAAAGTCACGCACCATGGAAAGTGACTCCACACACATCGGGAGACCACTCACCACGCCACGGGATCATGTACTCAACTGCGTTTAAGCTCCCATAGCAGCCGGACACGCGCGCAGGCGCACGCCCGCCAGACCAGGCGCCTCAGGGCCCCAGCCCCGAAGGTAGCCACCGGGTCACGCCGACAGCGTGCTCCAAACAGCAAGTGACACACTCGCCTTTTCTCTCACACCACTCGCTTGACAAACCTTGCCACGCAAGCCATGTACTGCAGTCTGCGCCCATTTGCCATAACTGCCACTCAACTACGCATACTCATAGAGACCGCTTAGCAGTTTGGTTAACACCTTCTAGGATCCACGCATATCTGGGTACCTGTGGACTAAGAGAATTTAATTACAAAGAGAACATCACCGAACGTGAAATCTTTTAATTAGCCTTATTCAAAATAAAGGCGACAGTTTTTTTTTTTTTACTTATACACGTTTTTATGCGTAACAATTATACGAAACGTATTTCTACGTAAAAACCTGAAAGACTCAACATAGGTCCCTTCATGTAACATCAGAACCACCTGGGTTCTTTACTTACCGAATTGTATAAGAAATACAAAAATCACTGTCTTACGTAGCTAATTGCATCCAAACTACCATTCTGCGGCGATTGAATTACTTCGTTCGCTGCCTGGGTTATTCGTGTCCAATTACAAGGTTTAGAAATCTGATGGACCCTAATTGGCACAACATCAAAATCATCCGCATGTGACATCATTATCCTCTTTCTAAAACAAAATCCTGAAAACAATGCACTAACGCGCAACACACATATTAGGTCACATTAACGCTCGGTATATTTTAGAGCAATATAAAATAACTTCTATGAGATAATGGAGACAGAGACTAAATATTTGTCCTTTCCGTCAGACTATTTGTGGCGGAGAAATGTGTACCAAACCACCTTTCTCCGACTCGGCTACACCTGACAATAACTCACTTGATTTGAGATTGCTAACATGACTGATCTCACTTTGGTGTAACCTTTGTCCTTTAATATGACCAAGTCTTTTACATAACATCATTACATATGACGAAACATATAATCGTCCGACAGAAAGTACATCCACACTCAGAACATCTTCTCATGGTTCACACAAATATTTTTCCCATGCGGGAATCGAACCTGGGACCTGGGAGTGACAAGGCAACGTGTTAACCAGTACGCCACGCATGCAATCAAACTTCAGAGGATGACTTCAAACTTATGTTGATAACTCCGCTGCTAAGAAGTAGCTTGAGAACGTGCACTGTTATTACACCTACTAGGTTTTACATAACAACTCATTTACATTGTAGAATGCAAATAACACATTGAGTATTAAATTGAAAAAATGATAAGACTATCAAGTGTTACTTAGTAAGCTTTGTCAATACCTTGTAGCATAGGCTTTTCAGCTCCTCACTCAATCCTCTCACTACCATTAGGCGCAAAACAACGGCATGACATTTTATACAACACCGTGATGTCAACCGTTTGAGGTTACATTCCTCAGCGGTGGTCAATACCTACAGCTATATACCATGGCTATCATGCAATGCACACGATACTGAGTGGCGCTGGCGACAGCTATCAACACTACGACGTCTACTGATCGAGCTTAGTTCGTAATTCGTAACACACATCGCAAACTACCTTTTATTTTCACATGACGAATCGGTTAGCCTAAGAGGCTTTCACTGCTTCACCGGAATATCGCAAACTACCGTGCGACAAACTAAGTAAATGGTTTCACGCCCTGATATGGGATTCACCTTTCAAGAAAAGTCTTGATGAGCCACGTGAAATACATCGCGGTATCTCACAAACAAAACAATAAAATTGTACTTACGTAAATCACACAACACAAAAATTTACAAAAATAAATTTACACTGGGGTAGATTCGTTCCGTTTAGGTATACACTTGGTAGACTCTTTTTACAGTTATAACATCCAGTAAAGACTTTAAGTCTTTTACACATTCTTTGTCGTCACAATAATTCAGTATTTGTGGGCGATCGACCACGTCGCACTATAACTGTATATCGGAAGAGATGGGCATAATAGTGGCAAGCACGACTCAACTATCGACTGAATCGTGTCAACAACTGCCTGAGTAACCAAAATACCCTAATTTTTCATTTTATAGTGGTAGATTTTGAAATTACTTTCGATCGTTTCTAACTTACTCATGATAGAATCTAACGTGCGGTGTAGATTTTCTTGTGCCTTAAAAGGCATTACATTCACGTTCGCACTTACTATAACTGCTACCGCTCAAGGACCGTAAACGGATCGTCCTGTTTTCGACAATCTGACCGCGAACGAACAAGTTTACGTGAACTTTCAAAACTATCCGGTCTGTCGCGAAGACTAGATCTACTTCGTGTATCACGGCAATAATCTCCACACTTATCATCGTGACAACTATGCGAATCATTGCATGGTGTGCGCTCTATTTACTTTAGTCACCAGTGAAACTGAACTAATCACAATTTAGATATTAACTAACGGTTTTATACTTTAGGGCGCACACAAAAACAAAACAAAAAGCACGTGGTACTTACTTTTTTAAAAGCAACCGATACCAAAATACAAATAAATTTTGCTTACAGGAACACTGTCGACACTATACAAAAGTAAAACACACAAACGAGGTACTCAAAATCACTCCAATTATTTAAAGATTCTGCACGGTCTACCTCAGCACACCAATTATCGAAAATATGTAAATTTGAGTCAAAATTGGAAATGTAAAAATGTTCATTCAGGCAAACACGACTGTGAAATGTGCATGGACGTTGTCTGTGATTAAGTCGTAGGCGACAATAACTGATCTCTCGGTCGCGGCACTATATTAAGCGTCGAGACACTAACCTCCGTGTTCATACATGAGCGACGCGCATCACGCGAATATGCTTGAACCGGCGATCGCGGGGTATTGCGCTTAGGTTTACGCGAAACATGCTCAACTCGAGAAAGCGACTCAACACGGCATGGGTTTCCCTCCGACACTCTCGTATCACAAACACCCGAACGCCCCGGCCTAGGTGAAGTCCGAGACGCATCTTCTAATGCCTTAAGACGAGTAAGCATTGCCTGCATTTCGAGCCATAACCTAAAATTTTCGTCTGGCGATCGCTCGCGACGCTCACTGTGGCGACTACCGTGCCCAGGACTATACCTATCCCGGCGATTCACACTATAATCACGCTCACGATTCGACATAACGAAAATAATACCACTAAACAACAACAAAAGCCAACCAATTAACCACATAAAACTGCATAACAACAACAAAAACAAAATCTGAACTCACCGATGATTACAAAACACACAAATAACTAAGTGGGCGAAAGAAGAATCCCAATTCTGATCTAAGGAATAAGACCAGAAGTAGCTTTTTTTAAAACAAATTTTAATACAACTTACGACGACAAAAATCACAAAAATATTTAACAACCAAATAATTTTAATTCAAACAAAGAAAACGAACAAAAGAAGTAAAATCACCCGCACTACACTGGCTAACAATTAGAAACAAAGACTTTTACGAATCGATCCGCAATCGGACAGAGTAACAGCCTCGACAACTGTTGGGACCCAAAGAGAGCGATGCCGGCGAGGCATCGCCTTTTTATAGAAAATCCCCACTCTTGTAGTTTTCCGCTTCTACAGTATATTATAAAGCAAGTGGTACACTAAGTTTAATATAAATTTACATTAAATGGCTGAAATAAATCCTCCTCTCTCCTACTTTGCTGTGCCCGACAGGGTCCATGATGAACTTTTCACCTGTACCTACTACCTAGACATACATTGTGGAATGCAATAAAGAATTGAGTCTTGAGTAAAAAGGAGACAAGAATGTGTAATTGTCACATTACCTACAGATGTGGAAAGGTAAGTTCGTATTCAATGAAAAACCAAAGTAGGTAACTACCTACTTACTAGATATAGTAGTATAGTAGGTGTTGATTATTTCTAATTAGATTTCAAATAATGTGGTTTAAATATTATAATTAAACTCTGTCCGTTATGAAACTACATTTTTTCAAATCTAATTAGCATGTACAGTCATATAGAATCCTAGGTTTAACGTTTAGTGTTTGATAAGTAAGTTCTTCAAAGTATTGTTACGCGTTTTTTAAATTGTTTAGTTTTGATTGTTAAGATATCTTATCGATATTGATTTCTAAAACCATTTTATCCGTTTGAATCATGTAAATGTCATATTGTAAGTAGATAGACGATGAATAGGTATTAGGTATAGAGATTCTATATATAGAGATTCTAGGAACTTTTGTAAGCGAATAAATACAAAAATTTTGTAATATTAACGTTTATTTCTACATAATTCTTAGAAGATCTCCTAAGCCCAAAATATATATTAATCTAACTTTAATTTACAATTTTATATTGCGTAAAATAAACACAGTTAATGCTAGAAACTAAAACTAAAATATTTCATATTCAATAAACTTGCTATGTTAATGGAATTTTTCGTACTTCGGCTACGTTTTTGGTTTACCATCCTGAAGATTGCCATCCATTATTGGAACGAGCACTTGGTCCCGAGCTGTCCCACCCATTGGAGAAATCATTTCCTCCCGACAAGCCTGCTGAACCTCCTCCCCATCCGCTTGAACCACCTGAAGCCCATCCGTTGGAAGAACCCCCTGATTTTCCAAACCCTGACGATCCTTGCCATCCACTGCTACCTCCGAAACCGCCGGCTGATCGGCCTTGACTTCCAGAGCCACCCCAACCTCCACCGGCAGAGCGTCCAAAACCAGAGGATGATCCACCACCACCAAAACCACTACTGCCTTGCCAGCCGCTACCACCTGTAAAGATATGCCAAATTTTTTAATCCTACAGATGGACATTGTTGACAATTTTACCGCAGAATGGTTCCAAACCAATGGTTTATTGCATCAGTATGGAATCAGAGACATTTATTATATGAAAAATAGCTTAAGGTCGTATATATCACATAATATTCCATTATCAGATACACATCTGTTAATGGAATATTATGTTGCGCGTGTTGCCATGGCGACCAGTGTTTCATTTAGAGTGTAATATCTCGATGTATACCTGTTTCGTGCATTTAAACCTATGAAATTTAACATTTCATACTGAATAACCAAGATATATGTATAAATAAAAAAAAATGGAATGATTTGACTCGAAACGATTTACTTCCAATGGTACAGACGCCAGCCCATCCACCTATCCCAATCTGTTAAATTTCTTGTATAGATTTTCAACTTAATCACATAAGCTTAAGGTTCATTTTCAATTGGGGAAATTTGAGAGATTGGGGTAGCTTGATCTGTTGGCGGCTGTACGGTTTGTAATACATCTTACCTGGAGAGCGCACATCTCGGCTAGCAGTTACTATTCCTGCTACCGCAATCAACACTAGGACCAGGATTTTTGCCTGAAACAAAAATAGATATTGCGTAAGTCCTAAACGCGTGTAGTTTTAGGGTTCCGTACCAATTTAACTCTATTACTAAGCCTCCACTGTTCGACCGTTTGGCTGTCTACCTGTTTGTTTGCGAGCTGCATCTCATGAACCGTTAGGTAGACAGATTTATTGTAATATATTTTTACTAGAATGGGTATTGGACTTGTGTGATTATTGCCGCTATAAATACAAAATTAAAAAAATTAAATATTAAAACTAAGAAATAAAATATCCCTTGATGGGACGTAACCCTTCGTGTAGGATCTTTTATTATTTTATTTCACATACAGGAGCGCGTATTCATTGTGTACAAACTACAATATAATATTAAGTCGGTTCATCCGTTTGAGAGTCACGATGCCAAATGCATACAGTTAGGCACACATGCGCAAAAATTCATTGCGAATAAAAATAACGGATAATTAACAAGCGAAGAGCTAATTGCGCACGTACTCGTACAAGTCAGATTTAGTGATTCCTCTTAACTTATATAGATTTAAGATAGTTTGGGTGAAAGTGTGAACATGATGATCAATCTGCCGGTGTGTATATCGAATCAGTAGAAAGATCAAATAACTTAGCACCCATTAATTTACATTCATCAACTAAATAATATACAACGCACACCCTCAAACACCTTAGAATATTACGTTGTAATCATAATGCATACACTGAATTTTTGATGTGAAACATCTATAGCCGCACGTAAAACAGATTTCTGGCGTGGCGACGCATGCCGTGACGCATGCGCAATCGACTTTTTATTTTATCATTATGACATATTTAGTTCCTATCACAATATGTTCTTTTCTGCATATTACTTTTACAAAATAATGTCGATGTTTCACATTTGCCACGTTTTACGTAGATATATACTACATATTAAGTAACTAGAATTTTACGCCAAGAAACCTTAAACCAAGAACGTTTGTTATTCATTTAATTTTGTAGCTCTTCTGCGAAAAAGGGTTTCGACCGATCAATACGCGAATTTATAACAAATTTATTTTTTAAGGATTTTGGGTTGTTGTAAGGTTAATAGGAAAACAAACACGATTACAACGAGAACATAAAAAAGGGTAATTTAAACATCTCTGACGTGGTTGGCAAATGCTTGATTTTCACGCCGGAAGTCGTAGGTTCGATTCCCACCCAAGACAGATATTTGTGTGCATGAACATGTCTGATTGTCTTGAGTCCGGGTGTAATTGTCTATAAAAGTATATATTTACAAAAGAAAAGATATGCATATGTAGTAGAAGGCAAGAATCCAGAATATTTTGGACATTTTAAACTGTAACAACCTGTGACAACAATATTCTTACAAATACATATTTCTATTATTGACGGTCTCCGTAGCCTAGTTGGTAGTGCTCCCGCCTACGAAGCTGGTGGTCCTGGGTTTGAATCCCGGTAAGTGCAAATATTTGTGTGATGAGCACGAATATTTGTTTCTGAGTCATGGATGTTTTCTATGTATATAAGTATTTATCTTTCTATATGCGTATGTATATCGTCTCCTGGCACCCATAGTACAAGCTTTGCTTAGTTTGGGGCTAGGATGATCTGTGTGACATTGTCCCTAGATATTATTATTATTCTATCAGTTATTTGGTTCGCATTGTATAAGCTCTCCTTATTGTGGGATCAGATGGCCGTGTGTAAATAATGTCCCAGGATATTATTATTAACTATCTCTCAGACTTAAAAAAAGTATTTCTTTCATCCAGAACCAACTAAAACATAGGAAATTAACTTTTATACGGACAAATAATTCACGTGGGTGAAGTCGCGGGACATCATAAGTATACTATATTACTCCTTATAATATCAGAATCAGACATTTAAAGTCCCATCAAAACCGATCTTGCCATTTCCGAAATAAGCAGGAACAAACAGAAAGACTGTTTTTCATTATCAGTGCCTTTTAAACTTTCAGCATTGAAAAAAAGCTGTTATTAGACATTACCAAAAGACAATTCAATTTTACTTGTAGATTTTCCCTCGGGACGGCTTTTACGGCAATCACGGGAGTTTCCAAGAATAAATAGATAGACAGGTACACTTTAATGCACATGACAAAAAAAATGTAGATATACAGACATAATTTCATTTTATGTACAACTAGCTGTGCCTCGCGGTTTTACCCGCGTTAAACTCCGCCTAAGTGTCAATCCAGGGTGCCAGCTAACTCCATACCAAATTTTATTAAAATCGCTCCAACCGTTTAGACGTGAAGAAGTAACAAACATACACACTCACAAACTTTCGCCTTTATAATATTAGTGTGATTGGCGGCCTTATAGCATAAGAGCGAGATATTTCTTCTAGACAACCGCTGGATGGACTAGATTAGGATATAAGAAAATCGACTAATATAGAATACTAGCGGCCCGGTTCGTGCTTCGCTACGTATAAGGCATAGTAATAAAAAAAATATTATTAGGTTCATTTATTCAAACAAAAAATATTTTAAATTACTAAAATGTAAAGTGCTGATTTTACAATTTTTCAAGACTTTTTTTAAATTTTCTCTAGGTACAAACCTTCCCTGGATTTCCACGAATAATTCAAGACCAAAATTAGCCAAATCGGTAAAGGCGTTTTTGAGTTATATCATTACAATGAAAAGTGGCATTGATTTTTATATATATAGATTTTACAATAATATACTAAACATACTATAAGGACTTATAAAAGAAGAGAATATATTAATTCGGGATCTTAAAAACTGAGTTGAATAATAATTGTATAAAAAGATGCAGTAGTGGACTTACCATTTGAACAGGTATCCGTTTCTTTGACAACCATTCGTGATTCCCGTTCTATTTATACAACCTGCATTCCTGTTACCTACGGTTTTTACACCAACTAGTAATCATTTATATCATGATCACAATAACGAAAATATATTCTTCCGACACGAATTTGCTATTAATTAGGTATATCATTTAAACACACAAAAGGTGACATAGCGTTGAACTATTAGTGGCTATTAATCATCGATATTTTAACTTTGAATGTCGTTGCTAACTGTCACGAAGAGCTTACAATATAAAGAAGCTAAAACGACCCAATTTTATTATCGTTTCATGTAAATCCCACCCGTATTACGTTACTAGTACGAGTCAACTACCTCGTTGGTCTAGCGGTAGCGTGTTTACCCGCAGAGAACGAGGTCCTGGGTTCAAATCCTGCGTCGGGTCAAAGGTGATTTTGGGACGTTTCTGTAAAAAGAAAAAAATCTCAGTATCAGCCCGAGGTCTGGGAATTGGCGGTATTATGCTCCCGTGCCTCGAAGAGCACGTAAAGCCATCGGATCTTTACCTGACCTCTTTCCGGTCGTGTCGCTAGGCGTCCCATCGGATCATGACAGGGATGGAATAGAAAGTGCTCCTGTGTTTGCACATCACATTTGTGCACTATATTATGTTACGCGCAGATGGCTAATCTCTATTGAGAGTGGCAGCCGTGGTCGAAATCCGGCTAGGAGGACATTATTACGGGCCAATATAATAATCATTCAAAATGGGTTATCAAATATGAGCTATATAATTATTCTTTGAATTAGACAAATATAAGACATCAATGTTTTTCCTAATCGAACTTTATAACTACTTACAGGGTGTCCAGTAAATTGCTCGACAAACAAAAGAGGAAAAGTAGACTGTACAAGTGGCATAGCGGTTAAGACAGTCGCCTCGACACTTCGTGTCTCGGATTCGATTCCCGCGCATGACCCATGAATACTTGTTCTGAGTGTCGATCAAATTACATCCACACTCAGAACAAGTATTCATGGGTCACTGAGACTGTCAATTATATATTTGTAAATTACCTCGCGAAACAGACAGCGGTACGGTAAACCACATAAAAAATATATTCATAATGACGACCTGAAGCTTGCTCACGTAATAGACTCCGAAATGGATATTCAGCATCTACAAGCAGACTTAAATTCATTGCTTTCCTGGAGCGTACAAAATGGTATTGACTTAAACGCAAAAAAATGCGCTCATATAAAATTTTCAAGAAAGCATAACAAGACAGCATCATCGTATATGTTGGGTGATACCATTCTAACAGAGACTGAGAGCATTAGGGATTTGGGGGTCTTAATGGATGGAAAACTCACGTATGTTCCTCACATCGAGAGGGCACTGAAGCAGTCTTCCAAGATGCTTGGATTTTTAATTAGAAGTAGTAAAAACTTTCGGAATGTTAAATCTAAAATAATTTTATATAACTGCCTTGTCAGAAATGTTCTGGAGTACGCTGCTGTTGTGTGGCGTCCCCACTTTGCAATTCACTCTCTCAGAATCGAGCGTATTCAAAAGAGATTTGTTCGGCACTTGTCATACTCGGTGGGATTGGGGGGGAAAAAAGTGGATTATAAAACCAGGTTACATTATTTTAAGATGATGGAACTCTCTTAGAGGAGGGATGTAATTGATATGGTATTTTTATTTAAATTGTTAAGAAATAAAATTGATTGCCCTGAGTTGTTACAAAGGATACGATTTAGAGTTCCGTTCCATATTCCACGAAAACCGATAACTCCCTTAGCTCCTCCACTACGTAGAACATTACTTGGCTCAAACTCACCTCTCTGCCGAATGACAAAATTATATAACGAATGCAGTGGCGGGGTTGATATCCACCACGTCTCATTAGGATTATTTCGGAAAACTATCAGTAGTTCTTAAGGTTTTAGTTACAAATAGAAAAAAATTTGTAAAAGTAGCTCATTAAATTTTGAATGTAGTGTTTACCTATAAGTAACTAGACATTTAGATTTTAAATATTGTACTATTTTTAAAGATTCATGTTAATGTTTAAGTTGTTGGTAGACCAAATAAATAAAATAAATAAAAAATAATTATATGACCTAAGGACGTTACTAACACAACACAATAAATCCATATTCATTTATTTTTAAACAATGGGGTCCTTACTTATGCGATTGCTGATTTAATACTGAGTAGCGTAAATATTTCCGATCCGGTATGACATGGCAACCTTCAAGAAGCGAGCCTATTCTTTTCTTAAAGGCCGGCAACGCACTTGCGGCTCCTCAGGTGTTGCGAGTGTCCATGGGCGGCAGTTATCACTTACCACCAGGTGATCCACTTGCTCGTTTGCCATCCTATTGACGGTCACCGTAGCCTAGTTGGTAGTGCTCCTGCCTACGAAGCTGGTGGTCCTGGGTTCGAATCCCGGTAAGTGCAAATATTTGTGTGATGAGCAAGCATATTTGTTTCTGAGTCATGGATGTTTTCTATGTATATAAGTATTTATCTATCTATATAAGTATGTATATCGTCGCCTGGTACCCATAGTACAAGCTTTGCTTAGTTTGGGGCTAGGATGATCTGTGTGACATTGTCCTTAAATATAAAATATTATAAAAAAAATATATTATTATATATATAAAAAATATCAATATATTTCGTTCTACTTAGAATTAGATTTTTCACAAAATAGCTCTAGAAAGGCTCAGTTGTTTATTGAGCCCCGTGATCGACCGGAGAAGAAAATATCAATACATTAAAACCTAGTAGTTGAAGCAGTGTTATTTTGAATCAGGTTGTAATTTAAACCAGCCTTCAACGTAAGTGACAAAACCATGGTCATTCATTGACGTCATCTTGGAAAGATAAAACCTCAGAATTGAAAAAAAACAACGAAATCCCACTGAAGTTTGTCTTAACTTGTTAAGTAGGCGCATAAATAAGGCGATTCTAAACCTGATTGTTCCTTGTGATGAAATGTTTCTGTATGATAATGTCACGTTCGGGCTTCAAACTCTAGTACCAGAAAGGGTTTTTGGTAGCTTTTGGAACAGCGCTAGAATAACATTAATTACTTTAGTGTTGTGTTTCTGCGTGTGAGTTAGGTCGCCAGAGCTCATTTTGGGAAGGGTCAGCAACACTTGTTTGCTGACTCTTAAAGGCCGGCAACGCACCCGTGACACCTCTGGTGTTGCGGGCGTACATGGGCGGCGGTGATCACTTACCATCAGGTGAGACCCGCTTGCCGCCCTATGCCATAAAAAAAAAGAGTGTAATAGACAATACCAGGGAAAAAGAAAAAGGATAGTTGGTGAAAAGGAAATACAAAATTCTTAATATAATAATATACATTAGATGTTTCCAGAATAATTAGAAAGATATAGAGCGAGTTTTATGAATGAAAAGGAAGATGTAGGTGAAGAATAGGACAGAATATTGCTTACAAAACGTTTAAAATTTGGAACAATTTAAGGGTATATTAGCGGAATGTTAAAGCAGAACGGTGAGTTTCATTCAGGTGAAATCGACGGTGAATTAAGAGGAAGAAATATAATTGGAAAACTGAACAAGTGCAAGTGATCAGTAAAAATAAACAGTGCCAAGTGTTCCCTCCACAGTGTGAAGTGTGCCGTGTACTTCGGGACTTCGTAGTTGCTGTCGGGACTTTAACTTTGGCAGTGCTCGTCACGGGAAATCTGAAGTACGCCACGTGTTGATTCTAAACAAGACCTAGTCGCCGGCTGCAGCCGCTAATCATGCGCTGCACGGTAGGGTAAAAAAATGAAAAATTTTACGGCATAGATGATTTTTGAATATTATTTTGGGTCTCTGACTACGTGGGCGTTCGGTGATTTAAGTGGTGCACCAACTATGTATCACCATCGATGCCAATAAAGTTCCCTTGAAAACACCGATTTCTTTTCCTATCCCTTGACCCACCACTTGCCACAATAATCGAAAATAACCGTCGCATTGGTGGGGCATAGAAGACAGCCAACCCAAGTCTCAAATGCAAGATTAGTTAATAGACGCTGCTTATGAGAGTGTAAAGTGTCAGCATTATTCACTAATTGCAGCTTCTTTTGGCCTGAGAGAAATAATTATGGACAACTTAGGTGTTAAAAATAGAAATTAGTTGTTAAATAAAAATTAATATGTATGTTAATTCCTAGTTTTAATAAGCCGGGATGCAGTATGTACAGACGCCAGCAAATCAAGCTACCCCAATCTGTCAAATTTATTTTATAGATTCTCAACTTTATCACAAAAGCATAAGGTTCACTTTCAATTGGGGAAATTTGACAGATTGGGGTAGCTTCATGTGCTGGCGTCTGTACCTACCACCCTCCCGTCCGCAAAGATGCAAGAATGACAATATAAAATCCGGAACGATACCTCAGGTATATTCCATCACGTCTTGATTAAACTAACAACTTCAATCTTTTATGTTATGAATTCCTGTAAAGTAAGCCTGATTCCATTACTTATCAACCAAAACTTGTTAATTGGTCTACTCCATTCCTTCACAACAAACTGCGTCTACACACCACAAGACCACAAGATTAAAGCTAAAATATAATAATAATAATAATGTCCTCCTAGCCGAATTTCAGCCACGGCGGCCAGTCTCAGATCAACATACATTAGCCATCTGCGCGGGACATATTATAGTGCTCAAGTGTGTGCGCAAACACAGGAGCACTTTCTACTCCATCACTCTCATGATCCGATGGGACGCCTAGGCGACACGACCGGAAAGAGGTCAGGCACAGGACCGACGGCTTTACGTGCTCTCCGAGGCACGGGGGTATAACACCGCCAACTCCCAGACTTCGGACTGATGTTGAGAATTTTTTCTTTTTACAGAAAAGTCCCAAAATCACTGTTTGGCCCAAACCCGCGATTTGAACCCAGGACCTCGTTCTCTGCGGGTGAACACGCTACCGCTAGATCAACAAGGCAAACAAAGCTAAGCTAAAATAAATTAAAGCTAAAATATAAATTAAAAGTAAACGGTATCCAAATTATTTAATTCAACGCTATTCTACAGATTATTGGCATTTCGGTCATGTATTAAGATGAGTCTGTGCTTAAATCAGTATATACACTAATGCCTATAATAAAAGCCATTGCGCCCGTCGGTCAGCAGAATCCCGACCAAGGAGGTCATGAATAAGATTAAGCCATGATTCGTGGTGCTAAGATGTTTCTTCACGAGAACATTAATTATCATATCTGTCTGGGCAAACAAACGCGCTTCGGACCTTCTGAGAATGATAAAGGGCATTACGAGCTGAATTTCTGTTAAGAAACAGAAAAAATATATATTCCTAACCAGTGCCTCTAGCACGAGTTCCTGCAGTTTACTTACTCGATCACACGTACAGTTTCGTCCCATACATTGAGCACCAGAGTTTTAGTTCTTAATAGTTTCCGCGAGAGGCGCTGGTGCTCAATGTATGGGAGAAACTGTACGTGTGATCGAGTAAGTAAACTGCAGGAACTCGTGCTATAGGCAAAATAGTAATATTAAGGCGGTTAGCTCGTACTTCTGCCGTTTCTTGAGACTGATATAGCCGCACCTTTCGTAGGTATATAAATATCGTACTCTTGAAAGAAGAAACGAGAGTTTGCAATTGTATAATATTATTACTTTTATAATATCAATATTTGTCCTGAGCCCCACCCGAGACAAATTTATGTGTAATTGAACCCACGACCTTTGGATTAGCAGTCAGAGTCACTAGCCAGTAGACATACAGGCAATTAAAATATATAAAGAATACTCATTATAAATTGTACAATAAAAACCAAAAATAAATTATCTTTAAAAAAAAATGACTACGCACACAAAAATTGGTATATAGGCATGTAAAGAAGGAAATAATAATATCTTTTACGCGACGCCGTGACGTGCTGCGTGAGCGATCTAGACGCAAACGCGAAGCGGCGCGGCGCGGCGCGAAAACAACAAACAGTCGAAACCTATTGAAGTGTCCTACGTGACCAAACGCGGTGCGGAGCGGCGTGAAATGAAGCGAACGCGATCGTTGGCTTGATATTTTCGCGCGAACATGATGCGGTGCCGTCGTGTTTTTGCGGCGTCGGTGGCGGCTTCGCGAGGTAATTCGCGTGCACGTAGGACACCACCACCGCGTCGCACCGCATCGCATTGAATTCGCGCATCACCGCTTCATAATCGCGTTCGCTTTGATCCGCCTACGTAGGACGTTGCCTTACACGGATTCTAAAGTCGGGCAGTACCACAAACAATACTACAATTAATCTATTTAAATTTGCATAAAACAAGTTACATATAGTTGGTGAAACATAATATGTTAGGAGTACGCCGAATACAACAAGGTTTGCAAGGTTGAATTATAATGAAGAGATACAGTCAAAGACAAAAATAGATGGACAAAATTGGACGACAGGTTGTCTCTCTGATTGTGTCGTGACGGCGGCCAATATCAGAGTATTATCACCCCATCTCACCCTGTGGGGAGCGTAGAAGTCGACCCGAGGAACTATCTACCCGAGGACATGCAGCAACTTACTGCGATCGCCAACCCATGTGCCAAGCGTGGCGATTATGGCATATCCCCCCAAGATGGTTCTCGGGGGGAGGCTTGTCCAGCTACAGTGGACCCATTTCAGCTGTAATAATGATGATGATGATCATTAGCTGATATTTTTTTCACTTAAAACTCACACACTTTAGAACACCGCCACACCAATTAAGGCAATT
Organism: Pseudoips prasinana; assembly: GCA_951640165.1. Classification (NCBI taxonomy): domain Eukaryota; kingdom Metazoa; phylum Arthropoda; class Insecta; order Lepidoptera; family Nolidae; genus Pseudoips; species Pseudoips prasinana. The sequence continues at coordinate 30,604,625 of OX621243.1, read as the reverse complement.
TACGATATTTAGTATTGAAAATTCGATTTTGATCATCTGCTCTAGCCGTTGTCTGTATATGCAAATACATCATTGACTAAGATTTTATAAAAAAACATAACCCACTTTCATAATAATCTGGTTTGATTAATATTAAAAAGCTTATTAAAGCTTTTTAATATTAATCATTACATTATTATTAATAGTGTCAACCGGAAGGGGAAGACCGTGTAAAACATTATCTGACCACATCGGAGATGTTCTCAAGAAAGGCCAGGTCCAAAGTACCCGAAATTTAGAGTTTTAGATATATTTTACTGCATCTTGTCTGAATAGTTCTGTCTGTATTAAAGTAAGAATTCCGTATTATTATTAAGACGGACCTCGAACGGATCCAATGCAAATATAAAGGAGAAGGAAACTTCTGGGCCCAGCAGTTAACTAGTTGAAATGTGAATTAAAAAACCGTTATATTTTTCTAAAGGAAATCACAAAATATGGTATCATGTTTCTATCCAGGAAGCGAGAAAACTTAAATTAAGTTATGAAACGAAATAATCGATAAATTAATGATGAATTGCTCGCAATCGATTAAGAATAAATCGGTAAAATCTCAGAATATGTTTGAAAATCGAGTGACAAGTGTTTTTCGTGGAATTGATTCATAGCGGATCGTATTCCTTTAATTTTTCTTGGGGCAACACATCTCTGCCTGACAGCCTTTACATACTCTTTGACTGTCACTCGTTCGTTGTCTTTCGTTTTAAGTGCGCACGTATTTTCCATGTTTTATTTGTGGTTTTCTTCGACTGTAGTGACTGCACGGGGCGCGGGGGATCCAAACGTGCCAGATCTTCGACATGTCACACTCTCCATGCATAAAACCATAACACAATCGAAGCCATTCAAAAATATTTTGTAAAAAACTACAATGTTATAATTTAACCTCACTTTTACTATACTTCATATAACTTGATTCCTGGATAGCCAAATTTCACCAAAATTTCAGTGAGGTCTTGTTATTATATCCTCTCACAAATAAGGCTAGTTTGATTCAGTTAACACCTGGGCCCAGGAATGTATGGAGTCATTTCCTTCTCCTTTAAGAATCAACAATAAACTAACGTAACAATAACATAATAACTAATACATTGTTTAAGTAGAAGACAACAGATAATGAGAAACTGCTTTACACAATCAATAACAAAAATATAAAAATAAGCCAATCGGTCCGGATATAAAATTATAGTATATAAAATAATGGATTAACATTTCTCTTTGTTTATAAGAATATAAACGCCATCCGTTGGCTTTGTAGCAACTGACATTACCAGCAGCACCAATTGTAACCCTATCAGCACACACAATTATATGTATATACATACGTAGCATATTATACATCCAAGATAGGTAGCCTCGTAAATAATTTTAAAAATATTAAAATAGAACTCGCACGTTGAGGGTAATATCCTAATATTACAGACGCCAGCACATCAAGCTACCTCAATCTGTCAAATTTCCCCAATTGAAAGTGAACCTTATGCTTTGTGATAAAATTGGAAATCTATAAAAGAAATTTGACAGATTGTGGTGGCTTGATGTGTTGGCGTCTGTACAAAAAAAGTTTCTCTAGGATTTTTCGCCAACTGTTTGAAGGTGTTCTATAAACGGAAAAGTTTTTTCCTTATACTAGACCCAAATAACATGTTGAAATCTTACGTTTAACAGTCACGTTATTCAATTTTACGCTCAGGGATTTTAGTTCATCCGAAAGTAGGAGGTAGGTTTTTGGAGCAAATATATGTAATGTATTTGGTGTTTTAAGTACGAGACAATACATTTTTAATACGCAAATGATTTCGAAAACATTATATGTTTCATAAAAATTACATTAATTAGAATCGTGTAAATGTATTAGACATTACATAGTTTATAACCAAATGTATTTTTTTAGTACATCGTAAGACTCACATATTTTTATTGTACCACCAAGTTACTCAAAAGGCATACACCCCAACCTTCCCGACCAGGTTTAACGATCTTACTCCCACAATATGCTATTACTTGGAATATATTCTATGGTGCGGGTACTTCCCTAGTTGACCAGAGAGGTGGATCATAGCGAAAGAACTCTTAGTTTACCTCTCTTATTAAGAAGACAAATCTATAACACAAAGATAGTTCAAGACACGCATCTCAAGCGTGTATGATATCTGTTTTTTAAAAGGTGTTCATGAAAATGTCACGTGATAAGCATTCACGCATGGCATAACGTGCCAGGTGCAAAGATCAATAAGTCTTGACTTCCAATATGATCACATTAATAATGTATGCAAATTGTATCAGTTGACAACACGTTTAAAATTGGTACATTCAGATTATTTATACAAATCAGAATGACATATCAAAAATAACTTTTATTAATCAATCAACTGATATTGCACAAATATTTATTAATAACAACATTGCGCCAGTACAGTAAAAATATAAATACATAATAAATTCATCCTTTAATTGCGCATCTATAAACAATTTATCAATGTTTAGTCTGAAGTCGAAATAAAAACACCAGTAATGCATGGTATGATGATAGAGCAACAAAATTAATCAAATCTAGTTGCAAGTGAAATATCTGCAGTTCTATTATAAATTTTGCTCATATTATTAATATTTGCATTAAGAAGGGCTTATTTTCTGGGGCTTTAATACTTTTATCTATAAAACCAATGTTTACGATAATTCACAAAGAAAACCCGATAATCCTTAGAATTTCTTCCAAGATAATTGATAATTGTAACATATTATAATTACCTTTAGTTAGAACAAAACAACATGTTAGTATGCGAGCATTATGACTTTAGGAAATGTAAAACATTAACTTGCCTACGTATGGATTAGTTCTTAAAAAAAATGAACATGGATAAGACGACAATCATGTCGAACATCCATGTTGCACCCACTCTAGTTAAGGTTGGAGACTCTGCACTCGAGGTTGTAGAGAACTATATTTACCTAGGACAGACAATCTAACTAGGTAGGTCCAAGTTCGATAAGGAGGTCAATCGTAGAATCCAACTCAGCTGAGCAACATTCGGGAAGCTACGTTATATCTTCCAGTCCCAAATTCCGCAGTGTCTCAAGTCGAAAGTCTTCGACCAGTGTGTGTTGCCAGTGATGACTTACGGAACTGTAACTTTAGTACTGACTTACACTATGGGCCTTATCAGGCGGCTTAAGGTCACCCAAAGAGCAATGGAAATAGCTATGCTTGGAGTTCCCCTGTGAGATCTAATCAGAAATGATGAGATCCGCAAACGATCCAAAGTAACCGACATAGCCGTAAGAATTGCCAAGCTGAAGTGGCAGTGGGCAGGGCACATAGCTCGTAGAGCCGACAGCCGCTGGGGTAGAAAGTTTCTCGAGTGGCGACCACGAATGGAAGACGCAGCGTGGGTAGGCCGTCTACAAGATGAACCGATGATCTTGTGAGGGTCGCAGGAAATCGCTGGATACGGATAGCGCACGACCGGCAATTGTCTTTGGGGGAAGCCTTTGTCCAAGAGGCCGTCTTTCGGCTGATATGATGATGATACAAATTATTTCAAACATAACCAGGCAACGGTTTACATGTCTTGTTTATGGATATAAAATAAATAAAATAAAATAAAATAAAAAAGGTTTTTATTCACGTAGACTTCAAAAAAGCGCTTGTAAATAGTCAGAACATGTTTGTAGTATTATAGTTGTATACATTATTATTTCTAGTAACATAGATATTAGGTACACATGTATTAATAGTATTAAAACATTAATAAAATTTATTTTATAACAGCAATGATATTTAGCTAACTCGAATCAAGTTATTGTCAAGATATGACCAATGGGTTTGATTTGTTGATTTAAAAATCTGATCAATAACCTAAAGATATTAAATACAAGAGGCTTGTTTCTTATTGATTTTAGTAAGTTTACTGAACCTACTAAAATCTCACCTGAACAATAGGAAACAATAATCAATGAGTATAGTAAAACGGTTTTCTGGAACATAAATGGAAATAATAACGTTTTTGTCCTCAGGTACTCGTAATAACTATGATATACTCCAGGGAAGCGAACTAGGTCTTCTATTATTTTTATTCATCATCAATGTTACGTCTAAAGTAAATTAACAACCACTATTACATGCATGCAATTAAATACATTGGCATTTTGGTTAAGGTAAAACCTTAAAATCCAGGCAGATCAAACGTAGGTATATTATGTCACTCGGACAAAAAATCTATTAAATCAAAAGAAACTTTCAATATGAACACAAGAAAAAATGTTACAGATGACATTCAATTCTAGATAGACTAAAATGTGACGTGGCCTAAACACTTTGTCCTAACTAAATTAAGCCAGTATTAATGAGCAGTCGTGATGCCATCTCCCTAAACTTGAAGTAGCCATGTTAGGTTGGTTAAACATGGCAGGCCACTGTAACAAACTAATAAACAAACAGTTATGATTCGCTTACTTATTTGATTCACGATACAGACAAGAAAAACGAGTGAGTTGGCGTGGTTGGTAAATGCTTGCCTTTCACGCCCTAGATCGTGGGTTCAATTCCTTCCCGCCTCCCAGGACAGCTGATATTTGTGTGCATCAACATGTCTGTTTGTCCTGTGTCTGGGTGTAATTATCTAGATAAGTATGTATTAACAAAAGAAAGTCTATATCTATTAAGTACTATATCAGTTATCTGATTTCCATAGTACAAGCTCTGCTTAATTTGGGAACAGATGGCCGAGTAAAAAAAAAAAAGAATACCTTGTTTTATTATGTTACTTGCAAAACATGTTTTATAACAGGATTAGAGAAATTAAATTGAAGTTAGATTAATCTCTGCCTAACGGCATTTAATGGTACAAGGCTCCATATAAAAAGGCGTTTGACTTAAAACGAACATTGTGATTATCAAAATATCTGTTTTTACTTAGACTATATATAAAACATACATTAAGTTAGAGTTAAAAATACTCAACGAAATTTACTTGAACACTATCGTAAATCCAAGAACCTATGTATATTTTTAGACACAGATCGCTAGTTATCTATAAAAGAGTTCAACATGTGATACAAGCGGAAAAATACGCATGACTGCTAGAAGCATGGTACAGCTCTTATCTCCTTTATTATACGAATGCTAGATACCATTCATCAATTAATTAAAGGTTATCAAAGTTTCATGATTCACTTAGCTGTGAAAAACGTGTCTGTGGTGCACTTAATTTAATATCCATTTTCAAAGAAGCTGGTACATCATATCTAAAAGCCATAGACAAAAACTACAAGTGATCGTTGCAACTTGTCTATGATTTGTATAATATCTTATCGCAAATATTAGAGACAGTTTAATATTGGGGGTGGCTGCTCGGGGTTGGGATGGGAGGTATTAAGACATCGGCGAACCCCTACCTCTTTCGACGTTAGACGTTATTGCTGTTGAGTTTTCAACCACAAATGAAATGCAAGGTTCACATTACGAATTGTAATTTTCTAATGTTGCGTGGGATGAACGACTTCATACGGGGTATGGAAATTTACCAGGCTAAAAAAGGTAATACTAGTCCAGAAGCCCACATAACATTAAGCGGAGCACCACATTTAGAGGAAACAAAGCCGTAGCAAGATATTAGCGCGAGTGTGCAGCTTTTGCTTGATATTTTTATACAGTCCTTACTGAAAATAATAAACTGAGTAAGACTTAATAGACAGTAAGTGCTCAATAGACAGTAGTCCTAGAATATGTCGCGTTACCGATCTGGCTCTCTATTAAGAAGGAGAAGAAAAACGCAAGACTGGGCTTTTTTCAGATTGAGCGTTAGAGAGTTAGCGTGGTAGTAAGTTTCTAAGTGTTCTAGAGCATTTGATGAACACACGTACGGCTTGGGATATAAGCGCCGTGACATATGCGTAGAAATAACAGAACGTGTTCGAAATATATGGTTACGATACCAAGATAGTACCCTGGGGTACGCTATTTTTTCCACCCTCTACGATATTATTGTGAACAGGTGAACCTGAAAACGGTGGTTATGGAAAAGTTCCCGAAGTATCCGCAGTAAACTCTGAACGTTGGTTATAGTCTAAACCTTCCACTTTAGCCGTTTGTGATTCACTGTACCAGAAGCAGCAGATAGATGTACGAATACCGCATCCATACCAACTTCATGCCTATCTGTGATGTGTTTTACGGGTTTGAGGGTCTGGCGGCAACAAGACATATTTGTTCTAAAACCACCTTCTTGATGAGGCAATATGACTGTAAATCTTTTCAGCGGCAGTTGGTCAATAAGCTTGTAAATGGGACACATCAGAGATATCAGGTGACACTGTATAGGGTTGTCTGCTGCTTTACCCAACTTAGGTATCGCTATGAACTTTGATTGCTCCCCGAAACGATGTACTTATAAGAATGTAACAATTGTATGGCGATTGGGTCAAACTATTTTATTTTCCGAACTGAGATTTTATCGTCCATCCCACATAATAATAACATCCAGAGGCTTTAGCATACGTAAGTTCCTTGATTGATGCAAGGGTATTCATAACGAACGACGTCGTCGGGTCACGGGTCGATCGGACGTTTGCGGCTTTGGTGACTTCACTTGAACGGTGCGTTGGTTTACCGTTTACCAAGCAGTTGGCCTATCTGGTTGGCGGTCACTGGTCTGGGTCTGGGCTTTGGTGGTGATGGTGAAAGTAGGTCGCCAGCTATACTCCGTTGTATTTATTAGGGTAAACGCAGGTATTAACGAACCCTTAAGGCAATTTCAAAATCAACCATATTTTTTTGTATACTGGTTCCTCTAAAGATTAATAGTTTCATTTTATATGCTAGTGTTATGTATAAAAAATGTAATTACTGAATCAAATACATTTAAATAAAGGATTATAAAGGATTGTTGCAATTACCGACCCATAAAAACGGCTGTGAGAGAGCTATTAACGATTTTTATGCAGCTATTCCCAATCGTATATGAGAGCAGGCCTTTTTCCGGCAATGGAATGTATATAAGCTAGTGATGATGATGATTACTGATCTTAATAAAATTAAAGAAAATAAAAATGCGAATACTTATTCGTATTTTTTTATTATCGTTGATTAAAAAAAAACAATTTAGTACTTCTTAGTAATACCTATGAACGAAATAATTGAATAAATAAATACAAAATTACAAAAATTAATACACATATGTACATATATATTTTAATTTAAGGATTTAAAACTCTAGGATATTTCCTTATGCTATTAAAATCATAATAATTTGTGAAAATTATAATATTGTTTCACTGTATACTTTTCGCCGCTTTTGTGGCTCCATACTTCTGGAAAAAAATATAATTGTATGTTTTATGTCGTTTTAGCCAAGAAGTAGCATTTAGCTAATGGGTAGTAGGTGAGAACTAGATAATCTATATACGATCGGTAATAGCTTCTTATAGTTGCTTTTGCCGACCCTCATGGGTCGGTAATAAAGTAAGTATAAACATAAATTGTAATTACCGACTCATAAAAAATGATTATTTTAATTCAATTGACCTTAGTACTATAAAATAGATTAAAGTCCCAAAAATATGGTACTTATATTTTTTGGTTTTATACACAAAAACAATGATTTATTACTGTAACTATTCAATATCGATCCACGAAAAATATCATAATTTTGGTTAAATTGACAACGCTAAAAGTAAAAAACTAGACAAAAAAGCTTAGTCGCTAATAGATTTTTATAAAGACTGATAGCTTAGATTTAAACTAGTCAATAAAAATACTTGTTTTAGTGTGATATAATAACATACAAGACAAATGTAACGAAAAGTTACGTTGCTGCCACGACTAAAACTGATGAAGTTAACACCATTCCTCTTTAATTTAAACTTTATCTTTTCAAAATACTTTTTATTAATAAAATGTCGTAAGGAATCAAGAGTTGGCACTTAAATGAATACATTTAGTAATATAAGATAAAGTATGGATGGCATTTGTTTGTATAAATGTCTTAAATAGAAAAGCCACGTACTTACTTGAAGGAACAAGGGAACAGTACGATTCGTCTTGCGCCCACGTTGCCCCGCAGTAACTGACGCATTTTATTTCTTTTTTGCACAGCTACTCACACTAACGAAAAAGTATTCGATGCTCAAGGAATAAACGCGTGTGTAATTTTGCCTACCTAAGCTAGAATAGTTCTGGAAACGTAAAGATTTCGAATTACTTTTATAGGTCGGTAATAGTTACAGATTATCGATGGGTCATTGATGGCTGCTTTTACCCTAAGTTTTATTTTGTTAGTTAAGATCAACAATTTCAGTGTACCTACTACATTGTATATCCTGTTGAAGCTAATGCGGATAATGGGGCCTTTTATTTGTTTAATCCAGGTATATATGAAAGTATGTTGTCGCCTACTCTATGTAGCTTAATTTTTAATGATTTCTTCATATATGTTGTCTGCCAAGCGATGGCCACGCTTGGCAGACAACATGTATGAAACATGTATGGCATATCCCCCTATTCTTCAGAGACGCTTTTGTCCAGCAGTGGGCATACTTTGGCTGGCATGATGATGTTGATATGTTGTAAATTTCCATAAATGTCGGTCAAGAAAACAATTCTTTCTTACTTTCTATTACTGCGTTTTTAGTGAATTCGATAATATAGATTTTATATAAATATCTATCTGATTTGAATAAAAACGAATCACCGAAATATTTTTACGCTCATAGCTTCCAAACGACTGCACCAAATTGAAAACATATTTCTATTATGTGTTCGTTATTAACAGGAGGATTTATTTAAAAAAATAACAAATATTAAATGTCTCCGAAAATTAAGTGTGCGAATGAGAAGACTGTGAGATGTTGTTCTTTTTATGGTCGTTGTTTCTTCAGTACTACTTGTTTTTTCTCCGTAGAGAAAAACGAAAAATATTGTTCATTACAATGTATTTAAATATATACTCGTAATTATTAATATCTTAGACTTTAGACAGTATTGACGGCAAAAAATATGACGATATAAAGTTCGATGGGACAGTTGTTTAATATGACGGCCCCGTTGGTGTGGTTGGCAAATTCTTGGTTTCACGCCGGAGGTCGTGGGTTCGATTCCCACCCACGACAGATATTTGAGTGCATGAACGTCTCTGTTTGTCCTGAGTCTGGGTGTAATTATCTATGTAAGCATGTATTTACAAAAGAAAAGTAGTATTTGCAGTATGTCAGTTATCTGGTTTCCATAGTACATAAAAGCTCCGCTTAGTTTGGGATCAGATGGCCGTGTGTAAATAATTGGATAGAAAATGATTTCGATTTCGAGATGGTTGTTATAAAAAAAGTTGATATTGGTGGTTTGGTTTTTAAAACAGTATTTAAGGACTTAAACGTTTATATTTCTGTGTATCGTCTTGAGCATGATATATTACGACTCATAATTCCTGTGTTGAATTACAATGTTAATAGGTAATTGCTATACTTTTTATATCACTCAATTTATTTTGATATCATATTAAGGGATCAATATTTGTACATCATTATAGATAAGATCACCGATCTGTAAGCGATCGGCGAGGTTAAGCAACTAGGCTCGCGGTCATTATATAGATGGGTAACCGCCAAAGTGGTTTAATTTCTGAGCGTCTCCGTGCTTCAAAGGGCATTTTAAGCTGTCGGTCCTAGTTGTGGCCATTAGGCAACAGTCGTTAAGGCATGTCAGAGGCCTTAATCGGCGGCTTGAACAACTCTGACACTAGGGTAACCACTGCCCACACGATAAGTAGATAATGAATCACTGGGGGCACTGATAGTCACCGTAGCCTAGTTGGTAGTGCTCCTGCCTGCGAAGCTGGTGGTCCGGGGTTCGAATCCCGGTAAGTGCAAATATTTGTGTGATGAGCACGAATATTTGTTTCTGAGTCATGGATGTTTTCTATGTATATAAGTAATAGGTCTTTACCTATGAAATTGCCGTTTTGTATGAAAAAATTTAAACTAATTTTTTTCATGAATTTTTTTATTTGTATTAATCGAAGTAATCACCCATGCAATCAATGCATCTTTGCCATCGCAGTGGCAGTTTATTGATGCCCTTCTTAAAGAAATCAGCTGGACGGGAGGCAACAAATTCTTCAAAGGCATTTTGTACTGCCTCTCGGGTATTGAATTTTTTTCCCGCCAAGAAGTTATCCAAATTCTGGAAAAAGTAGTAGTCTGTAGGCGCAAGGTCTGGTGAGTAGGGCGGATGACGGAGAGCTTCCAACCCCAGTTCTTGCAACTTGGAGACCGTCTGCTGTGCAGTATGAGGTCGCGCGTTGTCGTGCAGGAGCAGCGGAGACGAGCGATTGACCAATGCTGGTTGGAGATGCGCCAGCTTCTCCATCATAGTGCTCAGTTCTTCACAGTACACATCTGCAGTAATGGTCACCCCGTTTGGTAAGAAGCTGTGATGAATCACACCGGCGCTAGACCACCAAACAGTGACCATCACTTTTCTAGGGGTAAGTTTTCGTTTAGGGCATTGTTTAGGTGCTGAACCAGGATCCAACCAACTTGCTGAGCGCTTGCGGTTATCAAACAGAATCCATTTTTCATCGCAGGTAACAATGCGGTTCAAAATTCCTTCATTTGTGTGTCTGTTGAGCAGTGCAAGGCACGTCTCGACGCGTACTTCGCGCTGGCGATCATTGAGTTCGTGGGGCACCCATTTGTCAAGCTTTTTTACCTTGCCAATTGGACGCAAATGGACCAATATTGTTTTGACGCTAACGTCGAAAGCTGCTGCTAATTCAGCCGTAGATTGTGTATCATCAGCTTCCACAACCGCCTTTAATTCGTCATTGTCGACCAAAGTCTTCGGACGACCGCGAGGTTCATTTTGCAGGTCGAAATTTCCAGAACGGAAGCGAGCAAACCAATAACAGGTGGTGCGTTGGTTTGTAGTGTTAGCTCCGTAAACGTCGTTGATGTTGCGTGCCGCTTGTGCCGCGTTGCTGCCACGACGGTACTCATATTCCATAATTACTCGAATTTTTAACGTATCCATGATGACGAAAAAGATTGAAATGCGATGAAAATGTAACACTAATCAATAAAGAAATGACTACTTTTAGAAAAAAGAATCCATGTTTTTAAAATAAAATTAATTTGAAATTAGAATTCTTAGCCAAACAAAAATTATTTTGATTTGAAATGGCCAGTACTGCAGAACGGCAATTTCATAGGTAAAGACCTAATATTTATCTATCTATATAAGTATGTATATCGTCGCCTGGTATCCATAGTACAAGCTTTGCTTAGTTTGGGGCTAGGATGATCTGTGTGACATTGTCCCGAGATATTATTATATTATTATTATAGTCGCATTCGTATGGAAACAAACATGTGATAATGTTCACTCCTACCCTTCGTCTTAACCCCATAAATGTACTGTAAGTGACCTCTAAGTTTCAACATAATTACAAACAAGTGACTAAGGGTGGATATCATGCTTATAAGTATTCTAATGTTTTAATTGCACATTATTTCGCAACATTGAGTCTAGCCAACAACGTAGTACAGACGCCAGCACATCCAGCTAACCCAATCTGTCAAATTTCTTAGCATAAGGTTCACTTTCAATTGAAGAAATTTGACAAATTGAGGTTGCTTGATGTGCTGGCGTACATATCATAGTGCATGAGTGATGAGTAAGTACAAAACACAAGTGCATTCTGTTATCATACCCATGTTACCCCTACGTCACATCCCGGAAGGTCTTTCTACTAACGAGCCAACAAAACGAACACTGATCTACAACATTTTGTCACCATAAATGTAGTCACCATAAATACTTAAGCCGGATACTTAAAATATTTACCGTTTATTATTTGGTATACTCCTTACTAATATTATAAATGCGATAGAAACTCTGTCTGTATGTCGCGTTTTACGCCATAACTAATAAACCGACTTACATTAAATTTGGTACATCCGGAGATCCGGAGCCTTAGAAAGGACTCAGGCTACTTTTTAATGCGAAAAAAGGGTTGTAAGTGGGGATGAAATATTGTATGAAAGTATCGTCATTCTTGGAGCTAGAAACTTGAAGCAATTTTTTTTGGCTTTTCATTCCATATAAATAAGTATGACATTTTTAAACTTTTTTTAAACTTTGTAATTGTTTTACCCTAGCAAGCGTTTTAAATAACAATAGGGAATAGGGGATGAAAGTTAATTTAGAAATATCTAGGGTTTATGTGAATGTGTTCTAAATTTGTCAAATATTAGAGATATTCTTATGTGACACTAGCTGTGCCCGCGACTTCGTCCGCGTGTTAATTAGTTTATTTTGTTTTTTTTTTTTATAAATGTTTTTTTTTAATAAAAGTAGCCTAAGTTACTCCTTATTACATCAGCTACCTGCCAATAAAAGTCCCGTCAAAATCGGTCCAGCCATTTCAGAGATTAGCCGGAACAAACAGACAGACAGACAGACAAAAATAGTAAAAAAAATATTTTGGAGTATGTGCCATATATATATTCATACACATGTAGTAAAAATCGGTTATTTCCATATTACAAACAGACACTTCAATTTTATTTATTTGTATAGATGTATAGATTTACGGAGTCTTTCCAAAATGTGCAGACGAAGTTGCGGGCATCTATGCCCGCAACTTCGTCTGTATAATATAATAAGCTAAATATTTGTAATAATATTCGCTTAGTCATGTATTGCATATTTAACTAACTATTTTTCAATATGATTTATTATTAATTAGGTGGACGTATATACAATTTGCCTTTAAAATGAGAGTACTAAATGTCTAGTGATTACATTTAAATCGAACTTTGCCTAAAACCTAGTGCTCGGCATAGTAATAGCGATAAAAAATCAGTTAACTGATTTGGTATCCGTGATCTTTCCTGCATTCATAATTCTCTATTGTTTAACATTCATGTTTCGATAGAACGGGTAGCCAACATACCTAGAGATAGTTCTCATTCCGGGTAGATATACAGCTTTACGTGCTTTTCTGGCACGGGCGGTTATTCTTGCCAGTAAAAGCACTCTTCACTGCGTCACTTCAGCCAACCAATTTTAATAAATCTACTCCCGGGAACTCTGCAAAAAAGCACGGTAAAGTCAGTAACTAACGAACAGTAACAGACTTTATTGATTGCTGTTGACTGATTTTGTGGCGCAGTAGTTATATTCACCCTAACACTCAGATTTAGGATATATACAAATATTAAATTTTTAACCTTTATTTATGTGAACTCCATTTAAGAAATCGATGTTCGGCGACTTAGCCGGTAGAGCCCCAGAACACATATTTGTATCGATCCTAAATCTGAGTGTTGCACTGTGTCCATAAACTGAGTTTTTATAAGGTGATATGGAGGTTTATTTCCTTAGTGCGGGCGTGGCCTTTCTAAATTAAAGTAGACAACTAGACTGTTTAGACAGTCTATAGGTATTAATAGCCATAATATGTTATTTTCATAAGGAAATATAGTCCCTCTAAACGGTACTATAATGTGTATTAACTCACTTGATGGACAATAACCCACACAGTGCAAACACTTTTAGGGAAATAACGCTTATGAATATAACATATGTATATTAATTCGCAGGAATATTAAGTAGGTGATTTACCAAGAACATTATACGCCGTAATGCATAAATAGTATCATAAGGGTCTGGTTCATCTACAAATTTCGTTAGCTTATATGAAAAGTGAAAAAATGTTTAGCTCTGCGTACAAATAAAGAGGGATGATTAGTGTATTTGTAAGAGATTGAATAATTGATTGATTCTTCAAATAAAGGGCTTCAGCTGATCTAAATACATATTTGTAGTATAGGTATAATTTTTTTGGCTCATAGTATACACTGTATATAATTATTCATCATCATCATATCAGCCGAAAGACGTCTACTGCTGGACAAAGGCCTCCACCAAAGATCTCCACAATTGCCGGTCTTGCGCTATCAGCATCCAGTGATTTCCAGCGACCCGCACAAGATCATCGGTCCATCTTGTAGGGGGCCTGCCCACGCTGCGTCTTCCGGCTCGTGGTCGCCACTCGAGAACCTTTCTGCCCCAGCGGCCGTCGGCTCTACGAGCTATGTGCCCTGCCCACTGCCACTTCAGCTCGGCAATTCTAACGGCTATGTCGGTCACTTTGGTTCGTCTGCGAATCTCAACATTTCTGATTCGATCTCGCAGGGAAACTCCAAGCATAGCCCTTTCCATTACTCTTTGGGTGACCTTGAGCCGCCTGATACGGCCCATAGTGAGCGACCACGTCTCCGTTCCGTAAGTCATCACTGGCAACACACACTGGTCGAAGACTTTCGACTTGAGACACTGCGGTATTTGGGACGAGAAGATATTACGTAGATTCTACGATTGACCTCCTTCTCGAAGTTGGACCTATCTAGTTGGATGGTTTGTCCTAGGTAAATATAGTTCTCTACAACTTCGAGTGCAGAGTCTCCAACCTTAACTAGAGTGGGTGCAACATGGATGTTCGACAAGATTTTCGTCTTATCCATGTTCATCTTTAGACCCACTTGTTGAGAGACTCTGCTGAGGCCATCGAGCATTGTACCGAGGTCGTCAAGGGTCTCAGCCATAACTACTATATCGTCGGCAAATCGAAGGTGGGTGATGTACTCGCCATTGACATTGATGCCAAAGCCTTTCCAGTCCAGAAGCTTGAAGACATCTTCCAATGCAGCGGTGAACAGTTTCGGAGATATAACATCTCCCTGTCTCACACCTCGCTGCAAGTGGATAGGTTTCGAGTTCTGGTCCTGGAGTCGCACTGACATAGTGGCGTTTTCGTACAAACACTTTAACACCTCGATATACCGGTAGTCGATTTGGCACCTTTGGAGAGACCTCAGTGCGGCCCAAGTTTCGATCGAATCAAAGGCTTTCTCATAGTCCACAAATGCTAAGCATAATGGCTGGTTATGCTCTTCGGTCTTCTGTATAACCTGCCGCAGCGTATATATGTGGTCTATGGTACTAAAGCCTTTACGGAAACCAAAGAGGAAAGTACATCCAAATTTTTTATGACTTTTATTTATTGGAACATCCTTATTGGAAGATACTTTCTCGGGCAGTGAATCAGCGCTTCAGTTTCGGAGACAATCGTTAGGTTGGAGCAATACACAACTTTCAAGTACTGGCGCAATAGAACCAATAACTTGTTCTTAGGGTCCTCGTCTGACACAGAACCACACGGCACTATTGAGGTGGTGAAAATAGGCACACCGGAAATTTGCAAACCGGAACCTTTCTGTGTTTCATATGAAAACCTAGGTGGTTGTTCGATCTGTACGGACAGATCGAACAACCATCATATTAGAAGGTAAAACGCCACAAGTATGGAAGAGGTGGTGGTGTTCTTCTTCAAAACGGCTTACAAAACACTCTTGAAGAATTACAGACCCATCACACTGCTAAGCCATGATTACAAACTGTTATGAATCGTCACGCGGACAGGTTTGACAACTTGCAGCCATCCGAAGAAATTACAAATTACGCTGCAGTAAGTTATACAGAAGACCGAGGAGAATAATGTTGCAAGCTTAAAGTTGTGGACTATGAGAAAGGATTTGATTAGATCGAAACCTGGGCCGTACTGAAGCTTCTCCAAAGAGCTCCAATGGAATATCAAGGTGGTAAGGTTTTTGTATAAGAACGCCACTATGTCAGTGAGAGTCCAGGAACAGAACTCTAAATCCACGTTTCTGATTTATAAGTCGTCACTGGCAGCGCAAACTGGTCGAAGAATTTCGACTGAAATGACATACTGCGGCATTTGGGACTTGACTCAAAATTGTAATGGAGTCTTCATACTGTAAAATCTATGCTACAATACGTAACTACACACCTAATCTTAAAGTATAAATACGATTACTATATATCATACCTAATCTACCTGCTCGTATAACTATAAATAATCATTAAATTCGATTATTACTTGTTGTTTTGCTTTTAAATAGGTACCTTTTTAATACGAATAAATTTAATACGAAAGAGACAACAACAAAATACATTGCTGGAACATGGAAAGACATATTTACCGACTTAAAGGTGAGAAGGCATTGGAAGAAGAATAGATGGGGTTGAGCGAGGGAATTTGCCTCGGAGCTATATTATTACAGAGTTTATGAAGACAAACGAAATCATTAGTGTTTGGAATAATGGTATGAACGATTATTAGAATATAATAATCTCGACATAGCGACACGAACATTATTTAGGATCAAGAAACTATTTAGGTAGGTAATGTTTGCATCACAAAGTAAAATATTTAAGACGAGTTTTAAATTATACCTGCTTGTTACAAAAACGTAATGACACTTTTTATTGGTATCCAAAATAAGAAATATGTAGACAAAATACGAAATTTTATGATTTTTCATTATTTGTCGTAGGTAAGTAATTAAGTTTGTCTTTCCACAAAAAATGTAGTCTGAGCGCGTGATATTTGGCTGAGCGTGTTTATTACTTGGCAGTTTTACAAGAGGTCTCTAAAATGATCTCAGAAATATTTTGTGGTGAAGGTACTGGCGAAGTTCTATCTTCATCGTATGAATGGTGTCAACCCGTCATTCTAATTACATGGAAAAACGACGATTTTTCGGTACGAGAAACCAACCCAAGGGTGCAAAGGCGCAAACCACCTAAACTACTTGGACGTGGCACAATATTAAAATATACGTAAAGGCAAGGCTAGTAGCTATTATTTTTTATTATTATACGGGCTACTACCAGCCGGCGTATTACAAACGCCAGCACATCAAGCCAACCTAATCTATCAAAATTCCCCAATTGAAAGTAAACCTTATGCTTTTGTGATAATCTATAAAGTTGAAAATCTATAAAACAAATTTGACAGTTTGGGGAAGCTGGATGTGCTGGCGTCTGTACTACTGGGCCGCGTAGTACAAATGATATATTGGTACTACGCTGCCCTGTACTCGCTATTTATATTTTTTATTAGAAAGCTACACTTGCACTCGGTAAATAAATCACGGCATCACGGGGTTGTTCATAAACATGAAATGTATGGACACAAAACACAACTACAAAAATTGTTGATATGCCTGGGGTTCGAACCCCAAATATGAGGGCACCGAGATAGTTACAAGCGGCTACCTAAACCACAGTTCAGCGATACGTGCAGCCATTATTATTAATTTTAATTAAAGTTATTACATATTCTACTTACCTTTTGAGTAAAACTATTCGTGGTGACCTGTAATTGGCCTTCAAGTACTATTTATAGTTATATAATTGTTTTTATGTGGTCTTCCTTAATATTAAATAAGATGAATAAAAAATTAACATATCTGCTTTATTTTTTTACGACCTTATATACACGTACGAATTAAAGTAATTTAAACTCATTTGAATATAAAAAAATAATATTGTGCCACGAACTTTACTTCTTACTTCTACGCATTTAAAGTGGTTGGGGCCTTTGCACCCAGATGTTAGTGGGTTGGACTCCAACCGAACAATCTTCGTTTATACGAAGATAAACAATTTTTTTTACATTTTTTTTTACTTTATAGTAAAAAAACTATAAAGTAAAAAAAAACTAATTTTCTACTTTATAGTAAAAAAATAGTTTTGTCTTCATGTTAGTTTGAAGACTTATATTGTGCCACGAACTTTACTTCTACGCATTTAAAGTGGTTGAGGCCTTTGCACCCAGATGTTAGTGGGTTGGACTCAAACCGAGCAATCTTCGTATAAAGTAAGAAAATAGTTTTGTCTTCATGTTAGTTTGAAGACTTACCTTCTACCAGTAAAGTAAGGCGTATAATTACAGATTGGCTTATATCGTTATCCTGAGAAGACACCAAAGCTAACTGACCACTGTTCACATACAAACCCTCCAACACACGCATACATACACACACATACTTTTTATATAATACTGTAAATAAATAAGTAGTATTTTTTGCTTTAATATCGAAAAGATATGTAATGTTTTATATTTATTTGAATTTTTCTTTATTTTATTATCTTGTTTGAACCAACACACTTCAAACTTGCAATATCCTTGTAAAATATTTGGTTCTTGCAAGACAATCTGCGTGATTAGTGCAGGAACCGTAGCTGAAAGTAACATGTACGTTGGATATTTTTTTAATAAATAAATTTTCAAATATCATTAGTGACTAAAACATTTCAATATACTTTCTCTATCTCATTTACGTGCAATTATGAATATAGTTCAGTTATAACCCTGAATCGTCATTTCACTAAAATTATATTCCATACATAATATCATCACACTTAATATTATAAAGGCGAAAGTGTGTGAGTGTGTATGTTTGTTATTTCTTCACGCAAAAACCACCGAACGGATTTTGATGAAACTTTGTAGTAATATAGCTTATATATCCGAATAACACATATGCTATAATTTATAAAGTTAAACGCGGGTAAAACCGCGGGCACAGCTAGTTTAAAATATAATTAAAATATGGCAACAATGCACATGAGTTGGCACCATGTGTTTCGTAGTTCTACGTGAGCTACATCGTCGTAGCGTCGCGTTGTGGACATCGTTGCTACGTCATTATGGCGGAATTTAATTGAATATTACAGGAAAAATAATGGAACATTTGCAACAGTTTTGAACTTGACTGGGATAATAAGTCAAGTTCAAAACAGATTTTTTCCCATTTTGTCCGCGTTTTCGCTTCCGCTACTGGTTAAATATTACAACATAAATATCGTTTTGTCATATTTGAAAACCACACAAAAGGGCCAAATCCAAGCTGTTGATATGAACTAATGAAATTTATTCAGCACTTGGGCATTATAAACTTGTACTTGTCGAGCTCACAATGTAGTGCAGACGCCAGCACATCCAGCTACCCCAATCTGTAAATTTTCTTTAATAGATTTTGAACTTTATCACATATGCATAAGGTTCACTTTCAATTGGAGAAATTTGACAGATTGGAGTAGCTTGATGTGCTGGCGTCTGTACATAAATATAGTCATACACAATATTAAAGTGACTTAAACTTAATTAAATAGTTCAAAATCTGTTTTATCACATAACATGTTGGAATTTTTTTATAAATAACAAGTCAGTTAGATACTATTTTAAAATTTACTAATATTATAATATAAATAAATTAGTATACCGAGCAGTTTCAACTAGTAGTTTAACTTAAGTGACAAATTGCTAAAGGGAACCTTTATGGGGCCACAGCTTAAGGGGCCGCAGAATTAAAAAGACGGAAAAGTACAAAGAGGGTTTGATCACTGTAGTCCGTGCCAGAGATCACGTGATGACAGATCAGGTTTTAAGGAGACAACATGGTTCTCGCCTAGGAGCCTACTCTAGCCAACCTACGTTATTATATTTTATGACGTATATACGTCACTATTTACGCAAGCGATACTCATATATGACCTGCGACCTGAAGATCGCACACATCTATCGGCACATTATTCCGCACGATTCAGCGTGTGTATTTTGACCCTTAGTCCTTGGTTGGTGTCAAGCCGGTGCCCCCGCGCAACTGAACTTGTATGATCACATGTATATAACCGCTAGTGGAAACATTCTACTGACAGTCTTTTACGGAACGTCTATAATAATAATCAATGAGCGATAAGTAAAAGTATTTTAGTGATTTTTGTGTGCGAGATTGGTTTGCAGCTACATTTTATTGATTTTATAGAAAATTCAGAGGTAAGTTTTGTATTTTGGGAATAATTTAAGTTTTTATTATCTTTACTTTAAACTTTAAGATTAATTAACCCCTTTTGTTATAAAGTGTTTATTTAATACAGAATATAAAACAGTTTTAGTATAAGTCTTAAATTTTACCTTCGGTATTTAAAAAAAAAATTTAAATAAAAAAAATCAAATCAAATCAAATCAAATCTTTATTTGCTCAAATATGGTACATAAGGTCTTAATGAAAAAGTTATAATCCAACATATTCTGACCTGAGGTCGTGCAAATATACGAGTGCATATTATATATGTAGTTTAGAAACTTAATCTAATTATAAATTAATCTATTAAATTACATTATTATTTCGATAATAAAAACTAAAATACACAAATTTATTATGGTATGTTTGTTTGTTCGTAATGGAGGCATTAATAAGTAAATAATCTATAGAAGTATGTACTTACAAAAGAAATTTAGTATATGTAGTATATCAGTTATCCGGTTTACATAGTACAAGCTCTGCTTAGTTTAGGATCAGCTGGCCGTGTGTAAAAAATATCCCAGGATATTATTATTATTAATAAATAACTTACTGTTTCTTTCATTCTTGTAGAAAGGTACATCAGCACAGCTCAGTTACAGTAACATGGGGTGTATTTGATTTCCAAAAAGTAGAGAGAATACGAAAATTTCAATAATGTTACACAAGGTATCTGAAAAGTATCTGTCAGGTCATTGTTTGGCATGAATTACTAATTCAAAATACCTACTATTTTATTTTTCTATCTATCGTACTGTGAAATGCCGGGTCACTTTTGATGTGAAACATCTATAGCCGCACGTAAAACAGATTTCTGGCGTGGCGACGCATGCGATAGTAGTGTGTGCGGTGTGGCGACGCGTCGCCATGCGCAATCGACTTTTTATTTTATCATTATGACATATTTAGTTCCTATCACAATATGTTCTTTTCTGCATATTACTTTTACAAAATAATGTCGATGTTTCACATCTGTCAGGCGTCCCGTGACGGCTCACATTTTTTTTTTATTCATAAAATTCTTAACCATAGGTAGCGAATGGACCTTACATCAACTTACCTTGCATCAATTACTGTATTGTTTGAGGGTAGTAAACAATTATCTAACTGACAGTTATTTAATGTACACAAGAAAAGGGTCAAGTTTGTTTAGGTGTGACACATCCTCTAAAATGATTTAATACTTTCAATTTTACAGTAACGTAAGAAAACACCTTTACCTTTTCCGATATAGTCCGTAACACATTTATAGACCTGTGTACATTTTAAATTATATTTTACATAATACGGTTCTTACTTGTAACATAATGGCCTTACGGGGCAGTGATAAATTTGACCCTTATATTCCGTGCTATAAAGAATGAAATTTATACGGTCTGTATAGTACCCCTGAGAAATGAATTATGTACAACGGCATTATTTTTTATTAGTCGCGTAATGTGATTTGGGATAAGGATAAGTTTACATATAAAAATGTATTACTATATGTATCAAATACGTAAAACATTTTTGTGACTAGTATTTAGCCTGACTGCAAGATTATCATAATAAGATTCTCGCTACACTTCATTTAAAAGGAAAGATAAGATAAGATACCTAACTCTTTATTGTACATCAAAACATCATAGGAAACAAGAATACAATGTACATCACAAAATTGTACAATTGGCGGCCTTATCTTAATGGCGCAATTTAGTAAAAATCGATTTTTACTAAATTGTCTGGAAAAAAATGAGACGATTTGGAACAAAAAGCAAAACAGCTGCGCATGGCTTATTATTTTAGTCATTTAATTTGGTGGAAAGCAATAATGATAAATAAATAATTTATTATGAAAATTTCATTCTTATCATGAAACCTATATAATAACTGTATAATTACTATGAAATTTCAAGATTTAACAAGATTAAATGGGTCATCTTACCAGTCATGACTAATAATGACCCATTTAAGCAATTTCTCAATCGTAACCAACTTCATAATGTCTGTAAAGAGTATATAATTTCGATTCATGATATTGCCGAATGTTGGTGTGTTGTTCCCAAGATTATTATGAGATCAAATAAAACTTGATAGAAATCAGAGGTTCTTTTATTTCATCGAAAGACGATGAGAGTAAAACATTGTATATGAACGAGTTCCGTGAATTCGTTACAGACGATGAGAGGCATGGGCAGGCAAGAACATGCTCGCCCATGCCTCTCATGCCTCTCCTTGGGAATGTCGAAGGTCAACATTAAATAATATTTAAAAAATTCATTAGACATGAAATGTTTTGCTGAGTTTGTCCTGCTATTTTTCCTTCGTAGCAGACTTATAAACAATGATCCAGGAAATATTTGCTCTCCCATTTCAATTCTGGTAAAATCCATGAACAATCTGTTGAATGCTGATCACAATAATAATATCTAGGGACAATGTCACACAGATCATCCTAGCCCCAAACTAAGCAAAGCTTGTACTATGGGTACCAGGCGACGATATACATACTTATATAGATAGATAAATACTTAAATACGTAGAAAACATTCATGACTCAGATACAAATATACGTGCTCATCACACAAATATTTGCACTTACCGGGATTCGAACCCAGGACCACCAGCTTCGTAGACAGGAGCACTACCAACTAGGCTACGGTGACAAACGTATGGTACGGCTCAAACAAATTTCAAAACAAAAGAAAAGAAATTCGTCATCTTTTTACAGCAAATATTAATTTATCGGACCATATTAATTATGTATCCGGAATATAGGAGCCATCTCTTTCGTTTTTCGTTTGGGAAAACATCTATCAAATCCTACACTTCCGTTGCAGAACAATAAAAGAAGGGGAAATAGGAGATTGGGAGCCATTGATCTACTTAATTCAGACAAAGTTTCTTTTCTTAAGGGGCTGACTGCAGCGAAATTATTTTTTGTCCACGGTATACGGTTGAACATTTTCAAAAATATACGTAACCTTATAATTACAAAGTTTAATCGTAGTTTCGGGTTAGTCGATATCTTGTATACAGGTTATAGGACATCGGCTAAGCGCAAACCACTATAAAATTTTTAGTGTACTCTTATTTTAATCTATAATCTCTGTTTGTTGCATTTTAAGAAACAATTAATTGGAGTAAATAGACTCTTGTTTAACGACTGCTCTTACTTACTCATTTAAAACAGATTTTTAATCATATCATGTATAAATGTTCTTTTTTCTAAACTAATAAACTTTTGTAATTATCTCAATTGTACAGATTTTCCACAGCTTTGTAAATAGAACAGTTGTGACAGAATTTACCTAAGCATGGCAATACTTAAAATTGAACTTAAAAATTAATATTTCGTGACAGCCGTCCTAGTAGCAACTAAAGAGTTTTGTTAAAAAATATCTAAGTTTATCACTGAAATAACCAGCCCATTATTTGTGTATTAAACAGTTGCAAATGTAATGATTTTTAACTTTTAAATACATAATTTTGCACCAATTTCTAGAGGATTAGATGACTCGATGTACAAAATTATATCCAAATTAGTTTATCATTTCTATGGAAACATATTTAACTCTTACTGTAATAGAATCTATAATGTTTTTATTAGACGGCACTGACAATTCCAAATGCATCATATTGATTAGAGTGTAGCGACTGTATGCGTGGAATCTGTTGGTATATTTCATAAATCACGCCTGCATGCAGTTGACACATATACAATTCGTTTGATAGTAGCCTAAAGTCGCATACCATGTCAGCGGCACGGCAGCGGCCAGCATGCCAGCTGGTTTCATATTAGAGGCTCTTATAACCCGGTTATAAGAGCTCTCCCGGTGGCAACAAAAGGCTTCTGTAAGTCCCAATGAAGATTGCCCTTCTGCGCGGGACATATTAAAGTGTAATAGTACGTTAACAAACACGGGTACACTTTCTATTCCCTCTCTCTCATAATTTGATAAGACTTGCAACGACCGGTAAGAGTTCGGGTCCAGGACCGACGGCTATGCATGCTCTCCGAATTTATATACTCCGGGCTGATATTGAGTTTTTTTCGCAAATAAATCCTATATCACTTATTTTGGGCTGACCCGGGATTTGACTTGAATTTTGTCTACCACATATATTTATGGTTGAACACGCTACGGCTGGATCAACGAGGAAATTTATGTATAGACGGGTCAATGCCGAAGTGGTTTCATTACTGAGCGTGTCCGTGCTTTGGAGGACACGACCACCACCTGGGTATGCCGGCTTGTGACGCGTGGCAATTAATAGTGAAAAAATCCGGGTCGCGAAGTGACTTAACTCTCAAAAAAGAGGTTTTGACCAACTTTAGGAGAGATCTTAACGTGCAGTCTAAACCACTTATCTTAACATTCGGAAGGAATGTAATTAGTGTAATACTTTTAACCAAAATAAAGCTCTGTGGCATTTTCCGTGATGTACGGTTCACATTACCGTGATTATCCATATTTTACATAAGTCATATTAGGCTATTAATAATTTACTCCAACGGATTATTAATGAACGTCCTAAATCAATTAATTAATTAAACGAAAAATAAATCTACAACATAAATGGAACATGGTATATTTAATTTTGAGGGAAATAAATTAGGATCATCGGCTTGGTTCGATTGACTAAGCAATGAAGATTTTCCTCTAAAATAAAATTTCTAATACTGGCAGTGTGGTGGTATAAATTATAAAGGTTGATCTTTAAAAAATAAATTTGAAAAAGCTTAAAGTATCTAAAATGTTCAATATAATTATGTTTACATACAATTCGTGGTGTTCCTTTTTGTATTTAATTGATTTGTGGACAATGGTGTGGAATTGGCAACGAAAAACCATTCCATTACATAAAATTATACCATTTACAAACATATATATATATATATATGTTTTCAAATCTAGATCAATAAAGGCTTTTAATTGTTATGACACCACATCATATTATTGCATAACCATAATTTTCATCATGTAACACGTGCAACATGTTACAGTATAAAAATGTTTTTCATCTTCTTCCCGTAAAAAAACAACTGCACTGATAAATATTTGTTATTTTTAATATCATCTTAAATCTTGTATTTTCTTCGTTGATGAGGAATCGATTGAATAGGAAATAGCAATGGTGTGCAAGGCGCTTCAGTTTTTGAATCAAACCTAACCGTAATTCATAGATAATGTCGGTTTTCAAATAAACACATCCCTCTTTTTGTGCCTGTAGTAAGTTTCATATAATAAAATCAAGCATACGCCGTCTAATCTAACAAAACAACTTATAGAACTCGATCTCTACCAGTTAAGACTTAACTGGTAGAGATCTTATAACTTAACTGTTAAGTTACTCATCTTTGTCATTGTAAGATAAATATTATTCTTACAAATAGATATATCTGAAAATTAAAAAAGAACAATACCTTATCAGCCTAATTACAAAGTTATCATTGGAAGTGGGGTATAAGGTGGAACGATGTAATTCGAAGGTCGTTCTAAGGTCATTGATTTGATGTCATCAAAACGTAACGTCTCCTAAGTTCTTTAACGATCTATCGACATCTACTTTAAAATTGATTCTTGGTTACATAGTTATAGGGTTCAATTTGGAATGGGATCGCAGTGGTCTTTGAGTCTATAAGAAGTAGGGTGACAATAGGTTACCGATACAATGCCCGTCTGACATCGCGAGTTGCGAGCTGTCATTCTTTCATTGTGCACAACGCGAGGTCTATCTCGTGATCGGTGCTTGATTATGGCCGCTTCATATAGAGATCACGCCACTCGCAATACCCGTATCAAAATATACCTACATATATTCGTTTGTCAACAGACTGCTTGATTGTCTTGTAGGTATGTTTTTGCATAAATTTTATGTATTTTTAATGTAAATATATACTTATCTAAAGAAACACATCGATAAAATATTAACTGCATTATTGTTATTTTAATATTACATTGGTTATAATGTAACATATTTATTTTTGAACCGACTGCAAATCAATTTAACCGTATGTTTTATATGTATATATATTATGTGATTTTCTAGTGTTTGTGTATAGATTTTTAAATCATTTTAATTGAACAGGAAATTATGCTATATCATTTTGTTCCAATTGGATTATTAACTTAGCGTACCTAACATGCCAGTGCATAGTGATATAGTGAAATAATGCTGTACTGCCTCATATTAATCTTGAGTTAGTCATCATCATTATCACCATCATACTAGCCGAAAGAGGTGAACAGGTTAAACCTTGCCAAAAAGAGGACATAGCAAATTTATTATTATATCTTACTAAACCCGAAACTATGACGGTACGGAATGTTTCATCCTCTATATTTTTTTTTAATTCGTATCTTTTGATTTGATGATGACGATGAGACCTAATTATGTCTTTTGGCGGATACTATCCATACCTTTAAGCTTATGAGACAAACTTTTTCATTTTATCTTTTCAAAATGATAATGTTTTATCTTTGTATGTTCTTTTCTGCTGTCAAGCTATGTCAATTCCAAAATTAAATGCACAGACAGGCATTTATATTATTAGAATGGATTACCTGTGTCATTAGCACGCTTTATAAGCAAAGGTCACAAAGTTCACTTTATACATTGTTTTCGAAGTTCCGTTGTGCATGATAAAATTCATCATATATTTCATTATCATTTGGAATTGTCATTGTCATATATATTAAAATCGGGCGATAGCGCTTCCCCTTCCAGGTGAATTCCGATATCCTGGTCCATGCGCAGAACCACAACATTAACATAACAATGCGATTATCTGCAGCTAATTCTACAAATTTTGCTGTCAAATTATTGATTAATGCAGTTTCTCAAGTACTAGAAGGCCACCAATACTAGCAATGGATTTGCCTTTATATTAAATAATAATTTGGTGATATTTCTGTATAGGTATATAGTATTTATTAAACTAGATTTTTTTTGTGATTGTCACTCAAAAATATTGGCCACTTTGACTTTTTTTAGCTTGAGCTATTCATAATAATTATTGTAATTGGGTGTTCTAGTCTTGCGTTCTAAATACTAACTACCATCGGTTTGTTTGCGAAAAAGAGGGTGTAATTTTTTTGGACTGCGGTTTTATGCTGTTTTGTGGGGCGGTGTCGTTCAAAAAGTACTACACTGTAGTTTTTTAAGCATACAAAGGCGGACTTAATACAGCTTCAAATTCCTGAAATAATATATACAGTACCTCCTTCTTTATTTGGCGCAGATAATGTCATGTGGCCACTTTCAATAAGTACTCTCATTTGTTGTGCAATAATAAACGTCGCAACATACCTATGTAAAATGTTTACTGACTAGATTATCGCTAAGTCACATCACTTTCCTAACTGTGCACTATTTATGTACACAACTAGGATATATTCATTAACATTCATGTTCGTAATTCATTTTTTTTTAATTTACATTTTTCAAAATTATCTACTCATGTAACCCCGTCTGTACTCTCTTACAAGTAAGATAGTCGTCTGAAATCTAGTGCCGGCAGTGCATGCAAGGATGTTGTTAAAATACTTTTTCTGTCTTTTTTTGCTATTTTGCAATTCTTATGTATTTCTGCTTATTTCTTGCATATGTTTGCTGACTAAATGGTTGTCTTTATTTCTTTTTAACGGCGGCGTATGCTCATCGTGCTAAGTTGTTTGGGGATTTTAAGTCGTTAATAAATTCGCCATTCCAGACTGTCCAGCGCACGGCTCTTTTGCTGCTGAAATATATTAGCAGCTAACAACCATATCTGGTTCCGTCTCTAGCCGCAATATGAGTATTATTTTCTTTATTGTATGCGTGCTTGCACCTTGGCTGTTTGGATTTAAAATTGGACTCGGGGTGATTAGATTCTAGGTATTTTATTGCCAATGCAGACGGCGTCTGCCAGGACGGCTAATGTTCGTATAGAAAATAAGCTATCAATATATGCAATCAAATATAATCTCTTTATTTATTTGGGTGTATCAATTAGTACAGATTACAAATAATTATTATTCATCACTGATAATATTGGTACAGTCAGCTGCATTAATATGTTAACAGTGCTAAACATTTTCTCGCCCCTACTTATTTAGGATTTATGTTATATTACTGGCAAGGCGTTATAAAAAAAACAACGAAGAACACTTTTAATACTTTTATCATCATGAAAAATATTCGCTGGCTTTTGTCAGTTGGGACGCATAGTAACCGGTGGTAGTATAAAAACGCTACTGTTGTTATACACACAAGCAAATATTGTATTTTTACCTCAATAAAGACAATTTTAACAATTACTTAAATAATCTAGCTAAGTAACTATATCATGACCATCATAAATAATATCTTAATACCAAATGATTCCATACAAACCACCGATCTAAATATCTACATGTACTTCGAAATCATTATGCATAGTTAGCTGAGTTACTGCAATATATGTTTTGACTATTTACAAAATCTTTTTTTTACTCTACGCGAATAAAGTCTTATTCTATTTTATGGATGCGCGATCAGGACGAGAGGACTTATCTAAAACTACTTCATATCGATGCGTTTGAATTTGTATCGGATAAATCCGATACAAATTCCCATCCATCCTGATTCAGGCGAGCAACCCGCGTGGTTGTGTATTAACGGATTAAGACAAAACGCCCTTAAAACCCATTAATTTACGTCAGTTAACGCACTGAGCCAAGGTTCGAAACACAAAAGAAGTGCCTTAATTAGTAATTTTAATAAAATTGTTAGACGGCTGAAGCCCACGTTTGCCTCTATGATCTGGTGATGCACTTATTCAAAGTCAAAGTCAAAGGTACTTTATTCCGTAAAAAATTTACATTTATGTGGAATCGTCATATTTTTTTACCCTACCGTGCAGTGCATGACGTTGCAGCTACTGAGAAACACTGCCAGAAAACTCAGTAGGAATCCTTTTTTAAAATAAAATATACTTAAGATTAATGACAATCATGTGTGTTGACTCAGAACAACTCAATCCCAAGCACTTTTATCACTTAAATAATCAGAAATTTTGTAATATGCCCTGCTACACAATTTGGCTTTAATAATTCTTTTAAACTTATTCATAGACAATTCTCTAATATCATTGGGAAGTTTGTTATAGAATCTTATACATTGCCCCATAAAAGAGTTACTTATTTTGTGGAGACGGGTAGTATGCAATATTCGCTCTTATGCCAACTGTAAGCGCCAAATTATAAAAAAGCTAAGATATTCACATATACAACAAAATAAATAATAAATCTGTAAAGAGAGATAAACGTATAAAAATTATGTGGTCATGTGACAAGTTAGTATCCCTTGAGAATGGTCCGTGTAGGTCTGAAAAACGTGTTGGGTATCAAACTGGTACCTGGTTCCCGTATTGATTAAATTGACAATTAGCGGAATTTATACTACACGTTAATTAT
Source organism: Pseudoips prasinana (assembly GCA_951640165.1). Taxonomy (NCBI): domain Eukaryota; kingdom Metazoa; phylum Arthropoda; class Insecta; order Lepidoptera; family Nolidae; genus Pseudoips; species Pseudoips prasinana. The sequence goes on along the minus strand of OX621243.1, from coordinate 30,575,430 downwards.
GTATTTTAAGAGGGGTAGGGCATAGCGTTCATTCGCTCGAAGAGCAGCCTGACTGGGGAAGTACCTCCACCTTACAGAAGATATTCTTTAATAATAACATTAATATCTTTAATGTTGTGTTTCTGCGTTAGGCCGCCAGAGCTCATTAAGGGGGGGGGGGGAGGGTCAGAAACACTTGTTTGCTGACTCTTAAAGGCCGAAAACGCACCCGTGACACCTCTGGTGTTGCGAGTGTCCATGGGCGGCGGTGATCACTTACCATCAGGTGATCCGCTTGCTCGTTGGTCGCCCTACGTCATAAAAAAATATTTTGATTGAGTTGATATGTTACCAATTGCTGCACTTCCACGGACGATCACGATTTTTTTCAGATACAATATTATTGGTACTTTAGGTTTTAAAAAGTGATCACACTATCGGAACTGTGTGTACATGCATTTAAGCTGCTTACTGTACCTAAATAGGTAAATATGGGTAGCAATTTAGTCGAGCTTTAATTATTTATACGGAATTAGCATTCACTTGGTGGACTTATTAAAGTGTTTGTGTTTTGTGTTCGGGCTGAACGGATTTATTGTACTATGGACGAAAGTAAGTCACAAAGTGTTTGAGTATGGCAATCTTTATCAATTCATATTTATAATACTATTGAAATTTTCTTCATGTTATTATTCCGGTATTCTTATAATTCAATTAATATAAGTACTGCTAACTGTACCTAAATAGAAAAATATAGGTAGAAATTTAGTCTAGTAACTTTAATTAATTTTACGGAATTAGCATTAGCATTCACTGATGGACTCATTAAAGTGTTTTGTGTCTTAATATTTATAATACAATTGAAATTTCCATAATGTTATTATTCCGGTATTCTAATAATTCACGAAACATATGGGCGATGGAAACATATTGAAACAATGCTAAGTATAATAAATATACATATTACATATATTAAGAAGTGATCACACCATCGTAACTGTTCATGTATTTAAGCTGCTGACTGTACCTTAATACATAAGTATGGGTAGACATTTAGTCGAACTTTAATTATTTATACGGAATTAGCATTCACTTGGTGGACTTATTAAAGTGTTTGTGTTTTGTGTTCGGGCTGAACGGATTTATTTTACTATGGACGAAAGTAAGTCACAAAGTGTTTGAGTATGGCAATCTTTATCAATTCATATTTATAATACTATTGAAATTTTCTTCATGTTATTATATCGGTATTATTATAATTCAATTAATATAAGTTCTGCTAACTGTACCTAAATAGATAGGTACATATGGGTAGAAATTTAGTCTAGCAACTTTAATTAATTATACGGAATTAGCATTCACTGGTGGACTCATTAAAGTGTTTTGCGTCTTGTGTTCGGGCTGAACGGATTTATTGTATTATGGACGAAAGTAAGTCAGAAAATGTTGATTAAGTATGGCAATCTTTATCGATTAATATTTATAATACTATTGAAATTTTCTTCTTGTTATAATTTCGGTATTCTAATAATTCAAGAAACATATGGTCGAACTTATATAGTCGAACTTTAAGTAATTTTATAGAATTAGCATTCACTGGTGGTATTTATGAAAGTGTTTTGTATCTTGTGTTCGGGCTGAACGGATTTATTGTACAATGGACGAAAGTAAGTCAGAATATGTTTGATTAAATGATTAAGTATGGCAATCTTTATCAATACATATTTATAATACGATTGAAATTTTCATCGTGTTTAAATTACGGTATTCCCAGAATTCAAGTCATATATGTTCTGCTAACTTTACCTAAATAGATAAATGTGGGTAGAAATTTAGTCTAGTAACTTTAATTAGTTATACGGAATTAGCATTCACTGGTGGGATTTATTAAAGTGTCTTGTGTACCGGCTGAATCGATTTATTGCACAATGGACAAAAGTAAGTCAGGAAGTCTTTGATTAAGTATGGCAATCGTTATCAATTAATATTTATAATACAATTGGAATTTTCAAAATGTTCCGGTATTCTAATAATTAAAGAAACATATGGGCGCTGAAAACACATTGAAACAATGCGAAGTATAATAAATTTACATACAATTGTATAAATTCAATACCTTCGCTATATTAACTCGACTAATTCTACTTGTTATATAACGTGCAACTAAACATTTTTTCTAACGAATCAGACTTATTTATCTATACATATAATAAAATCGTAAAAAGTCAAAACTATACATTGAATATTTTTTAAACAGGATACTTGGGGCGTCATCTACTATCGATATCGAAGCCAAAAATATATTTTTTAGAATTTTTGTCTGTGTGTCTGTATGTATGTCCGGGCTAAACTCAAAAAGTACTGCATGGATTTACTTCAAATTTTGCATGAATATTACTAAGAGGTTGGGTCAACATATAGGCTACATATTATCACGCTATCACCTACGGAGGAGGAGCTGTGATAATTTATTAAATTCAACGCGGTTAAAACTGCGGGGCACAGCTAGTCTAATAATAAATAGCCGGGACATACCACACAGCGAAAACAATCAAAGCTTATACTATGGATACTAGACAACGGATAGAAAAACTCATTTTCTTTTTTCGTAAATATATACATCCAATACCCAGATATCACTCACCAAACAAAAACAAATAGGCACGTTCATGAACACAAATTTATTAGTCCTGTGCGAGTATATAACCCCCAACCATTGGACCAGGGTTACTACCAACCGAGTCAGCCTTAATAAGAGTATACCAAATAATATACATACAATACCCAGATATCACTCACCAAACAAAAACAAATAGGCACGTTCGTGTACACAAATTTATTATTCCTGTGCAAGTATCAAACCCCCAACCATTGGACCAGGGTTACTACCAACCGAGTCAGCCTTAATAGGAGTGAACATTTTTTAAAAGTGTATACAAACCTTACAGAGGACATTCCTTAATAATAAAATTAATAATTTAATGTTGTGTTTCTGCGTGTGAGTAAGGTCACCAGAGCTCATTGGGGTGGGGGGAAGGCGAGTGGGTTGCCGGCCTTTAAGAGTCAGCAGACAAGTGTTGCTGACTCTTAAAGGCCGGCAACCCACTCGCAACTCCTCTGGTGTTGCGAGTGTACATGGGCGGCGGTGATCACTTACCATCAGGTGACCCACTTGCTCGTTTGTCAGCCTATGATATAAAAAAAAACAATAATTTAATATTTATTAAAATATCCAAATACTACAAAACTCTGGGCCTTAAGACAGGGCACGGTTATGAGCTTACCAGACCTTAATTGATTTCCTTATAAATCAGACAATGAAATAGTGTGTTAGTGTAAAGTCTGCTCTAAAAATGGCATACTATTCTTATAAACTACCTGCGCTCCGCAGTGTAATCGACGATTTCGAAATTTATTTCACCTCGTGTTAAGTCGGAGTATAAATCCGTTTAGCCATTTTTGCATGACCAAGTTACAAATCTCCAAACATATATTCCTATAATACTCACATTCCTATAATATTACTTAGTTAAATAATATAGACTTTATGTATTTAGATTATGACATAAAAAACGAAATAATGATATTATATTACCACAATATGTTATTAAATTTTAATATAATATCACATAAAATCATAATTGGATTATATAATCACAAACTTGAATTTTATTTAAAATATTGTTCTTCATTAAAATAAAAAAACCCTGGCCAAGTGCAAGTCGGACTCGCGCACCGAGGGATCTTGTAGAGAAGATAGTTTTGTTACAGCTTAAACGTATTATTGTCTAGTATTTGATATGAAATTCAATTTAATACTTCTATGCAGTCATAAGGAAAGGGGTAGCAAGTTTTAAATTATTGAAAATATTTCTATTATATGATGTAACTAGAAGTTAACAGTTTACGAAATTACTCCTGTGGTTTTTGATTCCCTTGCGAGTGTCGAATATTATAGGCAAAAACGGCTATATTTTTTTATTGCGTTGGCGTAGAAGTTTGATTTTTGCACAGCTGTAAGGAACAGTAGCTTTGAGTATTTGATATTAATTCCAGCTTGATGCCTCCACGCGTTCCTGAGAAAAAGGGTCTTGACAGACAGACGGACGCACAACAAAGTGAACCTGCAAGGTTTCCGTTTTTTCCTTTCAAGGTACGAAACCCTAAAATGAGACTTTAATAGCTAATTTACTTTAATGTTTAAAACTGGTAGATTTATGATTAAAACAAAAGTAAAAAAATAAATACTTGATACATAAAAGTTAACGCGTAATATATTTAAATGAAAAATGATTAAAACGCACAAAGGCTACATAATTAATTACATAAAAAAATCACATTTGTGTGTATTATCTCTCTATACTATACATATTATACAGATATTTGTGTGCATGAGCATGCCTATTTGTCCTGAGTCTGGGTGTAATTATCTATATAAGTAGGTATTTACAAAAGATACTTTTCTTTTGTAAACGTAGTACACACGGCTACATATCAAGCTATAATTTTTTAATATTAGCTGATCTCTCATTGTATGAAAATCCTATACAACGCGGGATCAGCCTAAACTGGAAACGTATAGCTTGATGTGTAGCCGTCTGTACATCAATTAACTGGTTTCCATAGTACAAGCTCTGCTTAGTTTGGGATCAGATGGCCGTGTGTAAATAATGTCCCAGGATATTATTATTATACATACACAAAGCATTGCATTTTATTTGCGTTAAACCACATTGGTAGTAAAAAAAGTGATTTACAATTTTTTTTTATTTTGTTTATTCCTATAATGGACTACTCTATAGCAATAGAAAGGTGACTTTAAACTTTACTTTCAACTTTACAGTCATCTTTTTATACGAGCAGCCTATTTTACGAGTCAAGGAGATACCTAAATATGCCACACGCAAAAATTGTCTGTGGCTACCCAGCCACAGACAATTTTTGCTTGTGGCATGTTGGACTTGCACTAACAAACCCAACCACAAACCGATTACATGCATGCCATTATTAGGAGGCGAAGAGCCGCGCAACTAGGCTACTTCAGACGGATTTGCTTATTTGTTGGAATTTGACTTTGCCACTCAAGCACCACCACGTGCTTGAGTGGCGACCACGAACCGGAAGACGCAGCGTGGGCAGGCCCCCTACAAGATGGACCGATGATCTTGTGCGGGTCGCTGGAAACTGCTAGATGCGAATAGCGCAAGACCGGCAATTGTGGTGATCTTTGGGGGAGGCCTTTGTCCAGCAGTGGACGTCTTTCGGCTGATTTGATGATGATGACTTTGCAGTGAAAAACCTTGGTATAACATTCTTATATTAGTTAGAATTGGGAGGTAATTGAGTACTCATGTGAGTCGAAGAAAATGGAAGCTATCTTTCAAAATATTTGCAATACAGATAGTTAATAAAGTGTGCATGGTTACCTAAATAAATTTATAAAATAAAGTCGTGTTGGTTATTCTTATTCTTAAAGAAGATTTGTGTGATGAGCTCGATATTTTTTTCACGTTTCGTTGTAATTTAAAATGTATATTATTATAGTATAATATTATTAGTATTTAAAGAAACATAAGTATATGTTTTTGTAAATTATACATACGTATACAACTTTATACATTTGACAGACCCTAGAGTACACTTAAAACGACCGTCTTTTCTATCTTATTTATTCATTCTCCAACTGTTAATAGCCAACGGTTGTCTGGAAGACACCGCAAAGAAGAAACGCTACTAAGCGATAAAACCGTCTATTGTACGGACGCCAGCACATCAAGCTACCCCAATCTGCCAATTTTCCCCAAGTGAAAGTGAAACTTATGCTTAAGTGATAAAGATGAAAATCTATAAAAGAAAAATGACAGATTGGGGTAGCTGGATGTGCTGGCGTCTGTATTACGAGTTAGGAGATAACTAATTCGATGAAAAAAAAATGATTTTACACGGAGGACTGGCAACTAGAGAAATGGGTCAAGGTCAAAGGCACTAACGCAGCGTTAGCGCCTATGACCTTGACCCATTTCTCTAATTGCCAGTCCCCCGTGTAAAATCATTTTTCCCTCTTCATTTTACCCTGTCCCCTCGCCATCGCTAGGGTATATTTACGTAATCTTTGTGATGCGTGTACTTGTAGTTTTGAATTTGCTAGACGGTTCGAGCCTATGCTTTCCTCTATAGTCCGGTGAAGCAGTGAAAGCCGTTAGACTAATTGCATAGGTCATGTTAAAAAAAATGCGCGTACTTACTTATCGTATAGGCAGTGGTTATCCTAGTGTCAGGGTTGTTCAAGCCGACATGGCTTAACGACTGTGGCCTATTGACTACAACCGGGACCAACAGCTTAACGTGCCCTCCAAAGCACGGATACGCTCGAAATTAAATTCATGTTATTATTAAGGAATGTCTTCTGTAAGGTGGAGGTACTTCCCCAGTCGGGCTGCTCTGCTTTGCCCTACCTCTCTTAAAACCTACCTATCCTTATATAAATTATACTTCTAAGTTGATTTTATCCTTATTATTTTTTACTATCATTTGTTACACCTATATACTACCCATTTTTCATTGCTCACTAGTTTTGTCCATCCCAAGGTTGTCTGAAAGAAATTGCAACTAGCCATAAGACCGCCCTTTGTACGTAATTATAATAACTGTTTTATTAATTAATTTGTTATTTCTGATGTACAATAAAGGGTATGTACTCGTATATGACATGAATCTTAATTATGGCATTTGATTATGGTAGATACCTCAATAGGTATTTATCTTTAACAATAACTGCTGACAATTGGAGAACAAAAACGAAACAATACGATTTTTTATACGGGTAATCTTCGAGTGTGAGAACGCTTTTTACGTAAAATGTTACATAACACTTTACCAACTGTCGCGTATTAATGGCGATTATACTTAATGGCCGCCATAGATGGCTTCCAGAACCATCATCATTATCAACATCGGATGTTGTCTCGGCTGCTTGTATCACAACCCTGGTTCAAGGACCTCTCGCAGAGTATGTTGACCATGTGCTCTGGGGATCAACATACGAGATGGTTACATGATACTAAGGAAATGACTAACAAGTATGTATTGTATGCAAAATTAATTTAAAATACGCTGGGGCATAAATTGGATTAACTTTTAGGTATTAATTATATCATTAAACCTTAAATAGTCTTTTGGATTTTACATTTCGAGGAAACATTACTTTTGGAGAAAATGTCCATACCATAAATTGACGGGCCTGTTGGTGTGGTTGGCAAATGCTTGCTTTTCACGCCGGAGGTCGTGGGTTCGATTCCCACCCAGGACTGATATTTGTGTGCATGAACATGTCTGTTTGTCCTGGATGTAATTTATCTATACAAGTATGTATTTACAAAAGCCAAGTAGTATATCAGTTATCTATTTTCCATACTCCAAGCTCTGCTTAGTTTAGGATTAGATGGCCATGTGTAAATAATGTCCCAGGATATTATTATTATATAATGTAATTCTGATCGTACTGAACCTACAATCGCGGACCCAAAGCAAACTAAAAGTCCTTTGAGTCCGCGATTTAAGATTGTATAGTCTTCTGCAAATGAGAGCCGTTTTGTTTTTCAAATAAAATATACTTTTATTTTCCTTTAAAAAAATAACCTTTTTCTATTAATTAGTTTATTAACATCAAAGGTAATTCATTTGACCTTTATTGCTTGTAATGCAATGGAGTCTATTTCAAAAGGTTACACAAGACTAGGTTATACTGCCAGGTACTTCCCCAGTCAAAACGCTCTGCCTCACTTACATTACGTTTATAAAATAGTAACTAAAGCTACTATAAAATTATTGTAAGCACTTTCGATAAATTTGGTCTTCGTGTGAGAGTATTATTCTAAAATATACATATATAACATATTTTAATTTTGCAAAATTGGAAAGACAATAAATGCGTCAAACTGTGCAATTTGATGAGTTCATTACTGAAAATATACAATTATCATCATCATAAGAGCGGAAAGACGTAAAGGCCTAACAATATATAACAAAAAACGCAGAAAATCTTAATTTTGTTTATGTTTCCGAAACTTAAACTCTACTAAGTTAGGAAACTTAGTCTCCACTGAAAATATTATACTAGTGTTTAGTATGTTTCATGCGTTCGTTCAGCTTTCGCTTCAGCCGCAACTGTTTTTAGAATGTCTTTATCTTATCTTATGTCTTATATATCGTAGTCTCATCGTATTGTTTTTTTTAATTAAAGGTTTATCTTTATTATTTAGATTAAAAGTTTCATTGTAGTTGAAAGAAAATCAGGTTGATAATCTCGCTCAATGTTCGTTCTTTCTAGGTACTATTTTCTATGACTTTCTTCACAGTCAAACAATCTACTATACTTCCCAAAGTTTGATATAGACTGTCTACGCAACAAATTTACCTATCAAAAACAATTTAAATTCAACTAATTTATTTGCATTGACCTATTATTACAATAGCGACAATGGACCTGTCGGTGTCAATAATTTGAATTCAGAAAAACAAGGTCTGGGTCTGGTCTGGTCTTGAACTAGCTGCAGCTAGTTTTCGTAATATCTGCTCATACAGTCTCTTCGTCTACCAGACTGTACTTGGTCATATAATACAACGTAAAAAGAAGTGGTTGGATAGCACGATGATTCGCCACGATCTCCCTGCACAAGCTTAAGTTTTCAATCAATATATTTATGCATGAATATGGTAATGTATAAATACAAATCTTAAAACTTAATTATGATAATATCATATTCTGCCGATATCAGGCGTACAAAAATCAAAATACTAATCAAAACTATACAAATCAAGAAGAGAGAAGAATCATAAAAAACAAAATAAACAATGTGTCACTAAATTACAGGTCTTAGGTACTATATTATTAACAGTAACTACATTTTACTTCAAGAGTATCATTTAGATAATCTGCGGTTAAGTACTAGCATTTTTGACATAGTAGGTCGCTTAGTTTACTCTTAAACAAATTGAAATTCAAAAGTTTTAGTGAGGCTGAAACCTTATAGTAAATTTTTGTTGTTTAGCAAAAAATTCTTTTTATCTGTGGTTTCATTTTATTTTATATTCTGGCACGGAACGTTCAAATTCATTTAAATAGAAAAGTAGTTGTTGATTACTTCTAATTGGATTCCAAATAAAGTGTTTTAATTATATTGTTCACATCTAATTAGCATGTACAGTCGATAGAAAACCCAGTTTTCACGTTCAATGTTTGATAAGACAGCATTTAAAATTATTGTTACGCGTTTCATACATATTAGATAATTACGAGAGCAACTTGAAAATGTTACTTATTTGTTTATTGAGATATCTCATTCAACGTTTGTCTGCTTAAGACGCTGTATTAGCTAAAAGGCTGCTGTTTGTAATCGCTTTATCATAATTTGATAACACAAGTGCAGACGGGCTGTAATTTGATAAGAGTTTAAGTGCAACTCAGTGCAATGTCCACTTGCAACTTGCACCAGCAAACCTTGATGACTAATATTATCGAGCATTAGTCTTTATTATAGTAGAAGTCGATTTTTGTTCATGGTGGCCAGTCCAATGGAGACTAGCCATCTGCGCAGGACGTATTATTGTGCATACGTGAGGTCCAGGGACGCTATCTAATTCATTTCTCTCATGATCCGATGGAACAACTAGCGATACGATCGGAATGATGTCAGCTAGAAGAGGTATGGGGGGTTTGATCCCGCCAACACACACACCCACACACCCACACACCCACACACCCACACACCCACACCCACACACACACACACACACACCCACACACCCACACACCCCCACACACACTTACTCACATGTACTACAGCTTAATCAAAGGTACAAAATTGAAATCTACCTATCCAGAGTGTGGAGAGACTGGCGATCTGTCATACAGGTCTCCTAGTACAGGCACCAGTCTCTCACATAGATTAATCCTAACTACACCTAGATTAAGTATATTTAATGTACAAAATTATGTGTGAGAGAAAAAATAAAGTAAATTTATTATTAAAAAAAAACTCCCAGACTTCCGTCTAATACTGAATAAGTCCCTTTTTGGCCCAACGTAAGATTTGAACAGGCAGGATTATCTGCGGTTGAAGTACCGCTAGGACAACAAGGCAGGCAACCAAAATGTATACTACATTTATATATAAAATAATAATAATATCCTGGGATTGTGTATAAATAAGCTGAGACCTAATAGAAAATATTTAAAATTGAGAAAAAGTAGTAACTAATAAATTTGCAAACAACGTACTTAAACAGAAAAAGAAAAAGATAAACAAGTTTTAATAATACAAAAAAAAGAAATCTGACCCTGTTCGATGTCAACACGGCTCTTTCTTCAAAGACGAAAACAATAATTAAAATGACTGGAAAGGCTGTTGTCATAGAAATTCTCAGAAATTGAACTTGAGATCCTTTGTTTATTATGAACACGCTACTCTACTCTGGACATTGTTATTTTTTTCACAGACATGCAATGTTAAGGTCATCTTGCTTAAGCAATTATGTTAATCAAAATAAAATCAGCTATTAGGTTATTGCATTATTATTATAATGGTATTATTATGCTTTCTTCATAAATTATGATAATCTTTGATACATTTTTTATATTTAAGCGGCGTTACAAACATAGTTTCTATCAATTTAAATAAATTTAGCGATCGCACTAGCAAGTGTGTCAGAATTGTTTAAGATACCCTATAGGCTATGAGATGGCTAAAGTGTCTAAAGTGCAGTCGCAAATCAAGACGAATTTCTTTCATTAATCTATTATTACCTGTATCTGTAAATATAATGCGCCACGCTCGCGCAGATGCAATGACTGCCGTGAAACCTTTACCTGCGACAATAAGTGGATTTTTTTATTCAAATTTTCATATTATAAACTCGCATTTAATACAAGAAAGTTTGTGACTGCTGTCACCAGGTAAAGAGGTCATTGTTATCGCACTTTATCGTGAACAACTGGGACCAACAGCTTATCGTGCTTATCGCTACGAACGTTTTTGATAATCTTAACTTATTTTTTAAGTGATACATACGATTTCATCCTGACATATACTACTGCACGTGTGGCGCAGCGGTGACGACAGTCACTTGCCTCTGCGTGCCCCAAGTTGTAGACAACTATTTGTGTGACCCAATGATATTCTAATGTGACCTATAAATAGTTGTTCTACGACTAGATTTACTTTGTTTTCGTCAATTATATGTGTATAAAGTACCCCGCGACACAGGGATTAATTTCACTAGTCCGGGCGTTGTATTTTTTTAATAATAAGAATTTAGTTCATGCTTCTCATGGATCTATGTTGTATGGAAGAAATACATTTAGCGATATGGTAAAACCTGCTGGGACAGTCGAGCGGATGTTTGAGCGAACATTCCCTCTTCACTAAAGGACCTCCTGGCATTAGTTTTCGTTACACTTTTCCTTTTTGTATTTCTCTGTTTACTTCATCGAAGGTCTCTATTGTTACTTAGATATATAAATAAAATTTATTTCATTCGATTTTTGTTTATCAGTATTCAAACTGTAATACTAACCGGTTTTATGTCACACGGTTGTAAAAAAATTCAAATTATGTTCAGGCAATAACCTATAGTGTAGATACAACCGACGTAACTTCAGTGGATATATTTGTATTAGAAAAACCGACTTTATTGCGTACGAAATAAACATACTGTTCATTTTATATTATATCCTATACCTCTATATATACGCGGCAGCGACTTGGCCAAACGTTCTATTCATATGTATATTGCATCGTTAGTTAGTTAGTTGGGCAGTTGGTTTCAAATTGTGCAGACTATTACAGGCGTCTAGAAACGCGACCTCGAAAAAGTGCGAGTGCTTCCTTCGTCGAGTTAGAGATCGTTTTAGACCTTTGTCCATTGAAGCTAAACGTATCAACGCTATATCAATGTAAGAGTACGTGTGTTGGTGTTTCTCTTTCAATCAATACAAATTCTGTACAATAGTTTTTCGGCTCCCTATAGTTTCTATTTGTATCGATAAAATTACCTCTTCGATGCTCAATCAGATAAGTGGCCCGCGTCTGCACGTATTAATTAAGATCGGTAGTTTCTCTTTCTGTTGAAGATTGAAACCCAATCGAGGTGCCTTCTCACGTTGGTTTATTTAGCTAGATGGCTAGATCCTTTTTTCCTTCTTTTGTGCAGTAAAGAATTTAAAGTCTCCTAATTAAATGTAAACGTCAGGTTAAAATAAGTTTCTGTGTCACCAATATTGAAGAGATATTTATCTAATTTGCAGAGAATAACGTTCTACTTATAGGTAATATACATATTTAATACCAGATAATTTCCGACTAATATCATCATATATATAAATATATTATATATTTTTTGTCTGTATACGAGACTGACCTCTCTTACTATGAAAAACAGAGGTCGATTTTTATTACACAAAGAATATTGTGTTTTGCACACATTAAATCAATACAAATATAATTAGGTATATGATTAAAATAAATTTAGCCGTATTCACTCATACGAAATGTATGATAATAATAACATACGATTAGAAAAGTTGATAGATATACAATTTGTTGGCGTCATTGGTAAATGCTTGCCTTTTACGCCGCAGGGCCTCTACCGGCTAAGTCGCCGAACATCGATTTCCTAAATGGCGTTCAAATAAATAAAGGTTAAATATGACTTAATCACCGATACCATTAATAATATATGTATAAAAATCAATTGCTGTTCGTTAGTCTGGCTAAAACTCGAGAACGGCTCTCTCAACGTCTAGGGAAGCTTTAAAAGGTGAGGAAAATTGGAGTAATTGCCGGGAAAACCCTAAAAACAACCCTTTTCTTTTTCCCATATAAACGTTTTACTTTTCTAGTGTCGAGTCTCCCGGGTCAGATAGTTAATAATAATAATAAGGGCATGTACAGAGTTGGGTTTATTTGAGAGGAGCAGTCGGTGAACTTGTATCTTGTAAATACCCATTGGTACTCAAGAACCTACTATATACAATTTAACATCAGATACTTCTTCTCTTTCGTTACGCTCTTGGCAGAGCGGTCGTGGTCACATCGAGGCATCCACATCAGTGGTTAACGAACAACGAACCCCTTCAAATGGTGAAATCAATATACGTTTAACGGCATTGTTAATTGTTACGTCTAGATTACTTTTAACAACTTCAGTGACTAGAGAGTTATGCTTAGTTTGGGATGGATGGCGCAGTGTGATATGGCCCTGAAATTTATTATTGTAAACTGATGCCTATATTAAATAACAGTTTGCGATATACATTTATCTTCCTGCCATATAAATATATAATAATAATAATATCTGGGGACAATGTCACACAGATCATCCTAGCCCCAAACTAAGCCAAGCTTGTACTATGGGTACCAGGCGACGATATACATACTTATATAGATAGATAAATACTTATATACATAGAAAACATCCATTACTCAGACACAAATATTCGTGCTCATCACACAAATATTTGCACTTACCGGGATTCGAACCTAGGACCACCAGCTTCGTAGGCAGGATCACTACCAACTAGGCTACGGTGATCGTAGATATATATATATATATAGATATCGACCAACAGACACAAACAAGATATATTTTGGCGTGTTTTATAAAAATAGATATTCAGTTTTATGTGTAGGTTGGGCCCATTATTTCATCATAATCATCGTATCGGCTGAAAAATGCCCATTTCTGGACGAAGACGAAGACAAAGGTCACTAGAAGTCGCTGGATGAGGAGGAGGCTTATTATTAACCCATTTTTAATTATGTTCTCTTTTTTTTTCAGACAAAATGCCTCCTCAGTCGCAGAGCAAAGGGTCTTGGGTGTTGTTTGAGACAGACGCAGTCAATGATGACAGTGTTCCCACCGTAGTCCCTCCATCAGCAGAGAAAAGAGTGTGGAAAATCGTCTGGCGAAATGTCATCCTCTTCGCACTGCTACACTTAGGAGGACTATACGGTGCATATCTGTTCTTGGCAAAAGCAATGTGGCGGACCAGTTTGTTCGGTGAGATACTTTTTTAATAACCCGTAGTTCTTTCCAGCAAAGAAGAGAACACATCCAGTGACCAAATGTCATTCTCTACGAGTTGTTATACATAGGAGAGACTTTAGGACTGGAGAATATAATATAGTTAGTTTGGTAAGAGATCTTTTTAGTAGTTCTTAGACTCTCTGTTAGGAAAGAAAAGAGTGTGGCAGGTATTTCGTTGTGCTAAGTAAGTTTGTATGTTGGTGAGACCTTCACAATAAAGGGATTTATTTCATTACTGCCGGCGTTGTTCTTTTTAAAGCGGTAGCTGTTCATCTGCAGATAATCAGAGTTCTAATCTTGGGTCGGCATTGACATTCTAATGTCAAGAAAAGAAAAGTGTGAAGAAATAGAACACACACAAGCTGTCGTGGGTGTAATTTCACCAAACGGACGTTATATGCATACCTACCTAATTGTAAAAAACAGCTACTTCTGTAAGTAATCCGGATTCTTTCGAACGTCTATTAAAAACTATAACAACTGTAAGAGACTTACAATTCCGTGGCCACCTTGAGGACAAGGCTAAACTGGCAGGAAAGAAGCTCCTAGTAACCTAGGAGACAATCACTGTAAACTGTTAAAGTCATTTTAAAAATCAAGATGTGCATGACATCTAGTGCCAGGATGAAAAAATAAAAATAAAAACTTATGTACTTATGTACACGCGTTAGAAGTTATACTTCTTAATATACAACTTGAACATAGTTATCAATTTTCATACCACCTAGAACTAACTTCATGCTGTTAAATTTTTTGGTGTCGGTGTGCGCGCGCATCGTAAAACTCTCATCATTTTTCTCCATCGCGCCAAAAGAAGTATAACTTCAAAAAAAAATCTAATTTGTCATTAAAAAAGAATTAAAGGTGTGTTGTGGAGTGTTTGGGGCTTAATTGGTATCCACCTATCAATATAGATATTATGTTTATTTAGGTATACAGAATAGGATAGGAATAGGAAGTTTTTAATGTGAAAATAACAGTTTAAAATTGACAAGCTCTGCTTAGTTTTGGATCAGATGGCTGTGTGTAAATAATGTCCCAGGATATTATTATTATTATTATAAAGAGATTTTTTTATTTTATACCTATCGCTACTTATTATAGTCGGACTCGGACTTTAACCTCACATCCATTACGATTTCGTACTGTTGAAGTGACAAATTATGCATAATCATAAAATTACGCGTACGTAATATTTCCTTCAACTTCAGCTATGCATTATCATAAAATTTCACAAGACATTTAAATATCATTTTATATTTTATTTTGTAGCCTTATGCTACTATATGTTTCGTTTTAAATTATTTATATATTATTCTGAGACTTTACTAAATATACTACAATAAGCACAGCGTATATAGCTTAGTCAAAATATTGCGTACACTAGATGTATATATATAATGTAAAAATCAATTATATATATTTTTTTAATTGTCTGTTCCTGTGCATCCTGCACAGGCATGTACATGTCAATCGGATACTTTAGTAGATAACACTTTCTTTTGTTAATTATTGTTTTTTTTTCAGCTGTTATTTTATATATCTGTTCGGGTTTGGGCATCACTGCTGGAGCACATAGGTTATGGGCACACAAGTCATACAAAGCGAGGTTACCACTACGGCTATTGCTGACTCTTTTCAACACATTGGCCTTCCAGGTAAGTTACCGTTTAATCACTTCTTCTGATCACTTCTTGTACCTTACATCTTGTACACACTGATCCTCATACCTTAAGCATGATAATTTATCTACTTAGGTATTAATTGTACAATTATATCCTACTTATATTATAAATGCGAAAGTTTGTAAGTATGGATGGATGGATGTTTGTTACTCTTTCACGTAAAAACTACTAAATGGATTTTAATGAAACTTTACAATAATATAGCTTATACTTCAGAATAACACATAGGCTACAATAAATATTATAAATGCGAAAGTTTGTTAGTTTAGATGGATGGATGTATGTTTGTGACTCTTCTACGCCAAAACTACTTTAACGCGGGTGAAACCGCGGGGCATATCTAGTATTTAATAAATCAATTCGTTAATTAAATAAATATTTCATATAGTTCGTCGGTACTGAAAGACGGCTCTAAAAAGTCGATAAAATTTACGCTACCGATATTTTCAGTGGCTAGGAAACGATAAATTATTTAATTGTGACACTGTGTTATCTTACACAGGTTCGAAGATAAACCGTTAGAAAAAGGAAACTATTCTTCAGATGATGATGTTACTTTCCCTTGAATAGTTGTCTTATTAAAAGAGCTTGAATGTAAAATATAAGGTTTAAAATTAATTTAAGGTTTATTTTAGCGGGAACATACGGGAAATATTTCTAAAGAGGCACATAATTGTGTAATGGTCCTTATTTAGATTAGATTTGTTATTTACAAGTCGCCCTATGATTTGTGTTGTTCAGATTAAAGTTTTATCTCTATATTTCTTATCAAAAGTATAATTTGAATATTTGCTTGTCATCATTGAACCAATTATAAAATGTAAAAACACGAAATACGTGATCGATCAGTCGTAACGGCATACGTGATCAATTGTAACTGTCTATTCACGTGACACGTTGCACGGCGCGTGGCTTATGCAGATAATCAAGACCTCTTAACATTACTATCAGGAATTAACCCTACATATGTGATTGATCTGGTAACTTATTCTGTAAACATTATTTTGATATGATAATGTTTACAAAATATGGAATATTTACAATAATTTATGTATCAGCGTCAATAGATAATTGTTATGATAATAGAATTATAGATTACTAGTACGATACAGTTTCGATGGTACGGAACCCAACAAGTCGAATGAGAACTTTTTATATCGTATGTCAGGCATTTTCTCAAATGTTTGCAAACCAATTTAGATATATTTTTTATATAATAGGGTAAGGTATAATAATAGGAATTATAAGGAAATTAACAGTTTAGTTATAGTTCTTTAAACAGATCACATATAGTAAATACAAGGATTTTCAATTTTAGAGATGCGTTAATTTTGGTTTTTCACACATTGTTTACACATAACATTCACAATGATTTAGTCACTAGACATGCTACTCGTATGTTTAATAATCATTAAAGTTTTTATTTCTTAGTTGTTAATTCAATGGGAAGGGCTAACCTGCTAAGTTTTAAGTAACTGATGGGGACTGTCGAGCAACCTCAAAATGGACTGCCTTTGTGGTTCAATCCATGGACTATGTAATAACTTGTCCAGCCACATGTGTTATAAAACAGTCGTTAAGTTATTTTTTTCTAACTCCTTGTTTCTTTTTCGTTAAATTCGTTGCCGTTGGGGCAGAAAGGTTCTCGAGTGGCGACCAACAAGATGGACCGATGATCTTGTGCGGGAACTGCTGGATGCGAATAGCACAAGACCGGCAATTGTGGAGATCTTTGGCCTTTTGTCTAGCAGTGGACGTCTTTCGGCTGATATGATGATGATGATGATGAAAAGTTCGTTGCGGGATCCAAGACAATTAAAGCAGGACATACTTGACAGTGATATTTCACTATGTGCCACTGTTGATCCTAGCTTATAGGAGTTGCAGTGGTGGGTAAGTGGGAGGGGCTAGACCCATAAAAAGTCGTTAAACCTCCTGGACAGCTTAAACAACCACTGCCACACTTCTCAGTTGGGGCGTATTGGTTCCGGTGGTAGCATTAAAACGTGACCGTCGTTAGAAAAAACAAGATCCGTCATAATAATAATATATTTAATTCGTACCTTAATATAGACAGAACCATTCCGACAATACGTAGTAAAATGTAGCTTAAACTATAAATTTCGATAATTAAATCTAAACATAATCTCATTGACAATAACTTAATACAAGCTAGCTTAATATCATTACTATTATAAAATAAATTTTATAAATGTTTTAAAAATCCGTGTTGGTACCTAAATATGTGTATGTAACTAGAAAAAATATGTATACTTAAATATATTACTACAAACATGTTCTATTCAGAACATGTTCACGTATACTTTAAAAAGGCGCTTTTTTAAAGTCTACGTGAATAAAAAACATTTTTATTTTATGTTTAAAGAGATTACGTGAAAAATTAAATCTGTGCATAACTAGCGAAAATATAATTAAGAACATTAATTATACAGAACTTATTCACAAATAAGATAGGAATTTTGATAATATTGATTGATTGCGACAAAATACGACCAACGTGAGTGTTTATCAATCAAAATGTTAATAGCCACGCGACTTGACGTGATTCATTGTACAGGGTAACTACGTCGTGTGTCGGTGGATACACTCTCAACTAAAAGCGCCTTTATAACATACTCAGTATGGGTGGTTTTATAATTGCATGTGTGTCTAATGATGTGACATCAAGTGTAACTCGCGTGGCTAACGTTGATTATATCAAGACCTTTTAACATCATTATCAGGATTTATACCCTTACGTGATTGATCTGAGTACTTGTTAAGTAAACAATATTTATAATAATATGACGTCGCAGTACATTTCTATCTACGTCAATAGATAGATGATAACCGATAATGTGTTATTATTGTTATCATTTTAATAATTGACTGCCTCGTTGGTCTAGCGGTAGCGTGTTCACCCGCAGAAAACGAGGTCCTGGGTTCAAATCCCGGGTCAGGTCAAGTGATTTTGGGACTTTTCTGTAAAAAGAATAATTTCTCAGCATCAGCCCGAAGTCTGGGAGTTGGCGGTATTATACCCCCGTGCCTCGGAGAGCACGTAAAGCCGTTGGACATGTACCTGACCTCTTTCCGGTCGTGTCGCTAGGCGTCCCATCGGATCATGAGAGTGATGGAATAGAAAGTGCTCCTGTGTTTGCGCACACATTTGAGCACTATAATATGTCCCGCGCAGATGGCTATGCTCTATTGAGACTGGCCGCCGTGTCCGAAATTCGGCTAGGAGGACATTATTATAATAATTGATAGGTCATGACCGTGATTTCAGTATAGTTTTATCTTCAGCAAGAAAATCACTAGAGCGCTATAATATTTCCTGAGCAGACCGCTAGTCTGCATTGAGACTGGCCGCCATGGCCGCAACATCAAAATCAAAACTAGTTTGTACTATGGGTTTCCATAGTACAAACTAGTTATGATTTTGAAATTGCGGATATTTAACTGATATATTACATAAAATACCTACGTTTATTTTGTAAATACATACTTATATATACACATACACACACACAACACACGCATAATTTATATTTTTTGTAAAACTTAGTTCAAACTATTGCACAACTTTAAATGGCTTTTATGTTATGGAACAACACTGGCTCCTAAGACACATGAACATAAACCTAATTTAGGGGTCAGGGTATTCACCTTTTACAAAATATTGTATTAAGCCTTGTTTTGTAGTCTTATTATCTTGAATTGTAAAATGCAGGCTTTTGGAAAATAAATAAATTATTATATTATTATTAATTATTATATAGATAATTACAAGTTCTTGTGTTGCCGTATTCTCTTTTAAGAATAGCCGATTTTTGTTATGCCTTACGCAAAAGAAGAAACGAAATCGTATCGCTATTACAGTCTGTCTTAAAGAAATGAGTTATGCATTTCCTCTGAATTAATATAATATTAACCAAAAATATTCTTTAAATTCCTTAACTTATAGAATATTCAGTTTTGAGTTAATATTACAATTTGGGTTAAAATTAACAAGTAAACCTACGTGGGAAGCAGTGGTAAAGATAGTAACCTCAGTGCCGTCGTGTTTCTGATTGGAGACCTGCATATCTAACTTACTTGTATGGCCCACTAGCTGTGCCCTGCGGTTTTACCCGCGTTAAACTTTATTATAGCCTATGTATTAATCCAGGGTAACTCCATACCAAATATTATCAAAATCGCTCCAGCCGTTTAGACGTGAAGACGTAACAAACATACACTCACAAACTTTCGCCTTTATAATATTAGTGTGATAAAATTATTAGCCCTAACTTATTTGTGTGGCCTATATATATGTACGTATTGTATGTTTGTATAATCTCTCACAATTATTGATATGAGGTATTTGTATATCAATGCTCACGATGCAGGTATTTATTTACCTAGTGCGGGTGCTTAGAAAAAAGTTTCGAGTACGATACTTTAAAAAAATATTTAAAACCATCATTTGAGTGGAGCATAAATAAATCGTTTGCTATATTATTTCTTAAACATGATCAAAGCGGTCTGAGTCATTAAGTTTTAGTTTGTTTTTGTGACGGGGTTTTAGAAAATAATATTCTAGAACCGTAATGAGCAGAGTCGTTTTAAGCTGTCTTTGGTTTTTACAACATTAAAAAGTCAGCCTTCAAGATCTTATTATAGGGTTGGTGTTTGAATGTATGAAAATTTAGAGTGATATTAAAACTAAATTCGATTTTCAACAAGAACAGAAAATGTAGGTTTTCATATTCTTTAATAATTACGATGTCATCCTAGTTGAATTACGACCATACCGGTCAGTTTTTATGGTTTATCTATCCATCTGTGTGGAACATATTATAGTGCACAACTAGAAAGAGCTCAGGTACAGGACCGACAGCTTTGTGTGCTCTCTGAGAAACAAGGTTGTAGCACCGCCAGCTTCCAGATTCCGGTCTGATAATGTGATTTTTTCTTATAGCTAGATGCTCTCACTGATCCGTAAGTTATCGGCGAGGTTAAGTTACTAGGCTCGGGGTCAGTCCATAGATGGGTAACCGCCAAAGTGGTTTTATTTCTGAGCGCCTCCGTGCTTCGGAGGGCACGTTAAGTTGTCGGTCCCGGTTGTAGTCATTTGACAACAGTCGTTAAGCCATGTCAGAGGCCTGGGCGGCTTGAACAACTCGACACTAGGGTAACCACTGCCCATACGAGTAAGTTAACAGAAAAATCCCAATATCAGATTTTTTACTCATCCCGGGATTTGAACCCAGGACGTCATTATTGAATAGGCTACTGGTAGATTAACGAAACGATTGAAATTAAATGAAATGAAATTTATTCAGCACTTGGGTATTAACATACACTTGTACTTGTCAAGCTCACAATGCAGTACATAAACACAGTGGATAGTATAAAAGTTACAAAAAAAAATTAATTAGTCCGTCCGTGCGGTCCGTATTGTTTAATATATAAGTACCATAATTATATACGGGATATTGCACGATTCGCACATTTTATCATTTGTAGATGGTGTTATCTTTCTCTACTATATAAAAATAAGTCGGGTTTTCCTTTCTGACGCTATAACTCCAGAACGCACGAACCGATTTCCACGGTTTTGCATTCGTTGGAAAGGTCTCGGGCTCCGTGAGGTTTATAGCAAAGAAAATTTATAAAATTTAACGCGAGTAACACCGCGGGGCACAGCTAGTTTGTATATAAAAAACATTAAATGTTTTTTTATTATCTACGCAAACTAATTTACGAATGTCTACAGTAATTAGGAACCTACGATAACCTTTAAGAGTAGGTATCTAAAAGATACAAAATAAATATAGGTGATACGGTAACCATTTAAGTTTTATCAACTTGTAAACATTATGCATTTAATTCATAATATCGTGATTCACACGTGTGATCAGTTCTCAGTTTCGTTATTGGATGATAACATGTATATACAGTTACATGCATGTATGTATACTAGCCCGCTAAGTATGTTTCACCGGACTGTCTCAACTGGGCCTAGACGGCCCATTAACGGTAGGAGTAGAAAACCCGCTAAGTTCATTTCACTGGGTCTTCTCAATTGGGGTTCGATCGTCAGTATATTGAATAATATTGAATTTTTACCTCCACAAACAAACTTTAAGAGAGGTAGGACACAGCGTTCCTTCGCTCAAAGCGACGCCGATTGGGGAAGTACTTCCACCTTACAGAGGATATACTTTAATAATAACATTAATTATATTAATGTTGTGTTTTTGCACGTGAGGCGGGCCAGTAACACTTGATTGCTGACTCTTAAAGGGCGGCGGTGATCACTTATCATCCCACTTGCTCGTTTGCCGCCCTATGATATAAAAAAAACGCAGACGAAAGCTACAGACACGATGTAGTAAAATACATATAATACTATACATACATATATAATATATTATACGTACGTAATATTAATAATTAGTATTTCATAAAGCGTTTTCACGCTAAATTATGTGAATTAGCTATTTAACGATACTGTTATCTACATCATAAAAAATAAGGTGTAAGATAATTGTTGCAGGTAATTTAATTAATCTACCCATGATACTGAACATATGGACCAGTTTTTAAACATATACAGTAAAAAAAAACTTGTGTGTACTTATGTACACGCGTTAGAAGTTATACTTCTTAATATACAACTTGAACATAGTTATCAATTTTCATACCACCTAGAACTAACGTCATGCTGTTATTTTACCGATGCGCGCGCACGATGCACGCGCATCGTAAAAATTCACTCTCATACATTTTCATACCACCTAGAACTAACTTCATGCTGTTATTTTTACGATGCGCGCGCACGATGCGCGCGCATCGCAAAAATTCGCTCTCATACCAACTAGAACTAACCTCATGCTGTTAAATTTTTTGGTGTCGTTGTGCGCGCGCATCGTAAAAATTCACTCTCATCATTTTTCTCCATCGCGCCAAAAGAAGTATAACTTCAAAAATTTTGGCTCTTCATACATAAAGCTAATTTTATTTTTCGTGGATTTATCGTATAATAATTGATGTTTGAACGTTTTTAGTTTCATGGGAAATTAAGTAACATACGCAATTCTAAAGATAACGCGGAATAATGTTTGATATCGTCTTGCGATCGAGAACAATTACGCACGAATGTATTATTACAATAAGTGGTACACGAATGTATTATTACAATAAATGGTACACGAATGTATTATTACAATACATTCGTGCGTAATTGTTCTCCACCGACCAAATTTTCTACGGATGATTTTATTTGGAAGATCCACAAGTTTGATTAAATTTTTATTTCTTCAGGATGCCGCCATTGACTGGGCCCGTGACCACCGCATGCACCACAAGTACTCAGAAACGGATGCTGATCCCCACAACGCGACACGAGGGTTCTTTTTCTCGCATATGGGCTGGCTGCTGGTGAGAAAACATCCCCAAATCAAGGCTAAGGGACACACCATTGACATGAGCGACCTCAGAAGTGACCCCGTTCTTCGATTCCAAAAGAAGTAAGTAGTTTAAAAAAAATCTATACTTTAAGCGTTCATAGCCATTTGATTTCACTAGTTCGTAAGTGATGGCTTAGTTAACCTTGGCAAAGAGTCAATCAATGGATGTGTGACCTCAAAAGTAGTTTAATTTGTGAGGATTCATACTTAGGAGGGGAAGTTAAACTGTAGATTCCGGTTGTAAATATGACATAACAGTGATGGGCCTGTTGGCATGGTTGGCAAATACTTGTTTTTCAAGCCGGTGGTTGTGGGTTAGAATCCCACCCAGGACAGATATTTGTGTGCATGAACATCACTGTTTATCCTGGGTGTAATTATCTATATAAGTATGCATTTACAGAAGAAAAGTAGTACATGGAGTATATCAGTTATCTGGTTTCCATATTATTATTAATTAATTAAACCATGTCAGACGCCTACTTGGCAGCTTAGTAACTGTGACTCTATGATAATATCTGCCTTCACGAGAAAAAAGAAGAAAATAAAAAATTTTGACTTAATATGAAGTCACTCGATTACTTGTGCTC
Source organism: Pseudoips prasinana (assembly GCA_951640165.1). Classification (NCBI taxonomy): domain Eukaryota; kingdom Metazoa; phylum Arthropoda; class Insecta; order Lepidoptera; family Nolidae; genus Pseudoips; species Pseudoips prasinana. The sequence goes on along the minus strand of OX621243.1, from coordinate 30,551,634 downwards.
AAAGTCAGATTCTAATACAATTCTGATCCGTATCGATAATATTGTCATATATATTATCATAACAACCAGCAACGAGGAATGCTGGAGGAGAATCCTTCAACCAATCAGACCCTGAAATAAATTTCCATTTTTGCACAAGGGGTTGTGTGATCAAATCCGCCTGGAACAGTATGGCTTGTTCTTTACAGTATTCAATTTCTCTTTTCAGTCATGTCGGCTAGCCCTTCTCACCCGTAAGAGAATATTCTCTTACTCTCATAAACGGTTGAGAGCAAATGCTCGATGCTCATGCCAATGCGGATGCTCTCTCCATAGAGAGCATCCGCACTGGCTAACATAATTGTGCATGTTGTGTAAGATGACTGGCCTCATTGAGTAGCCGCCATGGCCAATATTGGACCAGGATTCATGGAATCAAACTCATATATTATGTCTTCTTTTCAGATACTATATGACTCTCATGCCACTGATCTGCTTCATTCTCCCCACCTACATCCCCACACTCTGGGGAGAGTCTCTATGGAATGCTTACTTCGTATGTGCCATATTCCGCTACGTGTATGTCCTCAACGTCACCTGGCTGGTGAACTCTGCCGCCCACATGTTTGGATCCAAGCCATACGATAAGAATATTAACCCCGTAGAAAATAGGGGCGTTTCTCTCGTCGTACTCGGAGAAGGATTTCACAATTACCACCACACTTTCCCCTGGGACTACAAAACGGCAGAACTTGGCAACTACTCCCTCAACATCAGCAAACTCTTCATTGATACAATGGCTAAAATTGGCTGGGCATATGACTTGAAGACCGTATCAACTGATGTTATCCATAAACGCGTGGAAAGAACAGGTGATGGCAGCCATCCTGTATGGGGCTGGGATGATAAAGAAGTACCCGAGGAAGACAAAAAAGTGGCACAAATTATAAACCCAGAGAAATCTGAATAATATAAATGATTTAGGTATACACATGACCAAATATTTAGTCAAGTAAGAAATAGTACAAATGTGTTTTTATTGCTTGAGTGAAAATATTAAACTTTATTATGATCTACTACAGATAAAGAGTAAACATTAGCTGTACATAAAAGTACCTCCACATTATAGAATGTATCAAAATCGTTTAACGACAAATTACATTCTACAATATGTAGTGCTGGTAATCTCAAATTACACCAAACCTATATGCTGGCCACCAAATATGCTGTACTTTCGGGTGAGTAAGGTCACCAAAGATATTAAAAAGGGGGGACGGTTTAGAAGTGTGAGTGATGCCATGTTTGTTGAAAGCTTTTTAGGCTACGGTAACCGTATCGAGGGCAAACATTAGTATGTAAGGTTACGTAGTATGTAGATCATATTTGTTAAGACTTATACACGACTAAGGAAATACTATATAATAAATTATAACTACATTGATATTTCCGGTTGATGGACTAAGTAGTGTTTTAAGCGATATAATTCGTTTTAAGTATTTATAAAATGTTATAGAACATAGTATAGACTTGTAAGACTAATAGCATTAACTTAACTTAATAATACCCATTTGAAATGTTGAAAATAAATAAAGAAAATAAAGATATTATAAAATATTCTGTTTTTAGATTATTTTATTCTCTGTCCTACTCAAAAATAATAGCACCACACGCTGCAGGCTATTTAAAATCGCTCTGCAGCGGGAGGCGTTCAGACCAAGCGGGCGCCGCGTAAAGAGCTATCAATGGCACGAAATCTCCGTAGGGGCGGCGAAATTCTTCCCGTGGATCCCCGAAGTTCTTGCACTGTACTTCAACAAGAAATGCGGTCAGTCAGGAAAGAGATTTAGAAAGATCAAAGAGCATCCCTGCGCGATCGAATCAAAAACGTCGAAATCCAACCTACCCAATCCGACATAGCCCAAAGAATTTCCAAACTGAAGTGGGAGTGGGCGGGGTGTATAGCTTATAGAACCGTCGGCAGTTGGGGCAGAAAGCTTCTGAAATGGTGACTACGAACTGGAAGACACAGCGTGGGCAGGCCCCAGGCACATGGTGGACCGACGATTTTGCTAGGCTCGCGGGAAACCGCTGAATGTGGAGATCCTTGGGGGAGGCCTTTGTCCGTTAGTGGAAATCTTTTGGCTGATATAATGATAATGATGAAAGTTAAGATTCGAAAGTAAACCTCCTTCTTGCGACGTCAGTTAAAATACGCAAAAACTGTTGATCCCAATATATCAATCTGCTGACGCACTTTCTTAAGAAGCTTGCAAAAACGTATGGATTGTATGATTCATAAAAATATTCCCTTAAGAACATTGCACCTTGTTATATCTTACTTAGCTTTGAGCCAATAGAACTGAAATATACTGAAATCAGCCTAGCGCCTGATTTACATATACGAGTGGTAAGTCATCCAGATGGACTAGAGTAGCAGTAGTAGCCTACCGGCAAGCGATCCGGGTTTTATTTACTTTTACATAATAAAAATACTCCTGTTTCTTAAGATACAGGTATTTCCCTAGTTTAAGAGACAGAGTTCATATTTTGTGTACAGATCTCTGCCTGCAACATGGTTGGTCTCGGAACCAATTTGTAATCAACATAACGTAAGTACTCAACAAACCTTGTAACAATTAGCAAATAAGCAAATCTCTAAACTTACGAATTAAATAAATTATTATTATTATTACCTTGGGACATTATTTACGCATAGTCATCTGATCCCAAACTACGTTGTACTTACTATGGAAACCAGATGACTGATATACTACATATACTACTTTTCTTTTTAAATACATACTTATATAGCTAATTACACCCAAACTCAGGACAAACAGCCATGTTCATGCACAAAAACATCCGTCCTGGGTGGAAATCGAACTCCCGACCTGCGGCGTGCAAAGCAAGTATTTACCAACCCACTTCCCGTCCATTTTGCGAGAAGTTCATAAATATTTGTGCCTACCAATTTATGTTACACGTTATCTTTATATTAAATGCATGCAGGGAAGAGATTTATGACAGAGTTCCGGGGCCATTGTCGATTTATTACATAGTGATGATACACGGCGATGATAGATGATAATTCGTTTAACAAACAAGCCCTTACTATGGACTTGATTGAGATATATATGGACAGACTTGATTTTGACTGCCTCATTGATCTATTGAATTTTGACAGGCCGGTTGGCTTAGTTGGTAAATGCTCGCTTTGCACGCCGCAGGTCGTGGGTTCGTATCCCTCCCAGGACAGATATTTGTGTGCATGAACATTTCTGTTCATCCTGAGCCTGAGAGTTATCTATATATACATATTGTAAAATCGTAGGAAAGTCAAAATACAGTATTTCTATAATGGATACTTGGGGCGCCATCTACAATCGATATCGAAACCAAAAATATAGTTTTTAGAATTTTTGTCTGTATGTACCTATGTCCGGGCTAAACTCAAAAAGTACTGCATGGATTTACTTCAAATTTTACATGAATATTATTAAGAGGTCGGGTCAACATATAGGCTACATATTATCACGCTATCACCTACGGGGGAGGAGTTGTGATAATTTATTAAATTTAACGCGGGTAAAACCGCGGGCCATAGCTAGTTATCTATATAAGTATGTATTTACAGAAGACAAGTAGTATATCAGTTATCAGGTTTCCATAGTACAAGCTCTGCTTAGTTTGGGATCAGATGGCTGTGTGTGAATGATGTCCCAGGATATTATTACTAATATTCCAGATCAGTTGAATCCTGTAGTATCACAAGGTCCGCCATAATAATATCCTGGGTTTAAATTCCAAGTCGGCCCAAGAAAGTAATGTTGGTTGTTGTTATTTGATTTTTTATTAATGAACTAGCTGTGCCCGCGACTTCGTCCGCGTGTTAATTAGTTGATATAGTTTTTTAGTCAAATAAAATACTTTGTCTAAAATAAAAGTAGCCTAAGTTACGCCTTATTACATCATCTACCTGCTAATAAAAGTCCCGTCAAAATCGGTACAGCCATTTCAGAGATTAGCCACAAACAGATCAGAACAGATTAGAACAAACAGACAGACAGACAAAAATTGAAAAAAATGTTATTTTGGTGTATGTACCGTATATATATTCATATTTATGTAGTAAAAACCGGCTATTTCAATATTACAAACAGACACTTCAATTTTATTTATTTGTATAGATAAATCTCAGAATCGAGTCCTGAATTTGAAAGCTGGCGGTATTACACCACGTGCCTAGGAGAGCATGTAAAACCTTTGGTGCTTTGTTCAGTCAGGTCATCAGTACAGTCGCTAAGCCATGTCAGAGGCCTAATGGGCGGCTTGAACAACTCTGACACTAGGGTAACCACTGCCCATACGATATGTAAGTGAGTAATATATTAAAGTTAATATAGGCTTAAGTATATTTATATCTATATTAATTTTATATTTTACCTCGTTAATTGGAACTGTAATAACTGTGCAGGTTTCGCTCAATTATACGGTGGTAAACTTAATTACTGTGGATACTGGGAAATTTTGTAATCGTTTTACCTTGTTTTTTGTTGAAATTCCTGTAATTTTCCATTTCTTATTAATTTTAATATGTAAACAGGCATCATTCCACTGAACTAGTTTTTAAGAACGGAATTTTTACCTTGTTTTTTTATTTGTTTTCGGTCTCCGATAATATTTGCAAGTCAAACTGAAGAATTGCGGTGCTAATAGTTTCGTTCTATCTGCAAAAATACTTTTTACTCTTCGATATCTGTGTGGAAAAGTCGTTTTATCGTCTAGAGGTTAAAGTTAATTTGAATTAAGAACATCGTGTGCACCAAGTTTGTTTATTCAAAATATCAGTAAACCTATTTACTTCTACCTCTATGGTGCCGAATTTATCATACAACTTTTTTAATTTATTAAAATCTAAGACTCGGAACCTTCTTGGTGTACTTTTTTTAATTGTTTTGCGCAATATTACTGTTCTAATACACTCAAACTGTAGCAACGTTACTTTTCGTTTCTCTTAGTTATACGTAAGTATTATTTGTTATAATTTAAAGATTGTCCTGTAATATTTACATATCATAATATAGTAATGAATACTTACCTAAACTGAGATAAAAGTATTTATGATAAGATGTTTTTCGCATTTAGTCATTTCCTCGCTGAGGTGTGATGAAAAGTTAAATGTTCACCTTGTGCTCTTTTGATTTCCTCGCTAATACTCAGGATTCTAATTTTTTAAATCTCTCGCTGCGCTCGTGATTCCATTTTAGAATCCTTCGCTTGCTCGATTATCAAAATTGAGCACGCAGTTAAAAAGCAACTTTGCGCTCTTGTATAACAAATAACTATTCTCTCTCTTTCTAATACGTTTAATATCAACTACATAATACTTATCACTAAGACTACCATTGTTCCCATTTTCAACTCGAATTCGATTACGAAATAATACTAACGATATTTATTTTCGCACTTGGAAAGGGGATTTCATTTATACAAAGTCTAGGTGCCAGTTATTATTTTTTTTTATGTCATAGGGCGAACGAGCAAGCCGGCACCTGATGGTAAGTGATCACCGCCGCCCATGTACACTCGCAACACCATAGGAGTCACGGGTGCGTTGCCGGCCTTTATAAGAGTCAGCAAACAAGTATTGCTGAACCTCCCCCCCCCCATCCCGATGAGTTAATTGCATTATACTGATATAAAAGACGCAAAATAAATAATAATAGTGGCAAATATCCCGATCTTAATTATTATTTACGTGGCAATATTCTGTCGTTTTTTTAAACAACTAATCACCAAAATAATTATCCTCCCGTATTAGTAAGCGTTCCCGGGGATAAATCAGGGGTATCAGTTGTACTTTGCTGACCCTTGAGAAACCTTATCACTCCATATTTGAGGCGTTTATAGCCAGATGCTCGCAATGGTCCGTAAATGATCGACGAGGTTAAGCAACTAGGCTCGCGGTCAGTCCATAGATGGGTGACCGCCAAAGTGGTTTGATTTCTTTTGGCGTTTCCGTGCTTCGGCGGAGGGCACGTTAAGCTGTCGGTCCCGGTTGCAGCCATTAGGCAATAGTCGTTAAGCCATGTCAGAGGCCTTCTGGACGGCTTGAACAACTCTGACACTAGGGTAACCACTTGCCATACAATAAGAAAGATAATTTCAAAGGCCCCATACTATTTTTTCACAGCCTCAGCGTACCGTACGATACGAGAATATATAGGTTCTCGGGCGTGAGGATGAACTCCCTCTCAAAAGTGGACTTGGCCATCAAATCAATCAACGTTTTTGAACACATATTCTTATTATATTTCTTTTCGTCATTCATAAGATATTTTCATTACAAAATTTGATGTTAAATAAAGAATCTTCAAGCAAAATTGCGGTGTAATTTAACTTTAATTCTTAGTAATTTCATTAGCAAAATTTATTTCTTATTGCTGGGCTACGTTATAACAACTGCCTACCAAGCAGTAAGAATACCATTTGGTATTCTTAGCTTCAATAAATATTAATAATCAGCAAAAAACCTTTACGTTATCAGAAAAAACCCTAAATTTAAATCCGTATTTTTACGTGCAGGGCTTTTATTTCTTTTTGCCTCCCGAAATTAAAACGGATGAAAATTTTAATTACACCACCAGGATTAGGTGCTTATATATTTATATTTGCATGTTGCTAGGAAAGCCTCGTAAATAATAAAATTTAATTGAAGTTAATTATTTTTTACAATATTAAGCTTAATACGTATATACAAGGCTTTATTTTATGTCGAAGATCACAAGTTGGATTATAAAATAGACTTAAGGGTATTGGATAGGCTGAAAGTCATGAAAATCTATTGCACAAATATTAGGTCTTTACCTATGAAATTGCCGTTCTGCAGTACTGGCCATTTCAAATCAAAATAATTTTTGTTTGGCTAAGAATTCTAATTTCAAATTAATTTTATTTTAAAAACATGGATTCTTTTTTCCAAAAGTAGTCATTTCTTTATTGATTAGTGTTACATTTTCATCGCATTTCAATCTTTTTCGTCATCATGGATACGTTAAAAATTCGAGTAATTATGGAATATGAGTACCGTCGTGGCAGCAACGCGGCACAAGCGGCACGCAACATCAACGACGTTTACGGAGCTAACACTACAAACCAACGCACCACCTGTTATTGGTTTGCTCGCTTCCGTTCTGGAAATTTCGACCTGAAAAATGAACCTCGCGGTCGTCCGAAGACTTTGGTCGACAATGACGAATTAAAGGCGGTTGTGGAAGCTGATGATACACAATCTACGGCTGAATTAGCAGCAGCTTTCGACGTTAGCGTCAAAACAATATTGGTCCATTTGCGTCAAATTGGCAAGGTAAAAAAGCTTGACAAATGGGTGCCCCACGAACTCAATGATCGCCAGCGCGAAGTACGCGTCGAGACGTGCCTTGCACTGCTCAACAGACACACAAATGAAGGAATTTTGAACCGCATTGTTACCTGCGATGAAAAATGGATTCTGTTTGATAACCGCAAGCGCTCAGCAAGTTGGTTGGATCCTGGTTCAGCACCTAAACAATGCCCTAAACAAAAACTTACCCCTAGAAAAGTGATGGTCACTGTTTGGTGGTCTAGCGCCGGTGTGATTCATCACAGCTTCTTACCAAACGGGGTGAGCATTACTGCAGATGTGTACTGTGAAGAACTGAGCACAATGATGGAGAAGCTGGCGCATCTCCAACCAGCATTGGTCAATCGCTCGTCTCCGCTGCTCCTGCACGACAACGCGCGACCTCATACTGCACAGCAGACGGTCTCCAAGTTGCAAGAACTGGGGTTGGAAGCTCTCCGTCATCCGCCCTACTCACCAAACCTTGCGCCTACAGACTACAACTTTTTCCAGAATTTGGATAACTTCTTGGCGGGAAAAAAATTCAATACCCGAGAGGCAGTACAAAATGCCTTTGAAGAATTTGTTGCCTCCCGTCCAGCTGATTTCTTTAAGAAGGGCATCAATAAACTGCCACTGCGATGGCAAAGATGCATTGATTGCATGGGTGATTACTTCGATTAATACAAATAAAAAAATTCATGAAAAAAATTCGTTTAAATTTTTTCATACAAAACGGCAATTTCATAGGTAAAGACCTATTATACTAACTAATCAATTTTGACGATTTTGATCCAATAAGAAAAATAAGTTTTGCTTAAATTCAGCCAATCCATGCCCTTCCACACAGAATCGAGAGATTTTATTCTTGAGTTCAAAGAAAGAAGCTTTAATTCTAATTAATAATTTTATATTTGTTGTAATTATGGATTAATATACTATAACTTTATGGATTTTTCAAATGCAGCTTTTTAACGACTTTACTATGAACTGGAGTGTTCATAGTAAAGTCGTTAACAACCTGCATTTGTTGTAAGTGCGTTATGCTTACATTGTGTGTTATTGCTTGATGTGGCGCTGTGGTTGGAGTTAGTTCCTGCCCTCTAATATGGCCAGGGAGGCAATGGCTGGCCCACACGACATATTCGTGAACGGGTGTGCTTGCGGTTAATGGTCGACTTGCTATTGTTATTATACTAACTTAAATACTTTTAAAATACAGTCGTCGTCTCTGGTGGATTTCTTGTGACTTGTTAATTTTTTAAATGTGCGCGGATCTACCCACCTTTTGTTCGTCATACAAGAGTTTATTCTTATTGCTTGGGTGAAGTCGACTTGAATTATTGATTACCTACACAATTATTTTAATGAACTAGGTGACAACGGTTCTGTGTGTACGTTTGCCCACCTACCGGCCAATTACAATTTAAAATGCAAGCAGAAAAAAATGTGTCTCTCTATTCGTGTTACATGTTGTAAATATAAAAGTTCGGCAAAAAGGAAAACCGCCTTTGATAATATTATTCACAGTAGTACCAGGAATCCAATAACATACTAGTAAGTACACATCTCTGCGCTACACCTACCGATATTGATGCCAATCGGAATATTAACTAACCCAATACGCAGTGTGATGCAGATATGCATACATAACATTATTTCGATATGCATATACACTGAGGAGCAACTAAATCGACCCACTTTCTTTTTCTCGTGTAATGGTTCTTACTTTTGGTGTTATGGAACCTATCAATTCGAAATAACGCCTGGAAGTTTATTTATTATGCTTTATTATGAAGGTAAATTTTTGTAAACTTAACAGCAAGTGAAGCAGTGAACGCCTTCTAGGCAAACTGTAATCGTGATATTAAAAAAAAAACAGAAAAAAATAATTTGGGGCTTTCATTAATTATGCCCACATTGACGTGTCATCTTTGTGTGAGTAATCACCAAGGTACATATGTTATGCCGAAGGAATCTGGATACTGGTGCTTCTATTCGACGACGTAGAACTGTCAACCTACGGGCTACTACAACCGTGAAGAATGATTCAATGAAACCAGATCGTTGCCGAACTGCGGGCTTAATGCAGTTTAGCTACGGCATGCGTTATGTGACGTCGAAATCAGAAGGAAAGGAAAGTACAGAAAGGAATGTTTGCCTGTGAACACATTAAGATAGAAGATTGGAGGTCACTTTTGTTGTCTGACGATTCGAGAATATGTATTTCACATTGACGAAAGATTACAAGTGTTTAGACCATCTGGAGATAAGAGACCTGGAAAGATTTGCCCAATATTGCGTTCGAGAAACTGTAAATTTTGGTGGTGGTTCTTAATTGGTGTAGGGAGGAATTTCCTTAGACGTTAAAACTGAATTTGTCATCACCATCCCCGTCAACGATATATGCAGCAATTGAATACCAGGCTTTAGCGACATGGGTTATTCTACGCCTAACTACTGCATAACGTTACGGGTATAGGATTCTTTAACTCTATTAGTAGTTCGACTTAGAAAGTATCTTAACATGGTCTTAAAGAACGCTGAACGTGGCAGGTTTGGAAACGCACGTGTGCCATGTTTCGCGGAAGTGTTACTAAGCATCACCACATTAGTAGACTAAAACTATTTCTCAATACTTACAGAAAAAAAGATGTCGCGATAGATTGAACGGTAAACGGAAATAGAAAGGTGTAGGTAATCAATTTTCATCGCAGACATTTTGACACGTGTTGAAGACACGTTCTTAGAGTAAAGTTGCCTTCAACGGTCCGTAATCGATTGTCGAGCTTAACCACCTCGGTGCACGGTCACCGGTCTATAATAATGATAGTCTCCGGGTTAAATTTCGGCCATGGCGGCCAGTCTCCATGGAGACTAGCCATCTGCGTGGGGCATATTAGGTATATCCATCACTCTCATGAACCGTTGGGACCACTAAAGACACGACCGGAAAGAGGTGGTACATGACTGACGGCATTATATGCTCTTCGAGGCACGATGGTGTCACACCGCCAATTCCCAGACTTCTTCAGGGCTGATACTGAGAAATTTTCTTAACATAAAAATCTCTAAATCACTTTTTTGCCCGACCTAGGATTTGAACCCAGTTCCTTATTATTACTGGCTGCGCAGAACGTTTGTCTGCTCGAATCTCGATACTTATAAAATAGAAAGAGTTAAACGTGATCTCCTTACCATTTCTACCATACAAATACTACAACAAGTCGAGTTAAGGAATTTAATTGCAATAATAGAAATATTTATGTTATACTGCACAGTAATTGTGTGTATGAACATGTCTGTTTGACTGGGTGTATATAAGTGTGTAATTACGAAAGAAAAGTGGTATAATTATGTAGTATTTCAGTTACCTGGTTTCCATGGTATAGCTCTGCTTAGTTTGAGATCAAATGGCCGTTTGTAAATAATGTTCCAGGATATTATTATTATTATGAGCTAAAGAGAAAAATTAAAAAAAAACAAACATACAAGTACCGTTTTGTTCAATGAGCTCGCTTGCTTGGACACACAGTTATAAACCATTTAGAAGTTTCAGCTTGAAACTTCTTAACTTCAACAACGTTTTCTCGATATTGGGTAAGAAAATACAACTTTCTTAGCCAATATAATAAACAATTCGTTTCAGTTTCGTTTTTGTACTCTCGGAAGGCTATTGGGAGTTTAATCAGTAACTTTTGAAGTACTAATCCGACTTAAATTTTAAATCAAATATGAAAAGGATTATAATTAATCACGGTTCATCATATCAGCCAAAAGACGTCCACTGCTGGACAAAGGCCTCCCCCAAAGATCTCCACAATTGCCGGTCTTGCGCTGCTCGCATCCAGCAGTTTCCAGCGACCCGCACAAGATCATCGGTCCATCTTGTAGGGGGCCTGCCCACGCTGCGTCTTCCGGTTCGTGGTCGCCACTAAAGAACCATATACATTTTGACTCGTTTTACAGTTTTAAGAAAGTTACACTAAATGCGCTATAACACCTAACTTTGTATGTTTACCGGTTTTGAATTGTTATCTGCGTTTATTTCTTTTGTTTTGTATCTGTTTTGTTTAATTTAATTTAAAGTCATTTTAATTTTAATAGCTGAATAATGTGATTATGTCTGTTTTCTTTGTTTTCTTAGTTTTTCTTTTTGTATCTTTTTTATAATGATGTATGTTTTATTTATACATGCGGTGCTTACCTGTCAGTGATTGTTACACTAGACTTGTTTGTAAACATATGTATCCTGTAATCGATAATAAGTGTAAACAATTGTTGGTGAGCCAATAAATAAATAAATAAAAAACCTTTCTGCCCCAACGGCCATCGGTTCTACGAGCTATGTGCCCCACCCACTGCCACTTCAGTTTTGCAATTCTTCGGGCTATGTCGGTGACTTTGGTTCGCCTGCGGATCTCGGCATTTCTGATTCGATCCCGCAGGGAAACTCCGAGCATAGCCCTCTCCATTGCTCTTTGGGTGACCTTGAGCCTTCTAATAAGGCCCATAGTGAGCGACCACGTCTCTGTTCCGTAAGTCATCACTGGCAACACACACTGGTCGAAGACTTGAGACACTGCGGTATTTTGGACGAGAAGATGTTACGTAGCTTCCCGAAGGCTGCCCAGCCGAGTTGGATTCTACGATTGACCTTCTCGAAGTTGGGCCTACCTAGTTGGATGGTCTGTCCTAGGTAAATATAGTTCTCTACAACTTCGAGTGCAGAGTCACCAACTTTTAAATGAGTGGGTGCAACATGGACGTTTGACATGATTTTCGTCTTATCCATGTTCATTTTCAGACCCACTTGTTGAGAGACTCTGCTGAGGTCATCGAGCATTGTACCGAGGTCTTCCATGGTCTCAGCCATGACTACTATATCATCGGCAAATCGAAGGTGAGTGATGTACTCGCCATTGACATTGATGCCAAAGCCTTTCCAGTCCAGAAGCTTGAAGACATCTTCCAATGCAGCGGTGAACAGTTTCGGAGATATAACATCTCCCTGTCTCACGCCTCGCTGCAAGTGGATAGGTTTCGAGTTCTGGTCCTGGAGTCGCACTGACATAGTGGCGTTTTCATACAAGCACTTTATCACCTCGATATACCGGTAGTCGATTTGGCACCTTATGAGAGACCTCAGCACGGCCCATGTTTCGATAGAATCGAAGGCTTTCTCATAGTCCACAAACGCTAAGCACAGTGGCTTGTTATACTCTTCGGTCTTCTGTATAACTTGCCGCAGCGTATGTATGTGGTCTATGGTACTAAAGCCTTTTCGGAAACTGGCTGGAAGTCGTCAAACCTGCGCGCGAGACGGTTCGTAATGACCCTCGAAAACCACTTGTAAACATGGCTCAGCAGTGTGATGGGTCTATAATTCTTCAATAGGGTTTTGTCGCCCTTTTTGAAGAAGAGCACCACCACACTCCTGTGCCATGCTTGTGGCGTTTGACCATCTAGTATGACGGAGTTAAATAACTTCTGAAGGGCCCGTAGGATTGGTGTACCACCCGCCTTCAGAAGGTCAGCTGTAACTCCATCATCACCAGCCGTCTTGTTGTTCTTGAGTTGTTTGAGAGCCATTCTAATCTCGTACAGGCTGACGTCCGGGATGTCTTCGGTGTAATGTCGGGTTAGTCGTGCTCTGGGATCTGAGGCATGACTTTTGACCGGTGGCTGTGTAGTCGTATATAACTGTCCGTAGAACTTCTCGATCTCTCCCAGCAACTCAGGTTTAGACGTGACGATTCTACCATCCTCAGTCTTCAGCTTCGTCAGTTGGCTCTGTCCAACAGACAGAACTCTTGCGAACACTTTGGAGCATTTGTTGCGTTCAATGGCCTCTAAAATTCAATTCAAAATTCAAAAGTCGTTTATTCCGTTAAAATATTACATTTGTGTGGAATCGTCAATTTTTTTTTACCCTACCGTGCAGTGCATGACGTGGCAGCTACTGAGAAATACTGCCAGAAAACTCAGTAGGAATCCTTTTTTAAAAATATATATTTCTTAAATAAATTTACATTGTATTTAAATGTGTTAATTTAGAGCGACTCAATCCCAAGCTGTTTTGTCACTTAAATAATCAGAAGTTTTGTAATAAGCCCTGCTACACAATTTGGCTTTTATAATTCTTTTAAACTTATTCATAGACATTTCTCGGATATCACTGGGAAGTTTGTTATAGAATCTTATACATTGCCCCATAAAAGAGTTACTTACTTTGTGGAGACGGGTGGTATGTAACACAAAGTTATGCTTATATCGAGTATTTATATTATGAGTATCACTCCTTTTACAGAAGGAGTCTTTATATTTATGCATATAAATTAGATTCTCATATATATACTGACATGCTACAGTCAGAATGTTAATCTCTTTAAACTTCTCTCTCAAAGATTCTCGCGGACCAAGTTTATATATTGCTCTTACAGCTCTTTTTTGCAATACAAATATGGTGTTAATGTCCGCAGCGCTACCCCAGAGAAGAATTCCATAGGACATTATACTATGAAAATAACTGAAATAAACCATTCTAGCTGTATCCACATCAGTAAGCCGTCTTATAGTTTTAACAGCATATGCAGCAGAACTTAATTTGCCTGATAGTTTTTCTATTTGTGGGCCCCATTGTAGTTTTGAATCAATTGTGATACCCAAAAACACAGTTGACTCAACAGGGGTCAATCCAGCTCCATTAAGCTGTACATTGGTAGCCACCTGTTTCACATTAGGTGTAGAGAATTTTATGACTTTAGTTTTCTTGTCATTTAGCAAAAGATTATTAGCATTAAACCAATGAACAACTTTAGAGATTGCGTCATTTACTTCGTCAAAATTGCGTAATAGTCGATTTATTTTAAACGTCAATGAAGTATCATCCGCAAACAAAACAATCTCATGTTTATCCCTTACATAGTAGGGTAAGTCATTTATATAGATTAAAAATAAGAATGGGCCGAGAATCGATCCCTGTGGAACGCCCATTACCACTGGGGATCCCGCAGATTTTTTACCATTTATATCGACCTTCTGAATTCTATTGCCCAAGTAAGAAGTCAAAAGTTCGAGAGCCTTGTTCCTGATACCGTAGTGGTGTAGTTTCCTGACAAGAGTGTCATGATGAACACAATCAAATGCTTTGGACAAATCGCAAAAGATACCTAATGCATCCTGCGAGTCCTCCCAAGCCGCGAATGTACTTTTTAACAGATTGACTCCTGCATCTATAGTTGAACAACCCTTCGTGAATCCAAACTGTTTCCGATGAAGTAAATTATGTATATTAAAGTGACTGAGCAACTGGCTAAGCATTAGCTTTTCAAATATTTTACTTAGAGTGGGCAATACGGAAATAGGTCGGAAATTTGAAGGATCTGAAGTATCACCAGCTTTAAACAATGGAATAATTTTACTATACTTCATCAAGTCAGGAAATACGCCAGATGCGACACAGCAATTGAACACAGCAGCTAGATGTGGGGCGATTATAGTTATAATTGATGAAATAGTCTTAACAGATAAACCCCACAGATCCCTAGTGGTTTTCATATTAATACTTTTGAAAGCATTCAAAATATCTTTAGGGTTAACCACCGAGAATTCAAAATCTGTGTCACACTTCTCTACGCTTTGCTGGAGTATTAGCTCAGCAGATACAGAAGAAGACGCAAGAGATTTGGTAACATCGATTGGAACATTAGAAAAATATTTTTCAAACTCAGTCGCCACTTCTAAATCGCTTTTAATGTCAACATTATTTATTCTTAAATTAAAATCACGACTACGTATTTTTTTCCTACCTGTCTCAGTATTAATAATTTTCCAGGTGGTTTTAATAATATTTGTCGAATTTTTTATAATATTTTTTAAGTACATCGATTTAGCAATGGAACAGGCTCTTCGAAAGGTTTTGGCATATTGTTTTACTCTTTAATACTTTTTGTATTAAATTGACGCGTGTCGCGAGTCAAAGACTTTGAGATCTGTCTGTTGAGCTGCCGATATCTGGTAGCATCATCTGAGGATGTCAGAACCATTTTCCGTCTTTCTTCCATAAGTTGCAGGGTAAAGTCAGAGATCTTTTTAGTTCTGTTTGTACGACGGGCCTTGAAGACCTTAGACCCAGCCGTATGGACAGCTTTTACGAGCCTGTCATAGAATGAGTCCACTTCCTCGCAGTCTGCTAGGCATTCGAAACGGTTTTGCAGTTCGAGCTGAAATGGTTCGGGGTTTGGGACGTGGATAGGTAAAGGTCGGAGCGTAGACTTTATCAGTCGGGACCTCTGGAGTTTGACATTAAGGTTCAATGAGCTTCTGACCAGTCTGTGATTGCTCCCGGTTTTAACCGCATTGATCACGGAGACATCATTGAACATCTGTCGTCTCGTCGACAAGATAAAGTCCATCTCATTTTTAGTATTACCATCGGGACTCACCCAGGTCCATTTGCGGTGATCCGGCTTCCTGAAGAAGGAATTCATCATAAAGAGTCCCTCCTTCTCCATGAAGTCGGCCAACATCTGGCCCCGGGGGTTCCGGTCTCCAGTTCCAAATTGCCCCACTCTCAGCTCATTACCGAAGCGTTTGCCCAGTTTCGCGTTAAAGTCCCCCATGACCACAGTGAAATAGCTGTTAGAGGTATGTATGGCTCTGGAGATGTCCTCATACATAACCTCGACTGCATCATCGGAGTGTGTCGAAGTGGGTGCGTATACCTGTATAACCTTCAACGAATACCGCTTGGAGATTCTGATTATAAGGTACGCAACCCTCGTCGACACACTCTCGATTTTCACTAAGTTGTTCACGAGAAGAAGTCTCAGAGAGACTTGTGGACTATGAACCCGACACCACCTTGGGATAGTTGGTCACCCTCCCGGTAATAGAGCAGGTTTCCGGATTTCAGTATTATCGAGTCCTCCCCCTCTCTTCGGACTTCAGATAATCCTACAACATCCCAACGTAACCCGCTCAATTCTTCTTCCAGTTCGGTTATCTTCTCGTCGGACCGCAGTGTACGTGTGTTATACGTTGCCAGGGCCAGAGGTCGTCGGTTTTGGTAACACGGAATCTGCCGGGGATTCTTAGCACCCCCTGCCCTGCCGTAACCACGGCTGTTACCACGGCTGGGAATAGCAGGGCTGCCGGGGACTGGGGGCCGCGGTTTTGTTGTGTCCATCATTTGGGAGGATATGCCGTAATCGCCACGCTTGGCAGGCGGGTTGGCGATCGGAGTAAGGTAGACATTGGTAGACTCAGGAGAACGCTGCTGCCCGTTCTCTGGTATATATTCTCTCGGGACGACTTCTACGTCCCCCCACGGGATGAGAGGGGGTGGCGATATTCTTTGAGGCCGTCACCACACAGCCGTAATCACGGTTATTTAAAAAATATGTTCGGCTTATTTTGTAATCACATGAGGTATACTATTGACTCACTTTACAACTATTATAGTGTAGATTATTAATATTAGAAGTGTATAAGTAGTTTTCACTTCTATCGGCATTCCCTGAACACAGTCCCGCATGTTTTTAGGGTTCCGTGATTACCTCTGGCAGGGTGCCACCGGTCACGTGACGGAAATACACTTTTATTGTTGTATCTCAAAGAGCATCAGGGTATTCTACATTTCTCATTTAGTTATGATTTCTTTTATAATACGTTATAATATTATGTTATTTTTTTATGTTATTGTATATTGTGTGTGTGTTTTTTTTTTCAGATTAAGATACTTTATTGTGGACTAGCTGTGCCCCGCGGTTTTACCCGCGTTAAACTTTATAAATTATCACAGCTCCTCCCGCGTAGGTGATAGCGTGATAAGATGTAGCCTATATGTTGACCCGACCTCTTAGTAATATTCGTGCAAAATTTTAAATAAATCCATGCAGTACTTTTTGAGTTTAGCCCGGACATACATACAGACAAACAGACACACAGACAAAAATTATAAAAGCTATATTTTTGGCTTTGATATCGACTGTAGATCACGCCCCAAGTATCCTTAAAAAAAAATATTCAATGTACAGTTTTGCCTTTCCTACGATTTTATTATATGTATAGATCATAGGTAGGTTCAAAATACAGATGTTGAACAATTTCTAGATCAGCCATGTCCCGCCCTTTGGGCATACAATAATTAACACAAAATGAAAACAATAATTACATAACACAATGTCAATAAATTAATTAACAAATATAATTATGTCAAATTTAATCATTGTCAAGTTATGGAATAAAAATTAATAATAATTAAGTTTTCTACATAAATTCGATCTCAGGTATACAAAATGTCAGGACTTAATATAATAAATAAAATCCTTGTTGTAATGTTTTTGGCACATCATCATATTCTGGTTCTAATTCGACATACATCCAAATTTTTGATGTTATACTTCTTTTGGCGCGATGGAGAAAAATGATGAGAGTGAATTTTTACGATGCGCGCGCCACCGACACCAAAAAATTCAACAGCATGAAGTTAGTTCTAGGTGGTATGAAAGTGAATTTTTACGATGCGCGCGCATCGTAAAAATAACAGCATGACGTTAGTTCTAGGTGGTATGAAAATTGATAACTATGTTCAAGTTGTATATTAAGAAGTATAACTTCTAACGCGTGTACATAAGTACACACAAGTTTTTTTTTGTTAGGTGTAGACCAAGCTTTAATGACGTCACTGACATGACGCTTTTGTCAAATCGGCTTTCAAGAAGTTTTTCGTGTAGCAAACGTTATACAACGTGGCTCAATGGCCAAGATACAGTTAACAGTAAAAGTATTTGATCAAAATCGGGCGACAGGTTTTGGGTTTATGAATGATCATGGATATTGGGTGGTAGTAACAAAGTCAAAGTCAAAATCATTTATTCCGTAAAAATTTTACATTTATGTGGAATCGTCATATTTTTTACCCTACCGTGCAGTGCATGACGTGGCAGCTACTGAGAAACACTGCCAGAAAACTCAGTAGGAATCCTTTTTTAAAATAAAATATACTTAAAAATAATTATAATCATGTGTGTTGACTCAGAACATCTCAATCCCGAGAACTTTTGTCACTTAAATAATCAGAAATTTTGTAATATGCCCTGCTACACAATTTGGCTTTAATAATTCTTTTAAACTTATTCGTAGACAATTCTCTAATATCATTAGCTTCAAAACACTCCACCGCCAATCTTATTTTCACGATAGTTAAATACTCGATTTTGATTCTCTACTTTTGCTATTGACTCGGTTGCTAAGTGCTCGCCGAGGGGACTCTGTAAGTGCGCAACGAGTGAACCCTCACGCAATGCTTGTCGCCGGGAATCTCTAACTACGTGTAAATGTGTTTCGTGATCTGAGTGTTACCAATTATCACTGTCGTCGTCCACAAAGGCTCCATTCGCAAACAATAGTTAACTTTCCAATGGCGTGATCCACCGCTCGCCACAATATTATTAAGAAGTATATTTTTTTCGTTTTTGTACAAACAATACACGAAGAAGATTACTTTAATTATGTAAGTGGTTTGTGATGATTGATAAGTACGGCATATTACTTGGCGTTATCTTATTTTTTTTTAAATAAAAAATAAAATAATCGTTTATTTCTCTCTTAAAGGTACATGCATTAGTTTTAACAGTTTAGGATACAAAATTTGAGCTTAAGTTAGACCTTTGAGAGAGCTGGAGTCTGTACTAGGCTCGAGACCTGTATGACAAATCTCCAGGCTTTCTCCAACTTGCATACAAACTAGTAGCTGTTAAAAGTTGACAGTGTTACAAGTACAATTAATAAGAAACTTGTTGTATATATATATATATATAATTATGGTGTGGTGAATAAAGTGTATGAGTGTGATTTACGTTGTCTGGAGTGTATGTTTTATATTATATATTTAATTGGGAGGATGAAATTTTCTGTATGATTGTAGTCGAGATCCAAAAGTAGAGTACAGTAAGAACGTTAGTGATCTGGTAAAGATTAGTGGTGGGAACTGAAAGGGGAGTCGCCATCCAACTTTAAGTAGGGCTCTCTGAGCACGCTCTAACTTTAGAAAGTGAGTTTTGTAAGTCCCGCCCCAGGCCACAATACAGTACTGAATGATGGACTGACAGAGGGCTAGATACACAAGACGGGTAACTTTAGTGTCAGCGACGTGCCGAAGATTTCGGAATATAAATATTAACTTGCGTAACCGCGAAGCTAGGGTATCAATATGGGGATGAAAAGAAAGTAGGTCATCTAGCACTACACCTAGATACTTGATAGTGTTGGTTCTAGTCAGGTTTAGGCAGCTGCAAGATGTATTGGGAAGAACATTACAGGAGTGGGCCATTAAGGAGTATTGAAATGACAACTGCTTGCCAACACTAGACAGAGAAAAGGTTAGATATTTTGTTTTCTCCACATTGAGTGTTAAGAGGTTCTGTGCCAGCAAGTCAGTAACACAGTTGAGACCACGCTGTGAAAATTCAAATGTAGACTGCCAAGAATTGCCGTGGAATATCAGGGCAGTATCATCTGCATATGTGTAGACATAGCCATTTTGAAGGTGAAGTTTACATAAGTCATTTATATAGATTAAAAATAATGTCGGGCCGATGATACTGCCCTGAGGTACGCCGTGGGAAATAGGAAGTTCATCACTGAACAGGTCATTAATTCTAACGCATTGTCGTCTGTTTGAGAGATAGCTCCCAAAGAGAGAAAGTTGTATGTCTCTAATACCAATACCTTCGAGCTTTGTTAAAAGGATGGGAACAGAAATCGTATCGAACGCCTTTGCCAGGTCTAAGAAGATGCCAATTACTTTTTGTTTTAGATCTAGTTTGGAAACAATATTATTGGTAAGGTCCACAACCGCATTTTGCGTTGAAATTCCGGAGCGGAATCCATACTGAGATGAAGCTAATATTTTATGTTTTTCTAAATAATTTATGAGTCTATTGTTCATAAGCCTCTCCAAAATTTTGGAGAGGGTTGGCAAAATAGATATCGGTCTATAGTTGTTCGGTAGATCTCTGTCCCCATTGCCTTTATAGATAGGATGTACTAGGGCCAGCTTGAAGGCATCTGGAAAGACACCAGTGGAGATAGCTAGGTTACAAATATACGTAATGGGTGGGATAAGAATATATGCAAACATTTTAAGAATTTTTCCAGATATATCATCATTTCCCGTAGCGCAGTCACTTCTAAGATTTTTTATTAGGTCTTCAATCTCGGATTGATCTGTTTCAAACATAACAAAGGTTTGTGGATACATTGGAACTACTGGCGGAGATTTAATATGTGTTTGTTTTAAAGTGATATCTTCTGCCAGGGTACGACCGACGTTAATAAAATAATTATTTGTATTATTTATAGACATTTTGGGTTCAAATTTTGAAAGTAAATCACTTGCACTTGTTTTTTGTTTCGTTGTGTGTGTGATTGATTTGATAGCATCCCAGAGTTTTTTTATTGTTGTTTTGTGAGTTATTTATTTGAGCCTTGTCAAAGTTACGCTTTGCAGTTTTAAGTAGTAAGGTACAGTAGTTTCTATATTTTCTAAAAGTTACTTGGAGAATTACATCATTGGGGGATTTTTTTAGCTTGAGGTGTAGATTGTCGCGGTTGCGTAGGCATCGTAAAAGGCCCGGTGTCATCCATAATTTTCTTAAACGTTTTCGGTTTGGTACTACTTTTTGTCCTGTATTAGCAATTATTATTGTTTTAAGAGACTTAATAAAATAATTAGTTGCTTCATTTACATCACTCATAGAATACAAAGGGCCAAAGACAATTAGATGGAAGTTGTCATTTATACCGTCATAATTAACTGATCTGATTGTTCTACTGTTGGATTTCGATCTGAAATGCAATTGGTTCGAAATGTTGAGGAACATAAATACTGTGTCATGGTCAGTTAATGAAGTATCTGCCACAAAACAGGAAGCTTGACTTTTGGTTTTTAAAATTATATGATCAAGACAGGAGCGGTTTTGTCGTGTCGGGAGTACAAATGCAGGCAACATGCCATGGCACGCAAGCATAGTAAGATAGTCATGTGATTGGGATTCATTATTATTTACAGATATGTCTATATTTAAATCTCCCGTTAGGATAATGTTCTTAAAGGACATAGTAAGTGATGATAAGAGTTCATTTAATGAATCTAAAAATGGAGTAATGTTATGGTTGGCAGGCGGGCGATATATAGCGACAACTATAGTATCGTTATCGATCGTCAACGAGAGACAGTTTGCATCAACAATCTCAGGTTCTTTTACGATTGGTCGAAGTTGAGCGTCGTAGTATACTATTACACCCTCATTTTGCGTGCTATGTTGACTAGTAGCAACAGATGTGTAACCTTGCATTAAGGGTAGGGGAGGGGAGCTGAAAAGCCAACACTCAGTTAGGATAATAAGATCCCATGCCGTTCCACTTCTTTCAGGAAGAGTGGTGAGTCCATTAAAGTTCTTATTTATGCTCCTGATATTTTGGCAAAGTAATTTTAGAGAATTTTTATGAGTCGCAGAAATTTGATGACAGTCGTCGTCTATTAGACACGACGCAGAATCTGCCACTGACAGACCATCTAGGTCAGTTTGTATTATATTTAAATGATCGAATTTTTAAAAATATGTTGTTTAGGAGTATATATAAAGTTGCCATTTCCTGGGTTATATGGTAGATGCCCCTGTGGTGCAGTTGTTTATTATATAGTGCGTGATTAGGATACTTTTATTTAATTGATAGTTATTTAAATAATTAAGAATGTTGTATGATAGACTTTTGGATTGTGTAAGAGAGATATGTGTGTGTGAGTTATAACGTTTTTTAATATTAAATGAGTTTAAAAATATGGTAGTTTGTAAATGTGTACATATATATACATATGTGAATAATGTTTTATAAAATACAATAATAAAAACCATCAAATAATAAAATGGCAAACAGAAAATTAAACAAGTAAAATGGAATGTAACAGAATGACAGTCTAGTCAATTTGTTGCAGAGTTTAGTTTATAAATATCATTTTCCGAGTTGATACAAATCGGAGTAGCGTTGGCAAATTTTTTTATATAAACTTTTCCGTAGTTAGTCCCACAGCTATCGCAATGGCCATCTTTTTGCAGCTTGCGACCCAAATAGTATAGGTGCTTGGCGAGAGAGGTCAAAGATTCCGAAATATAAATGGGAACGGGTGGCCCCGGCAGCTGGATATGAGCAGTCGATAATTTTGAGTTTGGGTTCAACTTGTTGTAATTTTTTGAAGCTTTCAAAACATGTTCCTTGGTTGCAACCGAGTTAAATTCAACTATAATGGTGCTATTGGCATGTAGTTGTTTTTTAGACTTCAATCGGTAGATATTTTTAATTTCCGACATAGTAATACTTTGATTAATCGTTGTACCAATTTTTGTAATATTTTCGGTCAGCGTATCCTTGTTTTCGGGGTCCAATTTTGGTAAATTATTTATCTCAATCATAGTTGATCGAGTGTTTCTTTCAAGAAATTCAACCTTGGATTCCAACGCGCCAATTTGTTGCTTAAGGTTTGAATTTTCCCGCTCTGTTTCTGACACACGATTCAATAGATCATCGTACTTACCAGAGAGGAAGTCGATAGATTGCTGAATTTGCTCATTTTGGTTTTTTATCTCCCCCATTTTGGCATTAATAGCTTCCATTTTCGAGTCCTGTTTGCGTTCGAATTCGGAAAAAAGTTCAGATAATTTGGTGATGATAGCAGGGTTTTCCTCCTCATATTGTTCATATTGGCCATCTTCTCGTCTACGGCGAGTTCGCCGGCCCAAGTTCACGTTGATATCTTTCTTTGGATCTAGATTTTGGGACTGTATATTAACTTGAAGAATTAAATACGTAATTGTCTGATATACTATGTATGCAAGAAAACTACAAAAAAATAAAAACCAGCCAAGTGCGAGTCGGAGTCGCGCAAGAAGGGTTCCGTACCATTATCTATAAAAACGAGCAAAAAATTCCCATTTGTTGTATGGGAGCCCCATTAAATATTAATTATTTTATTTAGTTTATTAGTATTTGATGTTATAGCGGCAACAGAAATACATCATCTTCCAACTGTCTAACTATCACGGCATGAACCTGAAGATACAGCCTGGTGACAGACGGACAGACAGACAGACAGTGAAGTCTTAGTAATAGGGTCCCGTTTTACCCATTGGGTACGGAACCCTAAAAAGTAGTATAATATGTAATATATCAGTTATCTGGTTACCACAGTAAAAGCTCTGCTTAGTTTGAGATCAGATGGCGGTGTGTAAATAATGTCCCAGGATATTATTATACCATTATTATTATAAATACAGACTTGTTATTGCAGCATAAAATTCGGCCCGAATACCAGTCGGACTCACGCATATAGGGATAACTTTTTACATGCACCTTTATAATGATAATAATATTATAATAATAATATCTCGGGACAATGTCACACAGATCATCCTAGCCCCAAACTATGCAAAGCTTGTACTATGGGTACCAGGCGACGATATACATACTTATATAGATAGATAAATACTTATATACATAGAAAACATCCATGACTCAGAAACAAATATTCGTGCTCATCGCACAAATATTTTCACTTATCGGGATTCGAACCCAGGACCACCAGCTTCGTAGGCAGGAGCACTACCAACTAGGCTACGATGACCGTTTATAATTACATGGTTAAGTTTTAAAAGTTATTTAGCTAAACATACGATTAGTCTGTATAACTTTCAACTTTAACGTTTTTACTGGTATATATAAAAACAACTACTAAAAGATCTATCAAAATCTAATATGTGAAATATAATATATATACGTTTTGGTGTAGGAGTACCCCGTTATACAGGGATTAAGTTTCCTACGAACATTCTAATAAAGTTGTTGTTCAGTCCTTCCGGAATATGGTACGACTTGGTAACTTTTAAATAGCTTGACAAATTTTAATTAAGTTAAAAGAATTACATTAATAAAAAATGATTGTATCATTAAAACAAGGTTGTTATTATTATTTTTATATAAAACTAAACAAAAATTGCTCACATTTGCTTCCTAGGAGTTATTTTATAATGGGGGCCGCACGACCCCAACAAAACCAGTTACGTTAGTCAATTTTACGATACCAGTTAAGGGTTAAATCAGCTTTCAGATGAATATTACTGCTTTGAAATTAGTTTAGACAAAGAAACAGACACTTACCCAAAACCTCAATTTTAAGATCTGATACATTTATAGTTAGGTACTATACTTCACATACATTTTTATTGTTTAATAGCTGGCCCGGCGAACTTCGTTCCGCCTAACAGTCGCTTCTTAATTTTTTTACTACAATACCCACAAAATTTCATTTTATTTTTAGTTATTCCAAATTAAGTTATATTTTTATTGACAATAGCTGTACCCGAGCTTCGTTCTTTTTGGTTATTTCTAAAATTAAAGATTTTTTCTGAAATAAACTAGCTTAAGTTACTCCTTATTACATCAGCTGCTGCCAATAAAAGTCCCGTCACAATCGGTCTAACCATTTTAGAGATTAGCGGGAACAAACAGTCAGAAAGACAGAATTGTAAAAATGTTATTTTGGTGAATGTACCGTATTCCAATATTACAAACTGACATTCTAATTTTATTTATATGTACGGATAAAGATAAGGGTAAGACGATGATGAAACACATTAACAAATTTCTACTTAAGTATATCAATGCACCGCGTCCCTTAAATTTCTATTACATCGCAAATATACAATTTCATGATCATGACGTCATCCGTACATATATGCGTATAGGCACAACTAATAGCTATAATTTCAATCAAGAGAAGTCTTATGTACTACTATGGTTGCCCGCAATTTGACCACTTGTGTATATTACCAACACAATTACTTTTATAAACAGGGTGGGATCTATTTTGTTACACTTATAGCTACACGCCTGTTAGTAAAAGTAGCTTAAAATATTAAATTACCTCAGTCTCTTATATATCTTTTTGTTTGATATGATTGCTCTTTGGATTTGTCCGTTTATTTAGGTCCTAAGTAAGACACCTTATTACGTCAAATAATTTCCAATCAAGACAAATGAACATGAATATTATTAATGCAGTAGGCGGCCGTATCATTAAAGCAATCTCTTCCAGGGAACCAGTTACGTATAAGATAGAGATATTTGAACTAGCCTTATACAATTTATCTACACAAATGTGTACACATATATGCCTGTCGGCGACGAATTGAACCACCCCAGATCATCCCGTGGCGTGCCTAGAATTTGTCCCGGTGGAATATATACCAGAGAATGGACAGCAACGTTTCTCTGGATATTATGACCATGTAACAGCGCTCAACCGACCCGTCTGCTAACCTTGGCAATGATAGTATTTCCCCAAATAATGGACACATTTCCATATTTAGGGAGGCCTTTATCCAGCAGTTGACGTCATTTGGCTGACATGATGATGATGAATGTTTACAAGTAAATAATCGATTAATTTTTTTTTAATGTTAATGTAATTTTCTTTGTTTTTTTTTTTTTAATATATCTAGGGACAATGTCACACAAATTATCCTTTTTTTTTTTTTTTTGATAAGGCAGGGGGAATGGTAATGCATGCCACCCGCAAAAAGAGTCTGCGGGTGGGTATGTCGGACTCGCACCGACTAAACCTAACCTGCCGTGGACTTCTTCTGGCGCCTGATAGGGGGAGCCCCGGGAACGCGGGTATGCTGCTCCGGTGCCCCCCTTTTGCGCCGTGTCCCAGGTGGTCGGGACACGCACCCGGGGAGAGCTGTGGGTTTCCCTCCCCATTTGCCGACTCCTGCCAGTACGGCACAGCGACTGCGCCACAAACAGTTCGCTGTCTTCCCGGGGCTGCTTGCATGTGGCGGCAGTAGAGGACACTTCTCATACTGCCACCGCAGGCCCGAGGGGAGTTGGGCTAACGGCTGCCGCCGCCACCCCGACGCCTCCTCCGCCTACGAGCGGGATCGGCTCTTTCCCGATCCCGTTCGGCGGCCTCCTTCTGCAGCAGAACTGCCTCACAGAAGGAGACCACGGCGTCCCATTTGGTGGAGTCGCCAGCCAGCATCACATACACGACTGCTGGCGGCGAAAGATCCCGTCCGATCTCAGCGACCAGGACTCGTCTCTCGGCCTCCCAGGCCGGGCACTCCTCCAGCGTATGCTGGGCAGAGTCCAGGTCGCTCCCGCAATGGTGACAATGTGTCGTCACTTCTCGGCCGATCCGGCACAGATACTCACCGAAACACCCGTGTCCGGTGAGTATCTGTGTCAGTCTGTAGGTGACGCAACCGCCCTTCCTTCCCACCCAGGCCTCGAGGTGAGGCAGGATAGCACCGACGGCACGTTGTGTTAGTACGCGCCGGTGTGCATCCCGCCTATAGGCAACGAGCGTCTGCTCTGGCGCCTCACCGCTCTCCCGGCAGACGCGGATCTCGGTGTAAACCGTCGCGTCGACTGCCGCCAGGAGATCAAACGGCGGAAAGCGCGCCAGGACTGTCGCCGCCTCAAAGGATACCGTCCGGTATCCTCGTGCGATCCGTATGGCCACCACACGCTGCAGGCTGTTCAAAATAGCCCTGCAGCGGGAGGCGCCCGTCAGGCGTTCAGACCAGACGGGCGCCCCATAAAGGACCATGGATCGCACGACACCTCCGTAGAGGCGGCGAACTTCTTCCCTGGGACCCCCGAGGTTCGGCAAAAGCCGGTGTAACGCACCGGTTACCCGGCGCACTCGGGGGGCCAGACGCTCGATATGCTCCTCGAAGCCCCATCGGCTGTCTAGGGTGAGGCCCAGGTACTTCATGTACCGCCCCACCCTGACCTCTGCGTCACCTACACGCATCGACAAACTGGGTGGTTCCTCCCTACGGCGTAAGCCGTGGAACCATAGCGCCTCGGTCTTGTGAGGCGCTACCCGAAGGCCCAGTCTCGTTATGGCCGCGACGACACACGCAACTCCGAGTTCCCGAGCCGTACCGCCCGCTGGAAGCTTACCTCCCGGGTTATGACGAGCGTGTCGTCCGCATAGCAGACGACGCTCACTCCGGGACTCAGGCTTATCCGCAGGACCGCATCGTAAGCGAGGCTCCATAGCAGAGGTCCCAACACGGACCCCTGAGGAACCCCGCAGGAGAGCTCCCTCTGGATCTCAATCCCGTTCCGACCGACGAATTGAATCGTCCTGTCGCGCAAATATGCCCCGACTATACCACGGAGATAGGGAGGCACGTTATGATGAACCAGTGCCTCCCGTATCGCCCGCCAGGGGACGGAGTTGAAGGCGTTGACGATGTCTAAGCTCACCGCCAACGCGACCCCCCCCGCCCGAACGGCGGGCTCTGACAGGGCGCGGACGCGATTAATCGCGTCCAGCGTGGAACGTCCCTGCCGGAAACCGAACTGGCTGTCCGATAAGTCGGGGCCAACGCGCGACAGATGCTCGCTGAGACGGGCGCCTATGACACGCTCAAAGAGCTTGCCCGCCTCGTCCAGCAAGCATATTGGTCGGAACGCTGAGGGAGAATCGGCGGTCCTGCCCGGCTTGCTCAAAAGCACTAGCCTAGCCTCTTTCCAGCAGGTGGGGAACACGGTACTACGGAGGCAGCTGGTGAACAGTTGCCTCAACCGGTCCCCCAGGACTGCCAGGGCGCAAACCCACGCCTTGCCCGGTATCCCATCCGGGCCAGGGGCGGTATTTCGGGCCGCAAGTCGCCGTACTGCTCGGTCCAGCTCCCCCTCCGTCACCTCCAACTGGTCGTCCCAATCATGGTCCGACGGTGACGGGGGGTCCGAGGGACTGTCCTGGACCCTAGGGAAGAGGGTGTCCACCACCCTCCTCAGAAAATCCGGGTCCAGGGTACTCGTCAGTGGAGGGACCCACGGTCTGAGCTTGCCCAGTACCATTTTGTACGGGCGCCCCCATGGGTCCCTATCCAGTCCCCCGATGAGCTCGTTCCAGGACCGAGCTTTGGCTTCCGCTATCGCGATGGATAGCGCCTTGACGGCGACTTGATACGCCCTGTGCGCTCCGGCAGCCTCTTCAGCATTGGCTCGCCTCCTCCGACGGGCCCGCTGGTGTCGGCGACGCGCTGCGACGTACTCCGAACGGAGTCGCGCGATTTCGGCCGACCACCAATACTGCGAGCCTCGTCTGTCACCCGGACGGATCCGGGGCATCGACGTGTCGCAGATGCGAGACATGATGCCCCGGAACCAGTCCGCTTGTGAATTGGGATCGGACGGGATCCTCTCTCCACCCTCGCTGGCTCCCCAGGCGATGGCGACGGCGGCAGCCGTCAACATGTCGCGGTCCAAGCGGCGTTGGCACCAGCGCCGCGTTGGGACATACCTACTGCGGTCAGGGCCGCTTCGGGGCGGACGGAAGGCCACGCTGAACACAATGTGTCGGTGATCCGACAGCGTGGCTATTTCCTCCACAACTCTCCACCCCGAGACCAGGTGCATGGCCGAGGAAGTCGCCCACGTCAAGTCGACGATCGACTCCCCCTGCCATCGCACACAGGTGCTGACTGAACCCCGATTTAAAAGACGGAGGTCCAGTCCGGCGGCCCATTCCAGCAGTATCTCCCCTCGGACGTCGTCCCGGGCATCGCCCACACAAATTATCCTAGCCCCAAACTAAGCAAAGCTTGTACTATGGGTACCAGGCGACGATATACATACTTATATAGATATACTTATATAGATACTTAGATAAATACTTAAATACATAGAAAACACCCATGACTCAGAAACAAATATTCATGCTCATCACACAAATATTTGCACTTACCGGGATTCGAACCCAGGACCACCAGCTTTGTAGGCAGGAGCACTACCAACTAGGCTACGGTGACTGACTGAGATTGATCTTTATTATGAGAGCTAGGAAGTAGGAATATACAAATTTAGTATTCAAAGTAATTAGTGGTACTCATTAAACTAAATTATTATTATGATAGTTGTTTTATATATAACATAGTTACTAATACATATATGCAGTTAGAACTAATTTGGATGCAGTAAACATTATTAAAGGACGCCTAGGTACTAAACGAGATTTTGGCTTCCGCGTAACATTTGAACTATAAATTTGCGTATTTTAGTACCAAAGTAATAGGATAAGTAATAATTTTCAAAACATGATTTTTGCATTTATAATTTTTCATACAAAATTAAGGATTAAACTTGCTTTTTAGTTAACCTTAATTTAATTGTGTATTATCGTTTGTATCAAGATTTATATATATCATTATTGTGTTATCGTTTGTATCAAGGTCCTTTCTCCAAAACGCACATAATAAAGATCAATTAATCAATTATTTACTTGTAAACATTCAAGAAGTTCTTATTATATCGGACCTGGTGTGAAGTAAAGTCCTAAAAATATATTAAAATCGTACACGACCGCACTGTGATTTTGTAAACACATGTATTTAGGTAGTTATAGATGTTAGAGAGCTTGTAGTTTCAATTAACTCTGTAATACTCGACAACAACAGAGGATAGCACAGCCCCAGTAAAATATAAAAAGGACGAGGTAGATGAATTACTATTACTTCACAAGTTTTTCCAATAAATCGCACAAAAAGCTTTGTGATTATCGAAGAAATGTAATAAAAGTAAATAAATAATTGAGGCCTCGATATATAACTTTTATCACCTCCCCACATCGCAATAAAGATGCCTCGTAATTTTAGTGGGAATTTGGGAAAATTGTCGGTGGCATTTATATTGCTGAGCCAGGAGCTAATGTTACTGAAACTAATTAGGAACACTGATTGTCTTAAATAAGTCTTACACTTTACGTGTAACCACAATAACGTTAGAGAAAATGCTGTAGGTAATTGTATTTCCTTAATGTGATCTTGTGTGTAAGTAAAATCAACAGTTGGCATTGCATAAGTAATGTCACACGTAGCGCCAGTTTCATAGGCTACGGCAACAATTTACCATCAACAGGGTCGTAGGTACAAATGTTTAGATTAAACCAGTCTTGGAACCAAAATATTGAAGCACTAGTCGCTGGCGAACTAACAATGTATTTGACATTTTTTATTAAAACTGTTTGTGCTCGGCCATTTGAATTTAGTTACTTAGGTATATGATAATTCAGAAATAATATATATACAGCAATAAAAACAATGAAATTTATGTAGTTTATAGGTGTTACCGTACACTATACTAGTCAAATTGACCATTAAGTATTGAGGTCTAATACAGTATTAAGATTAGCTTAGAAGAATCTAGCTTTAAGCTGATGTAGTCGGCCCGTCCACCCGTCCCGATAATATGTTGTATCTCCGAGGCATGGGGGTATAATACCGCTAACTCCCAGACTTCGGGTGTATCACCAGTAAAAAGAAAAAATTTCAGTACATTTTTGCTTTTTACTGAAAAGTCCCAACATCACTTTTGGCCCGACCCGGGATTTGAACCCAGGCCCTCGTTTTCTGCAGATGAACCGTACCGTTACCGCTAGACCAACGAGGCAGTCTTATTATTATTACTATTAGTATCATCCTTAAATCAACTTAATACATTATCCTTAACCAAATTGGAGATGTTCTTAAGAAAGGCCAGGTCAGAAGTACCCTAAACGAGGCAAAAGAGGTGAGCAAAGATCGTGACAAATGGAAATCAGTTGTCTCTGCCTACCCCTCTGGGAAAAAGACGTGAGTCTACATATGTATCCTTAAATTAATATATATATACTTAAACGTAATACTATAGGATACATTTGGAGACCACCCAGCAAGTGGCGGGCGCGGAAGGCTCTCAACCAGTAGTTTGTTAAATTGAGCAACATTTTATTGAGGGCGCCCTAATGGGATTTGTGCCATGGCTCATGGAGCTACTGAAGTAAAAACACGAAATTTTATAAAGAGAGTGTGGTCTCTATAGTAGGAGTAGTACAGGACAGGGACAGGGGGGCAACGCAATCCTTGCTGGCTAGGATCCTACCCTAGCTAACCTGCAACTTTTTCTTTTAAGGCGGAGGACCCGAAGAAAAACTATCGAAAGAAAATCCGGGCATTATTTTTTTTGTAACTGTTTTTATAGCCTCTCTTCGTCACAAATAATATGCAAATTTGGCGTGATTGAATTACAAACATCCAAACATACCGACTTTCAATTTAACATAATAGCAGGATAACAAAATTGCAACATGCTGTACGTAAGGGTGTGTTGACGCTTTCCTTACACATATTTTTGTCAGTATTTTTCCGACTCTCTTCATAATGACATCGGTAGTGCTCTAGTAGTAAAAGAGTAAAAGTAAATTTGTAGTTGCGTTGAAAACTGTGTGCCTAAATAATATATACAAGCATAAAAATGTATATAAACGACACAAACTCGCATCATTATGCTTTATTTGGATCAATGGGTGCGGCATTTTACAACGACACCGACGATACATACCCAGTCAAGATCGTACTTAGCATCAGCTTGGGAATATGTATGATTCTGAGCGTGATCGGAAATATTTGCACTCTTGCGGTGATCTTTCGCGACCGCTCTATGAGGACGCCTACTAATTGTTACCTCGCTAATTTAGCTGTCACAGACTTGCTGATAGCTTTATTCATTCCGATGGATATTTATCTCATTTGGATACCCAACTTCTATCCTTTGGGTGAAATTGGATGCCGAATCCACTTTGTTCTTTGGGATTGCCTTAGTCAATGCAGCCTTTTAATAATAACTGCGTTCACAGTTGAGCGGTATATAGTGGTAAAAAAGCCTTTTATGCGACAAAAGTTGGCATTAAACTCACGAGTCTACAAAATAGTAGGCGTTGCGTGGCTGCTATCATTGGGCTTCTGCATACCCGATATATATTATATTGATTTATTGGAACGTAAAAAATATGTCTTTTGTTACTTTTCATTGCCTGATATACAGAATAGCGTTTTATTGGCAATAGAAACTTTGATATTCTTTGCTTTTCCTATGACAACGATATTTATTCTGTACATTCTCATAACTATTGAGTTGAAATCTATGGAAAATAAACTGCGCAGCAGCAATAGTCCAAGGAATGGAAAACAGAATACAGATAAAGCAGTTAAAATGCTTGGTGAGTACCGATATCTTTGAATATTATATTTTGTTTGAAATTACAGATGTGTTTGTAGATGTTTAGTAGGAAAATAAGCTTTACGACAGAGACTTACCGTCATCTCAAAGTCGTTTGAAACGATCTGAACGATGGCAGTAATAGTTATTAGAAACTCTTGTGATCCTGTTAAATCGTATTCACTGGTTGACTCACTGGCGACAGTTGCACAAAACACCCATAACGACCCTCTCATGCGTCTTCGAGTCAATAACCATCCTGAGTAGAGTCTCGAATCTAAAAGTTAGTGTATCTGGCGTTGGGAAAGTCTATATTTTGCGGTTTAAGCGTCAAACAGCAAAATGCTGAGACTAAACAGTTATCACTGAATAGCGTAGCATGGATCCGTGGATGCGTAGCGAAGCTACGAAACTGTGTGTAATGACTACTTTGTGCGAGAATGCGTAGCAGACACCTTCCAGCGGTACGATCATACTCCTTGCTTGTAATCTTAGCACGCAAGCCTCGCTTTTGTTCTCTAACACTCATGTTTGTATGCACTAATACCTCTTTCCCGTTCGCTTTCCATCAAAACTGCGCTGAATGAGGCAGGGCTTACAAGGATTCGGTGAAACGTGTTTTGTAGAGATTATGGGTAGGTGTAAATGTATTCAAGTTTAATACGATGTAGTAATTATTATGTCATTGTCCGATTAAGGTCAAAGTACCGTTTGATGGTTTTTTGTAGAACACAAAAAGTGTTTTAAACTTAATGCATATAAACGTGAAAGTAGGTATATCTGTCTGTCCTAACCTTTTAATAAGGCAACTGTTGAACTGGTCATAACTTAACCTGACAAAGCGATAAATTAAACTCTGGGAATATGCATTGGCTACTATTGATACCACTGATGGGTTTACTATTTAACAGGGCACTGCAGGTGGCAGCAGTTCATTTGAATATTAAGTTAGTTAAGTAGTAAATGTCTGAAAGATCTGAACTGTACAACAAAACAAATCAATCGTAAAAATAAATAAATTTACTTTTTAATATATTTTATTTAACATTTCAGCGACTGTGGCTGCATCGTTTATTTTCTTCTGGTCTCCATACTTCGTCATTCGTGTTATGATGATTCATCCCAACATCAAGTACGAAGATAATTTTAATGTAAGTAGAAATATTTTATTCTAATTCCTTTCATAATTAAAGGTTCAGTCTCGTGTTCCGAAGATTATCTTCCTTACTTACATACATAGCGGCTGAGAAAGGTATTTATTTATTTAGTCAAAAGTAAATTTGTGAACTTTCACGATTATAATAAAATTGTTTATAGTGAACAGAAACGTATTCTCATATTTTAATTCATTCTATTCATATCATAATCATATCATAATTAATTCTTAGAATTTTATAAAATGACATATCTTTCGCTAGTTTGTGGTCCTCAATAAAATACTCTATTAACTAGCAGGTCAAAAAACGTGCGGGGCAGTCTTTGGGGTCTACCGAAAGAAGTGAAAACTATTTTTTCATTTCTCATACTCGGAAAGTAGTTTCTATTTGATCCGAGTAGCGAGTGGAAAATGCGTCTTCCCACCTTTAGGAGCTAAAGACTCATAGTAATACTCCCTATAAGGGGAATAAATTTAAAAAATAAAACTTTATTTGGTTATAATCGGCTGTAAAAATCTGACATAATTAAGAAAAAAAAGTGCACAACGCCGCTAATGAAAGTTTTATTTCACTAATGCTGCGGTCATGTGAGTGTATAAACAGCCAGTGTGAAATTCAAAAGAAGAGTCTTACGAATATTCAATCAGGTCACGTGTTCTGCCGCAAGTTTAACATTTTTTACCCATCCCAAAAAAGTGAACAACGCCGCTAAAGAATATTTCACTTCAATTATTAATTTCAGATATTTTGCATCTCAAACTTTGGAGATGAAGTGTATTTGACTGTTAAAAAGCATGAGTTGAAAACAAAAATCTATTTTTGCGAATAAGCGAAAGCGAATAAAGTCGTTGAACCACCATACATTTGACCTTTGTTAGGCAAACTTTGAAATTTTATTCCCCCTTCGGTCTCATTAGCAATGGAAACAAAAATATTTTCAAATTATTCCAATTCTATTACGGTTGGTTGGGTAAACAATGTTTGTTTTAAGATTGTAACAATTAAATCCAGTCAATTGCAATATCTAAAAGTTGCTTTTTTGGAATATAACAAGAAATGTTGGTAAAAACAATTAGACGGGCTAGTCGCGGTAAGCAGTTACCGTGCCCGATGGCGCTTATAACACTTGCGCGTTATCTAACCTTCCACCAATTGATGGCCACCGTCAAGTTAACTCACGCGCAGACCACGAAACTGTAATGTTGATAACATAATCCTAATAACATAATCTAACAAACGTGTATTGCAGTGGTTAATATATAAGGCACCTCGCTAAAAAGAAAACTAGTAGTAAAACTATTTCTGTGTATCATATACATATATATGTAGTTGCGCTGAGTTTGGCTTAGCTTTTTGAAAACATATTCAAGATTTTTTGCTTTAAAGACCTATTTATTAATTTCGTGCATATTTTGTAAGATGACATACAAGCTATAAATCATTTTAGTTATTTTTAACCGCTTTTGAGAAAGGAGGCGGTCCTCAATTAGACTTTTTTTGTACGTAGACTACGCGTTTATTTTGTTCTTTTGAAAAAATAAAATTTTGTAAAATAGATATTTTTAAATTGTTGAAGTAGGTTTTTTTAACACTTAATTATTGGGGTGTTAAATCTAAGATTGTTACCTGCAAAATCGTAAGTAACATCTATGATTTATACTAACAACGTGGGGTTGACTTTGTTAGTGGATAGTAGTAACGTAGAATATAAATAGTATCTAGTAGGTAGTTAGTAGTAAGCATCTCCGCTGTCCCTTACAAGCGGATACTGTATATTCTACTGCTATTAAACAGACTAGTGAGATGTGAGATGTTTACTCTAGAGTAAACATTTCACATCTCACTAGTCTGCTGTCCCTTACTATCAGATATTATGTAGGTTTTTGTAAAACCTACATCTCACTAGATGTGAGATGTTTACTTTAGGAGTAAACATCTCTGCTATCCCTTACAAGCAGCTACCTACTGTTTATATTCTACTGCTATTAAGCGGACTAGTGAGATGTGAGATGTTTACTCTACGGTAAACATTTCACATCTCACTAGTCTGATGTCCCTAACTATCAGATACTATTTATATTCTACTACTAGTAAGGGTACCAGACTAGTGAGATGTGAGATGTCTACTTTGAGAGTAAAGCCTGCTGTCCCTTACTAGCAGATACCCTTAATATTCTGATTATACTTTGGTTATGGAAGATATGATCGTTTGAGATAGACACATAGGTTAATCCACTTGTTACTACAGCACTTTATAAGGGACTAACACACTTGTGAAAGTTAACGACCAGAAAGAAATATCAGAGTTAAGATTTAACATTGCATTTACAGCTTTGGAAAATCGTCAACTACCTATGCTACAACGGGTACATGTCTGCTGCTGCCAACCCGATACTCTACAGTTTGATGTCCAGAAAATTCCGCCAGGCTTTTAAGGTAAGAGTATTTATTCTTTACTAGCTGTGCCCTCCGGTTTCACTTGCCTTAAACTTTATAAATTATAGCCTATATGTTATTAGGATATATAAACTACTCGAATATTTATACAAAGTTTCATCAAAATACGTTCCGTAGAAAATTTATATATTAATTTCTTTTTTTTTAAACACCTATCATTACAGATCTTGACCTAATGCGATAGTGTTGGTATTAAAATTATAAAATTATAAACAACTTATTGAACTAAATTTTTTAACTAATTATTCATGCAACTAACTATCTTTAACAGGATCTTTACGAATTCACTCAAATTACATGAGAATATATCCACTTTTTCGTGTCCTTCATTAGTTAACCTAATTGCTCGGGTGAGTGAGGTTTTTGCCAGTAGATTGGTCCTAGGTCCTAATATAGGTAGGGTAGTAAGAAGGATTTTTGTTCTGCTGTGAGGTGACGGCATAGAATATCATCACCCCATCTCATCCCGTGAGGGCCGTAGATATCGTCCGAGGGAATACCTACCAAAGAACGGGCAGCAGCGTTTTTCGGTAAACTACCTATGGTAATCAGACTGCGATCGCCAACCTATCTGCCAAGTGTGGCGGTTATGGTGATGAAAAACCATTTTATTCAGCACAACTCACAAGAAATACAGTAAAGTAAAAACAACATAAATACGAAGAAAAGGAAAAGTATGGCTTATCATATCATTCTTTGGGGAGGCTTTTATCTAGCAGTGGACCTTCTTTGGCTGACATGATGAGGAAGGATTCATAAAAAAAAACGCCCCCCCCTAACGTACTTTACAAACATGCAATTCTCACACACCCAGACTACATCATTATAACTGAATGTTGCACTGCTTGACAAAGGCTTCCCCAAAATATTTCCAACAAGCATCGTGTCCATCATTTGGGGGGATATTAGCATATCCCCCCAATAATCGCCACGCTTGGCAGACGGGTTGCAATCGCTGTATTATGGTGACAGCACACAGAGAGACGCTGCTGCCAGTTCTCTGAGAGATATTCCCTCGGTACGATTTCTACGTATAGTTGTCATATAGTTGTCGAACCCAGGAGACGAAGGCACCGAGGTAGCAGTCAGTAGTAGCAGGTAGTAGCCAGAAAACCACCTTAACAACTGGGACACTTCTTGTGTCTATGCGCAAATTAAAACTGGCTAGACATTTTTCTCCGAACGTATTTTTAATTGAGATGTATTTT
Organism: Pseudoips prasinana; assembly: GCA_951640165.1. NCBI lineage: Eukaryota > Metazoa > Arthropoda > Insecta > Lepidoptera > Nolidae > Pseudoips > Pseudoips prasinana. The sequence continues at coordinate 30,514,333 of OX621243.1, read as the reverse complement.
TTAAAAACTGAAAATGTTAATTTAATATCTAACATCTTAGCTTTACCCAGCGTTCTTGTTAATTTGGTTTAAAATATATAATTTTAAGTAATGGAATCAGGCGTTACTTTGCGGAAATCCATAACAATCAAAATACAAAATCAATATGTAGTGTTAATTTCGCTAATTGTCAGTTTAATCATGCCGACATGCAATTTGCACCGCCCTCCCGCCCGCAAAAACGTGCAAATGCAAGAAGGACAATATTAAAAAGCAAATTACGTGCTCGAAGGAGACACTGTCTCCTTCGAGCACTCGACGAGTTAGCAGCCCTTGAGAATGGTCCGTGGAGGACCGAAACACGTGTTGGGTATCGTACTGGCGCATGTAATTTGCTTTTTAATATTGTCCTTCTTGCATGTGCACGTTTTTGCGGGCGGGAGGGCGGTGCAAATTGCATCCCGGCATAATTAAACTGACAATTAGCGGAATTAACACTACATATTGATTTTGTATTTTGATATATAATTTTATTAGTACTTTGCTAAGTATCACTTAACCATCCCGTATGCAGATCTCCAGAGCATATGTTCAACATACTCAACAATATCACTTGAAACAGGTGTCCAATGTAAGCTGCCGAAGCGACATCTGACATTTGGTGTCCTATGTAAGCTGCCGAAGCGACATCTGACATTTTATCTAACTTCAATGTTTCGTATGAGCCTGGAAGCCATCTTTGGCGGCCATTCATCCGGATTAATACGCGACACGTACTTAGCCTTTTTTTTTATTTCAGGATCTTTTGAAGGGTCGGCGTACTGCAGCTCATAAAAGGAACAGCATTTACAGCATTCAGTTTGGAGGTCGCATCAACAGAGTCACGCAAACTTCCTATTTTTAAATTGTTATTTTTTTTAATTTCACTTTAAGTTAAAAATATCATTGAAAATTGCTTGTAAAGAATTTGGTACAAATGGTAGACGCTGATGAATAAAGATTTAATGTTGTCAAAAGCTTGTCTTTTACTTCGATCGTGGCCTAATCAAAATAACTATAATAATATTGTTCCTGGTTAAAATGGCTAGCTAACATCGCCAATATCAAGGGAGACTAGCCTAGATAAGACATCGTCTCACCAATTCATGTCCGGGGTTCGATTTCCGCGCAGTACACCTACTTGAGTGACCCATAAATAGTTGTTCTGAGTCTGGATGTACCTCTTGTCCGTCAATTATATGTTTGTAAAGTACCCCGCAACACAGGGATTAATATATAGTAGAGTGGGCGTTGCCTTTTAAAAAAAGAATATTATAGAGGATGTATGTGAAACACGGGAACCCTTTGTATCACCTTACTTTCATAGTCCGATGGGGTGGGTATCCGACACGATAGGGGAAAATCACGAGTAGGGCCATTATCTCCGAAGCACGATCCACTTAGCCAATTTTGAAATACTTGCCAGAAAAATCCTGAACACCATTTGAACCTAAGCCCAGGCTGTACGATTGAACAAGCTGCCCCTTCACCTACGAGGTAGTAGAAGTTATGAAAATCGAAGGGATGACATTAAGGATTGTGATAATTGATATAATTAATAATAATAATAATAATGATAATTTATTTCAGAATAAATTCCATATATGTTAGTTACATGACAACTTATAAACTAGTGTTAGTAAAAAAAATAAAAAATAAATAAAATATAAATGAATTTGTAGCTGCGTGAGCATCGTGGTAGAGCCCGCCGACACTGGGAAATGTCTACTTGACTGCGTGCAGTCGTATCCACCTTCCCAAGATCGGAGAGTCCCACCTATCGACCAAAGTTTTAAGAATGCTGTTGGGGCTGGCGCGCATACGACGTAGCAGAGATGCGGACCTTTTGCGCATGATGGCCGAAAAACTATCAACGGCCGCGTCGGCAATAATGTCCGCGGCCGGATTTCCGCCACGGCGCGGCGGCCAACTGCGCAGGACATACAGTACACAAGTGTGTGCGCAAACACAAGGGCACTTTCTTTTCCATCACTCTCGTGATCCGATGGGCTGACGAGTGACTCGACCGGAAAGAGGTCAGGTACAGGGCCGACGGCTTTGGCTGCTCTAGGAGGCACGGGTGCATTATATCGCCAACTACCAGACTTCGCGCCGATCGCGATACTGAGAAATTTTCTTTACGAAAGCTTCTCAGTATTCCGAGCCTTCATTATCTGCCGTTGAACACTACTTGTCGAAATAAGTTTGTATTAAAGAAATTTTGGGAAATCCGACAATAATATCTGCCAAGCGGTGCCCGGGTAGGTCCTCGCGACCTACACGTTACACAAATATAACCTACGGTTATACAAATATTTTACAATAATGTGTGAAAAATATATTTTGTTTTTGTACCGAAATCGGCAACATTAATTAATAAGTTGTGCCACTTTACTTGGCTTAACTTAGCTGTTTAAGTTGCACGAATTTCGGTTACCTAGTTTAGATTATAAAACCCTAAACGTTTGCACTACAGGTGGTTATAAACAGACATTATTATAGAATAGAAAATGTCATTAGAATAGAAAATAATGAATACCATAAAAAGTCGTGCAATTCTATTGCATAACTTGTATTACCAATTTTAGTACAAAATAAAATTCGTAATTCGTAATTCTTAATTAATATTGCTATTTTGAGCATTATACATAATTAACGTACGCAGGGACTGCGAGTGGTGTTCATTCAAGTCCCGTGGTTTTCTGTCAAACACACCCGTTTCGTCTTTATTTCTCCGACCAATATCGCACTTCCACGATCCATAGTTTATATTGCCTCCTCTGAACCCCAGTAGGACGAGTTACCCGCGTCTTTTTTTTATGGCATAGGGCGACAAAAGAGCCGGGTCACCTGATGGTAAGTGATCACCATCGCCCATGTACACTCGCAACACCAGAGGTATCACGAGTGGGTTGCCGGCCTTTAAGAGTCAGCAAACTAGTATTGCTGACCCTTCCCCCCACCCTCTGGCGACCTTACTCACACGCAGAAACACAACATTAAAGTTATTAATGTTATTATTAAAGAACTAGCTGTGCCCCGCGGTGTTACCCGCGTTAAATTTTATAAATTTTCTTTGCTGTAAACCTCACGGAGCCCGAGACCTTTCCAACGAATGCAAAACCGTGGAAATCGGTTCGTGCGTTCTGGAGTTATAGCGTCAGGAAGGAAAACCCGACTTATTTTTATATAGTAGATGTCTTCTGTAAGGTGGAGGTACTTTCCCAGCCGGGCTGCTCTTTGAGCGAATGAACACTGTGTCCTACCCCTCTTCACTAGTTAACATAAAGCGACAGTTGCATAAACCGGCCCTTCAGGCATCTCTTCGTTAGTAAACCAGTCAGTCAATTGATAATTATTTATAAGTTTCCTATACTTTTTGCGTTGTAGCATGGTGCGGGTGACAGTTGCTTATTTGATGTTGACATCTATAAGTACCACATTACTAGGGATGTGCAATATATTTTTATTGCCAACGAAACTCGCAGCATAAATCTAATAAGTTCTAGTAATAAAATAAAAAGGTACATTATGTCTGATTGGGATCGTGACATCCATATTGACAATATAATAGAGTCATCATTAATAATATTCGTCACAGATTCTGATGATGAATTAAGTGACAATTCAGAGACAGGATCTGATACGAGTTCAGACTAATTAAATGCATTTCTTACCTTACCCTAATGTTCTGTTGTATTATTATAGGCAATATTGCATTTTAACAATAAAAATTTACCTATGCACAAAATACCTGTACCTGTCTATCCCATCACTAAATACGTCTATGACCTTACGTTATACGCATAACGCTTTGCTTATTTTTTCATTCAATTTAATTTAATTTGTAGAGATGAACATTCTGGTTACATTTTATTCAATTTACTACAGTTATTATTGATTTAATATGTAACAAATGTGGTACAGCTGAGATACTAAGACATAATTTGTAAATCGCTGCGCCTTTCAAGAATGAAACGAAGTGTTACTGAAACTGTCACCCGCACCATGCTATAACGCAAATAGTATAGAGCCCCAGAAGAAACGAATTAAATAGATTTCCCTGCGTACGAGCAGGTTGTGATGGCTTGAAAGTAAATCCATGATTAAATTAATGGGCACTACCGATTTATAGGATTAGAAAGTCCCATAAGCCTCAAAATAATTTACTTGAATCTATAGACATGGATCATTTAAGACATCATTATTCCAATTTAATTTAAGAACTACCAAAGTAATATGAAATCCCAAAGAGATTTTGGTTACAAAAGTAAACAAGATTTGATGGCGGCCTTAGCTAACAATATTCTGTACTCGGCATTTTGCATGTATCCTTAAACGGTCTGTTGACCTGTAGCACACGTTTGCAACATCTCATAATACCGTATCACGACATTATAGTGTCAAAAACAGGAAATATTTTAGTATGTTTATGTGAGAAATTTACCACAAGATATTTATCCATCACTATTCAATTCAATTACCTGCTGCGGTGTTCCCTCAGCGCTACGACATGTCCTTCTTAAAACGAGGTTTAAAAAGAGTATTAATCACACGGCAGCGATTTGCTGTGCCCCCTGGCACTGCGAATGTCCATGAGCAGCGGTTACTACTTACCGTCCGATGAACCGCTAGATCGTCTGCCTCAAAAAAAAATTTGGAGGGATATGCCATAACTGCCACGCTTGAGAGACCAGTTGGCGATCGCAGTATGATGGCCATACTACACAGAGTGACGCTGCTGCACTTTCCCTCGGACGACTTCTACGCCCCCCATTAGATGAGATGGGGTGGCGATATTATATGCCGTCTGCCACACCGCAATTTAATAATCTTTTTCTATAAGAAAAAGTATTACATTGCGGTAAGAAAAAAGTGCTAAAATATTTCAAGGAGGTTCCGCTAATGCAGAAAGGTCTCATCGAGATATTGTAACATTTTCTAAAACTGGTGTTAATTCGTGTTTTTTTTTATGTGTAATATGGTGTCGTTTTAGACATAACGTCTCCGACACAAGTGTAGAATAGTGGAATATTACTGTGAATTGTAATTTTCCGATTTGATTTCAAAACTCCATAGAAGTCTAATGAAGTCTTCACTACTTTAGTGGGGTACTACTTTGACTGGACTATCACAGACTTTACTTGACTTCGACTGTGACTATATTACTAAAAAACGCTGCATAATATTGAATTCATATGCAAATAATTTGACCCTGGCAAATACTCTAATTGAGCGAGTCCATATCGCGGAATAAAGAATTGAGAAGAAACAAATTCTATATGACAAAGTAACTAACGAGAATATTATATAGGTATAAAATAACATTACTTTTTTTCTCAATTATACCTAATGACTCAATATAATTTGGCAGAAGTAGTAGAAGCAACTTCCTGTATTATTACGGGCGCGGCCTTCTGTTGACATCGCGTACACTAAACATTGTTTTATAAACCACAGAGATCACTTATAATATTAATTTCTGGTCTTCACTTACCTACGTACTTACCTTATAATGTCATATATGGGCATGGCTAGGTATGAAAGTACGTATGTTCTGCAACATAAACAATATTGTGGCAGTAGATTGACTCTGAGTCTTGCTCGTAGCATTACCTTGATGACCGTATTACCATTTAAATGAGCAACCCAAACAAGGAGTTATAAAATAAATAAACGTATTTGTGAGAGTAGTTCAAGTCGTCCCGTAGGATTTTGATATGGTTTATTGACTGTTTTCTAAACGTGATGGACCAACAGCTTTACGAGCCTTCTAAAATACTGACGCGCTCGGAATTAAAAGAGTAACACCGCGAACCCGCCGCGACTATCATCACCCTCCACGACTCTTACTTTGCATTTGCATCGATGAAATGCCCCTTGCGATTTTCATTCGGATGAGCGGCCCGCGTTTTCGTCTACTACAGGCGGCAGTTGCCCAAAATCCGACCCCCTCATGCATCCCTACGTCAGTAACTGAACAAAGTTTCGAACTCCAAAGCGTTCATTACTTAGTTTATAGTTTTATTTTTCTAGATGGCTTAAACCCTCACTCGTCATAGCTTAGTATAACATTAGCACACCTAACCCTAAACGCTAAGTAAAAAAATAACGTAAGTTAACCTACTTTGGCGTTCACTCATTTATGGACGGACTGTGTGCTTCTTACTTCCGGACCGATGACTACAACTGGCTGTGAAGCTAAGAGCCACAATTTATAGACAAATAATGGTAATAAAATCAGTTACACATATACTATTATCTAAATTAATCACATTCACTTCATTTTGTTGATGATACTAACGTCCACATATGTTATGGTGTTATTATGACGCTATAATTTCAATTAGGTAGCAACATCGAGCCTGTAAGGCAACATATATTATTATGACACGCCGTCAATTTGGCTTCTTGCGTGGGTTGTATCAACACAATTACTTACATAGGGTGCTATTTTTACCAAAACTTGAATGACGCATAATGACGTATCATATAACACTACCAGATAGCTCACTAACTTTTCGTTCGCGTTATACTAGGAAGCACTTATTGACCGTGTAATAAAACAAGACTTGGAGGTATAGTATTTTTACTCTTTTTGATGCAAAATGAGTTTGAGTTTGACCACGATCTCACTTGATGGTAAGTGAAGATGTGATCGAAGGTGGACCGCGCGTACCCATAAGATGCCTGTTCACTCTAATCTTCAATAAACCCATGTTATATGAGTCTGGAAACACGGCAAAAATAACCAAAATATAACACTATTTCTGATGCTCCTAACTTTTGTAAGTCTTTTCTATTTTTAAGGTTCAACAACGATTAACGACAGTAGCTATTATAACAGTAGCAGTAAGCTATGAAAACGTTTACCCGTTTTAATCAGTTTAACAATGTTATTAGCAAAACTATGAATACCCCACATGATTCTATTTTAATATATACAGACATCTGAATATTATAAAACATCAGAAATCTTCAGACTTCACATTTTTAGACATCTGAATATCACAACATAGAATATAAATAGGATTTCATGATTTTAAACATCAATTTTTTAAACCGATTTTTATGTCTAAACGTCTTCATAGCTTAGCTATAAGCATTAAAAATAGGATAGATTGCTAGTGGCATCATCATATCATATAGGTTTTTACAGTATCAAGTAAAAATGGGCTGCAAATATTCAAATCGAAAACACAACACTCTGTGTAAGGGTGTGTCGCTGCTTTGAATAAATTATATTTTTATCAGTGCTTCCTCGATGTTAGTGACAGTGACACCATACTTTTGTGATCAAGCATTACCAACATAATACTAGTGACTATTTACGTTTTCCACAATCGATTGACGTTACCTTAGCTTCAGAATGAACCTAAACGAGAGTGTTAATTCGTTCACACCTTGGTTGGGATTCCACAATAGTACCTCGGAAGATGATAGTTACCCTTCAAAAATATTTCTCAGCATAAGCTTGGGAATATGTATGGTTCTCAGTGTGATTGGCAATATTTGCATATTCGCTGTGATCGTCCGAGACCGCTCTATGTGGACTCCTACTAACTACTATCTCGCCAACTTGGCTGTTACAGATCTATTAACCGGGTTTTTTATTCCGCTAGACCTTTACATTATATGGCTACCAAAATCTTATCCATTTGGTGAAATTGTCTGCAGAATGCACTTCGCTTTGTGGGATTGCTTGAGCAACTGCAGCCTTCTTATCATCACAGCGTTTACAATAGAACGGTACATTGTAGTAACAAAACCGTTTTTAAGGCAAAAGATGTAATTAATATCCCGTGTACAAAAAATTGTAGTGACTGCATGGGTTATATCGTTGTCTTTTTGTTGGCTCTATGTATTTTACATTGAATGGTTAGAAAGAAAAGAATATGTGTACTGTTATTTTACGCCATCGACATTTGTGAGTGTGTTGTTATTAACAGAAATATTAATTTTCTTTGTGTTTCCGATGACAACGATAATTGTACTTTACGTTTTAATAGCCATTGAACTGAAGGCTAAGCAAAATAAACTCCACGGAAATCCACCCAATGTAAAACAGAATAAAGATAAAGCCGTTATAATGCTTGGTGGGTATATTAATAATAATATTTAACTATCCTAATGGTTAAAATCACCTAAGAATCAATTTGTGTTTTTTTCTAATTTAATACACAATACAATTTACGTATTTATTTATCCCAGTGTCCGAGTACTGACGTGACTTAACGACTATTGTCTAATGACTAGAGTTGTGGCCGTTAGCCCGAAACACTGAGATGCTCAGAAATTAATCACTTTTGCAGACAACCATCTATAGGCTAACCCTGCGCCTTGGTAAGGAAGCTTTATCTTAATTTTCGTTTACGTACTGGTGAGCGTTACTAGTTAAAGAGCTTTTACATATTCACAGAGCTTTAACATATTTTACAGATTAACCCGAATAAGTTAACTATCAGATGACAGGAACTATAGTCTTACTTACTTATGTGGTTGCCCTAGTATCATAGTTGTTCAAGCGGACCATTGACCCTCGGACATGGTGTAACGACTGTCGCATATTTTTAATTTTTGAAAAAGACAATGCCCGCACTAGGATATCTAATCCCTGTGTCGTGATACTTTACAAATATAAAACACATGTCACAAATTACATCCAGACTCCATACAATTATTTATGAGTCACACAATTAGTTGTCCGGCGCAGAAATCGAACCCGGGACACGACGCGGCTAGGCGACTGTAGTTGTCATTAAGAGAATTGAACCCAAACACGATACAGACACACATATACAAGTAATCGTCAAACTAAACTTAATTTTTATGTCCTTAATTTTATCTATAACTAATAATAATATTTTACATTACAGCAGCCATAGCAGGATCATTTTTCTTCTTCTGGTCACCATATGTTGTTCTTCGCCTCATGATAATATATCCCAACATTAAATATGAAGATAATTACATCGTAAGTCTGTTGGTTTCTTATATTATATTTACATTTTTTTATAAAGAAGTATGCAAAGATCGTGACAAATGGAAATCCGTTGTCTCTGCCTAACCCTCTGGGAAACAGGCGTGAGTCTATGTATGTATATTTTTTTAATAGCTTGAGGTATGGGTGATATGATACAATTCTAGCAGAAAATTACTATTATTTTGCATAAAGGGAGGTAAGGCACAGCGTTCTTTCGCTCAAAGAGCAGCCCGACTGGGGAAGTACCTGGAGGTAAGGAGGACCTTACAGAAGCCATTCTTTAATAATAACTCTAATGTTGTGTTTCTGCGTGTGAGTAAGGTCGCCAGAGTTCATTGGGCTGGGGAGAAGGGTCAGCAACACTTGTTTGCTGACTCTTAAAGGCCGTGACACCTGTTACGAGTGTCCATGGGCGGCGGTGATCACTTACCATCAGGTGACCCGCTTGCTCGTTTGTCGTCCTAGGACATAAAAAAATTAAATGGTCAAATAATACTTGGCTCCTTACTCTAAGTATTTCAAGCGAAGTATTCTCAGACACTTGGCATGGGATAAATAGCAAATAATTCTAAGTGTGTAATTAACTTCACGTCATGGGTTAGGAAGTAGGTAATAATATGCACTATTGTTCCTATTGTCATTTAAAATAAGGCTCAATTATAACAATTATTTCCAACCCACAGTCCTTCTCAACGGTGCGTAAACAAACAATGTCATAATCCCATTGTTAAGTTACATTCCAATCTATTTAATCTAAAACGAAGAACGATAAATGTTGAAGGTTGAATTGAAATAAAATTAAAATATTTTATTTTAATATTAAAGTTATTCAACCTTCTTGGACCAACTAACACACTGCCATGATCCCAAACTAGGCACAGCCAGTACTATGGCAACCATACATAATATTAGAGATAAATTACCCCAGACACAAATAATATCTGCTTGTTCAACATTATCATCATGTTAGCCGATTGAAGTCCACTGCTGAACAAAGCCCTCCCCAAAAGATTTCCACAGTGGAGCTTTGTCCATAATTTGTCATCCCGTAGGAATCTACCAGAGACCAACATTCTGTAATCGCCAACCTTTCTGCCAAGCATGGCGATTATGACATATGTGGGATATGTCATAATCGCCATGCTTGGCAGAAAGGTTGGCGATCACAGAATGTTGGTCGCTTGTAGATTCCTACGGGATGACTTCAACATCCCACACGGGATCAGATGGGGTGGTGATATTCTTTGCCGTCAGCCACACAGTTCATAGAGTTCACACAGAGTTCCGTACCAAAATGGTAAAAAACTATTAAGGCATTGTTCAGTCCATCCGTCTCCCACAACCATATATTAAGATTTAACCAACATGTAAGCGGCTTTAAATTGAGAGTAATTTATATTTTTTTTATCTGTTGATCAATGGGCACAGTTACTCGCAGTAGCTAACTTTGTCGGACGGGCGCTTCTTTCCGAATTTCACTTACTGTGTGACATAACTTAATTAACTACCATAATCAATATCAATTAATAATAATGTATTTTGTATTTAATTTTAATGTACTAGTAATGATATGGATTGTGAACTAGTCCCGGCAAGCGTATTTCGTATGATAACCTCGATACAAGTATTGCTTAGTGAAGCTATCATCATACATCAGCCTTGTAAAAAGTTAGGTGCTAATAAATTATTTTTATTGGAACGAAGTTCCTTACCGCGCGTTGTGAAAGGGCTAGACGGAAAAAATCTTATGAAACGTTGTCACGACACTTTTTGCAGCTGTGCGGCGTGCGCATGTTTCTCAGTCTCTCTCTCTCTCTTATAGAAAGCAAGCCCGATATTTTCATTTCTATTTCGCATTGAACAGTGTGGTGTCGCGACGATTATTTTTGTTGAGTGTATACAGGTTTTTTGTACATAATAAATAATAAGAAATAACTTCCTTCCATCCGGGTGTCCCTTGACACCTCTCAAGTTTTTTTATTTATAATTTTGGGGTTAATGTCTTGCCACACGGACCATGGTCAAGCACGTCAAGTTAAATTGTGAATGATGATATAGTGGAAGATGTTAAAAACTTTCTAGTGATACGGCTATTGATTAGTATTATTACATAATAATAATCAATAGCCATTACATAATAATACGAGATGTATTCGTGGCCACTCTAACAGCATTCTGGCCATGATCGCAAGCAGATTTGACTATACATGAATTACTACTGCACTGTTTCTCACGGAATGGGGCATCAGTGATTCATGTATTCCAAACTCATGTAAACAAAATTTTAGCTATATCTTTACTAACATAGAATAAGTCTTATGTATTACTAACAATTTTGAGTCTTTAGTTACTTTAATAAATAACTTTATTATTATATGTCATACTAACATTAGGAATTCGATTTTTCAGTTATGGAAAGTCGTCAACTACCTCGGCTACAACGGGTATTTCTCAACCGCTGCAAACCCGATCCTCTACAGTTTGATGTCCTTGAAATTTCGAAAAGCTTTCAAAGTAAGAGCGTTTACTTATCTTATTTGTTAGCTAAAACTAGCTTCATACGCCATGTTGGGTGGAAATGCTTCGCTTTAGACCAGAATATACACCACAATTCCCGGAACTGTTGCCTAATCTAAGCACACTGCTGTATTTTTTGTTTGTTTTACTTTTTTTTTAAGTTTTCCCCACCGTCCCAAGACGTAATCCAAGTCCTAACCACAAACAACGGTGCTATAGTTGCACCTCTTATAAAGATATAGTAATTAATTGAGAGTAAAATATTATGTCGAGTTCATGAAAGATATATTTTTCTTAATATCTTAATTGCTATAAAGTAAAGCATATAAGAAAGTTAAGCTATTTTTTGGTTATAATTAATTATATCAATCTATGACCAGCCCATTTTACTCGTGCTTGTATTCAGACAAATGGTCATCAAATAATTGAATTGTAGTGATATTCTGGTATTGCAAGCGTCCATAATAACCACTCACCATCTGGTCAGACTTGTTTGCTGACCAAGAGTGCTGTTAGAATTTCATTTTATTTATAAGGGTAGGTAGTGGTTACTTCAATGACAGAGATGTTCATTTCTCCCGATGGGTCTCTGATGGCTGTCACCCATAATATATTTTGATCAGATACCTATGTTCTTGACTTCGCCGTGTTTGCTTTTATTGTTCCAAGTAAGTAAATATATTGTGACTTGAGATATGAGTATACTCTTAACAGCTATCAAACTTACTAAAAAATTGCTAATTAAACAAAGATCATCTATCGAAAATAAAACGACAAATAATCCTGGGACATTATTGACATACGGCCATCTGATCTCAAACTAAGCAGAGCTTGTACTATGGAAACCAGATAACTGTTATTCTATTTTTTTTTTAATATACTTACATAGATAAAATACACCCAGTCGCAGGACAAACAGACATGTTCATGCACACAAATATCCGTCCTGGGTGGGAATCGAACCCACGACCTTCATGGTGAAAAACAAGCATTTGCCAACTACGCCAACAGGCCAATAAGAAAATGTTATTCGTATTTACATTAAAGACGTGACGCGGCATTTCTACTTTGTTTTCTAGTGTAAAACGTGCTAGTTCTATAAAACCTGTAGTACGTAGCTACTTACGTGAGAAAGTTTGACAAAGAGCTATTGTGTCTTCCGACAAATAAAATAACTTTAGCGCTCGTAAAAATCATACGTACCAGGGGCGCAAGTTTTCTATAACACAATGCCTTTCGGCTTATATTTTATGAGTTACTGGATACAATCACAACAAATACTGGAATAAATTCTTTATTAGTAGCGGCCATGTTGCCACCGTGAGTGCTGTAATAATTTTATTTTATTCGTAACGGTACTGGTTACTCCAATATCAGATATTTTTTTTAATCCTGGGGCATTATTATATACGGCATGTTCATGCACACAAAGACACGTGCAGGGTGGGAATCGAACCCGCGACCTGTGTCGTGAAAGGCAAGCATTTACCAACCAAGTCAACGCATTCAATATTCCCGATGGGTCACTGATATCGCTGTCACCCGTCAAACTTCTATTCTGACCACACACCTAGGTCCTTAACTGATATTAATATAGCAAACTAAACTTACCTATCAACTTAAAGTAATACGTAAACGTAAATAAACCAACGGCCGCGGTCTGTCGTGGATAGCAAGTAAAGTTACTTGCTATCCGCGACAAGCTGTTGGTTGGTCACGTTGGATGATGGAGCTGTAATTTGTTTATATACATTATGTAGTAATAATTGTTAACTATTTAGTTATTATAAATTAAGATGTGAACCCGCAAAAATACTGCCGACAAACTGTACTGCAGTTTGGCAGAATACATAAAGTGTGAATTTTTTTTTATTATTTTTAAAGTTAAACAATAAAAAAAGATGGTCGACAGCATATACTGCAGATTCTTCCAAGAATCAAAAGTAACAGCAATAACCAGCTATAGCTCGTTCATACCGATGATGCACTGTAGAAGTATATAGTCCTTTATTCTTTATTCTTTATTGCACACAGAAAATAAATACATAAGTTAGAAGTAACAAAAAAAAGGCATGTACATAGGCGAGCTTAATTCATTATTGAATTTTCTTCCAGCAAACCATCAGGAAAGAGAGATTTTCAAAATTATGGGTATAGGCAGTGTACAACAAACTATTATAATTAAGTACCTTGTCGGGTAAATATATTGATAAAATACACACTAATAATTACATACGATACCTTATAAAAATATATATCTATTTAATAAACTACATAAACCTACATACCTTATATATACGTAAGTTACAGAGATAAGAAGTGATTCTTAGTTCTGCTCTTAAAAATACTCAATGACGAGCTATCACGTATGGAATGTGGTAAGGAATTCCAAAGACGTACTGCACGTACAGTAAATGAACCATTATAGCGGCTGGAAGTATGGGAAGGAGTCCTAAGAAGAAGAGATGTAGCAGTGCGGCAAGGTTTGCCACTGGGCACCAGATACTCAAAGCGTTCACGGAGATAGATGGGAGCAACAGGGTTATGAAGGATGGAAAAAAGTAGATAAAGAATATGACAGTCCCGACGCTGCCGAATAGGCAGCCACTTCAATTGCAACCGGAACTCCGACACGTGGTCGTACTTCCGTAGGCCGAAAATGAAGCGGGTGCATAGGTTCTGCAGGCGTTCGAGCTTATCTAGAAGTTCTTCTGTTGCATCAAGGAAGCAGACATCAGCATAGTCAAGAAGAGGGAGTAAAAGCGATTGAGCGAGAGTGACTTTAGTCTGAAACGGTAAGAATTTTTGGAGACGTTTGATGGATTGAAACGAACAGTATACTCTCCTGCTTACTTCTGCAACGTGATTGTTCCACGAAAGGTTACAGTCAATTAAAACACCTAAATTTTTGGCAAATTTTGTATAAGGTATCGGCACATCATCGAAAAGAATAGGAGGAATGGCTGAAAAATTTAAGGTGTTAAACATGTGTCTGCCACCAATAATGAGAGCTTGTGATTTAGAGGGATTGACCAGGAGGCCGAAAGATTTTGCCCACTTGCTAATGTTTACAAGATCATTATTGATGGCAGAAATAGCTTCCGTAGTTTCAATGCCTTTGAAGTGCCGATATAACTGCAAGTCGTCAGCATAGAGATGATAGTTAGAAGTTAAGATTTTAGTGATTGCGTTTATAAAAACGGAGAATAGAAGAGGAGATAGTACGCCACCTTGAGGCACACCCGCAGTAAGATCACACCACTGAGAGAAAGACTCTTCAGCGTGTACAGACTGTGATATAGTATAAATAGTATAGAATCAATGCTTAAACAATTTGAAAGTTTCAGAAACTATAGGGCTAAGTAGTGAACCAATACAAAGTTGATGAACTTTATTACAATAGATCAACAATGGTGAATACAGTTAACATATAATATCCTCCTGGCTATCAAATTTCGGACACGGCGGTCAGTTTCAACAGAAACTAACCATCTGAGTGGCACATATTTTTAAGAGAGGTAGGGCACAGCGTTCAATCTCTCGAAGAGCAGCACGACTGGGGAAGTACCTCCACCTTACAGAAGACATTCCTTAATAATAGCATTAATAATTTAATGTTGTGTTTCTGAGTGTGAGTAAGGTCGCCAGAGCTTATCGGGGTGGGGGGAAGGTTCAGCAACACTTGTTTGCTGACTCTTAAAGGCCGGCAACGAACACGCGACTCCTCTGGTGTTGCGAGTGTCCATGGGCGGCGGTGATCACTTACCATCAGGTGATCGACTTGCTCGTTTGTCGACCTCTGACATAAAAAGAATAAAAAATATTTTAGTGCACAAGTGTGTACGCATACACTTGTGCACTAAAATATTTTCTACTTACTTTCTATTTCATCACTCTCTTGATCCGATTGGACGACCAGTGGCAAGACCGGAAAGAGGTCAGGTACAGGATCGACGGCTTTACGTGCTCTCGATTGCAATGTACCTTATAGAACATACACTGCATCACCGCTGGACTTTTCAGAGACTTTGTAGCCTAACAACCCTCATCAGAGGCATTCTTAAGATGGCGAGTTTATTAAAATCGAAGTCTATTAAGTTATGGAGTGTCCACAAGATCTTCGTGGCGGTGAACCGTATATGACGCCCGTAAGCGATTTCACTGTCGTATTGAGATGCTTTCCGTTTTCTTGAGACCAAGTTGCCGAGGCACCGAGACCAAGTTGCCGAGAGATTCCACCAAGACATTAAAGCATACTTTCAATAGTTTCAATCTACAATATAGTAAATTCAATGGACCACCAATCTGGGTCAAAAAGCCAGCCCAGTCATTCTTAAGTCAAAATCATTCATTAGACTTTGTTTTCTTAAATCCATCACAACAATTTCGCCTCGCGAGTAACAGCATAATTATATAAATAGAAGTTTTTTTTTTTTCAAAATACAACCCCTTACTAGGGAATTTATCCCTGTGTCGCGGGGTACTTTATAAAAATAAAATTGACGGACAAAAAGTACATCCAGACTTAGAACAACTATTTATGGGTCACACAAATAGTTGTCCTGCGCGGGATTCAAACCCGGGACACGAAGCGGCGAGGTGACTGTCTTAGCTGCCAAGTTCGCTCTGTTTGCAGAATGAAAATATTTCTCCACCGCTGATATACGCTGGCTTAAAGTACATTCTAGTATTTTGTTCCTACCCCCAAAACGCAACAACCAACTGTAACAACTTAATAATAACACATCCACAAGAAATAGTCTTAAGCAATAAGACATAGTTTAAGTAAATTACCCAATTA
Source organism: Pseudoips prasinana (assembly GCA_951640165.1). Lineage (NCBI taxonomy): Eukaryota > Metazoa > Arthropoda > Insecta > Lepidoptera > Nolidae > Pseudoips > Pseudoips prasinana. The sequence continues at coordinate 30,498,014 of OX621243.1, read as the reverse complement.
AAATTTAATATACATTCAGAACTTCCGTAGAAATCCCTCAGCAGTTGTTAGCCAATTTCCACTTGAAAAACCGCTTTCAAACTTTGACCATGTTATGCTTATGTTTTCGCAGAATACACTACAATATGATTCAAGTCCGTAATTCCTCGCTCCTCCCTTCCCCTTCGCCATTGCTAGGGTAGAAATCACCGAAGCGACGTTTGTTGTTTCTGTAGCTTCATTAGCCCTACAACTTTGCCAACATTCACAATAACTAGTGTCCTTGTGTCCTAGAAGTCTAAATATTACTGGATAGTTAGGCTAGACTAGTTTATCCCGTTTTGTTTTGCGTTAGGCCCGTAATATGTAACATGTGTAGAGTGTGAAAACTTTACATGCAACTTTTACACTAACAGTTTGTAAAATACGAGAAAGAATCGGTTCGCTTCAGCAATATTACAATAAGTTTATTTCAACCTTTTCAAGAAATTTTCCAACACATTTGACATCATTGTGGACTAATTTTGTCAATAGTTTCCATTTAAATTTGCCTTTTGAGATCCGGAATAGCGTGTGGAGGAAGTTTATAGAAGAGAAAGTGGTAGAGAAAAGTATATGCAAATAATTGTATAAAATTTTCTCTTCAGACTATCCAAAAAAAATTCAGAGTTTCTGACACACTATCGACTTTCTCTAACTGCCATGCTTCCAAATGATGACGCCAGCTTTAATGTCATGATCGAGGACTAAACTTTTCTATTTTTAAATGAAATTCTCCGCAGCTGCTCGATAAATGTGCATCGTATTCGAAGCGATTCCGTAAAGTTTAAACTAAATACTAAAGTATGATGACATGAAACTGTAAACTAAGTTCCGTATTAATCTAAACGATAATTATTCAAAATCCAAGTAGATTTTCCTGTCATAAAAAATATTGCTTAATATTAAACTTGAGGCACGTTATGATTAGAATATTAATTAATGAACTTTCGCTACCTATCTTTTAATATGTTTTTTAATTACTCTTATTAATTAAATCTGGATTATTTTGATGCTATTATAATATTATTTGATATGTTATATTAATATTGCACGTTAGAAATGCCGAAAGACGGCTATTGTCCACTTCTGGACAAACGCGTCCCGCTAGGATCTCCATATATATATGGCCTTTGCGTCTGTTACAGACGATTTACGGCGCATTGTCTGAGAGACATTTCTTATTGTGGCTAAACAAACCGATGTGAGAGTGACATTGCCTGTCGCAGGCCTGACAAGAGAAGGTTGCGGTGGTTGGTGCCGAGCCGCTTTCATGTCGCTTCTGTCTCTTATCAGCAAGTACTCCGAACCAGGCTTTATCACAGATCTTACGACCCTCCACTACACGTTTGCGCCATTCAACTCTATTTCCAGAGAGCTTTTCCCAGCTACAGTGGTCAATTTTAAAAGCGGCCATATCCCGCTTTGTTCAGTCTTTAAAGCGAAGCAGAGGTCTACCGACATCGCGCTTCGTGTTAGCTACTGCACCCAACAGAATACATCGTGGTATTCGAGTGGGTTCGATTCTGTGCACATGCCCCAACCAACGTAAACGCTTCTGTTTAAGAAACGCTGTCAGGCTAGGTAGCTGTGCTTTTTCTAGAACTCTCTCGTTAGTTACCCTATCTTGCCATGTAATGTCCAAGATCTTACGGAGACAACAAGGATCTCCACAATAGCCGGTCTTACGATACCTTTATAAAGGTGCCTCCCGCGGCCGTGGTAAAAATTGCCTTACCCGTACAAAACTTGTTAATAAAGAAATTATTACTAACCTTACATTACAACTTACCTTCCCCCGGACCTCGACAACGAGCAGACGTGTAACAGTCCCGCTATACTTTTATTTAAATCAAATAAATACTAGTTTTCATTAATTTTATTCATCAAAAAAATTAGGAGTGCATAAATCACAAGAAGGTCGCAGTATCTTATCGATCTAACCGCTGTCATCTTTGTCAAGAGCCCGCCCCTGCATGTGACATCGTCGCTACCACTGCCTTGCAAGTTATGTGCTCCTGGTACTTCTGAATGGTACGTCCGCCACCATCTTCGTCAAGAGCCCGCCTGTGCGTGTGACCTTGTCGCTATCACTGCCTTGTAAGTTATGTGCTCCTGGTACTTCTGAGTGGTACGTGCGCCGCCATCTTTGTCAAGAGCCCGCCCCTGCGTGTGACATCGTCGCTATCATTGCCTTGCAAGTTATGTGCTCCTGGTACCTCTGAGTGGTACGTCCGCCATCATCTTCGTCAAGAGCCCGCCTGTGCGTGTGACGTCGTCGCTATCACTGCCTTCCGTCAACGACGTAACGCCGAGAGGTACCAGGCGAACATAAGCCAACATAAGGTTAGTGCAACTAAGGTGTGGTGGAGGAGGATAGCAACTACTGAGACAAGCATAATTACACCTTGCGTCAGCTGTCATCTGTCATACGTAATCTGTCATACGTCATCTGTCATACGTCATCTGTCAAACATCATCTGTCATACGTCACCTGTCATACGTCATCCGAATCAAACCTTTGCCTTGGGGTGGCCAGCAACAGGGAGATTGTGCCATTTATACCAATTTATTTGACTAACGTCAACTAACAAATTATAATACGATGTCTCTTTCTCGTACACCCCCGAAAGGAGTTTCTAAGTCTGCGTCTTCTCCGGCTCATCATGCTTCCGACTCGGCGCTTTATACCCAAGAAAGACAAGATTTCGCAGATCTTAATGTTACTAGAAGAAATAAGCGCAGAAAGGACAACTCACCGGACACCACTGATGTCACATTATGCGACTTAATGAAGAGGATGAACGAAATCAAAAAATCTATAACAACCCTTACAAACCAGTACACCAAAATAAAAGCGACAATGATGTTACTGTCAGCTAATTACGATGATGTTCTTAGTGACCTAAAAAAAGTTCAACAGGAAAATAATTTTCTCAAAAATCACACTAAAAATTTAGAAAAGAAGCTGGAGCAGTTTGAGAAAAATGCACGTTCTACCTCGATTGAGTTTAGAAATATCACAACGTTGGATTTCGAAACTAAGGAAAATCTAGTCGAACTGACAAAGAAAATTGGTGCAGTTATCAATGTCCCCATTCAAGAATCAGATATTCGGGATGTATCCCGAATGAAAATAAAAGACAAATCTACCGGCTCTATTATCGTGGATTTTACCTCCACTTTAAAACGGGAAAAATTCTTAAGTGCCACTAGAGCATATAATAAGAATAACCACGAAAAGTGCCTTAGTACTACTAGTATAAATATGGCTGGCCCCACTAAACCCATATATGTGGCAGAATCTCTTACTGCTTTGGCTAGACGCCTATTCTATTTAGCAAGAGTCTTTGCTAAGGATTACAAATATGAACACTGCTGGACATCGTTTGGCAAAGTATATGTAAGGCGAAATGCCAATGAGCCACGAATTCATTTGGGGTCTGAAGAGGATATTGAAAAACTTAAAAGAAGTATTTGACTAGTCTGTTTAGTTAAAATGTACAAAATTACTTACTATTTTATTGCATGCATCTCTTTTTATCTTCTTATACCGAGTGTCTTTTATGTTACTTTAATCAAAAACGTGGCACGTCCGTGCATCTACACACCTTATCTCCGCAATACAAACACACTTAAACACCAAATTTTAGCCTCTAATTACATAACACACACAAGTATCAAAAATCTCATATCTCATTGCCTATTTAATTCAGAAAAATATGTGTGTAATAGGGCACTGGAGTCAGCTATATATTGCAAAACTAGAATTTTATTTACGGTTGTTTTAATCTCGTACAATTTCGTTTTTCTTACCTGGGAGTATGGTACTGTTAACAACTCTATACGTAAAATTCAATGAAGTATTGAACATTCAAAAAGAAATTGACACCTATAATGTAGCCGACTCTAATGTCTGCGATGCTGACGAATGTAAAGCATTTCTACCCAATTCGAAAAAACGTCTAAATATTTTCCAACAAAACATTCGTAGCCTAAAATGCAACTTCACAGGGCTCTTACCAATTCTTGTCAGAACTGGGATAAACTGGGACTGTATAGTTCTTACGGAATGTTGGCTGCCCTCAACTCATTCCATACCACATCTAGACGGTTACGAGAACTTTGCTTCCTCGAACAACCAAACGCAGAATGAAGGTGTAGTGCTATATTACAAAAAGGACTTGCTTGTCACAGTTGAAGAACCCGTAATAAATGATGCGAACTGTCTTGTAATCACGTTAAATAATGATACGGTTGCACTTGCAATTTATAGACCCCCTGGGTATAAAAATATCAATAATTTTCTTCTATCTCTCAATCAAATCTTATTAAAATACACAAATAAACCAAACCTTATATTGTTAGGAGATATAAATATTAACATAGCAGAGCATAGTACAGACCCGAATCTCTCACCATACCTAGATATGGTTGCATTTCATGGAATGATGCCCGCCTACACAACCGCGACGCGGAATAAAACTTGTTTAGATCATGTACTTTTGAGAACTCGACTAACAGCCCGCTGTCTTATTCTTGAGACATCGCTGACTGATCATAATAGTGTGGCCCTTTTTATTGCCGCATGTTCTAGTCATAAGCCATTAAAAGTAATCAGACGCATTAATAATGAACTTTTAAATTTAGAACTTACTAAGGTTGATTTTAGTTATTTATATACAGTTAGGGATGTGAATGAAGCTAACACATTTTTCCAAAATATACTTCAAACAGCTATAATTAACAACTCTAAAGAGATAAAAGTATCCAACCGGAAGAAAATTCTAAAACCTTGGATTACCCCGGGTGTATTGAAATGTCTTAGAAATCGCGATAACCTATATAAAAAATTCAAAAAGGATCCAGAAAATGAGATTTTGAAAACAACCTATAAAAGGTATAGAAACTATTGTTCATCTTTATTAAAAAAGTTAAAAAGAAATTTCGACAAACTTCACCTTCAGAACGCAGGAAAGGATAGTAAGAAACTTTGGCAAATAGTTAAAAAAATTACCTACAATAATAAACAGAAAGTAGCTCCATTAGAATTAATATGCACAAACAATCCGCAAAAATCTGTAAATGATGTAAATAACTATTTTGCAAATATAGGCCATAGTTTAGCTGATAATATTATTAAAAATAATCCCCATTCTGAATTACCCTCTCTAAATTCCAGTTGCCATTCATTTGTCCTTCTTCCAACTGACGAAGAGGAAATCAAAATACTGATTTCAAACTTGAAAAGTGACTGCGCCGTTGGACTTGACATGATATCTGCCAATATTCTTAAGGCAAACATGGACACCCTTGCCCTTCCAATTTCATACATTTGTAACTTATCCCTTGCAACCGGAGTATTCCCAAAAAGTTACAAAAAATCACGTATTCATCCAATTCACAAGAATGGGGACAGAGACTGTGTCAGTAACTAACGACCGACATCCATACTTAGTACGCTCTCAAAGATTTTGGAACGGATTATAAACAAAAGATTAGTAAATTACTTAGAGACTAAAAACCTTTTATCAACAGCACAATACGGATTCAGAGCTAATAGATCGACGTCGGATGCTGTGCTTGATCTAACAAATTATATTGTTAAGCATTTAGACGATAAAAAGAAAGTCATAGGTATATTTTTAGATCTTGCAAAAGCTTTCGACACGGTCTCTGTCCCGATTCTGGTAAAAAAACTTGAATACTTGGGCATCCGCGACCTACAGCTGAAATTGCTACAGGATTACCTGACAGATAGAACACAGTGTGTGGGAATTGGAGATATCATAAGCGAGGAGGCCCCTGTAACTTTTGGAGTCCCACAGGGAAGTATCCTGGGCCCTACTCTCTTTCTCGTTTATATAAACGACTTATGCCAAATGGAAATTCCTAATACCAAAATTGTAACATTTGCAGATGACACGGCCTTGCTTTTTACTGGTAGCACCTGGAATGAAGTTTTTTCTCATGCTCAGATTGGAATGAACTGTGTAACTGACTGGCTAAATAAAAATATTTTAACGCTTAATGTGGCTAAGACTAATTATATAGCCTTTGCTATCAAATCCAACGATAATCCTGATTCTTCGTTTCACATTACTTCGCATTCATGTTTCGGTAAACCGACTATAAACTGTTCTTGCCCTAATCTCACACAGACAGAAAAAGTAAAGTACCTTGGTGTAATGATCGACCGAAATCTAAACTTCCACCAACATATTGACCTTCTTACTGCCAGAATACGAAAATTGATGGTAATCTTTAAATCAATTAGACATGTAGCTGAATTAATTGTCGTTAAGTCCATATATTATGCTCTCTGCCAGTCACAATTGGCCTCTAAGTCTAGTCTAGGCCTCGTCCTCTAGGTGCCTCTAAGTCTCATTTCCTCAAATTAGAAAGAGCGCAGAGGGCAATACTTAAAGTTAGTGCATTCCTACCCTTCTATCATCCTACTGTGGACCTGTACAAACATTGGGAAGTATTAACTGTCCGTCAACTTTTTATTCTCTTTACAGTAACTAAACAACATTCACTGTTAATATATGAACCTGATAAATATAATTATCAAAGACGCAAGGATCGAATCTGTAATACAACTTTATTTAAAACTAGTCTAGCACATAGATTCTTCTGTCACTTAAGTTCTAAATTATATAATAAATTAAATAGGGTGTTATCGATATATTCTTTACCTAAAAACAAATGCAAAGCTATACTTACCGAGTGGTTAATGAAGCTAGATTATAACCTTACAGAAAACTTACTGCAAGCAGGCTAAATATATAAATATATCAATACTAACACATATAATACCAATACATTAGATGCACACACACATACATAACTAACACACACACACACACATACACATACATAACAAACACTCACATACACACTCTATAAAGGCACCTTTTGGTTGATTTCAATATTTAATTATTGTTTTTTCTTTTTGTAATTACCCTCCTATAAATATTATTCTTGTACAATATATAATTATGTAAACAGTGTATCGTCGGCCTTTGTTTACCGTGGGGTGGGGGCCTGGTGATCTGAAATACAGGCATTTTTATACCTAACTCAGACACCAGCTCCTCACATATCATAGACCAAATCAAATTTGTAAACTAGTTATAAGTAAAATTGTAATATTGTAAGTCTGTTTTTGTGAGGAGGAAATAAACATTATTATTATTATTACCTGACAGTGATTGTTTTATAAACAACTATAGCTTAATCATACCTAATTAGTAATAATAAATCCTATTCTATAACGTCCAGTGGATTACTATGCTGGATTATAGCTAATGGCCAAAATTTATGCCGCTTCCAAGAAAACTGATATTTCATTAGTCGTAGGAAGAAGTGATGTGATTGTTGTCAATACAAGTTGTCAACTACGTCATTCTATTAATGTATTGATATGGAATAAATATTTGTAAAGATATAAAAATAATGGTGGTTGGAGACACCTGTATGCTCTCATATTAAGTACGGATGTTACGCCATCTAACATTCGTTGGATTCAAGCCAAATGTGAAAGAACATAATGGATGTGCGGTTAGTATCAACTTGTAAGGTTTGGGAAACGACGGCATAGAAGACTTATGAAATGATGATGATGAAATAATGAAATGTATTCAGCACTTGGGTATTAACATACACTTGTACCTGTCAAGTTCACAATGCAGTACATAAACATAGTCGAATACAGTATAGAAATTACAAAAAATTAATTAGTCCGTCCGTGCGGTTTTATTAGATATATTTTCTTAAATCCTAAAATAAATAACAAGTTACTAATCTATTATTTTGAAAGTTTAGTTGTACAATATTAAATTAAAGAATTGAAGGTAATGAGCATTTCGCTAGCGCAGAAGGCTCTTAACCAGTAGCTTAAATTAAACGACTAATACCCGAGGCCACCCTTTTGGGGTTCGGGCCACAGCTCCGGGGGCCGCTGAAGCAAAAGGACAGAATTCTAAGAGAGGGTGTGATTAGTTGCACGGGATCACCGATGACGCGTTAAGGGGCCAAAGCGATCCTCGCCGCTGAGGAGCCTACCCTAGCTAACCTTAATTCTTAGCATTCCATGGATTCACCGCGCGGAAACCGGGTCCATCGCGTGGTAGAGGAGGGAACTCTCGACTGAGTCTGAAACTTGCGACTTAGATGTAGGTTGAGGGGCCCCCCTGTGATGCATCAACGCTCACCTTCTCTGTCTCTCAGTGTTCCCCCCTTTTCCTAGCCACAGTTGGTAACAATGCCGCTTTGGATACTCGTTCTAATATAGAACTTACCGAAGTTCTTGATAATCCTAGGTCTTTTAATAGGTTATAGAGGGATTTTGCTAGTATACCCCTCGCACCCACTTCCACGCCATATAAATTAACCACAAAGCAGTTTTTGGTTAATACATTACTTGTTTGTCTTGAAAGCGTGATCTTTTGGGATGTTGGTTTCCCAGGGTACGGTAAGCTCTATGAGCACGATGCTTAGTTAACTATCTTTGCCGTAAAATTGGTACAGGATAAAAGTAAATACCATGCTGGTCAATAACTCTAGTAAATAGTCAGAACATTCATGTCAGCGTAATGACGTCCACTGCTGGACAAAATCCTCCTCAAAATAATTCTACAATGGAGTTATGTCCATCATTTGGAAGGAGACGCCATGATCGGGCAGACGGGTCAGCGATCGCAATATGATAGTCATAGTACAAAAAGGATTTTTCTAATTGCCCGTTGTCTGGTAGATATTCCCTAGGGACGACTATTCTATGCCGTAAGCCGCACAGCGACATAAATTGTGAGATTTTTATTTTATTTTATTATTAACCATTTATATCTTTATAAAATATTACATAAGTTGTTCCCGGTGTATCAAAAACCTAATCAGATAGAACATAAGTTTTGGTATTACGAATTAGATAGATTCAGGCAATATGTCCGCAGGCGAACCAAAGTCACCGACATAGCCCGAAGAATTGCAAAACTGAAGTGGCAGTGGGCGGGGCACATAGCTCGTAGAACCGACGGCCGTTGGGGCAGAAAAGTTCTCGAGTAACCGGAAGACGCAGCGTGGGCAGGCCCCCTACAAGATGGACCGATGATCATCTGCGGGTCGCTGGAAACTGCTGGATGCGAATAGCGCAAGACCGGCAATTGTGGAGATCTTTGGGGGAGGCCTTTGTCCAGCAGTGGACGTCTTTCGGCTGATATGATGATGATGATGAGACAATATGTAGTAAAAATATAGCTAAAAATTTAAATTTCGATAATTAAACATGCACAGGATCCTTGATAACTTAATTTAAGCTGGCTAAATATCGTAACTATTATAAAATTATTTTTATTGTTGCTTTTTTCCTACAATCCGTGTACCTAAATATGTACGTAGAAATAATTATAAATTAATTATATATTACTACAAACATGTTCTGACTATTTACAAGCGCTTTTTTAAAGTCTACGTTAGTAAAAACCTTAAAAAAAAGATTATCACTAATATTTTATCCTCCTAATATTATAAGTCTTGTGTGAGAATGGATGTTTGTTACTCTTCCACGCAAAACTAGCCAACAGATTTTGATGAAACTGTGTAGTAATATAGCTTATATTCCAAATAACACATAGACTTTAATTTAACGTGGGTAAAACCACTGGGCACAGCTAGACATATTATAATTATAAATTAATAAATTTCTAATAGTAATGGTTTAATTTGATAGCTCATTTCTTTAAGATATTGTCAAAATGATTATTTAATGATTTTAAAATACTAGTGGCATCTGACATGATAATAATGATTATATCTAAAACTGTAAGTATTGAACTTACAGTTTTAGATATCATTATTATCATGTCAGACGAATAACGTCCACTGCTGGGTAAAAGGCCTCCCTAAAGACGGTCACCGTAGCCTAGTTGGTAGTGCTCCTGCCTACGAAGCTGATGGTCCTGGGTTCGAATCCCGGTAAGTGCAAATATTTGTGTGATGGGCACGAATATTTGTTTCTGAGTCATGGATGTTTTCTATGTATTTAAGTATTTATTTATCTATATAAGTATGTATATCGTCGCCTGGTACCCATAGTACAAGCTTTGCTTAGTTTGGGGCTAGGAGGATCTGTGTGACATTGTCCCTAAAAAAAAAGATACACATTGGAGTTGTGTACATAATTTGGAGGGATATGCCATAATAGCCTCGTTTAATAGAAGAAGCGTAGAAGTCCTCCCGAGGGAAATCTACCAGACAACGGGCAGCAACGTCTATCTCAGTACTAACACGATTAAACTGCGATCGCAAACCCGTTTTTTTTATACTTAATCTAGTCTAAATTGAAGGCTATATTGAAGTAATGATAATGATAAAACGACAACATTTTAACTGATTAAATTGTACTTACATTACCTCAATATAGACCATAAACTAAGGATAGATTATCATCGGTCCATCTTGTAGGGGGCCTGCCAACGCTGCGCCTTCCAGTCCGTGGTCGCCATTCGAGAACCTTTCTGCCTCAGTAACCGTCGGTTATACGACCACTGCCACCCACTGCCACTTCAGTTTAACAGTTCTTCAAACAATGTTAGTTACTTTGGTCGGCTTGCGGATCTCAATAATTCTGATTTGATCTCGCAGGGAATATCTGAGCATAGTCCTCTCCATTGCTCTTTGGGTAAACCTAAGCCGTCTTGTAAGGCCCATAGTGAGCGCCCACATCTCTGTTCTGTCAGTCTGGCAACTCACACTGGTCGAAGACCTTCGACTCGAGACTCTGCGGCATTTGGGATGAAAAGATGTTACGTTAATCCCCAACACTGCTCAGCCGAAGACCCTCACAAGATGGGCGTTGGACGTGTTTAAGTTTAACATGAAAACATTAAATTGCTGTAGAATTAAAAGTCACACAAAAACTCACTGATTGTGAGGACTTTTGCTCTGGCGTTTATTTAGACGAATTCATTTCACTAAATTTTCTAATTTATTATCTCAAAAGCTTAAAGTAATCCTTGGCTAGAATAACCCGTAATTTCAACATCGTTAGATAAAACTCAATCGAGCAAAAATCTGATATTTGATAGATTTTTGTAGCAAATTTTGGCAACTTTTATCTTTTCTAATCAAATATTTTAATTATGATATTGGAAATCCGATAGATATATATGTACAGACACATATCTAAATAAATAAATATATCTTGGGACGACTAACAACCTTGGCAACCTGACAACGGATAAACTTATATATTTCTAAATACATTATTATTATAGATATTGACGGGCCTGTTGGCGTGGTTGGCAACTGCTTGCTTTTCACGCCGGAGGTCGTGGATTCGATTCCTACTCAGGACAGATATTTGTGTCCATGAACATGTCTGTTTGTCCTGAGTTTGGGTGTAATTATCTATATAAGTATGTATTTACAAAAGAAAAGTAGTAGGTATATGTATTATAACAGCTATCTGGTTTCCATAGTACAAGCTTTGCTTAGTTTGGAATCAGATTGCCGTGTGAAATATATGTCCCAGGATATTATTATTCTTAGATATACAGTATGTTAGGTTAAACGAGGGACATATTCAAACCCATAATAGTGTATGCTTATATGATACTAATAAAAATATGAACAAAAAAAAAACACTGATAAATAACAAACAGAACCATACCAAAAATTTCGCAAAAGTGTCACAACGTGTATACACCCTTGCGCTAACGTGTTTAGTATTATCGCAGAACATGTGTGCGGGTCAATGATCTTTAGGTAGAATCCATTTTCGCTTCATACTTTAAACCAAATGGGTCTAAAATGGTATGGGTGCATTCCTTCTTCATGCAGCAGCTTCCACACAGTCCAATGTGATACGCCGAATCGTCTTGCAGCATTTCGAGTGTTTTCTTGTGGGTGATGCTCGAAGTATTCAAAAATGGCTTCTTGTAGGTGCACTGGGTATGGCTCCCTCCATCGTCCTTGGGCATGCGTCGGTACGGTGAACTGACCGAATGTTCGCAATCGTTGGTTGACACCTAGCATAAGGTTGTACAACGGAATCTGGCGGTTGGGAAACATCTCTCGGTACAAATTAATAGCTCCTCGTACACTATCATTCGATAACACGTAGGTACGAACCATATACCAGTATTGTTCATTGGAATATTGATATGACGTCATTTTTAGTTAGTCAAGTACACGTTTACAGAACACACTTATCGGTAAGCGGGGTTGTTTATGCAATATGCGGATGCGCCAGACATGCGGAACTAACGGCGCGCTCGCATAGACTGCGGGTGCGGTCAGCGCGGGGGTGGGTCCTGTGGGTGCATCGGAACAACACAGAGGAAAGGGCGAGGGGGAGGGCGGGGTTTACGCACGAGCTTCTACTGTTTACAAGTTCACTTCTTGCGCGCTCAGTGTTCATGATAATGTATTTTATAGGACAATTACGAAAAAAAATTAGGTTTTTTAAATATTTGGGACGAGAATCGAATACTGAACACCCTCCCTTAATATGTCCCTCGTTTAACCTAACATACTGTATACACCTAGCCACGAAACAAGTCGTATTCATCACACAAAGATTTGTCCCGGGTGGGAATCGAACCCATGACCTCTGGCTTAGTAGTCAGGTCACCAACCACTAGACCAATGGGCGAGTAGATTAGTACAAACAATATTCGCTGCTGCCTTTATTAGTGGGAACCACGTAGAAAGAGGAAGGTGGTACAAAATGATCCCCTTAAGGGAAAACAGCTCTATAACTAGTGTTTACAACTTTAAGATAAACTTAAAACATTAAATGAGAAGCTATTTAATCGAACTACAAATTGAGTATGCAATGAGTCGCTTAAGTTATAAGAAATAATTCTTATTAATATTTTCGTAAAGGTCTACGTAATGATCATTTTGTACACCCCTGAGTCCATAACGATCCCCAGTGTGCGGGTAAAATGATCCGGGGATCATTTTACTCCCATCATTTAAAATTCAAGCAAGAAATGAAACATTAGTTAAATAAAAGTAAAATAAGTATAAGTTTCGAACAGTTTTATTGTAAAATCAGTTTTAGTATCAAAAACAAATAATATTGTTTAATTTTCGTAAACCTCTATAACAGTAACTCCAATTTATCGTATCTATATTATTTATATATATATATATAACCATTCTGAAGTACAACTCGATAGAACTAGTATCATTGGTATAACAACCTTAAAAATTATATTCAAATAAAAAAAAAATAACAAAAAATTATGTCTTAGCAAATAATATCAACTGCCGTTACGGCCTTAATAGTGCTTCCAAAATAGAATTTTAAGTAATCAAAGCTCTTATAACTATTAACATCGTCTTTAACAGTTTTAATATAATCTCAATCAATAGTGCTATATTCTCTCTTATTAACTAGTGTAAGTACAGTCTTAAATTACTTCCAAATGTAAAGTATTTTTTAACAAAGTTCTCTTAGTTACCAGTATAATTTACCGTCTTGATCATTATAATAATAGTTCAATTTACGCTGTCATGACTATGGTCCCAGGTTTTACAGTTTTAATTGTTTTCGAGCTCTAGCAAAGGGATTATCAGCACAAAAATCACAAGTGAATTCGTCAGCATCATCGGGATCAACTCCAGCGCAAGCATCGTGGCCCCATCTTAAGCAAACACAGCATTGGATCCATCCTTCACCTCTATTATTATTTGAAAACATCTCATTACAGAACAAACATTCTGCATCATCTTCATCTTCTGAAGATGATTAATTTATTTCACACCTCCTTTTTTTAGGTTTTGGTCCCTTAATATTTTTTGTCACATTTTCCTTTCCTTTTCCTTTTAAAGAAACTTTTGTATTTGTTATTTTAGAATTTAATTTAGTTGTTTTCTTGTTGTCGTTGCGTTTGTTTTTCTTGCATATCTTCTCATTTTTTTTATTCATTTCTTCTTCTAAGAAACTTTTATAAGGTGTGCTTGTAAGAATCGCTGTGGAGACCCGAGCTTTGTTGGTTTTTTGACGTACTCCTGTCATTTTTGGCAAAGGTCGAATCTGGCTTGGAGGGATGCTAAAAGACGTGGACGCTATTGGTGATGTCAAAGGGCAGCTATTGTCTCTACAGAAAATATTACAAGACGTTACGGCGGCTTCTGCAACAGATGGTGTTACATTTTCAAAAGCTGTATGAGATGGTCTTGGTGATATAAGCGATGTGTTGCTTCCATAGATGTTGAAGGTGACGGTGAAGGTTTTTTAACTGGTGTGCATGGCAATGAAATGGTACTTAAACCGAGATCCATAACGGCTGCTGTCAGGTTGCGTCATCCATACGTTCATCGGTATCAGGTGGAACACTTATGAAAGGTGGTGGTTCAAGAGATTGGCTGTTCTCTGTTTCATCATACGCTACACAGGACAAAAGAATAGAAGGCGACACAGAGCCTTGGCTTGTTATTTCTTCAACTGGTACACTTGTCGATGGCTCCGCATAAAGAACGAGAGCCCTGAAATTTCGACCTGGTAAGTTACTATGGATGCTTTCATCGGTAACTTGGGTTCTATAAGGCATTGCAGTTGTTGTCGGATGGGGCTCCACGATTTCGCTTCTCAATTCTTGATTAGTAGTGTTGGCAGCAACGAAGTCTACATCACTGAAAACGTCTGGATTGAGTGGCCATATTCCACATTTTTCAAATCCTTTTATAATGTTTAAGGGTACTGCAGCTTTTAAATATGCTTCTCCAAAAATTTTACCTATTTGAAATACTGTAACTACACGACCCGCATTATTATTCATCCATTTTTCTAAAGCCTGATTATGGTACACGCTCAGTGGAAACATTACGGCAACATCGAGTGGCTGAAGTTTGTGCGTGCAGTGTGGAGGCAAGCACAAAATTGTGACATTGTTTTCTCTCGCTTTTAGTATGACGTCTAAATTTCTCGTGTGTGAAAGATGGCCGTCTAGTATCAGAAGTATGGGGTCTTTTGAAGGTGGTTTAGTATGTGATAAAAAATGTTCAAACCATTGTGAAAACACCTCAATATTCATTCAACCGGTTGGATTGCACGCATAAACTGAACCTGGCGGAGTCCCATCCATCAATTCTATTTTCATTCTCAAGCGACGAAAAATTAACATTCGTGGAATGAAGTTTCCTCCAGCTGATCCACAAATTACTGCTGTAGTTGATTCGCCTCTTTCAGCAGACGTTATACGAGCTACTTGTTTGCGCCCTTTTTTAGCAAAAATTTTAGTATTTTTGTCGGGACAGTGTTCAAACTGGTCTCATCGACATTAAAAATGCGATGAGGTGGAAAGAGATGCTTCTCATGAACTTTCCGTAAATTGTCATAAAAGGACCATGAGTCAAATTGGGCTCAGTGTCCAACAGAGTTATAGCATACGCCGTTGTGAAGGATTTTGTTTGTACTAAAATTGTTACTATGGGCACCACCTTCAATTCCATTGCAGAAAAAAGATATGCACCTAAATAGGTATTGTAGAAAAAAACAATTGTTAGGAGTCGTAAAACTTATTGAAACAATATACTCATTCTTAAAATACTTAAAATAGTGGTAAACAATAGATGCGCCTGCGCCCGTGTGATTTACAACACTCTCCATCCCTTTCACACCTCCCGGACGCCTGCGCGGGCGCCCGTCTACTCTCAATCAGTCGACTCGTGATTCTCACGTTGTTAGCTGTGTATCCGTGTATCCTCTCTTGTTCTGTGATTTACCGACCCTAGCTTGTTGTTTTGGAATCTGTTTATGCTTACGTATTGGTGCGCTTGGTGATTTATTTATTATATTAAACCTGTTAACTTGACCTGGACTGTTTATGGACACTGATTTACCTACCTGTTTTTGCAATGGCTACCGAAGGACGGCGTTGTGTGTTGTGCCCACGTTCTGTTTTGCGACAACGGTGGCATATTTTAGATGAACACTTACCAGAAAGACAACCCTGGTATGCAGAATTTATTCAACAAAATGCGCTCACCGAGGTAAGTGTACTCATTTCCTGTACACGGCACATATACCTGTTATAAATCTGTATTTAAAATGTCTGTCTGTCATTCTATCTGTTCATATTTTGAGAACTACTGAACCAATCTTAATACAGTTTGTTTCATTAATACATAATTATGGACTACTTACCATCACGCTAAGTTATAGAAGGGGAAAGCAGAGAGGTTAAATATGAGAGAGGTCAGGAAAAAACGGCGATTAATTCGAAATCCCATTCACTATAAAAGTGGGACCAAAAAAATCCGACTTTTACGTGACCTGTGCTGCGGGCACAGCTATAGGCTATAAAAATCCCAAGGGTATGATTATCAAGTCTACGCGGACGGAGTCGCGGGCAAAAGCTAGTCAAAAATAATATGTCGCAGAAAGTATTTTATTTATTGAATGTTATTTTCAAATAGTCTTTACTTTTTTTAGGTTGCGTTTAATAATATCCAAGCCACATGCCATCGGTGTTGGCAAGTAGTGCAAAATGCAGTTCGACAACAAGAACCGCAAGACCCACAAGAACCGCAAGGCCCACAAGAACCGCAAGGCCCACAAGAGCCGGGAATACCATCACAAGCAGAAGATCTACAACAAGTCGTTATTCCTGATTATATGAGAGCGCCCAATGTTGCTTACCGTTGTATTTTTAATGGCTGCCCTAACGCAGAACGTCTTAGAATCCCAGTTACGATTAAAGTACATATTCTTTGTGAGCACTGCTTATACATACCTGAAAGTGCAAGAGTTTGCCAAGAACATCTGATGGGTAACGACAATTGGAACTTTTTGATTGATAATTGTAATGTTACGCATAACTTTAATGTACGTCAGATCACAGATATGACTAATATGCTGGTAAGAACCATTACCCAAGGCCAGAGGTTTGATTTTGAATTAGAAGCTGCATTAACGGATAATGACTTATATTTTTGGACTGGACTAAACTTGCAACAATTCAATAGAATTTTGAAAGAGACTCCTTCTCTAGCACAAAGAAGTAATCGTCCACGGACTGTCCTCGGTATCTATATGACAAAACTAAGAACAGGAGAGTCAAACGAGAGATTGTCAACATTGTTTAATATATCTCGCCGAACACTGGAACGAAAACTTGCACTAGCCAGAGAATGTTTAATGAATGACTTCGTTAACAGACACCTTGGTATTGGTCATATTTCGCGAGAAAATATACTGCAAAGAAACCTACTATTACCAAAAGGCTTGTTTGGCAACGAAGAAAATACAAAAGCCATTGTTATAGCTGACGGCACCTATATGTACATCGAAAAAAGCTCAAATTTTTTATTTCAGAGAAGAACTTACAGCTTGCATAAGTTTCAAAACCTTTTGAAACCTTTTCTGATGGTATGTAGTGACGGCTACATTATCGAAGTTTATGGTCCGTATGCAGCTACGGATTCTGATGCATCAATTATGAACAATATATTAAACGACGAGGAAAATCCTTTCCACTGGATGTTTCACCAGAACGATGTGTTCATCTTAGACAGGGGCTTTCGAGATAGCGTAGAAAACTTACAAGCATTGGGATATGAGGCACACATCCCACCGACAAAAGACAGATTCGAAACTCAATTGACCAAAGTTCAAGCAAACAAATCAAGATTAATAACATTGTGTCGGTGGGTTGTAGAAGCTGTTAATGGGAAGTTTAAAAATAGATTTAAACTACTGCGATAGGATTATTTTAATAGAGCCTTGCCGCATTTATTTGTTGACTTTAAAATTGCAGCCGCTCTTATTAACGCATTTTACAAGGTAGCTGTGGATAATGAACATGCAAATGAAATATTAAGAATAGCCAATGAAAGGCTCCATACACCAAATCTTTTGAACGACTATGTACAACTGAGGAACCTGAATAGACAAAGAGCCGCATTTATTACATTAGAAGCAAATCAGCTGGAAGACTTCCCTCGGCTAACAATAAACGAGATTTTCATGATATCGCTTGGGTCATATCAAATCGAACTTGCTAAATCATATTGCAGCGAACATTTACGCAATGGTTTATATACGATAGAAGTACGAGTATGTCGTGAAAATGAATTAAATAATTTAGCAGCATGCAATATCCATCACCAAAATGTGTGGCTATTAAGAGGAAGGACACAGTCAAGACATGTTCGTGCACGTTCATATTACGTATACATTCTGGTTAACAGAAACGAAATGGGTCGAGATGCCATCGCTCAGTATTATTGCTCGTGTCTAACAGGTAGACGCACAGTAGGAAGTTGTGCTCATTTCATTTCAATAATATGGTATCTAGGGTTAGGCAGGCACATACAATTTAATCCACCGGCAGAATATTTAGACGACATTATTATTGATATTGATTGAAATGTTAATAAAAATAATGTTAACTATTAGCAGCTGTTTTATTTTTTATGTATACATTAAACCTGGAATTAAAACTAGTTAAAGATGTTCAATAAAAAAACCTACAATGCCATAACAGCACTACTTTTTGCAGAATTTTAGTTTATTTATGGTCGGAGAAAAATATTTATAGCAAAATAACCCCATGGATTCTTCGCAAAAATGAGTTTAAATCTTTATATTTAGTGTTTTACAAGTATATTCAAAGTGGTCTCATCTCTGTTGGTGGGTGAGCCCAGGCTTCATACATTTTTGCCCATGGTCCTTTATCAACAATCGGCTTATTGAAAGCTCGCGCTCGTGCTGCTGAAGTTGATTCCGGTGCACGTAGAGTGATATTCGGATGTCTTTGCCGAAACCCCCTTAGCCAATCTTTGCCAGCTTTTCGAGATGTAGTAGAAAACGGGTGTTTTATGTTATTTCTTTCAGCTAACTCAAAAGCAAACTTAAGGACATCATCAACTGTAAATCCGTACATAGTCTCTTCATTATCTTGAATATGTTGTACAAGTTCCAACTTTTGTTCATCTGTTAATACTTTTTTTATGCTCCCTAACACTTTAGAAGCACCCACAGCGTAAATGTTTTTTCCTTTAACTCTTCTTTTAAGTGCCATAAGTGGAACTGAGAATTTTTTGGAGGCGGTTTTATATGGCATGCCCTCTTTTACGGCATTTATGGCGTTAAACATGACGTTTTCATTCCAGTTTTGACGTGTGGTTTTTCGAATATAATTTCGTGGCATGATTTCTAAAAGCAAATAATGTTGAATTAGTCCGGCTTATTTTTAGCAAGAAAATAAGGGGTCTTAAAAAACTTATCAGATTATTAAATGCATGATTTATATTCATATACTAGCTGCCCCCTCGGGAACTCCGTACCACTTCAGAATATAAACTACTACACTGCCCTGCACTAATCTATTCTACACTACCGTACGCGCTATCTTACCCTACCCTTCACTACCCCTCCCTACACTAACCTACCCTACACACTACCATTATATTACTTTACTCTACTTTACACTACACTACCCTAACCTACACTGCAACATATAAATCTACACTACACTACTTACTACCTACATACCTACTTTTTTTCTCACCATTCAAACCTTCCTTGAACTACGACAAACATTTCAAAACCAAAATCTACCCAGAAATATATTCGTCATGATTGTGTCCCTATTTAAAATGTATACTATACACCCATTTATTGAAAAGTTAACTGAACACAATTGGCACGGGGTTAAATGATCCTGGGATCATTTTGCCCACCCAATTTAGGGATCATTTTGTCCCAAATGCCTCATTAACGAAAAATATCGAAACATAACCTATGATTTTTAAATAATGAAATGAAAGACGGTTAAATCGATAGCTAATTGACAGCAAAACCCGAGACATACAGTCCCGCAAACTTTTCTGACCCGGTGGCAGCGTCGCTGTTATCGCATTTAGTGTTGCTAGTAAATATTTTTTGCAATAAAGTGGGTAAAAATAATATGCACATTGTAACGTAAATGTTACTTCACTAAAAAGCAATCAAATACTGTCATTACTAATCTTTATAACATCTTTATATTTTTATACAATAATTATGATAATTTACATAAAATGTATGCTATGTGTTCTCTAACGGAGATGCTCCAGGTATTATTATGTGACCGGAATGGTTTAATTCAGAAGTCATTTCATCATCATCATTATCGCAATCACTGCTTTCACTTTCACTACCATGAATGATGAAAGGCTCGTCTAAGTATCCATCCCTTTTTCGATACACATTTTCAATATTTTTGTACATTATTGCAATGCTTTTGCCATTCATTGACTATTATTTTATCAAAAGCTTCTGCAATGAATGATAGGATTTCAGAATTCTATCTACCATGCTCTTTTTCTTTCACAAGTTTTCTTACACATCACTCCCAGACACCAACAAAGGAAACAGCAAAAATTAAATAAATAATGAATATTTTAAAATATGTATTTTAATTTAAAGAGCGAGGGGGAATTTCGTATTTTTTCAGAAGCTGACAACACTAACCTGTAGCAGCAGCTACGCATTCATACAACTTATTGAAGGGTATAATTGGTGCCTGAAGGTGTTATTCTTCCTTCATATAATTCAATACTTGTAATATAACGTTCCCCGTATCAATTTTTAAATCTTTCGGCATTTTTCACAATTAAAAACCACAAAGAGAAAAATAAATACGCGCAACAAACAATCAATGGCAGGAATGTCATGGATTGACATTTCAAACTGGCGTCATTAGTTCTACTTTTGGCCACCGGGCCAGATAAGTTTGTAGCACAGTACATACCTATCACATAATATGTACATAGACTAAAGCTACATAATGTCAAATAACAGCTTATTACCTTAGATTGAACACAGGAATTTTAATTTTTTTGTGATCAAAACTTTTCTACCGCGAACAACGCCATGACACTAACACAGATTGTACAGCTAGGCCGTAGGAACCAGAAATTCACATAAAATATCCTAGATGGCGCTATTAAGTCGGTAAAGGAGTCAGGGATTGTTTTACCTCGAGGGATCATTTTGTACCTATGGTATGCGGTATTCCCACCGCACAGATCTAAGCGGCTTTAGCTCCTCACATAGGTAATTAAACCTCGTAGATTTTATCTTATTTACTTAATCTTGAATATCTTATGATTTATCGAACTAAGATTCATGTGGAATATTTATATTCTATTCACAAATATTAACACTAAAAGCATCTTTACTTCTCATATTTTTTTCAGTGTTTACATTAATGCCTCATAGATCGAGTCTGTACAACTTGCTTTAATGACCTGCCTCATTAATATACTGCTAGTGGGTTCAACCGCATATAATGAAGTCCTAAGTTCAAATCTCAGGTCGAGTATAAAGAATAAATTCTCAGTAACAGGCCGAGGTCTTGAAAGTTGGCGGTATTTACCTTTGTGCGTAGGTGTGTAATACGTCCTGCGGCGATGGCTAGACTCCATTAGCACTGGCCTAAATTCGGCCAGGACATTACTATTATTACATAGTAATTCTTGTCTAAATTTGAATAATATTGCCTCATACTTTTAACCAACTTCAAAAAGGCAGGTTTTCTATTTGGCATGCATTTAATTTATTGTATGTATGTATGTTATAATTGTATATTTCGGTATTGTTTAAATCATGTCCTAATTGCCGGAATATTTCGCATAAGTACGTGGTTTGCGGTATTCTCGCTGTTTGAATCTGAGCGGAGTGTTGAAGTGGTATGGATAATTAAACTTTTTTAATTTAAATCTGTAGTAGTAATTGGAAATTTCGTACAATATGTCAAGTACAAGACGCTGTACGACAAGGCAATATTGTGGGCCTGAAACTTCCATTTAAAAAAAAAACTGGCGGAATTTTACCCAGTATAAAATTTATAATTTGTTCAAATAAGAGATTTGGAGTATATAATCCCTACTGGTTTTCATTTCGTTCATGGGCAGAACAAATTGTTCAACCATACTTAGTTTATTTAAAGCCAAATTTTTACCCGGTAACCTAAACTAAGTTTTCCCTAAGTAATGTTTCTAACTTTAAAGTGAAATTTTTTTTTGTAACTTAGTTGACGCGAATTAACTTATTAGTGCTACTGTTCATCCAATTTTTTTTATCTTTTACAAAATCTGAGAAAATATTGGATAAAAATAGCTTGACGGGCCTGATGGCGTGGTTGGTAAATGCTTGCTTTTCACGCCGGAGGTCGTGAGTTCGATACCCACCCAGGACAGATATTTGTGCGCATGAACATGTCTGTTTGTCCTGAGTCTGGGTGTAAATTATTATCTATATAAGTATGTATACATTTACAAAAGAAAAGTAGATATTATATGTAGTATATCAGTTATCTGGTTTCCATAGTACAAGCTCTGCTTAGTTTGGGATCAGATGGCCGTGTGTAAATAATATCCTAGGATATTATTATTAACTAAAAGCCCGTATTAAAATTGATGCTCTTGGTATATCGTCTATCATGCATTACAATTTATTGTCATGAAACATTTTCAGTTATTGGAACTTGTGGGAAACTTTTTGATACACCTAGTACTATCTTCCAAAACGTGAGTTGTACGTAAGTATTATATTATCTTTGGTTGAGTTCGTTTAAGCTGAGAGAGCATCCAATCCATCGCGACAACGCCTTTGCAAAAAATTATAGCTAAACTACCCCATCCTGGCTTACTCGGTTACCTAGCGGCTATACCTAACCAATTTAACATTCTGAGTTGAGCTGTAGTTGAACTGTTATTTATATATAAATACACACACACATATTCAAAGTGCCACCACAAAGCACATCCACACACAAATCCCCCCCCCGCCCCCCCCCCCCCCCCCGACTCAGAACAACTAAAAGTCGAGGAGAAAATAAGAAGTGTTCAGTGTAGGTATCGAACCTGAAACACCAGGTCCCTGTGGAGAGCACCTTTACCTCTGCATCACTCGTGCAGTCGCCGGCATAAGGGTGAAACGATATTATATGGGACCCATCAGCCTCTTAAATAAGTTAAAAAAAATCTTATCTTATGATATCATCAATACAGAATTCGCTTTCAAAAATACCCAGACTTCCACCCGTAGATATTGGTTAAAAATTTATAGTACCCTCCTTTTGTCGGAGCTTAAAATACGAATTTTAGTTAAGTTTCTATTAACTTCCTGAAATACTAACTGGTAAATAATTATTTCTTTTCAGGATCTGGTGAAAGGGCGGCGTATATTGGCACGGACAAGAAACCGCCAAAAACCTTACACAATCAATTCAACTGTATACAGAGAATCGTGCGTTTAGAATTGAATATTAATAGCCTTCAATCATCATCATTCTGATATTATCTACTGCTGTACATAGGGCTCCCCAATGGTTTCCTATTGACACTTAGAGGGGTTTGCCTTAGTCACCGCGCTTGGTATGCGAATTGGCGACCGCAGTTAGTTGGCAGCTAGTACATAGTTGGCGCTGCTGCCCGAGTACCTGGTGTATCCCTTAGTTGCCTATTACGACACCCACGGGATGGTATGGGTATATCCCTGTTATGCTTTCTAGGCCGGAAACTACACGGCCAATAGAAATAAATAATTTAGCCGTCAATAAGTCCAATAAATAAAAGACTCATTAATTAATCAATTGGTAAACGGCAGGTCTGTATGGGATTTTTGTACCGCTAGTAAAATTTCGTGTTTCGGGATATTTTATGTTTTAATTGGTAGTTAATGTATTTTTAATTTCTTAGATTTTTAGAACTTGGGATATAAAAGTTATAGCCAGTTTTATTTTAGGGTTACATTTAGTAATCTGTGGGTCAACCCCATGACCGTGGATACATTGCAGTTCGAAAATCACTCTTACTGCCTAAGTAATAAAGATACTGTAAATATCAAAGTATGTCTGCTGATGTGGTAACAAAATGCTAGTGTAGTAATGAAGATTGTTACATAATATAATTACATAAACATTGTTATGGTGATAAAATAAAATACGTTGTCGCTCTTTTTGTAGTCTTTACATGAATTTATTCCAACCCTGATCCGAAAACCCTAACCGGGTCGCAAGTTAGGTTAGGAATATGCAAAAAACTATTATTTGTTGAAATAATGAAAAGTTCTTTATTTCCATTAATTACAAAGTTCATACCCCAGTGATTTGTGTGAGGTTGCGAGGGGTTATATACGAGGTTTTAAGTGGAGGTTTGTAAGTAACTACATTTATTTTATTAGTATTATTATTAATTCATCCTAAGTATTACTTCATCTAAGAACATCTTCATATAAGTAACAAACAATAATTATCACATAGCACAAAGCAACATTGGGTTTATTGAGAACTTCAATCTCATCTGATAAAGCATGTCTTCTTAGTCAGGGCAAGCGAATGTAGCAATTAACACATTGCAAACTCGTCATTTTAATTAAATGATAAAGAGTCCTTTCGTGAATCCACTGTCAACAGATATATATTATAGTACGGAGGATAACTCAACGTAAAATTTGCAAGATAATTTGCTAAATTGATGACATGTATCCAAACAACAGCAATAAATACCTGACAGATTGTCTTTGCCTGTCAATAAATAATTGCCATGAACAAAAAAAATATTGACGACGAAAACTGTTCCTATTCTAAATCATTAATTATTACGATTTAATGCAACTACTGTGCTTTCATAGGTATAATAAATAAGTATATAATTATATGATTTATATGCAATGTTGTTCCCATTTAAAAATAATTAATTATAATTTCTATATTTATATTATTTTACACATGGCAATTTCTGAAAACGTAACTGCGTTTATATTGCCGTGAATTGTGATTTTCTGTGTTGTAACCAAAACTCAATAAAAGCCTCTAGTAAAGTCTCCACTGCTTTACTGGGGTTGGACAAGGACTATGTATGACTTGACTGTGACGGACTTTACTTGACAATGACGAAATAAATGATATAAAAATATATTTACTGAAGGCTCATAAGGCCAAAGAAGCCAGAGCCGTAAAACGGAATTACAAAAAAATAAAATAACTGCGTTTAGTTTACCATTTTATTACGTTTATTTATTGAAATATTATTTTTGATTTTATTAATTAATCCCAAGTTCTAAAAATATTATACATACATGAAAATCAATACCTTAGTTGTCTTAATAAGTGGTACAAATTATGTAAAGAAAGAAAGAAAGAATATATATTTATTAGACACAAAGTACATCAGTATAAATTAAGTAAAAGTAATAGTAATAAGGGTACAACACACAGAAGAATACATAAAAAAAATGATACTTATAAATAACAATTAATACATTTTTCTATAACATAATTTTACGCACCTATGTGGTACCCATACTAAGCACCTTTGTGACTAAAAGGCCACAGTTCAGCATTCTGCCACAGATGACTGTAGCGCTGATTTTCAACTGTGGCCAACGGCCATCCATATAAAAATAAATATAAATATGACGGTGTAACAGAAAATACTAAATAATGCAGGCACTTGAAAAATAAAATAAATACATCCAGGAAATAAAAACAGGTGGTAATAATTGATTTTGTTATATGAATTAATAGGAATAAAATTAAAATTTGAATTAAAATTAAAATTAAAACGTACACTATTGTCACAGAATTGTTTACCAAAACACTCGATTTCACATGTTAACTACTAAGTGTTGGAAAGCTGAATTTCCAAAGCCAACGATTTTATTTTAGATTTGAAATTAACAGGATTGTTAATATTTCTTACCGGTGGTGGTAAATTGTTCCAACACTTAGAAGCGCAATACCTAAAACTGCCCCTAAAAGCCGATGTTTTATGACGCGGAATCTTTAACACAGAAACTGATGCACGGGAGGGATACCTACTGTCCACACTACGCCAAGAGAGCTTCGAAGAAAGGTATATTGGGTTGCCAGTCTTGACTATACCAAATAAAAGTGTAGCCAGATGAACCTCCCGCCTGTATTTCATCTTTAAAACTTTCCACAGGTTAAGATAGGGTGTTACATGGTGTCGTGGAGGTATCTTGAAGCAGTACCTTGCGCAAGCATTTTGAACCCTTTGTATAAGGTTAGAAGTTTTGGCTAATGTTTTTGGACCAAATACTACGTCAAGATAATTGAATTTGGAAAGGATGAGTGATTCTACTAATTGTATTCTCATGTTGATGCTAAGGTGATCGCGTATATTATAGAGTACCTTGAGGCGATAAAAACAGTTTTTAGCAATACAAGCTATATGTTGTTCGAAGCGTAGGTTTTCGTCCATGAGCAAACCCAGATTTCGAGCCACAGTTGCACGTTCGATGCTGTCAGTATCAATACGAACCTGAGGGGCTAAGGACACTATTCTATCAACTGTAGTCTTGGCACCAAGTATCATATATTTGGTTTTAGAGGCATTGAGTACCAAACAGTTACGTTTTGCCCAGCTGTTTATGCTTTCAAGGTCTTCATTAATTTTTTGGACTGCCTCATCCACCCCACCTGGCTTAGCAGATAAGTAAATCTGGACATCATCCGCATAGATATGATAGTTACAATGCTGGATATGATCAACAATGTCTGCGCTGTACAAAATAAACAACAGAGGCCCTAAAATGGATCCCTGGGGTACACCCCTATTAACAGGAGTAAGATGGGAGCGGGATACGGAGCCGTCGGCACCTTGTACCTCTACCAGTTGCATACGATTACTGAGATACGAGTCAAACCATTTAACTGCGGTCGGATGAAATCCATAATATGAAAGTTTTGATAGCAATAGTGGAATGTTAATGCAATCAAATGCTCTAGAAAAGTCTAGCAAGACTAGCAGTGTCCCCATACCCTCATCTTGCGCAGCTAAGATGTTATCAGTAACGTCAAGCAGCGCGGTGGCAGTACTCCGTCCCTTCCTGAATCCAGACTGCAGATCAGGTAAAATATTATTATTTTCTATGTATTTAGTTAGTTGCAAACTAACTGCCCTCTCCAACACTTTAGAAAGACATGGAAGAATACTGATGGGGCGCAAATCTTTAACCTCGGTAGGATTAGGTATTTTCGGTATTGGCCGTACAATTGCCGTTTTCCATTCTGTGGGAAACTTCGAGTTAAGTATTGATCTATTTACTAAAGTTGTAATTACTTCGAAGCTTTGCGGTAAAGATAAAGTTAGCATATCCAGTGATAATCCATCAAACCCCATGGCATTGGACTTCAGGGTCTTAATGATATTCCATACATCCAAGTTGTCTACAGTATTAAGTTTGAACGTGGTAGAGCACTTTCTGTTAAATTCAAAATATGTTAAGGACGATAAAGGAACGTTCGTATTGCCAGGAATATTTAAAAAATGTTGGTTAATGAGATTAGTATTACTTAGATGCGGTGGAATTTCGTTAAATTTGGGCGCAATTATTTTAGACTTTAAGTTTTTCCATAACACTCTTGGGTTTTTTATATGTCTATTGATATTTATTTCAAAGTAGCATTTCTTATCATTGTATAGCATTATCTCGGTCTGTTTTTTTAATTGTTTATAATAGTATTTATGTTTATCTAAGCGGCTACATCTGTACCTTTGGAGTGCTGCATCCCTAATTCTCATAATGCGTCTGATATTACATGTAATCCAAGGTGTAGGCAAATCCCTTATTGTACGTGTTACAACTGGTACATGAAGATCAAATAAATAACGTAATGTAATGGTCAAGTCATTTACCATTTCGTCCACGCTATCCAAACCTTGGATTCTGTTCCAATTCACACACGATAAATCACTAGCGAACTTATCCATATCTATATTTGCTAGTGGCCTATATGAAATAATTTTAGGTGGTATTTTAGGCTTACGAAACAAAAATTCCGTGACTAAAAATGCGTGACCGTAAAGCCGACCCATATTATCTACCAGTACATTACGCACGTGAGCATTTGTACAAACTAAATCGATAACACTAGAACCATTTATCGAGAAATGCGTTGGTTCTGTGACAAATTGGCTCAGTCCCAAACAGTTTAAAAAACGGTTAAATGACACGGTCTTAGCTTCGGATGGCTGAGACATATTTATATTGAAGTCACCCAACAACATTATGTAATCATAGTCAGAAAATGCGGATATAGAGTCCATTAGGGCATCCAGAAACGTCGTGGTATCAAGCCAAGGTGGGCGATAAGCGGTACCTATTATAATCCTATTATGATTAATTTTAAGCTTAATCCACATTTGCTCTACAAGTTGGTGGTCAATGTGAGCGCAGTTGGTTGCGTTGAGCCCACGTTTAATATAAAAACCAACTCCTCCCCCCCGGCCCCTTTTTATATGAGCTGGGCGAGGAGTATGTCTCAGTCGATATTCGGGCACAGAAGGTGCACGCGCTTCCTCCCCACGCCGTAGCCACGTTTCGTTAATCGCCAGAATGTCAACATCATGCTTTTGCAAAGTCACAATAAAGTTGTCATGGTTTGTCCCAAGTGAACCAGCATTTAAGAAACCAACTTTAAAGTATTTATAATTAATCATAGCAGTAGTTATTATATAGTATAAACATGGGCAGGAGTAGAGTGTTGGCAACACAGCTTACAACTAAATAGGCTCCGGTACCACATCTCATATGAACAAGCAATACAGAATATCTAGGTATATAGTATGGGCTACCACATCGAATATAACCATGTACGAATAAAACCAGCATTACCATCAAAAAGCTGATGTAGCTGAACATCAAAAGAATTATGCGGTACGATTTTTGCCATTTACATTTGCCTTAAAAGATAGGTGTTAAAATGCTTCTCTACTTTGTCAGTATTAAAAATATTTAAAGAAATATAGTTAACTATACATAGTTGTTTCTAAGTATATGGGGACCGATGAGGATTGCTGGAAATCACTGGATGCGGATAAACTTATAAAGAAGACTGATAGAGAAGAAGACTTATAGCGCAAGACCGGCAATTGTGGAGATCCTTGAGGGGAGGCCTTTGTCCAGTAGTGGGCGTCTTTCGGCTGATATGATGATGATGATATTATGTACACATTTATATCTCCGGTTTGTATGAAATCATTTAGAAATAACATTTAATTTACGATAGTACTAATTTAGTTACTATTTTCACGATAGTAATAATTTAGTTATTATTATTATTTTAAGTTATTGTGAAACTTAATAAGATAATATTATTAAGACTTCCTCGTTGTCTAGCGGTGGTGAGCTCAATCGCAAATAATGAGGACCTGTGGTCAAACCTCGGGTCCAGCCAAAACATATTACTTAGGTTGTTTTGGCAGGTGTCCGTAGTCTGGTAGTGTATGCCCGTGCTTCAGAGCGCACGTATAATCTTCAATCCTGCGCCTGCTATCTCGTAACTGTCCTATCGGATTATGAGAGTCATAAAAAGTTTCATTCAGTATAAAATGTCTTGCCTAGTTGACTAAATTTGGCCAAGAGCATTATAAATATAATTAGTTAAATCTGCCCTCAAAGAGATCAAACAAATAAACTGTAAGCGGTTTGTATTCTGGTTTTATTTGAAAATATACGCTATAATTGTGTGCACAGACCGTTAAAATCACAAACTGTGGGTAAACCGCTGCCAGCTACCGCATAGACTCGCTTTTTGTGCAAAATAAATGGTTGAGCAAAGATAGGTTATTCGGACACAGATACTAATTCCTACCCAATACGAAATAAATATCTTTGAGCAATGATTGTGTTGAATTTAAGGGTCCGTTCTAAAATATAACTCCTAATGCGGTACAAATCAGTTCGTTCTTCCAACTTCTACAGTTACTAATGAAAGCAATTTGAAATTTAGAATAGGTTTGAGATTTTTTACTTCTTTAACAAAAGGGCAGAGGACGGATTTCAAATTATGAAGGTATAGTTTATCTTTTAAGTAGAGTATCGTATAAAAAGCACATCAGCTGTGTTTCCTTAAATATAATGTTTCTTGCAAGCACAGTTTTTCGAAAATGTTTTTTTTTTTGCCTGGGAGAGATCGATACTGATAAAGCCTAATATATTATTGCACTAATGTAACTGTTGTTAATATTTTTTGAAGTTGAGTTATAAACTTGTAGGTACCTGAACAGTGAACATGTATCGAAAATTTAATATAACTTCATGAAATCGGGAAAATTCCGGATCGCATCCTGTAACAGTCGCAGAAATGTATCAGGAACCAAACTAGTCCATATGTGGTGTTAAATAACATTCAATTATTTAAATTAATATTATAATTAAGGAAAAGTCACATCAGCCATTGATTGATAGATGCACAATAATAATAAGTATTTAGAAACATACCTAAAAATGGGAGCTTTCTATAAGGCAATACCCTATCGAAAAAAAGGCTTTTAAAACGATTTATAAGCAACGGAGAAATTGCGTAACATAAATATACAAACATACAATCGAATATATAACTGCCTTCTTTGGAGTCGGTTAATAAATCACAAATGTAGCCAAGTGTAAATCTTGTAAATGGCTGACTCAACGTCTTTTTCGTCGACTTGGCGATTCATGTCATAATGATAAGTGTCCACCTTTGTCTGTATGTATTCGCTCATCCTGTTGAACATCTCGATATCGTAACAAAATGCGATTCATCCTTGTTTACCTTCTAAATAAACATGTTTATAAAAGGAAAGATGTTTCTTGTACGTTGTTGACACCTTCGACATTCAAGGTGAACTGTAGTCAAAAGGGGATTAAAAATCAAATGGTGTCATTGACGATTTGGGTATAAGATCTTTCATCGATACCGTTTCTGATTTATTATTAGACATTTTTTACGTTCATATTTATTAAATATGAACGTAAAAAATGTCTGTCTGTTGTTCGATCTTAAGGATGAACTCTGACAACATAGACTGCTTTAGTCTCCCTGTTATATTTTTAGTATAACGCTAGTACTTGATTTCAACCTCCAAGTGCAAGTAGGATTCGCGTTCACAGCATTCCGTTAAAATGTTTAATTTAAACCTACGATCCGACGATACATGGATTGATGTCTTGTAAGGTTAGCATGAAATATCTATCTATTTTATATCGCTGCTTTTATATTAACGTGTCCCAGTTTACGTTAGAAGGAAGCGGCACTATTTTTTTTAACTCCTCCTCTTTCTTTATTATTATTAAACTTGTTGCAGGATCCAATACAGTTGTAGCGATATTCCCTGGGACGTGCTTGGGCCTCACCGCTGCCAATCTTGGTTTAGGGTATATTCTTAATTAAATAAAAAGTTATTATAAATATTAAGACAATCTTAAGACTTAAGATAATAACAAGATATAACATATTGTTAAAAGTACAACTAAATACGGAATAAGTACAAATATTATATACAAAAGATGACCTACATCTGTTACCCAAAGACGTAGGGAGAGATAACTGAATTTCACTAGTCACAATCCGTACAAACCACTTTTGCCTCCTTTACTCTCATTACGATTTTCATACATGCAAGGTCAGCTCAGGGTACTTAAGGCCTGCTTTTTTATCAATAAATAATATCCCTGATTTGGTCCTTTATTTGCCATATACCTTTACTTGTATATTAGCTTTGACAAAGCGCAGTCAGTGGCGTAGTAGCATAGTAAGCATAGTAGGCACGTAGCGGGTATCCGTAGCAGGGATAAGCTTGTAGTCATTGCGTAGATGCGTAGTCTCGTGGGAAATTCTATCATACTACTTAACGACTACTTCCTACAAAAAAGGTCTCAAATTGCTGTCAGTGCAATAACTATAATATCTTTATGAGACTTTTATACTATATGTTGTTGAAGATTGTATTATGCACTTGCTCGTAATGAGACAAAAAGGTTGTCATAGTTTATGATGCTGCGTTACTATGGAAGGTATATAACTGCTGACAGTGCAATAAGAACATTTTATGTGCGTGGTTTTCATACTGAATGTTTTTTATGCACTAGCTTGTAATAAGAGATACAATCTGTAATAGTTCAGGAGGAATACTTTGGGTTAATTGATTTATAATACCATTGTTCTGTGTGGTAATTTTGAAATTATATTATACTTTTAAAGTTTTCGCTTCATAATTTTCTGACGGATCCTGATCGGGAACGGATCCTTCGTTCTCATACATATTTTATTTAAAATGTAAAAGTTTGAGATCTTATAATAGTTTAAATCAGGCAGATATTTGCTGCTGGAAGCGAAATCTTTAAACATAAAAAAGGATTTATCTCTTCAAAATAAGTGAGGATGAATTGATTTCTTTAAATTTGTTTGCGTAATTTCCCTCTAATTATTTCGCAGCCAAGTCCTCTCATCGATATAGAGCAGTTATACCGTGTATGTGAGTAAGGAGCATGAGGTAGAGGTGCAGTAATGAGTTACAATACAGGTCGATCAGTTCGTAATAAAAAAAAGTTTAATTATTTAAATTAAGTAAATACTATTTTTACGTCGAGCGTCTTGACTCAGTTGGCAGTGAATCTGCCTTTTAGATACAAAAGGTTAATCTTAAATCTTCGCACAAGATTAATATTTCTGTTCATGAATATGTATATTTGTCTCTGCCTGGTTGTTCTCTGTGTATTGTATGTTTATATTTTTTTAAATAGTTTTCTATCCGTTTTCTTGTAGTATCCCTAGTACAAGATTTACTTAGTTTGGGCTAGATGGCGCTCTGTGACATGTCTCGAATATTTATTTATGTATTAATTAGTACAGTATAACAATTTCAACAAAGTAGGTTATATATGTTTATATTTTAATAATACATTTTTAGTCATTGATATTTTACACCGAACATTATTGTATCATATTAATGTGTTAATTTTTTTAACCCGAAATGTTGTTATTCTTAAATTTCATTGTTTTTATAATAGCCGATTGAAACAAATCGTATACTCCAGTAGGATTTAAAAATATATCTGTAGAAATATGAATGACTTACAAATAAGATCCTAGTTAGTACTTGTAAATAGTAGTTAGCCGCCATTTAACTTTACGTAATCTACGTGTAAATATATTAATACCCACTTAGCCAATAATATTTTAAATGGCGTCCATAATATTAATTTTCCATTTCTAAATGCAATAGAAATTTCTGAATTCTTATTCAAGAGGGTATTATCGAACGGTCGATAAGGAGTTTTTTTATTCATCCCACCCGCGCACGAAACTACTTCTTTGTATATTTTGTAATTTCATGTAAACGAACCAAATGTTTTCGGCTGGCGAGCGTCCAACGCCGTCGGAACTTATTTATTAATGTATTTTAATAAAAGTGGCATTTCACATTGTTGCTGGAAAAATCAGGAAATACTGAATGGGGTAGTTAAAGTGAATTTGAATACACAATTTCGTTCAAGAACGAACAATGTAAATGATTTCAGAAAACTGAAGCAAAGAGTACGGCCAGCAATAAAAGTAGATTTAGAGCTAGTATGTAATATTACAATAATATTATAAAACGATGATTTCCTGATTTTTCATTAATTGTCGTTGCTCTAGTGCTTGTTGACCCTGACTGTTAAGCCAGAGGTCGTGGGTTCAATCCCCACCCAGGACAAAGTTTTGTATGTATCTGGGTATGATTTCTTTATAATATGTATGTATTTAGAAATATATAAGTATGTTTATCAGTCGCCTAGTTGCCAATGTACAGGCTCTTCATAGTTTGCGATCAGATCAGTGCTGTAGCTGGCTCAAGGTTTTAATTTATCATATTTATTTTAGTTTACTGATTAGGAATATTGACTGCTACTATCGCAGAAAAGAAAACAAAGTAGTACCAAGTTGTCTAGAAAAAAGTATTTCCTCGTTTTCTTACCATCACGATGTTAGTTGAAATAATGATGTTTAAAGTAAAATCAATTAATAATTTCACGAAGACTCTGTCCGAAGAGACCAAGAAAACTATGTAATAACGCGCAGCTACTGCTATCCAACCACTAAATTTGAAATCAACAGATAGCAAAAAAAATACAACTCGCAGCGCCCTCTCTCGATAAGTCATTCGCGTTTTAGTGCTCACGCTATCTGCCACGCATTTTTTCGTTCCTCTTATATAATTTAAATATTTAAGTTATATCTAGTGTTTTTTGACTAAGAATATAAAATAATTATTAAAGGTAACGTGTATAAATTGTTATACACACATATATATAACATTATGCCAAAAAAGCGATATAGTGATGAAAATATTGAGCCTTATGTCAATGGAAAAATAAGGAAGATTGAGAAAAAATTACACAAAAGACGTTTATACCGACAACGCTCATCATCCTAAGATTCTTTAATAACCTTCATAGGTTCTGGGATAGAACTTCACTTCAGGTAAGTTCGTTTAATCATCAATAAAATCAAATCAAATCAAGCATTTATATGAGTAAAACTATTGTTTACATTATTTGTGCATACGCGGTTTTTCCTGCTCACATTATATGTTCAGACTACATTATACCATAATAAGCTAAACCTTTGTTTTTATGTTAGATATCCTCGTTGTTGGCCGTTCATTAACCAGCTAGAAAAGATTAAAAACGTGATGAACCAGATAATGGGATGAACCAAAGGTGGCCATAAGATGCCTATTAGTCCTTATCAAACTTCATTGGCTAAGAGTAACATTGGTCCCTTTGTCACAAGATGTGAAATCATCAGTCCAAAAAATATACCAATATAACAAACCAGACAAACAGTATCCTGAGCGCCTTCGCCCAGCGATTCGACTGCCAGCACATGTACCACTGTTACTTGGTACATGTACGGGATAATGTCGAAATATTGTTTTGTTGTATTGTAATGTAATTGTTCTGGATGTTATTTTTAAGTATTAATAAATAATTATAAAATATTATTTATTAAATTGCATTGCGAATAATGCTATAAAATTCAAATTTGATAATAAAATAATAATGTTAAATGTTGTTATTATATTATATATAACAAGACATAATCATCATGTCAGACAAAATATATCCACTGCTGGATAAAGGCCGCCACCAGAGTTCTCCACAATTGCCGGTCTTGCGCTACCCGCATCCAGCGGCTTCCAGAGAATAGTCCAGACTACTTCCAGTTTATATATTATTACAGGAGTTTAATTACCTGTTTGTCAAAGTCAACTCAACTTTTGTATCTGACCGTACAATGGAAATTGTATTTTCGTTATGATGGTGAATAAGGCTTTGCTTAATCCTTTTGGCTTATTTAGCCCAAATTTGATTACTTAAATTAACCTAAGGTAATTTAACGCTTGTTTTTCGATGCAAATAAATGGTGCCAACTGTATAATATTATAAAAAATATATATTACGTACAATATACGGGCCGGTTGCCGTAGTCGGTAGATGCTTGCCTTTTACGGCGCAGGGCGTAGAATCGATTCCCACCCAGCACAGATATTTGTGTGCATGAACAGAACAAGTCTGTTTGTCCTGAGTCTTGGTGTAATTATCTATATAAGTATGTATTTACAAAAAGAAAAAAGTAATATATATGTGTATGTGTGAGTCAGTTATCTGATATGGGTTATCTGATTTCCGCAGTACAAGCTCCGCTTAGTTTGGGATCATATGGCCTTGTGCGAATAATGTCCCAGGATATTATCTCACATGTTTATTACCAATATTATTTACAAGATGTCATACAAGGGTATTTTAACACAAATACAACTTATACAATATTTGGGCTACATGGAGAGAAATTTCCGCACAATCCTGGCATTCGCCAGCAGAACCGCCTTCTGCATGTAACTCTCCAGCCAGATATCAAGCCCTAAACTTGCAAGGTTGATTTTCAGGGATTTAGGAATCACTCCATTTGTGGATATAACAATAGGTATGATCGCAGGTCTTTCGGTTCTCCAAATTTGCGCATATTCAAAACTCATTATTATTATTAAACAAACAAACTTATTATTATTAATATTGTATCTGTAACCTACAAAAAATTTAAAAGTAGCGTTATGGTTAGCTCTCTCAAAGACATATCGGTAACTTTTTGGGCACAGATAATATTGATAATTACGTAAAGTATAGGTGTGGCATATTGGTTAAGGCAGTCGCATCGCATTAACATCGATCCCTACACACGAAAACCGTGTGAATGAAATTTTAAATGATTGTTCTGAGACAGAGTATATTTTCTGTCCGTTGATTGCATTTTTGTAAAGTCCCATGTGATACTGGAATTTATTTCCCTACTGCGGACGTAGTGGCTGGAATGGCCGGCCAAGTATGCGATAGCAATGCGGTATTTAAACTTTTTTTAAGAATGACATACACAAAAATATCATTTTAGATGCTTTGGCCACATTATTATCGTGTACGTGAACATGGTATCGGAAAAGAATAAAGAGTGTACTTGTGCTGATGCACTCATTTTCACTACAATATCTCTTGTTTAGTTCGACGGTCGTCCATCAACTGCAATAGTACCGACATATAGAGGAGAGAATGTGTGGTGGAACGTGGTGGCAAGTATAATTTCAAATAAATCCACAGAACTCTCTTCGTGACAAATGCGGTAAAAGGCACATCAATAAGTTTTTAAATTGGTATTAGTCTAGTCCAAGCTGGTTGACGCCAGCTTATTAAATGTTAGAAGCACAAGTAAAGTTGATTTACCAGCATTAGAATTCAACTTTCTTGTTAAAATCTTTCCAAAAGTATTAAGTTGGTTAAACTAAATTTTTAAATACAATTGTATTTAAATTGAATTGTACAAATTTAAGAGTAAGTGGTAATAAACCATCACACAGTGGTGTCTGGAAGCGAATTTATACAAGTTAAGTTAGTTATAAAAAGGTTCCAAGTTGAAAGGAAATTCATACTACCTACTAGAATATCGAGATAAGATAGAATAGTGAAACATTTTTCTTCAAAGAATCATAAACGAAATACCCTCTTTTTGCATCTAATGAATAATGGAGCAGTTTAAAAATGAAAGAAGTAGTTTCCGGCAAAACTACATTTTAAATGGTTTAAATATTTATGAAGTAACCAGTTTCTTTACCCGAATTCATCCCCGTTTTTATTGTCCTTTAGACTTTTGACATTAAAGAGTGCTTGTATTTACAAGCGCTCTTAAATGTCTTAGTTAACTTGTAATACTACAATTCATGTTCTAATTGGTTAGAACCCATGACCTAACTAAATAGTTACAACATGAATTGTAGTATTACAAGATGTACTGGTACAGACGCCAGCACATGCAGCTACCCCAATCTGTCAAATTTCTTTTATAGCTTTTCAACTTTATCACAAAAGCATAAGATTCACGTTTAATGGGGGAAATTGGACAGATTGTGGTAGCTAGATGTGCTAGCGTCTGTACATATTTAATTCTAAGTTGTAACAGATTATTAGATCTGTGACTTATGTTGGAGCATATAAAACTATAATTTATGATATTAATATTTGAAATAAAAGATATACAAATACAAATATTTTATTGGAACAAAAAACAGATTACAAAAAATTATAGTTCGCTAACAACCGCATTAGTATGGAATACTGTGTTGCAGCCATTAGCGCCGCATATCTCAACAGCATTCTTGTGCCATTAATGTAAAGTTTGGTTACAGTTTTATAATAGCTATATACTTACTAGTTTCAACCAGCGCCTTTAGAGTCTCTTTTATTTAGTACAAAAATGAAGGCCACATTTTTTGAATTGCTGAATCGAAAACCGTAGTGGTTGAGTGAGTGCGGTAATCTGTACGATTAAACAAGAATCCAATTCAGTACATTCCCCATTTTTGAAACTATCTCACTCTCCAAAAATGTGCTTTTCGATAATATTCAAATATATCAAAGATTTACTTTTTTATTCCAAGATATCAGATTCCATTCTCGTATTATTAGAGTAACCCAAACAAAAAAATGTAAAAAAACAGTTTTTCCTATTTATTTTGCATGTGGGTATAAAACCAACAAAACAAAATCTACTCATGATTTTTTTTTGTAAATATGACCGAAGTAGAATGTTAATAATTACTTACAATAATTTCATATCGTTTGAAATATCTAAAGGTGATAACGAGATACCGGCGTGCTTCTTTTGTAAGGCCAGAAAAGTCCATGAATCGCGGAAGAATGGATAAATATGCAATTTACGTACACAAGGCACGTTTAGGCTAAAAACTATGATCTGTATGAGTTTGTCGACAGTAGCGAAGATATTATCTACTCCTTCCCCGCTCCGCAACGCGGCAGCGGTACAATTTTCCAGAGGCTCGCTGTTGAAATAATTTGAACTTACACACTATTACCTGCGCTTACATTAAAACACTCCCCTATTTTAGAAGAAAAATTATGTATAAAAAAAATGTCCCTTTGGAGAGGACCCAGGATGTTTTTATTAGGAGTAAACAGACGGCAAGAATGCTCCCTTCAGGCTTAAACAAACGTTTGCTAGACAACCGGAATCAGAGCTGAAATGTTTTGCGAGGATCTTAATCCGAATATAACTCCACCTTGAACGGCAGCGGTACGAACCGTTGGACTACAGTGAGTCAAGCATCCGTCAATTAATTAGAGATTTATAAATTTATTAGGTACTGATTCCAACTCGAGTATGAATATCGCGAATAAGCTATTGGTGAGGGATCGCACCCAGCGTCTGACTAGTATTATCTCGTTACATGCGCTAAAATCTTCATGTGATAAAACTAAATTGGCAAACACGGAATACCAGTGAGATTTTTGCGAAAATAAAAGTAATATTGAGAATCCTACGTACGCGGAACAGTTGAAATTTCAACGACGACAGGAATAAATATTTTCTAGTCTACTTTCGTGTTTGGGTTGTACTTGTGAAAATATCACTAATCCAATTTTCAGTTTTGGATTATTCTACATATATTATTCAAATAACATATTTGTCTTGACTCACGAGTTGTCTGTCTTATAACATTTTTTATGGATAGATAAAGAAAATTATAGCCGTATCTACAGCGACATGTCTACGATTTTCTATTTTAATAAGTCAGCCTATATTATTTATTTATTTACTTAACAAAACCACGATTACAGGTTATAACTAAAAGGTCCGTTCAAATATAATAACAATTACGACTTATAACATATACATAACTATATGTTTGCGAAATATGTATATAATAATATGCATTACTCGGGTGATTAGCGTTTTAATATATAGACTAATATATGACTAGCTGTACCCTGCGGTTATACCCGCCTTAAACTTTATAAATTATAGCCTATGTATTATTTGAATATATAAGCTATATGACTACCAAAGTTTCATCAATATCTGATATGAATATGAGTG
Source organism: Pseudoips prasinana (assembly GCA_951640165.1). Classification (NCBI taxonomy): domain Eukaryota; kingdom Metazoa; phylum Arthropoda; class Insecta; order Lepidoptera; family Nolidae; genus Pseudoips; species Pseudoips prasinana. The sequence goes on along the minus strand of OX621243.1, from coordinate 30,458,775 downwards.
AAAGAGTAAAAAACATCCGTACATCCGTACATACATGCTTTCGAATTTATAATATTAATAGGATTATTATCCTACTAATATCTTTCTAGAAAAAATATGAATCACGTATTTGCCCGAATTACTACATGTGAATATCAGAGTTTGAGTCGATTGTATTCATTATTTGCTACTTATTTACTCAGGATAGAAGATTTTCTGTCCACCCTATTGGAAACCCTTATCATCAGATATTTGTTATTGACCAAGCCTTTATATAATTGCCTCTCTAATTTGTTTGAACGCTATCTTTTGCCTTCCTTATCTGGTACAAATTATCTTAATTATGATTCAATTTGGGAATAAAACAGTAAGAGATTGCTTGTAACAGGAATTTAAGTATCAGCTCTTTATAAATTGCCAGATTTAATTTAGATAACTTAAGTTAATGATGTAAGTGATCGGCGACATCAAGCAACTATGTTCGCGGTCAGTCCATAGATGGGTGCCCGCTAAAATGGTTTAATTGCTGAGCGTATCCTTGCTTCGGAGGGCACGTTAAGCTGCCGGTCCCGGTTGTAGCCATTAGGCAACTTTCGTTTAGCCATATCAGAGGCCTACTGGGCGGCATGAACAACTCTGACACTAGGGTAACCACTGCCCATTCGATAGGTATATAATACTAATTAGAATACTTAAGTTACTTTTATGAATATAAGTATGTATATAAGGATGTTTTCTATGTATATAAGTATATATCTATCTATATAAGTATGTATATTGTCACCTGGTACCCATAGTACAAGCTTTGCTTAGTTTGGGGCTAGGATGATCTGTGTGACATTGCCCCTAGATATTATTATTATTATTATTACCTAGTGACATATTACCACTTCTTTCCAATATGTATAGAATATAACGTATTCAAAACAATTATAGAAAGAAATGGACCATTCAGTACGGATCAGTGGTTATTGCCTTGTACAATAACAACTGCTATTATATTCTACTTATATTGGAAGGAAGATCACATGCTATAAATATTGCCCATATTTATAGCATGTGAGCTGTGAGAGTTTAACACTTCTTAGAATTATTACCTTAAGTATTCATATATCTTTTCTGTTGCGGACAAGCGCAGCGCCTACATTATTCTACGACTAATTAATGAATTATCAACCTCTAAGTATAATGGTATCAGGCGTTGCTTTGCGGTAATCCGTGTTAGTCAAAATACAGAATTATTTTATAATCATAATCCGTTTATATGAAATGGATTCCCGCAAAAATTATGTTACAAACTTGTAGCTCTAAAATGTCGATACTTCCTTACAGCTTTTTATCCCCCCTCCCCCCCTTCAACCCCTTACAACATTTTTTTGGCATTAAAACGTAGCCTATGCCCTTTCTCAGGCTCAAGACTATTTGTGTACCAAATTTTAATTAAATCGAGTCAGTAGTTTAGGCGTGCAAGCGCGACATACAGACAGATAAAGTTACTTTCGTATTTATTATATTAGTAAGGATGATTGATATAAAATGAAATAAATAAAAACAATCCAAAAGCATTTAATTTACAATATAGATATTAAAGAAGCTAGTTAACACTTCCAACTAACTACTTGTAACTATTGACAAATAATTGTTTGACGGGCCTGCTGGCGTGGTTGGCAAATGCTTGCTTTTCACGCCGGAGGTCATGGGTTCGATTCCCACCCAGGACAGTTATGTGTGTGCATGAACATGTCTGTTTGTCCCGTGTCTCGGTGTAATTATCTATACAAGTATGTATATACAAAAGAAAAGTAGTATATGTAGTATATCAGTTATCTGATTTCTATAGTACCTTGCTCTGCTTAGTTTGGGATCAGATGGTCGTGTGTAAATAATGTCCCAGGATATTTTTATTTTATTTTATTTTTAAAGACAACGCCCGTATTAGGTAATCTAGTCCCTGTGTCGCGGGGTACTTTACAAACATATAAAAGACGGACACAAATTACATCCAGACTCAGATCAACCATTAATGGGTCACATAAATAGTTTTTCAGCACGGGACTCGAACCCGTGACACAAAGTGGCGAGGCGACTGTCTTAACTGCTGTGCCACACGTGCAGTCAAATATTATTGTTATTGTATTATTAATTTTGAATTTATTTACATTAGTGACCCTTTTACTAACACGTAACGAAAAGTTTTCAGCTATTGTACACACCAATATTAAACTAAAACTTTTCGTACCTAATGTTTGACATGACATTTTACATACACAAAGCTTTGTAATGGTTCGATATTTAGACACGTTTCCAACACCTTATTCAAATGTCAGTGATAAAAAATGTGAGCTTAAAATTGGAACTGCGTTTTCTTTTTTACTGTTACCTTAGATATTATCTAATGTAGATTAATTATGTAATAATGTATTCCCTCATCAATGCATTTTAAATTAAGGAATGTTTTACGGGCCTATTGGCGTGGTTGGCAATTGCTTGCTTTTCACGCCGGAGGTCGTGGGTTCGATTCCCACCCAGGACAGATAATTGTGGGCATGAACATGTTTGTTTGTCCTGAGTCTGGCTGTAATTATCTATATAACTATAAAAAAGTAGTATATGTCAGTTATGTGGTTTCCATAGTACAGTTTGCTTAGTTTGGGATCAGATGGCCGTGTGTAAACAATGTTCCAGGATATTATATAAATTATTATTATATTATAGATTTATTTTAAGGTAATGTTTATAATAAGTTGTTTATAATATTAATGATAAGATCAGATAATTGTTTATTTCACCACAATAACACAAAACAATAACAATAATTTTTTTTTTTAGCCCCAAACTAAGCAAAACTTGTACTACGGGTGCCAGGCGACGATATACATATCTACTTATATAGATAGATAAATACTTATATACATAGAAAACATCCATGACTCAGAAACAAATATTCTACTCATCACACAAATATTAGCACTTACCGGGATTTGAACCCAGGACCACCAGCTTCGTAGGCAGGACCACTACCAACTAGGCTACGGTGACCGTCAGTCCATAATAGGTGTGTACAGTTAAATGCAACACATTTTATATTTACCACCCTTATCACTTAGGTGTATAAATATAGTTTACGGCCTATTCTCTGAGAATATACACAAAAAATATAATAAAAATCGGTCAAGCCGTTTCGGAGGAGTTTGGTTACAAACGGTCACAAAAACTGTAACACGAGATTTAACATGTATAAAGTAAAAAAAGTTGTCTTTTCTATTAGCTTATTCCGTTTTGTAACACCAAATAAATAAAATATTAAAAATTTTAGTTAAGCATTTCTTTTTAGTGTACCTACTACTGTGTCAACCCAAAAGTTTTCTTAATAAAAGTAGTTTCAATAGGGACGCGCGAACTTTGACAGGGCATAGTCTTGGTAAAGTGTTAGCTGTCAAACAGGTATTTTATGACATTTCAAAGTGCTTTTAATAAAAAAACCCTAAGTATTAGTGAATATGCTGTAGGGTGTCTAAATTAATTAACTAGATAGTAATATTTAAACTACCTCGCTTTGTGTGCGTCTTGATATGTCTTGGGCCAGCCCAATCTGGAAAGTTCGTGACCAGCCATTTGATCTTCGAATTACTGCCAAGAGCCATCTTCACTGTTTACCTTAAGTATTTTGGAGTAACCAATTTAACAGTAGCTTGAGTTTCCTATTAAATTAAATAACATAAATAAATTGTCTTCTTAATATCTCAAAATAGTTTCTTTTTTTCTTATTTTACTGTGGAACTCTCTTCTTTTAATTACTTTGCACCGATTTGGAAGTCGGAGCTGTTTTCATAGTGAAAATAAAACTACTTACCAAAAATCCCTGCAGTTTTACTCACGATAAACTTTTTAAATATATAAAGCTATTATAATATAGCATATGTGTTAATCCAGCTAACTCTATACCAAATTTTATTAAAATCGCTCCAGCCGTTTAGGCGTTAAGAAGTAACAAACATACACTCACAAACTTTAGCCTTTATAATGTAACTAGCTGTGCCCCGCGGTTTTACGCGCGTTATACTTTATAAATTATAGCCTATGTGTTAATCTAGCTAGGGTATCAGCTAACTCCATACCAAATTTTATCGTAATCGCTCCAGCCGTTTACACGTGAAGAAGTAACAAACATACACACTCACACAGTCGCTCACTCACAAACTTTCGCCTTTATAATATTAGTGTGATGTTGTTGTAACCTAAACGCATAAGATATAGGGGAGAATGTAGTCCCATGTTAGTTTTACAGCAAGTAGTGGTTTAAAATGTATGCTAGTGTTGCTCTTAGGACCGGAATTTATATTGGAAAGAAGTTCCTTATCGCGCGTTGTGAAAGGGGGCTAGGCGGAAAAAAATCTTACGAAAATTTATCACGACACTTTTTGCAGCTGTGCGGCGTGCGCATGTTTCTCTGTCTGTCTCTCTCTCTCTCTCTCTCTTATAGAAAGCAAGCCAGATATTTTCATTTCTATTTTGCATTGAACAGTGTGGTGTCGAGACGATTATTTTTGTTGAGTGTATACAGGTTTTTTGTACATAATAAATAATAAGAAATAACTTCGTTCCATCCGGTTAACCCTTGACACCTCTCAAGTTTTTTAGGTAACCATGTTTTTTATTTATTTGATTTATTATAAGCATATTCGCTACATATGTACAGACGCCATCACATCCAGCTGACCCAATCTGTCAAATTTCTTTTATAGATTTTCAACTTTATCACAAAAGCATAAGGTTCACTTTCAATTGGGGAAATTTGACAGATTGGGGTAGCTTGATGTGCTGTCGATCGTACAGATACATCGAATGTCCGCAGGATAGATGTGTGTGATTCACGAATTTCCGCAGGATAGATGTGTGTGATTCATGAATTTCAGTTCAAAACAAATATTTAGAGAGCCTATGAATTAACATGTCTAAAAGCAGTTTTAGTAACGTTAAGTTGCCTTATAAATTGCAGTCGGTGCCATTATTTAAAGAAAGAACTTCCAATTAACGAGTTTTATCTTGCCTAAGCTCGAAGAAATAGCGTAAGCCGAAACGACTATTGCCTAAAACACCAGTAACGACCCCAACCATGGGTTATCGCTTAATAGCTAGTATTGCCTCAACAATACTGGTAAAATTTATTTTCATCACCCCATATCGGAAAGAGTATTTTTGATCTTCGATAATATCTAAGTGGAAAAGTCGTTTTTATCCTCTAGAGGTTAAAGTAAATTAGAATTTAGAACAGCGTGTGCACTAAGTTTGTGAATGCAAAATATCAATAAACCTATTTACTTCTACCTCTATGGTGCCGAATTTATCATACATATTATTTACATACATAGGCTCACGCCCGTTTCCCAGAGGGGTAGGCAGAGACAACGGATTTCCATTTGTCACGATCTTTGCATACTTCTTTTGCCTCGATTACTGTCATTATATTCTTCATACATGCTCGCCGGTTTAGGGTACTTCTGACCTGCCCTTTCTTGAGAACATCTCCAATTTGGTCAGTGAATGTTCGACGTGGTCTTCCCCTTCTGGTTGTCCCATTCACACAGGCCAGGTATACTTCTTTTGTCAATCTTCTTTCATTCATCCTTTCTAAATGGTCAAACCATCTCAGCATGTCTTTTTCAATCTTTGTGACTACATCCTCTTTCACACCACAACGCTCTCTTACATCAGTATTTCGAATTCTGTCTCTCAGAGTCACACCACACATACTTCTCAGAGCTCTCATTTCCACTGCATTTATTTTTTTTACTTTCATTCTTTTTCTGCCATACCCAACATTCACTTCCATACATTAAAGTTGGCACTAACACTCCATCGTGCACGGCTAGTCGAGCCTTCTTTGATACTTGCCGGCTACTCATAAAGGCGTGTAGTGCCCCCTTATTTAATTTATTAAAAACTAAGACTCGAAACCTTCATGGTGTACTTTTTTCAATTGTTTTGCGCAATATTACTGTTCTATTACACTCAAACTGTAGCAACGTTACTTTTAATTTTTCTTAATTATGCCTAAGTATTATCACACTAATATTATAAGGCGAAAGTTTGCGACTGTGTGAGTGTGTATGTATGTTACTTCTTCACGCAAAAACTACCGGATGGATTTTCATGAAACTTTGTAGTAGGTAATATAGCTTATATATCCGAATAACATATAGGCTATAATTTATAAAGATTAACGCGGGTAAAACCGCGGGGCGCAGATAGTTTGTTATAATTTAAAGATTGTCCTGTAATACTTACATACCATAATATAGTAAATAATACCTAAACTGAGATAAAAGTATGTATGATAAGATTTTTTTTCGCATTTCGTCATTTCCTCGCTGTGGTGTGATGAAAAGTTACGTGTTGCACTCGAGTGCAAAGATTTTTCACATTGTGCTCTTTTGATTTCCTCGCTAATGCTCAGGATTCTAAATTTTTGTATCACTCGCGGCCCTCGTGATTAAATTTTAGAATCCTTTGCTTGCTCGGTTATCAAAATTGGGCACGCGGTTAAAAAGCAACTTTGCAATAACAAAAACTATTTTTTTCTTAATAAATCGTAAATACTCATTTTACAAATACAATAAACGTCTATTTCAATTACAAAGAAATACTATCCCACTAGTATTATTTTTTTATTTATTTAGAGGCAGATTGAGAAGTAAACATGTATATGGACCAGGTGAGAGAAGTAGAGAAAATGGAAGCATACAAAGAAGTCAAGGAAACTGTTACACCATTAAGTGCACATCACTTAAGCTAAAGAGAGTTTGTAGGTATATATATATATTATATATCTCGCGCATCACTGAATTTCCACATTTATGTGCGTATTATAAAATAATTATCGCGTACGTAAAACGATAAAATGCTAACATCCTGCACGGAGTTCTGAAAAATGTTCTTCATGGCATGTGAAGTCTGCCAACATACACTAACCCAGCGTGGTGGACAATAAATAATATCCTGGGACATTATTCACAAACTGCCATCTGATCCCAAACTAAGCAGAGCTTGTACTATGGAAACCAGATAACTGATATACTACATATAGGTACTACTTTTATTTTGTAAATATATACTTATATAGATAATTACACCCAGACTCAGGACAAACAGACAATATAATAATAATAATTCTTTATTTAAGAACAACATAGGCTCCACTGTGTTAGTAACAAATTGTCTTAAAAATATGTTAGTAACTTAATATGCTAGTTTTAGTCGGTTAGTAATGTTTTACTTATTCTATGTTAATACTTATAATCTAATTTTAATTTACTGATATAAATAACAATTTATAAGTTCTGTTGCACTAGGCTCCATCAGTAGGTCGTATGACATGCAACTGAAAGAACCTACCTAATACAGCACTCTCCATTCTTTCAGCAAATACAACAAGCATCTTGTTGGGACTGTCCCGCCACCTGCGCACCAGGGAGGCAATATTTTTACGCATGAGCGTGTAGAAGTATTGTGTGCGCTCCTCGGCAAACATACCTGAAGCGCTGCAGTAACGGGGCAGTCCCAACAACATTCTGAATGCATTGACATGTTCATGCACACAAATATCTGTCCTGGGTGGGAATCGAACCCACGACCTCCGGCGTGAAAAGCAAGCACTTCCCAACCACGCCAACAGGCCACGCCAAGGCATATCTCCTCGCATTATGAGATGAAGCCTTATTAATAGTAAGAAGGATTATTATTTAATAAGTTGACCAGCTGTGGACGTCCTTCCGCTGATATGATGATGATGATGATGAAGCTGTATGCTTGATAGTAATTCGGCCGACACTGATAGTGAATTGCGATTTGTAATAGTCATTCACCCGACTTTTACTATTTGCAACTTTTTCCAAAGGTGAGGGGCGAAAATTGGTATTGTATTTTATCCCATAGGTATGCTATTCCTTCTATAATACCATTAGTAAAAATATTATAAGTATAAGTAGTAATATCTTATATACATATTATTGGTTAGAACTTTTCTTAGTATTATTAAATCATCTCGTATGTAAATTTCCAGAGCTCATATTAAATAATTATAGTCTACAAGAAGTCGAATGCAATTCCGCCAAGACGACATAATCCGGCATTTTATATAACCTCAATGTCCATATGAGGCTGGATTGCCATCTATAATCATCATATCAGCTGAAAGACGTCCACAGCTGGACAAAAACTTCCCCCAAGGCTCTTCACAATGGCCGGTCTTGTGCTGCCCGCATCCAGCGGCTTCCCGCAACCCTTGCAACATCGTCGGTCCACCTGTAAGGTGGCCTGCCCACGCTGCGTCTTCCGGTTCGTGGTCGCTACTCCACCTTTCCATATATGGCGGCCACTAAATTTTAATGGCCAATTATCCAGATTTATGTTGTGGTCACCAGAGGTCAATGCGGTGTAGGTCGTGGGCCGTGCGTCGAGCTACGTAAGTACTTTTTATTCTGTGGTGGAGCTCGGTAAAAGAAAACACTTGTGTCGCACGGCACAGTTTAATAGCACACGCAAGCAAGCGGTATTCACAAAAGATGGAAGGAGAAAGTCACAGGAGAGTTTAGAATGAAAGAAAGCACAGAAACAGTAAAAGTAGCAACGCGAACGTAATATTAAAATAGATTACAACACAGATTAGAGCGACGTGCTCTTCGCGTCTCAGGCTGAGATCTATAGAGCGTGCTTAGACTTTACTCAAACTTTACTTACGTAAAACTTTGCTAAGTGTATGCTATATACTTTGATTTGGTATTTATAGACTTTTTGACGTTAAGATTATGCTTAGCATAAGCTAAGACAGACAAAGTCAAAACACCGATTGCAATTTCGTTACATGTTACATGCATTAACTTCTTAATTACTCTTTGGAAAACATTTAAAAACAGTCATAATTATAAATAAAACATGGTGCGCATCGTTCCTCTGTGTATTATTATTATTATTGAACTATATAGAAAATGACGATTAAGACATAAAAATAGATTTATTAATGATCAACAATCGACATTAATTCTTATTAGGAGAAAAGGAACATTGTTGTATCAGCTGCGAACGGCAACGTCAACAACGTTTTTTTTAATTGTTTCGGCCCTGGCTTCTTCGGCCTTATGAGAATGTCAACTACAGTACATCAGTGTTGCCAGATGATAGATTAGATTTCTCTTCAAGTCGTATCTAAAATTCCCCGAAAATTTGGTTTAAACACATAAATAAATAATAAATACAATGATAATATCTAATTATTTTAGCTTTCTGTATTTTAGAAATATTTATCAATATATCTGTAGTATTCCTTTGAATACAAATTCCGTGATTTCCAATTTCTCTGGAAATCCTATACAATTTGGCATCACTGTCTCTGATAATACGGAAAAATTAAAAAGTCGTGTAAGTTATGATGGTGAAGTATATTTTTGACTACTTTATTTTTATTTGGCTTATAGTGTAAGTTATTACTAAGTCGTCGATTTTGTGGACTTAGCATTTACTAAGCATGCACTCAGAGGGATTTGAAGATTGCTTTATAAATACAGACTTGTACTTAAGTCGAAAGTAAAGTCTGAGCAAAGTAAGTACGCTCGTTAGATCTCAGCGTCATTATCGGCTGGACTGGCGGCGGGGCGCGGCCGCGGTGCGCCCGCGCAGGTAAGGACCTTGCATTTGCCCCAGTACCGCACCGGTACAGCAATCACTACTAATAAGAATAAAACGGATGCGTTTGTGCTACGATTGAATTATTTGTACAAAAATATTTTACTCATTGTTACTAAATTTAAACAATAGAAATTTGCGTATGCAGTACGCCACATATACAACACTATCATCATCATATCAGCCGAAAGACGTCCACTGCTGGACAATGGCCTCCCCCAAAGATTTTCACAATTGCCGATCTTGCGCTATCCGTATCCAGCGACCCGCACAAGATCATCGGTGTATCTTGAAGGGGGCCTGCCCACGCTGTGTCTTCCGGTTCATGGTCGCCACTCGAGAACCTTTCTGCCCCAGCGGCCGTCGGCTCTACGAGCTATGAGCCCTGCCCCCTGCCACTTCAGCTTGGCAATTCTTACGGCTATGTCGGTTACTTTGGTTCGCCTGCGGATCTCAACATTTCTAATTCGATCTCGCAGGGAAACTCCAAGCATTGCCCTTTCCATTGCTCTTTGGGTGACCTTGAGCCGCCTGATAAGGCCCATAGTGAGCGACCTCGTCTCTGTTCCGTAAGTCATCACTGGCAACACATACTGGTCGAAGATTTTCGACTTGAGACACTGCGGTATTTGGGACGTGAAGATATTACGTAGCTTCCCGAACGCTGCCCAGCCGCAATTTTTTTTTTAAGATATAAAATGTATTTTTTAACGAAAAATCGCATCGAAATACAGTTACTTATTCAAGTAATCTGCTCCACTAATTGCCTAACAAACCTTTTTCAGTGATCGAAACGTGCTTAGAAGATCATTTGAGTTGTTCCATATTTATTTCATATATATTTCTTCTCGCAAATTCCGAGGAAATGTGCAAATCAATCATTCGCAAATAGTATAATAATTGCTAGCCTTTTTATATACAACTAAGACAAACAGCTTCACCGCAACATGTGGCCGCTTGTAACATGAATTACTTGCGCGTTGCCGACTTTTTTGAAACTTTAGTAGTCTTTTTTAAGTGCTATATGCTATAGCCTTTTGGGAAAACCATGGCAGGAAGCCCATTCCACAGCCTCAGCGTGCGTGGAAGAAAGTTACGCTAAATCGTATCTTACGAGGTCGAAAAGATTTCAGGAAGTGAGGTCCTGTCGATGGCGAGAGGTGCTCTGGTAAGCATAAGATTAAACAGCTCTTCTTAACATAGCCCATTGTACAAGCGGTAGAACAGACGCAAAAAGAAAAAGTCTTTCTTCAGGCTTAAGGGCTCAAAATGGCTTGTAAGCCTAGGATCTAGCCCTTAGTACAACTATATTGTATCTGTTTAATAAATAACGGTCTAATAGTATTTCATTTTGTCTTTAAACTCATGGTAAACACACTAAAGTTCCTCAGTAATTTCACTAACATCTGCCACAGGCATCAATTTATTTCTCTAAATGTACAAACTGACATGAAAACACAATTAAACTAATATACGACGTGAAAACAGCAAGCAATTGGGTAATAAAAATACAATTTGTGCTTTAGCAAGTACAGATTTATGTACGGTCTTTACTGTACACATACCTACTAATTCTAAATACCTACATACATACATTTAGGAAAACTAATACTACCCTTATTTTTTGTGTTAAATGCAGTTGATAAGAATGATGTATCACTTGGTTTTTTTACTACCAAGTCGACAAAACCTATACATACTACTACAAAAAGTCATAGAGTCCACCTGATGGGAAGCGGTAACTAAAGCCTCTAACGCTTGCGACACACATGGTAACTTGAAGTTGGTGATGTAGTATTCCTTCTGAGTTAAAGGGAGTTAAGTGCAGATATTTTTCCAGGGAAGCTACTGGTATAGCAAAAGAACGGACAAATATTCTTCCTCACTTCACACGCCATCAGAAGTTTACAAGTCAAATCACTAAAATTTTAATAGAAGAACTGCTAAGTAAGTATATTTAAAAATAGTAACAAAAAATTCGGTGTTTAGTTTCATAAATTCGTCATAAGATAAACTCACCCCGTTTTTTTAACCTGGGCCTTAAGTATAATAGTCATACTAGGCTCGGTGCAGTCATTATTTTTCTAGGTTAAGGATGACCGCTGTAAGAATGCGGTATATAGTTATACAATTTTGTTGACAGAATAATATTATACTTATTAAATAGAACTGATTTGTTAGGTCAAATAAGAAATAAAATATATTTATCGTAAATTCAACGCTAATTCAAAGTTAAATCGTCAGCAGCTGGACTTTAGGTTATTATACCTCTATATAACTAGCTGTGCCCTGCGGTTTCACCCGCGTTACAGTTTATACATTACAGCCTATGTGTTATAACACATAGGCGGTACTGTATAAACTATAATCTTATAATTACCAGAAGCTATATTATTCGATAGTTTCATAAAGATCCGTTTTTTGCGTGAAAGAGTAACAAAAATCCATATCACTAATTTTAGAATTTATATTATTAGTAGGGTTTTGAAACAAGCAAAAAAGTGTAGAATAGACCAAAAATACTATAAGGTAAGTATTTATTTTGTTGCAATTGTTTCATTCATAAATATTGCCCATATAATAATGATACCTGCTGAAATAGCAATAACGATATTATAGTTTATTGTTATGGCTCTATTTGGAGATAAACTTAGTTCATAGCCATACACATATACAAACTTGAGATTCTGAATTTATAATCCTATTGATTAATCTGTTCCCTAAATGGTAATACAAACAAAGCTTAGATCTCAGTTTTCTCTATAATATATCCGTGGGTGGATCCCAAAATAAGTAGAGCTTGTGAACTAAGTACTATGGAAACCAGATAACTGATATATTACATATACTACTTTTCTTTTGTAAATACATATACCTATGTAGATAATTACACCCAGACTCAGGACAAACAGATATGTTCGAGCACAAAAATATATGTCCTGCGTGGGAATTGAACCCATGACCTGCAGCGTAAAAGGCAAGTATTTATCAACCACGCCCAACGCCAAACGTATGTACTTATGTCCTATAGTGATGTGTTTGCAATTAACCGAAATTGACCATAACGTTCCAAAATCTGACGAGGGGTTTTCTCGCATCACCGTCAAGTGATAGTTTCACCAAACGTTTCTAAAAACCATCCCTTGAATGTGCTTATTAATTACCGCTCTAAGCTGAAATTGAAATCCCAAAGCAAACCTCTCTCGTAGATAGCGGATTTCGTCGTTTTATATTTATTACATTTGCTGGAATCTACGCACGCCTGGTGAAGCAGTGACAGGCTCTCTCTGAACTGTACTATTAATGTTAAAAAAGGCGGGCCGTAAGTATGAGTTAATCATAAATCGTGTCACAAGTAATTTGCTTTTTCATATAATGACTACTGAAATCAAACTACATAACTACATTCCTTTGTAAAGACTTTAAACGGCTAAAAAAGTCGTGAATGAAAATTTTTATGTTTACTGAAAACTTTCAGTAAATATATCATTGTAGCCTAGCATGTGGGTCTAGTGGTTGTCATTCGTCCTGACTGCTAAGCCAGAGGTCACGGGTTCGATCCCCACCGTCATGAGCATGATGTCTGGCTGTAATTTGTCTATAATATGTATGAACTTAGAAAATTATATAAGTATGCTTATCAGTTTTCTGATTGCCTAGTGTGGGTGGAGCTGCATTTGAAGGGTTTCTTTTAATCAATTTGTTGTGGTTTTACCCGCGATAAACTTTATAAATTATAGCCTATGTGTTAATCCAGGGTGTCAAATAAGTCCGTACGATTTTTTATTAAAATTACTCCAGTGGTTTAGACGTGAAGAAGTAACAAACATACACACTCACAGACTCTCGCCTTTATAATATTAGAATTATTAAACTTTAAAACTTTACGTTAATCCAGGGTGTCAACCAATTCCATACCAAATTTTATTAAAATCACTCCAGCGATTTAGACGTGAAGAAGTAACAAACATACACACTCACAACTTTCGCCTTTATAATATTAGTGTCATATCGGAGTCTAGATTATGCTTGCCGTTTTTAATGGATATTAATTTTTGGGTTGTACGTTCAACTGCAGGTTGTACGTTTTTAAAAACAGTATTTACAAGGTAGACGTTTATTTCACCATAAAACATTTAATAAAATACAATAGTAGGTGAGTACATATTTACATAAGTAATTTAGAATGAATTTATAAATAGGTACTAAATAGCCTTTTACCTTTAAAGCTGCAATTAATTTAACTGAGCAGTAGGTTTAACTTGTATTGAGTGATAAATGAGAGGGATATTGTTTTTACGGCTATGGCGGTCAGACTCAACGGTGACTAATCGATCTGCGAGTGACATGTTATAGTGCATAAGTGCTCTCTATTTCACCTCTCACAATACACGAAGGGCCAGGCAAGGTGATAGATCCAGAGAGGAGTTAAACCTAATTATGATTATTTATTAATAAACTTAACATTTAACAATGAATTTTTATATCTCCTATATAGAGCTACATTATCAGCGAGTTCCATGGGCTGTATTTTAGTATCAACAATTAGTCTATAAAAGTATATATAATAAGACGTTTTTATGTTTCTTTATATATATATGTACGAACCTAGGCTGGGTATCTAGTCTTAAACAAATATAAATCCTTGTGCCGTACGGAACTTTACGAACATACAATTCACGAACACTTCGGGAATCGAATGGTCAACATATGGGTTATACTACTTTCACAACTACGCCACACGTGCAGTAGTATGTAGGTGAAAAATATAATGACAAGTCTGCTCATCACCGGCGTTTAAGTTTAAATTTTAAATCCAGGTATCCTACATTACCTACCTGCATTATCAACTTCATGAATATCAGTCTAATTCCGCAGGCCCATATAATAGTGTTCACACCTAACCCAGGTCCATTGGATTACGTGACGAGAGTAATTGGATACATCCCTACGTACCTGCACATAGGTACAATGATAATCAACTGTAAAGTCACAGTATAGTCGCAACTAGTTTTCACAGTATAGGAAGTATGGCATCCCCGACGTATTGTCATACTAGCTTCGAAGGGTGATCAGCATTTTAAGTTTGTATCCTTACTAAGTTAGTAATAAAGCAATTTTTATTAGGTACGTGCGAGCTTTGTGGGCGTCCATGATAAAGCGATAGCTATCAAACTGACGTCTGTCGTGATATTTTACTATCCTACAAACCATTTTAACTGGCAAAATGTATGGAAGCAAAGTAATCAAAAACATTGCTGAACTATCTTTCCATTAAAAGAATCTACCATCAATTTGGCCACATTCCTAAGCCAAATTTGGATGTAGTATTACAGACCAACCAACTAATGTCTTATGTCACGTGTAACACGTGTCAATAAGGCTATAATATTTAGTCATTAATGGTAACCTTCTTATATTAGTTGTAGTTTCTATCTTTCATTTAAGACCAAATTTAAGGTAATATAGTTTCTTTAAGTTTTTGTTTTGTAACAATATTGTAAGTGTTGTCTGCACCTGTAAAGGCAAATCACACAGAACTTGTATTACAACATGAAAAAATTGTTAAGTTGCATTGTGAACTGCCGATGGTGTATCATTTATAAATAAATAAAGGCGAATAGAGAACACTTGTGCAACGTCCAATTTGTAGAGAACATCGATTTTGTGGCCTAGGTTATCTAACCTATCTGTTTGTGAGATCCATATCATCTGGTATGGATTAACAAACATGTGGTTTCAACAGGACGGCGCCACTTAATACAACTAAATCTAAAAATCCATAATGTTACATTATTCAGTCAGCTGAAAATCGGACTGTTGGTAGGTATAAACCAGCCTAACTGCAGCATTACCGAGCTGCTTCCTTTTCGGCACACAATATTACACCGGGGAGCATTTATGTACTAGATATGTAGTGGTACAGGTAAACATTCACTTAACATTGTTTGTTCTAGTTTATTGTTTTTTTTTATGTGTGATGTCTGCGATATTTTTTCATAGGTTGTTCCTTGTATTCTTTGGTTTTTTTTTTATATATTGTGTGTTGAATAAATCATATTATTATTATTTTATTCCCATTATTATTTCTAGAGTAAATTGTGTAAAGTATATTGAGATAAGATAAGATAAGTCTTTATTTGCCTTAAACATGGTATGATGGTGTTACAAATGGTTACATATTGTGTTCCACATGTTTAGCTTACAAAAAAATGTAAAAATTGCATGCAAAATAATTAATAATATATGTCAATATACAAATAAAACTTAAAATTTATACAATATAATCACAATAATTAATTAATCTAAGTAATGTCATGCTAATATTAATTCAATATAATTGTAAAAATTGGTCAAGATCAAATTTTAAACATTATTAAGTATGCATATAGTTAAATATTAAAAAGTTACATTGTGTGCATATTATTCTTTAAAAAGTTCATTTTATTTTAAATCCTTGATGTCATAGAAATTATGAATGCTGAGCCATTTGTACAATTTGTTTTTAAATAAGTTTTTGTTGTTTATTAATTTTAACTCTTTGGGTATCTTGTTGTATATTCTAACACACATTGCAAGACAACTTTTAGAATACTTATCTGATTTAGGAATATCTTGTAATACCAGTCGGTGTGCATCCCTTTTTAATCTCGAATTTACTTCATAAGCTTTTTGAAACAATGTTTTATTATTATACACAAAGTTACAAATTTCATACATGTAGAGACAAGGAAGTGGTAATATGCCTAGACTCTTAAAGAGTGGTTCACATGACATATCAGGACGGATTCCACCAATAGCCCTAACGCATTTTTTTTGGGCAATGAACACTCTATTTTATCTGTGCTGTTTCCCCATATCATCAGTCCATAACGTAATATGGATTCGATATAGGCGTGGTACGATATAATAGCCGTTTTCTTATTTACGACTTTCTTAACTTGACTTAGGGCATACACAAATTTGTTAATCCTATTACATCAATTATCTATGTGAATTTTCCAATTTAAGCCCTCGTCTATAAGTAATCCCAAGAATTTAGTCTGTGCGACTTCTTTCAATCTGTCGATATTTAGTTTAAAATTATATTTGATATGTTTGGATTTGTTAAATTGAATTAAATTGGATTTATCTAAATTAATTTTTAGTTTATTAGTCTGAAGCCATTCTAAGATTTTGTCAATAGTGTTGTTAATTTCCATTTCATGGTCAGATATAGAATTATACTTTTTATCAGATGTCACAATAATCGAAATGTCATCTGCAAATAATATGCATTTATGATTAATAACCGAGGGTATGTCATTTATGTATAATATAAATAAAATTGGGCCTAATACGCTTCCCTGTGGAACACTGCGTTTATTTTCTCGGAATATCGATGAGTAAGAAGTCAGCACACTGCCATCAACTTTATTAATGTCAACACATTGCTTTCGACTACTAATATAGGACGAAATCCATTTTGATGCTAGCCCTCTGATACCAATGATTTCTAGCTATTGATGAATAGTCTTAATGTAAAATTATGATGTTGCTCGTGTTCAGCCAAGTGACCAAGCGTTTTTGTCGTTTCAATAATCATTTACAGTGTAATGGGCTTTTTTTATTAAAATATTCAAAGTACTGATTTTTGTACATTTATGTGGAAATCTTTTGGGAAGGCTGTAGTCCGGTAATGAACATCATTCGGTTGACATCATGATGACGATTTATTTATTAGGATCTCTAACGAAATGTACATGCTAATAATTCAATTCATATTATATATATTTTACCACACCACAATTACTTAAAGGATATCACATCATGCAATGGTATACCGACACAGTCAAAATCGAACTCATATGCTCCTTAGTTTACGTTTAATAAAACTTTCTGAAATATAAAGGGAAGTTTATTCTTGGACAGCGTTTAAGCATTGCCATCCAGCGTGGCAATGTGGCCAGCATTCTGGGCACGATGCACAAAGGCAGCGATACCGTTTTTTTCGACGCCCAAAGATGAGACCTTTATATAATAATATGTATATATTTAATTTAAATATCAGTATAATATTTTTAGTACTTAGTTTTACGTTACTTTAGTTGATAATTTAAGTTATTTTAAAGATAATTTTGTAGTTATAAAATAAAGAAAACGTGAATTAAAAAAAAAAGTTTAAATTTTATATTTTATATTTCCTTCCCTTTATATTTCAGAAAGTATGTAGTATTGTCATATCTTTAGGCCCCATACATGTTCCTCTAACGGTTATCCAGCGCAGACATTGCGTGCATTAAGTATTAGTGTTGCGTGTTGTTTTACTCTATTTATCGTGCGAGTTTCCTATCTGTTTATAAATAGACTGTGGTTACATTTCGACCATGTAATGCCGTCGCCAAGCATTTCATGAAATTTCATGTGGACGGCGCAAGTCAATTTTCATTTGTGATTCTCGAATCGTGTAAGTGTGATTTGCGTCAAAGTGAAATTATGTGTGTTATAACGTTATAGGATTTTATATTTAGGTGGTATTTTAGTAATACTACCTAAAATGTATATTATATATTTTTAGTATAACACCCATATTAGGGAAGCACATTACTTCACAAACATGTAATTAACGGACACAAAGTGCACCCAGACCCAGAACAACTAAATATGGGTCACACAAATATTTGTCCTGTGTATCGAACCCAAAACACGTAGTAGTAAGGTACCTTAACCATTGCGGCTTAGGCTCCAATGCAATAAGCGTCTACCGAGTACGCGTCACTCTAACTTTTAAGGCGCATGCAGACGTGGCGCGTGTAAGATCAACGAAAATTTAGAGCTAAATCATAGAATAATGTTCCTAATTCTATGATTTAGCTCTAAATTTATCCTCGTCATCAGAGCCACGTGGCGGAATTGGATGGACATTAACCAACACACATACGTTAAGTAACTACTGTGACTCAGTTATATACGATACAAAATCATTATCATCATCAGCATATCAGCACGTCCACTGCAAGACAAAGTAATTATTCTTGTTTTGTTTATTATTATTTAGGCTTGGGTTAATCTAGTTAGTTATAGATATAATTTGTTTAATTTAATTACTATATCACAATTTTACTGGCATCATAATATAATTTGTAAATTTAATATAAATTTTATTTTTAATTTGTACTTAATTTAATCTTATATTAAAGTTAAATGTGATGATTATTATGTACGCCGTTATTGTCATATGCATCAGTGACCATTGATATAATATTTTCTATGAGAATTGTTAATGTTTATGATGTGGCTGTACTCAATAAATAAAAACAATAAAAAAAGACCTCTCCCAAAGATCTCCACAATTGCCGGTCTTGCGCTATTCGTATCAATACCGTATATACAATACCATTTCAATATATTTAACAGATCACTATAACCTGCCAACATGGTACCTGCTAATAGCAGATGCAAGGAGAAACATGAACGTAGTTTTCTAATTGATGCAGCACAGATCATGACTTTTCCATTCTATTCTTGCTTAACTCAACTCATATGAGACCCACTTTTAAGATTTTCTTTGTCTCTGTTCCAGGAAATTCAATATTATTTTCACATTCACTCTTAAGGCCACCTCAATATAGTTCCGATGGATACTTTACTATTTTCAATTCTTCATTATCACCTTGGCTTCCAAAAGAATCGTTCTTTTGATTTAAATTTTCAGAATCGGAATCATTGAAATTGAAATTGTGGATTACACACCGTTGGTAAGAACATCGTCTATTTCTTCTTACTTTTATGAAAACTTAAGTCTAGCTTTTGGAGTACATTTACAGACTGGTTTGTAAGGAGCTGCATGGTGTCCTTCGTCGGCCTAAACTTGTGTTATGGATCAACAGTATCCTTCCCCTAGGAATAGTCGACACATAGTATACATTAATTAACACACAATTTACCTGCCTTAAAATATATAATAAGACATTAATAAATTTCTTATTACTACCATCAATAAAAACACAAGCAAATTGAGTAGGTTTTGGAATTATTTAAAGTCATAAACGTACTTTATCTCGCTTTATTACGAGACGAACTTTAGCCGTCTATTTCATTTCCTGATTACAAATCGCGGTTAATCGTTTGTTTTGGTAGATATTAATTGTGATACTAAATTGAAATTACGCTAACCGAGTTGTACTAAGGGTGTACTCATTAACTACCGATCGCTTTGAAATTAATTTGTACAAAATTATATTTCGATATACTAACGCTATAGTTAATATAATATATAATTATTATTTATGCCTATTAGTAGCTAGTCGTGTGGTTTCCGGCCCAGGAAGAATAACATGGCCACCCCAGATCATCTCGTGGGTGTTGTTAAAGGCAACTCAATGATACAGCAGGCAGTCGGCAGCAGCACTACCTATGTACTAGCAACCACCTAACTGCATGCCTGCTTAATTGGTTTAATTTCTGACGATTGAGCAGGCCATGGCAAAACGTGATGCGAGCTTCGGAAACAGTGCGTTTTAAGACTCTAGCCATGAGTGATATAATTCTGAATATAAAATCTAAAAATATCATTTTTTATTAAATTTATATCATACACTTGTTAATTTAAAACCAGCATGGAAGACTAGATTTGATAAATACTGTCTCATTTTTGTAGTTAGAATTGTAGTTGATCCTAGACTTCTTTATATTATTATGTATATTACATGGTACACAAAGTATTAGTGGAATTACTTTTATTAATAATTATATGCACCAATCAAGCAAATCAAGCATATCGTAATAAATACTGTAACAGAAAATCATGAAACTTTAATTTACTGTCGCAAACATTCCGTATTTTCATTTTGTTCCGCTGGCAACATTGTTCTGTAGCCTTGTTAATTTTGAAATGTTGGACTTCCTTTTCACCGTTGAACAATGGAGATTGATTATTCCCTACGGCGAGCAAGGATGTTCAATAATGAGCTTTACGTGACACATACTATTCTGACTATTTCTAATTCATGATTCAATTACATGCTGGGATTGTCCTTAAATTGAGGTACTTTTGGCAAGTACCGATATATTAACTACTATGTTGGGAATAACTAAAGTCAGCGTGTCAGCAGGCGTACCAAAGTCACCGGCATAGCCCGAAGAATGGCAAATCTGAAGTGGCAGTGGGCGGGGCATATAGCTCGTAGAACCGACGGCCGTTCTTGAGTGGCGACCACGAACCGGAAGACGGACAGGCCCCCTACAAGATGGATCGATGATCTTGTGCGGGTCGCTGGAAACTGCTGGATGTAAATAGCGCAATACGCAGCAACTGTGGAGATCTTTGGGGAGGCCTTTGTCCAGCAGTGGACGTCTTACGGCTGATACGATGATGATGATGTGAATGAAATTTTATCATTAATATAAATTAATATCTCGTTGGTCTAGACCTCTGAGACGATAGTGTTTTGTCCATTGAAGATAATGAGATCCTGCGTTTAAATTGACGGCAAAGATTATCATCATCAATTTCATGCCGTGGAGGCGAAGAAATCGACGCGAGGAAATATCTCTCAGAGAACGGCCAACATTGTCCCTCTGTGTACTACCATCGTCATTGCCAACCCTTCCTAATGATGGACGCAACTCCATTGTAGACGTCTTTTGGGGAGGTCTTTGTCCAACAGTGTAAGTTAATCGATTGACATAATGAGTTTAAATTCTGAGTTGGGCTCAAATGAGCATTTGGGAAGTTCTCGGAAATTAATACAATTGATATATTTGTTGCCAGGAAAATCTCAACTTTCCAAGTTGGGAATTTGGCGGTGTTTCACCCCCGTGCCTCATACAATACGCAAATCTTTATTTAAGTGAATTGTATATTGCTTTTATATCGATACCATGCTTTATATTCTGTAACAGTGGACCTATTGTGGACTGTAATGTTCAGATTTGGATTGGTTTCCAATTTAAACAAATGACAACGCTATTACATAATAGCAAATCATACCTCAGTTAATAATCCCTTCGGCTTACCGAATAGAGCATGTAGTACAAAATTTACCTCATCATTGATTGTTAAAAAACTTAATAAAAAAGCTGAAAGTATACATTTGTATCGATGAAAAGCTCCCTCCGTTTCTCAATCGGATGTACGGTCCGCGACGTCGTACATTATTGACAGCAAAACACATAAAACAACCCAAGCTGTGTTTCATATGCTTCAAGTCAGTAACCACCTTAAGCCGTGGTTTATAACTCCAAACAGTGGTGCCACAGATCAGACACACATTACTTATTGTGTAGTTATTTGCTTGCCGGACCAAATCTTTGCTCAGCTGTGTTGTCCAGTGAAGCGGTAAAAGCCTCCTAGGTTAACTGAAATAATAATGGTACGGAATCCTTCGTGCGCGAGACCGACTCGCACTTGGCCAGCTTTTTAATACATGTCACATGTATAAAAAACCGGCCAAATGCGAGTCGGACTCGCGCACGAAGGATTCCGTACCATTATTTATAAAAACGAGCAAAAGATTTACGTTTGTTGAATGGGAGCCCCTTAAATATTTATTTTATTTTGCTTTTAGGATTTATTATTATTGCATATGGCAACAGGAATACATCATCTGTGAAAATTTGAACTGTCTGACTATCACGGTTCATGAGATACATTCTGGTGACAGACGGACAGACAGACAGACAGCGAAGTCTTAGTAATAGGGTCCCGTTTTACCCTTTGGGTACGAAAACCCTAAAAACGCCTGAAAATATTTTTCACACAACATAAATATCTCCTTGTTTTTTTCTTTAATCGACAGAAGGAGATCCAATTAAGTTTTTTGTATAAAACTGTATAACTGTGCATATTCTCAAGCTTTTACAGGCTTTTTTAAAATAAATATTCCTAGTAATTCAAACAAGTATTCATTCCCAAAGGCCAAGAGATTCAAGTAGATCTTTGTATTTTTCTATGTGATTTTGCTCTAATAGGGAAGGGCGTGCTGGCACTAAAGGCTCTGCGCTCAATTAACTTCCTATTGTCTGGGACTGGGCCTAATGTAGTCTATATTTCGCACTCAAATGGTCCGTGGTATTATCATAGGCGACCTATTCTAACGAGGTTCGTTACTGCCGCATATATTAGTATAAAGACGGTCACCATAGCCTAGTTGGTAGTACTCCTGCCTACGAAGCTGGTGTTCCTGGGTTCGAATCCCGGTAAGTGCAAATATTTGTGTGATGAGCACGAATATTTGTTTCTGAGTCATGGATGTTTTCTATGTATTTAAGTATTTATCTATCTATATAAGTATGTAGGTATATCGTCGCCTGGTACCCATACTACAAGTTTTGCTTAGTTTGGGGCTAGGATGATCTAGAGATCAGATATTATTATTATTAATTTAATTGGGTCGTAGTAAAATATGAGGTGTTCAGTAATTGGAATATAGTGTTTCCAAATTTTATATTTCAAGCCGACGTTACTCGTAAGAGAGTAATGTAACACACGTAGTGCAGTGAATCCATGTAGTAAAAAGGCAAAAACCGGCCAAGTGCGAGTCGGACTCGCCCATGAAGGGTTCCGTAGCAGCAAGTATTTCAGTTGATTAAATGAAAGCAAATTGCGGTTTACGATTTATGACGTATTAAAAAAAACTACTTCTTAGATCTCGTTCAAACCAATTTTCGTTGTTAGTTTGCATGGTAATGTACATCATGTATTTTTTTTAGTTTTATCTTTCTCTTATTTTTACCCACGACGGAATGGAGCAGGTATATGCGTTTAGGGTGAGAGATGTTTGTGTGTGCGTTTGTGCAAAGTAATGTTCCCACCTATCTTCTAAACTAATGATGCGATTTTGATGCAATTTTCAATAACGGGTTTGTGTTTGATGAGTTCATGTTTTTAGACAGATGTCATGGCCGTAACTCACTAGGGGGCGCCACAATATTTGTGCAAAACAATGTTGCAATACAATCACAACAAAATGTCCGATTACAATTCTGTTTTCAGCAATATGTACGTGGTACCTTAATGCATGTTCCCAAATAATAAAAATTACGTCTGTAACTCACTAGAGGATGCTACAATATTAGTGCAAAATAATATAGCAATAATATTAAAACGAATTGTCCGATTTCAATGTGCTTTTCAGCAATGGGTTCGTAGTTGGTTGGTGCATGGTCTAAGATAAGTCTTATGATATTAACTCACTAGGGGGCGCTGCTATATTAGTGTGGAACGATTATATTGCAATATTATTTAAATTAAAACGTATTGTCTGATTTCAATGCGGATTTCAGGAATGAGTTCGTGGGTGATTGGTGTATGTTCTCAGATGAGAGTTATAGAGGTAACTTTTAACAATGTTTAATGTAATAGTCTGAATAAAATTTCAAAATTAATGCATAGCGATGCCTAGGCGTATTTTGTAATGGATTTTAGAGCACTTACGGGCTTTCTTCTATTTTATCATCATCAGTTTGCGAACGGCGTAAAGTGCTTCTCAATCGTTCTAGTTCTTCCAACGCTATGCTATTATGTGGGTTATTAAAAAGTTTTCTTTAGTCTAAGTCAGTTATAACTACGCCGTCTAAAGATCGAACTCTACTTAGTGCAACATAAGCTTGTCCCTTCGCGAACGTTTTGGGTCCAAGACGTACATATAACGCCTTATCTACAGTAGTACCCTGTAATTTATGAACAGTAACGGCCCAGCTTAATATGAGGGGAAGCATCACTCTTTCTATTTTTCCGAAGCCTTTATCAAAGCGCATTCGAAAACACATTATAACAACATAAGCCCGAAGGCATCGACATTCATAGTGTTTTAGGGAGTTTTAGCAAGAATTAGGAACTGTTTCCGCCTTCACCGCATGGAGGTACTCCCAGCTTATGTCATCATTGAATTCAGAGTTCAAACACAAATATTATAGTCTTAAGAGTATTGACACCAATTCTGAACAAAAACCAACAGAAAGCAACTGTATAATATTTAATAAGGAACTTAATATTATGTGGTAGGATGAATCACACTTATTGTTTTGCGAGATCTTACCTACACATTTTTATTTTATTTTTATTTTATTTTATTGGCACACAAAACAGAATATCATCAATACATGACAGAAAAGTATACATTAAGGTTTAGCTCTAGACAGTATTCCTAAACAAGTGTACACAGCATGACAATTTGAGTGGAACTAATAGTGACGCATGACATAAAGTAAAATTATATAATAAAACAAATAGATTTGAAGTTTACATACATTACATACATACATACATAGACTCACGCCTGTTTCCCAGAGGGGTAGGCAGAGACAACGGATTTCCATTTGTCACGATCTTTGCATACTTCTTTTGCCTCGATTACTGTCATTATATTCTTCATACATGCTCGCCGGTTTAGGGTACTTCTGACCTGCCCTTTCTTGAGAACATCTCCAATTTGGTCAGAGAATGTTCGACGTGGTCTTCCCCTTCCGGTTGTCCCATTCACACAGGCCAGGTATACTTCTTTTGTCAATCTTCTTTCATTCATCCTTTCTAAATGGCCAAACCATCTCAACATGCCTTTTTCAATCTTTGTGACTACATCCTCTTTCACACCACAACGCTCTCTTACATCAGTATTTCGAATTCTGTTTTCAAAGTCACACCACACATACTTCTCAGAGCTCTCATTTCCACTGCATTTATTTAACTTTCATTCTTTTTCTGCCATACCCAACTTTCACTTCCATACATTAAAGTTGGCACTAAAAGCCCATCGTACACGACATTATATAGATTATAATTCGTATATGCTCTCTAAAAAGTCTGAAATAAAATTAAACAAAATTAAAAATTTTGTAAAAAACCCACGACGGTAAAAATCTCATTGATAAAGAATAAAATAACTCAAAACCCCCGACTTAACCCAATTATTATGTAATAAAATATTATAATAGACGTAATATACTTTCTAATAAAAAAGAGTTGATATCTCGAGAAATCAGTAATAGATATACTTATGTACCTAAACAATGAATATCGATGTTTACAGTTTTTTCCTAACGTGTCTGTTTTTCGAAGATATACTTAAATGTAGCGATAATAATTTTACCATAATACATAACCGAGGAATATCCGTCGGGGGCTTTTTTTTTTTTTTTTTTTTTTTTTTTTTTTTTTTTTTTATTAAAGGCAAATATTTAGTAGTGGTTCACCCTTAAACTTAAGGTAAAAAAAAAAAATATTCGCCAGATATTCATACAAAATTTTTATGCGAATCGGGCCAGCCGTTTCGGAGATGTTTGGTCGCAAACACCGTGACATGATAATTCCACATTTTTGATGTAATCTATAAATATCGTGTGTTTTCTGGCATAAACAACATAATAACAAGACTTGGTTAGTCTAGGAGGCTTTCATTGCTTCTCCAGACAATGAACATCCTGTGTGTGTGCCCCAAAAACGACTCTTTTCAGGGTAACACCTGATAATCATGTAGCAGCGCCACTTATACATCATCACCACCAATAAAATAAGTCATAAGTGTGATGACTATAGTCAATCATAACCAGTATTAAAATTATGAAAATATTTGGGCTACGCCCATGTCCAGCAGCGGACAACATTAATATTATAATTTTATGCTAATCGTACAATGTTAAATAACAATAACGGAACAAATAAAATAACTCTCATTAGACATAGGAGCCCAGCATATCAAGTATTTATTCAAATCTCCCTTGTCTGGAATGATTTCATCCGATTGATATGTACTGTGTCGGATCTATTCCGTCCAGGCTTTCGCACCACATAAGTGACATCACTTACACGTCTAACCACCACCCATGGCCCTACAAATAACCGTTTTAATTTGAAGTTCTTACCAGAAATTCGTCTCGGAGTGTACAAGAGCACCAGATCTCCCGGCTGGAACTCTCGCCTTGACGCTCGCCTGTCGTGGCTGGACTTCTGTTTCTGCTGCGCCTGGGTTATGTTGTTTACTGCTTGTGTGGCTAGGTTTTCCAAAGCAATTCTTTTCTCATCTACAGACATATAATTATGTACGTTATTTGTTGACAGATCCATATCTAACACTGTGCGTGGTTCTCTACCATACATGATTAGATGTGGAACAATTCCGGTGGAAGCCTGTCTACTGGAATTGTATGCATACGTTACCAAAGGTACAAATTGACACCAATTTCTCTGGTCAGCAGCAACAAATTTAGATAACATAGATAATAAAGTTCTATTAAACCTTTCGACTAATCCATTAGTCATTGGGTGAAACGCACTTGTTAGAACTGCTTTAGCTCCAAACAATCTGATGACTTCTTGTACTATATGGGCTGTGAACACCGTCCCTCGGTCGGAAATTATCTCTCTAACGCCTCCAAATCTGCAAAAAATCTCTTCAGTCAAAAATTCCATGATAACATTCGATGTCGCTCTAGGAACTGCTTTACACACCGCATACCTAGAAACATATTCTAAGGCCACTATAATAAATTTGTTACCTCTATCTGAGACACGAAAAGGACCCAAGACGTCTATCCCCACCTTTTCCATCATACTGGTAACGGAGATAGGCATCAACTCAGCAATTTTCTGCGTTCCTTTTCTCTCCTGACAAGGAATGCATGTGCGAATATATTTTTCAATTTCTTTATCCGCTCCATACATAAAATAACGGACCCTGAACTTACCTAAAGTTTTAGCCAGCCCCAAATGGCCCCCTAGCCATGGGTCGTCGTGTATCTCCTTCATAACATCCTGGAACAGAGATTTTGGAAGGACAACCACCTCACGTACCGAGCTATCTTTATATACCCGTTTATATAAAAGACCATTATTGATATAGAAGCCTCTATATTCTCGACCCGACTGTAAAATATTCATAATTCTAATACATACATTATCTTGCCGCTGTCCCTCCTGAAATGACACAAATTCTATTTTAAATACCTCTAAACCGTCGTCCATAGGTTTCTCCTCATCGACATTAGAGTCCTGTCTTATTGATAATGGATTTCTACTCAAAAAATCTGCCAAAATATTATCCTTACCTCTGCAAAAAACAATTTCAAAATCCCATTCTTGTATCGCCAGGGCCCATCGTGCTAATCGACCAGATGTGTCCTTTCTTGACTGCAACCAGCACAATGCTTTGTGATCTGTGGCTATCTGAAAAGAGGAACCCCAGAGATACGTTTTAAAATATTTTAACGCCCAGACTAGAGCTAAACACTCCTTCTCCGTAGTCGAATATCTGGTTTCCGTTTCCGATAACTTTCTTGAAGCATAAGCTACCGGGTGCATTTGCCCCTCATGACTCTGCAATAATGCTGCTCCCAAGGCACCGTCACTGGAATCAACCATTATACGAGTCACCACCTTTGGATCTGAGGAAAAATAACGTAATATTGGAGGATTACATAAAATTGTCTTCACTTGCTTAAATGACCGCTGACATTCAGTTGACCAATCAAATTTGACTCCCTTCTTTAATAATTTTGTCCAAGGTAAAGTGACTTCTGCAAAATTCTTAACAAATTTCCTGTAATAAGAAAAAAGACCTAATAATTTCCATACATCCTTGGTGTTTTTGGGTGCTGATACTTCCCGAATAGCCTCCAATTTGGTCGTGTCTGGCTTAATTCCTTCTCTCGAGATATGGTAACCCAAGACGCAAAGCTCCGTTAAACCAAATTGACATTTCGATGATTTAAATGTCAGATTCGCCCTTCTGAAACGTACAAATAATTCTTTTAATGCTTCTAAAAATTCATGGAATGTTTCACCGTAAATTATAATGTTATCTACATAAACTATTGCGTTTTTGAAACGTAGATCTCCTATAACACGATCCATCATACGCTGAAACAAAGCCTGACTCGATTTTAAACCAAAAGGAACTACGTTAAAGGAATATAACCCTGACGCCGTGATAAACGCTGTTTTATGCTTCCCTTCTTGTATACTAGTTTGCCAATAACCGGAATTCAAATCTAACTCCGCAAAGAATCGAGCCTTAGATAAATATCCAATTAGATCATCAATTGCTGGAATGGGGTATCTATCTGAAACAATTTTTTTGTTTAGCTTCCTATAATCAACGCAGAATCGCCATGAACCATCGCTTTTCTTAACCAAGACGACCGGTGAAGCATAAGGGCTATTTGATTCTTCTATGACACCCAACTCCAACATTTCTTGAACCTGTTCATCAATGATTTTACGCTGGGCTGGTGAAACTCTGTAAGGTAGAGAATTAACAGGTTGCTCGTCCGTGGTTTCGATATTAACTTTGATAATATCACAGCGGCCCAATCTGTTCAATTTTTTAAAAGAAAATATGACTATACTACTATTCAATAAATTTACTAAATCTGCCTTATGCTCCGACTTCAAATTTTTGCCCAAAACAAAATTGCATTCGCTTTCTAACGAGAAGTCAATTGTGTTTTTCAATCCTGAAAAATAATTATAATCACTACGTGATAAATCTACATAGTTTTTTTCCGTAATGTCTGTCACAGCGGATGATTGACATTTGACATTGCTGTCAGAAAAAAAAGAAGTACAAATTTCTTTTGAATTAAGATTTTCAGAAGAAGCCCGATTTTTTGTTTTTCGACCAAATTCTACGCTGTCTTTGCCGATCGTGACCTTACCTTTTGAAAAGTCCATAATAACGGCATACTTGCTCAAAAAATCTTGACCTAAAATTAAATCACAAGCTAGATTTTCTACAACATAAATATTAATATTAAATTCTTTATCAACAATATAAAAATTAAACTTATAGCCAATTTTCGAAACTGTTTTAAAAATTCTTTTGAATCCTGTTCTATGCCATTGAATAATTTTACTTGAACGTTTGTCGATTCCATGGTTTCTTCTTTTCTTTTTAGTTTTCTTGTTTAATCTCTCTCCCCTTTGAAAACTTCAAAATCTTTTCAATTAACCAAAGGCGCCTCCACCATGTAAGCACACTCGCAGCTGCAAGAGGTATTTCTGTACGGGATCTAGGGAGATCTTCTCAATAATAACACATGTATTCACAACCAATCACTTATTTTATTGAGATAAAATTAAATTATTCACAATGTTTACTTTAGCACACCATTTTTATAACTATTGACAAACATCAATCAAACGTAACACCATGCTTTTTATTTGATTCGAATTCTATTCTCATTTTAAAAGCTATGTTTAGTTATTTTAATAAAATGACCAGAGCTACTAGCTATCTTGATAAAAGAGGTTTTATTCTATAGGAGGGCAGGTAATATCATTACAGTACGATGAAAAAAAATTTTTTTTTAGTTTCAGCTCTATATGGGGACCTCCAAAAATTATTGTTATTTTTCTATTTTATATAAAAATCTTAATTCGGTTCACCGAATACATCTAATTTCCAAGTTTCAACAGTACAGCTCTTATAGTTTTAGAAAAACGTGGCTGTGACATACGGACGGACAGACAGACAGACATGACGAATCTATAAGGGTTCTGCTTTTTGCCATTTGGCAACGGAACCCTAAAAACTGAAATGATCAAAAGCATGACAAATGAACATCAGATAAAAGGCATGATATAGAGTAACTAAATAAGGAAAAAATGGCAAGCAATGGAGGAGTATTTCTAGTTTATATTGAAGGCTTTTTCTTCACATAATATAATTATACTCACATGATCAACTTAATCAATCAATTTGCTTTGTGGTGACGGCCACGAATATCAGAATATCATCATCCCATCTCATCCCGTGGGTGGCGTAGAAGTCTACCCGAGGGAATATTTAGCAGAGGACGGGCAGCAGTTTTTTCTAGTAGTTTTAGTGTATTAGTACTAGAGTACTATGACTATCTTACCGCATTCGGTAACTCTTTTGCCAAGCCTGGCGATAATAACATATACCCCATGATGATTCTTAGGAGAGACTTTGGTCCAGCAGTTTTGTACAGCTATTATGATGATCAACGAGTTTAAGCACCAAGGTCAGTTCTATGGATAGGTGACTGCTTATGTGATTTAGTTTCAGAGCATTTCCGTACTTCGAAAAGTATCTAACTTGGCCATTCTAGTTGCCCATACCAATAAATAAGTAAAAAAATTGAAGTTTGTTGTAATATAATATAAGCACTACAAATTCTCGTTTACCAACACTAAGATTCAGGTTTCAAAGCGGCACAAAAACAATTGCAATAATTCCCAGAAAATGTGCTACGAAAACGTTAAGTGGCGCGTAGAGATTATTTTCAAAGCCAAAGCTAAGTCGAAGAAAATTATCCCACATTTTCAGACTTACAAACATAACAAAGAGACACGTTCGAAACTACAAAACTTGGGTGTACAAGTTTTCTGTTAATATACATTTCTTAAAACAATTAAAAAAAAAATTCTCTTCTTCTCATTTACAGTTTCAACGCAATAAAACCAACTTTACAATTGTCTGTGGATTGCCACAGACAATTATCGCCAGGCTTGGCAAAAGGGTTACCGAATGCGGTAAGATAGTCATAGTGCTCTAGTACCAATACAATTTAAAGGAGGTAGGGCATAGCGTTCATTCGGTCAAAGAACAGCCCGACTGGGGAAGTACCTCCACCTTACAGAAGACATTCCTTAATAATAACATTAATAATTTTAATGTTGCGTTTCCGAGTGTGAGTAAGGTCGCCAGAGCTCATTGGGGTGGGGGGAAGGGTCAGCAACACTTGTTTGCTGACTCTAAAAGGCCGGCAACGCACTCGCGACTCCTCTGGTGTCGCACCTAAGGTTAAATTAAAGAAATACTCTTTCTTTACATCTCCCCCCTTAGAGAAGAAAATTAATTATTTCATTTTCTAATTATTCTCTTCCTCTCATTGTTCTTCTAATGTAGAAATTGGGATCAGTTTTGTAATGTGGAAAAGATTTGATTCACTTTTCTTTTGGTGGTCAGTTTCTATCCTATAAATTGACTGGGAAACTTTCTCAACAATCTCAAATGGTCCAATTTTTAACTCATCTAATTTCTTTCTGTTTAATTTATTTCCATTTTCCACATATACCATGTCTCCAACTTTAAATTCATGATATTTCCGCTTTTTATCGAATAGTATTTTGTTGTAACTATGTGATTTTATAGTATTTTCAAGTGCTGTTTCTCTGTCTCTGGCCCAACCATTCTGCGACTTTTCTTGATTTAACTCTTTTGGTAATATTGTGGCATCAGTACCATATAAAAGATAACTTGGTGTAAATCCAGTAACCGAGTGATAAGTATTATTATATTTCGGCCCCTATACCTTCTAAAGAAGCATCCGTATAAATATTAATTGGTAAGTCCTGGTCATAAATTGCCAGAACTGGTTGGGAGCAAAGCCAGCTCTTTATTTTCTCAAATGATTTTTGACAGTTATCAGACCAAATGAATTTCTGATTTTTCCTTAGTAAATTATGTAGTGGATCTAATATAATCGCACTGTTTGGTATATATTCATGATAAAAATTTATTTTTCCCAAAAATTGTCTTATATTTTTTTGATTTTTTGGAATTGGATAATTCTTAATTGAAATCAAATTATCATTTAACGGTTTGATCGAATTATTTTGTATTATATGACCCAGATATTTTACTGAGTCTGATGCAAATGTGCATTTTGTAAATTTTAATCTAAAACCTTCTGCTTTAATTGCTTCCAGCAACCGTCTCAGATGATTAATATGTTCAGAAAATGTTTTGGAAAATATTAGAATATCGTCTATATAATTAACAGCGAAGTTTGTTAATTCATATTTCCTCAATATATTACTCAATATTCTCTGAAAAATTGCAGGTGAAGTCTTTAGTCCAAAAGGGAGACATGTCCACTGAAAATGGCCTTCTTGTGTACCAAATCCAGTCTTTTTCCTGTCCTCAACTCGTAGAGGAATGGACCAAAATGCGGAATTTATATCAAGCGTGGAAAAATAATTGCAATTTCTTGTTTTTATCGTTAGGTCTTCAATTAACGGAAACGGTTGGGCTTGAGGCACTACTATTTTATTCAAATCTCTGAAATCTATACATACTCTAGATTTTCTGTTATCCTCTTTTTTAAATGCTAAAGTAACAGGTGCAGCGAATGGACTGTACGATTCTTCTATCAATTTGTTATCTAGTAATTTAGCTATTTGCCCTTCTATCTCCTTTTTATCCTCTACAGTGCACCTATAAGGCCACTTACAACAATATTTGTCGACTATTAAGTCTATTCTTGCTTCATATCCATTAACCATGCCAATATCATATTTATCTTTTGCAAAAACTGATTTATATTTGTCAATGATTTCATCTATTTAATTTTTTTGATGTTCACTTAAGTGATTTACTTCCATTTTAAATTCTTCTACTTTTACATGTTCATTGAAATTTATTCCGTATTCTTTTAAAGTATTATCGTTATTTTTTGTGTTGTCCAATCCAGTGTTTTGTCTGTCTTAAATGGTAGAAATTTCTTCTCTCTCGTTTTCATTAGTAAGACTCAGTTTCTGTGTTATTATTAAATTTTCATCTTGATTTAATTTAAACTTTTTGATTAGGTCTAATCCAATCAAAAATTCGTGTCTAAAATCTTCCTTATCTATGATATGCACGTCAACCTCTTTTTTTAAATCAAAGATTTTTATTTTTAAAGTTGTCATACCACTCGTTTTCTTAACACCATTAATTGTTACTAATTTGGCTTCATTCAAATTGTTTCCTTTTCCTTTTAGTTTTAATAGCTTAGATTAATAAGGGAAACATTTGAACCAGAGTCATAAACTCCATATATTTCTAATTTATTATCCAATAATAGTTTGACATGTATTAATGGTGTTACTATTCGTTTTTTTGGTGTGTTTCATTTAACTCAGCTTCTATAACTGAATTGTTTACATGCTGTATAACTTTTTTCTTTTTGTTATCTTACTTTACTTCATTTATTTTGAACCAACAAATAGATTCAGGGTGATAACGAATACCCTTATTTAATTTTTCGCAAATTTTACATATATTTACTTTTTCATTTTTATTACGATCTCTTGTATTTATGTAATATATTTTGCGTCCTGAAAAACTTTTTCTAGTTACCATGTGTTCATATTTATTTACTTCATTAAACAAATCTACAGTATCTTTCAATGTTTCTCTATCAATTTTATTACGAATATATTCTGGTAGACCAGCTGCTATGAGATCCACTAAGGTACAAGTGTCAATCGATCTTCTCATGTCCAGTAACAGTTTTTCTTTTCTTATAGCATAATCCAAAAACGAACCATCTTTGTATTGCAGATGTCACAGGATTCCATCCCTTGTTTGCAAATGTTTCACAAAATTTGTTTTTCCATGTTGACCATTCTGAATTTATTGTTAGTTTTATTATCATTGAGTTGTACCAGTCGACACACGACTTATCCATAAATAATCTGAGTATTTCAATTCTTTATTCATCTGTAGTTACATCAAAGCGCGTACATTCTTTTTCAAAGAAATCAATCCACTGGTTTGCATTAGAATGTTTGCTTGTAAACTTCTCGATCACAAAGTTCTCTGAAATGTTTTTTAAGCTCAGCTGTCTATTTTCTACGAATTTTTCAATATTTTTTTTTTAATGTACCTGTTTCGGTTTGATACGAAACAGCCGGTGATTCTTGGTTTAATTCTTCCAAAAATTGATCTTCGAATTGCAAGTTACCACTCTCATCTATGTAAACTTCTCTAAGTTCTTCTGTCATTGTAATCCAAATTCTTCTAGTCTGGTACCTTTTTAATAAACTATTTTTTACTTTATTATAAGCAGCTGTCTTTATAATTTCTTTATGGTGAGCAGCCGACTGCAGTGCTTCTGGTATTGCATACACTTTGTTGTCACTCGTGGCAATGCACGTTATACAATAAACATTTGATTTTCCGTCACTTCCTGGTAATAATGCGAATTCAAAACGAAGTTTCTCCATTGTGAATCAAATAAACAAAAATGTCGTTTTATAATATACTATATTTTGTACCTATTCATAGGACATCGTTGGCATTTAAAATAAAACAATGCGTTGCTTTCTTTCCAAAAGAAACGACATTTAACGTTTTTTATTTAGAATGCGTTATTTTCTATTTTAATACAATTTTACATATGACAGTATAATTTGACATGACATGATAAAGAAAATAATATATTTCTTTATCTATGCCATGCACCTAAGGTTAAATTAAAGAAATACTCTTTCTTAACATGTATTTATAGTTTTGTACAAAAATCTTGGTTGGATCGCCTTCTGTTGAATAAAGAAAAATATAAGGACATATATTTGTTAAATACAAAATATTTACAAGTGTTTTTAGGGTTCCGTACCCAAAGGGTAAAACGGGACCCTATTACTAAGACTTCGCTGTCTGTCTGTCTGTCCGTCTGTCACCAGACTGTATCTCATGAACCGTGATAGTCAGACAGTTCAAATTTTCACAGATGATGTATTCCTGTTGCCATATGCAATAATAATAACTCCTAAAAGCAAAATAAAATAAATATTTAAGGGGCTCCCATTCAACAAACGTAAATCTTTTGCTCGTTTTTAACCGACTTCCAAAGGAGGAGGTTCTCAAGTTCACCGGTATTTTTTTTTTATGTATGTACACCGATTACTCGGAGATTTAGAATCCGAATTACGTGATTCTTTTTTAGTTAGATGCGGAATAGTTGCCATTTGGTCCCATAAAAATTTTATATAGATTGGCCCAGTAGTTTTCATTTTATGGACATTTTTGTATGAAATTTTTTGTTCAAGTGGACGATGTCGATGATGCACAGACGTTTGTAAATCTTAGCTAGTCAAGCTAGACTCATCCTGTTCAAGTGTGTCTTGGCATGAACATAAACAACAAATTCAGACGACAAGCGTTTAATACGCACGTATAAGCTTTTTTTTTGGAAGCGCATGTAGGCGCACTTTTAGCACCAGTTTATTTTTTTGTGTACGTACACCGATTACGCTGAGATTTATGAACCGATTTACGTGTTTTTTTTTAGTTTGATGCGGAATAGATGCCATTTTTAGGATTTTGTAGCCAAATATCTTTCACAAAGGTTCTTCTTGATTTGTCATGTCTGTATGTCTGCCCGTCCGTATGTCACAGCCACTTTTTTTCGAAACTATAAGAACTATATATGTCGAATCTTGGTCAGCAGATGTATTCCGTGAACCGCATTAAGCTTTTCACACAAAAATAGAGAAACAAACAATAAAATTTGGGGGTTCTCTAAACTTACTTAGAACTGAATTAAAAAAAATTCACTAAACTATACGTGTGGGGTATCTATGGATGGACTTCGAAAATGATATTGAGGTTTATAATATAATTTTTTCTTAACTGTATAGTTTGCGCGAGAGACACTTCCAAAGGCTTAAAATGCCACCCCCCCTGTAACTTCTAAAATAAGAGAATCATAAAACTAAAACAAATAGATGATGTACATTACCATGCAAACAGCCACCGAAAATTGGTTTGAAAGAGATCTAGTAAGTAGTTTTTTGAATGCGTCATAAATCGTAAACCGCAATTTGACTTCCATTCTATCAACTCAAATACTTGCTGCTACGGAAAGAAACATTCCGCCTTTCACGGGCGAGTCCGACTCATTATCTAATCAATGATAAATAAGACCTAGGCTATCAGCCCTCTGCACACAGACTCGTTAGCTAGATGGTCATAAATACGGCCTAACCTATGCGCTTGCTGTTCAGACTTTCATAAATTTTAGCTAGTCTAAACTCGTACTGTGCAAGTTTTCTTAGAGTGAACGTAATTTTATGTAGTTTTTCTTACTTTAAAAACGGTCTTTTAGATCATTCACTGTCCCACAAGAACGTGAAAAAGAGTTTCGAACAACATTTTTTCGGAAGATGTTTCTTTTTTCCGTTCTCGTTTGTTGGGATCTATACTTTTGAGGCCCGCGGCACCTTTCGAAGTCCTAACCATAGCTAGACACTAAAAAGTAACAAATAAAAAAAACTTCGTTTAAAAAAACTGACTTCAAAAACTAAAAAGTATAAAAAAATATCTTAATAAAGATTTAAACATACATCACTTATAAATATAATTTTAATGAAATAATATAATTTTTATGTGCTACCTATTGATAGGTTTGAAGTCGGTGCCAAGCCCTAAGCAAAATAAAAGTTAATATTACATACAGCTTTCATACTTTGTGATGAAACTCCTACACTAAAGATTAACCTAAGTAAATAAACTTAAAGAACAATATGAATTAATATGAAACTGTATGTATGATAACTGTATGTATATATGAATTAATATAAAAATATATGACGACCGTCAACGACGTCTGCACGCTTGGGTTGTTTGTGTAGAAATAGGAAGCTATCCCGCTGAAAGTAAGTGTGGTACCTACTATTACAATTGGCTTGGCACCGACTTCAAACCTATCAATAGGTAGCACATAAAAATTATATTATTTCATTAAAATTATATTTATAAGTGATGTATTAAATTAAATCTTTATTAAGATATTTTTTTATACTTTTTAGCTTTTGAAGTCGGTTTTTTTAAACGAAGTTTTTTTTTATAAATAATGGTACGGAATCCTTAGTGCGCGAGTCCGACTCGCATTTGGCCGGTTTTTTATACATGTAACATGTATTACAAAACTGGCCAAGTGCAAGTGCGAGTCAGACTCGCGCACGAAGGGTTCCGTACCATTATTATTTCAGTTAGCCTAGGAGGCTTTTACCGCGTCACTGGACAACACAGCTGAGCAAAGGTTTGGTCCGTCAAGCAAATAACTACACAATAAGTAATGTGTGTCTGATCTGTGGCACCACTTATTGGAGTTATAAACCACGGCTTAAGGTGGTTACTGACTTGAAGCATATGAAACACAGCTTGGGTTGTTTTATGTGTTTTGCTGTCAATTAATGTACGTCGTCGCGAACCGTACATCCGATTGAGAAAGGGAGGGAGCTTTTCATCGATACAAATGTATACTTTCAGCTTTTTTATAAAGTTCTTTTAACAATCAATGATGAGGTAAATTTTGTACTACATGCTCCTTTCGGTAAGCCGAAGGGATTATTAACTGAGGTATGATATATTATGTAATAGCGTTGTCCTTTATTTTAATTGGAAACCAATCTGCACATTACAGTCTACAATAGGTCCGAAGTTACAGAATATAAAACGTGGTATCGATTTAAAAGCAACATATACAATTGAATTGAGGTAAGTAAAGGTTTATCAACTTGATATTTTGTGTAGTAGGTGTAGTAAGTAGTTTTAGTGATCGCGGCAAAATACATCTGATCGGACGAACGAGCTGTGCCTTCACTTAAGAATGAGATTAGCTTAATAAGGATATATGAGAGTAAGGATAGTTAAAAACGTGCCTAAAACCCTCTCATGCATCCCCGCATCAATTCCGCCAATCACCTAGGCTATAAATAAGTGAAGCTATACGAATTGCGGTAAAGCCGGAGTGAAGGTAGTTTTTTTATATGTTGTGTATTAGCTTGTGAGTCTTTAGAATGTTCTATTACTTTTTTAATCAGTGTAAGATATAAAGCAAATAGTCAATAACGACGAGTAACAAACATAATATAATATCCTGGGACATTATTTACACACGGCCATCTGATCCCAAACTAAGCAGAGCTTGTACTATGGAAACCAGATAACGGATATACTACATATACTACTTTACTTTTGTAAATACATACTTATACAGATAATTACACCCAGACTCCGGAAAAACAGACATGTGCACACAAATATCTGTCCTGGGTGGGAATCGAATCCACGACCCACCGGCGTGAAAAGCAAGCGTTTGCCAACCACGCCAACAAGCCCGTCTATACATAGACGGGATGCCCACCGGCAGGTACTAGTGCAGTGGCGCGCGCGGCTAGAGTTACGCTTAAACGCGCGCCAGCGTGCCGTCGCGGCGTCGGTGCCATCCTGCCTCACCTCGAGGCCTGGGTGGGAAAAAGGAGTGGTTGCGTCACCTACAGACTGACCCAGATACTCACCGGACACGGGTGTTTCGGTGAGTATCTGAGTCGGATCGGCCGAGAAGCGACAACACACTCTCACCATTGTGAAAGCGACCTTGACTCTGCCCGGCATACGCTGGAGGAGTGCCCGGCCTGGGAGGCCGAGAGACGAGTCCTGGTCGCTGAGATCGGACGGGATCCTTCACCGCCAACAGTCGTTTATGCGATGCTGGCTGGCGACTCAACCAAATGGGACGCCGTGGTCTCCTTCTGTGAGGCAGTCATGCTCCAGAAGGAGGCCGCCGAGCGGGATCGGGAGCGAGCCGATCTCGCTCGCAGACGGAGAAGGCGTCGGAGCGGCGGCGGCAGCCGGTAGCCCAACTCTCCTCGGGGCTGCGGTGGTGTGTGTAGTATGAGAAGTGTCCTCTACTGCCACCACGTGAAAGCAGCTCCGGGAAGACAGGGATCTGTTTGTGGCGCAGTCGCTGTGCCGGACGGGCAGGAGTCGGCAATAGGGGAGGTCAATCCATAGCCTCCATAGTCCATAGTCTCGACCATCTGGGACATGGCGCAAAAGGGAAGCACCGGAGCAGCATACCCGCGTTCCCGGGGCTCCCCCTATCAGGCGCCACGAGAAGCCCACGACAGATTAGCTAAAAAATAGCAGTTAAAAAAAATGCCAGTCTATACAATAATGATAACAATGTAAAAGTCTGCATCTATTTAAGTCTAAACTTATAGGAGAAAAGAGGATGGGTAATCAACTGTGACATTGCTGCCAGCCTTCTAAACACATTAATGCTCGACGTTGTTCACGAGATTCCAACAGTAGGTTTATTTATTAGAAAAGTTATTTTATCTTTTGGAAATATGTACTATAATTTGTTTTTTTTGGCAACCTAATCTTTGTTTGTGTAATCTATACTTTTATATTAATATTACAAAGAGAGAAGATTTGTATTTTTGATCGTTACAAAAAAACTTAAAAAGTATTAACTCGATACGTTTTAATTTATTCGTGAGTGTGTGTGGTTGTGTGTGCGAAACGTTCACTTCGTTGCCCGAACATAATCACAATCACAAACAAACACGATCTCAGCTGCCAATAACAGCCGAGTGTTGAACTTTCACAACGTTTGGCTGAAAACAGAGTTATATACTTGCAAGCGCGCACGGGATTCTAGCACGGAACGCATTAACTTATTTATTACATTGAAAGTAAATTATATTGATACACTTCATGATATTCAATATAACTATTAAGTTAGTATTAATAACTACAAATAAACCTACATAAATAAATTTCACTGAAACTAGGTGGCATCAAAAAATTATTCCTCATTATTGTCGGGGAACGTTCCCATACGGTTAGCAGCATTGTCACCCGGGATAGCAGCACTGATTCCAAAATAGCGGCTAGATAACTGATTAAGTGAAACGTCTAATATTAATTTTGCAATATGACCCCATGGACCCTGGCATTTCAACCCCAAACGGCACAAATACATACCCTCCAATTAAGTTAGTATAACTGCGACACTTATTAGATATTTGTGTGCATGAATATATCTCATGCACACAAATATCTGTCCTGGGTGGGACGCAATCCCGCGTAAAAAGCAAGCATCTACCAACCAAGCCAACCGGCACGTTAATTTAATGTTAAATATATTAATTAAAATAAATATACGAATTAGAACTTAGTCACTTACTTAGCTAAGCTTATCGTATTTAATATGTCACGTATTATTATCATCAGTTTTAAAAACTTCTAACAATTTCATCCAACTTTCTTATGATATCATCCCACTATCGCAAGTTGTTAAAGTCTTTAATACTTCTTGATAAGTTTGAATATTTAATGGTCTCTACTAATACTGGCTATGAAAGGAAATAAGAAAACGTGGGCGTGTATCGAGAAATAATAGTATGATTTAAGAAATTAAGTATACGATCTTAACTGTTCTAGATTATGATTTCAAGAGTATGATTTCTAGATAGAAATTTTTTGCCATAAGCTCGGATCATCATAAGTAATTTATTTCATAACAAATTACATTGTGTTGAAATTTGTAAGCCAAAATTTACAAATAAAAATACTAAAACATTATCTACAGTATTATCAATTATATATTATTCATCATCATCATCATATCAGCGGAAAGACGTCCACTGCTGGACAAAGGCCTCCCCCAAAGATCTCCACAATTGCCGGTTGTACTGTTCGTGTACTTAACTTGAAATATCGGCTCACTGCCTAACTCGCCGCACGCGCGTCCGTCCAGCTTCGTGGTTCTAAGCAAAGTGAGTGAGGGAGGGGGAGTATGCCCCGCTCCCCCACCATACTATAGCGTGCGGCGTGTACGCATGAGACGACAGAACTATATAGTATAATCTACATACACTACATCTCTTCCTTATTTTAATGAATGTTTTAGATATAATAATAACTTTTATTATATTTAGTAACATCTTTATTAGAGCATCATAACAACCTTCTACATTTTAATTGCATCACAAAGGAATTTTTCCAATATTCTGGTTTTAACACACTTTGTTATAACTAACTAATTTAATACTTCCTTCACTTCCCAATTAATCTTTTATTATTAACATTTAACCTCATAACACTTCACTTGTTCCTGTTCCTAACTTCCTTCACTTTTTTAGAGACAATTTATCAACTATAACTAACATCATGCTTCCTAGTTCTTAATTTTAAGCATAACCTAATCAAAATATCAGATTTTCATATATTTTAGTAATTTATTCTTCGTTAGCAAGTTCTTTGCTTCTAATTTATTACTTCTTAAACTATAATTCTTCTAGTCCTTTTCTTCTCTTTCTGGAACTTCTGTTTCGTCCTCTCTTATAACTTTCCATTCTCCTTCTACCTTTTTTAGGTGTACTATATTTCGTCTCAAACATTGTCCTGTTTCCTCGTTTTCTACCTCAACATCGCCTCCCATTCGTGATTTAACTATATATTGTGTTGGTTCAAAGTTTGTACTAAGTTTATTTGCTTTATTCATATCTTTGATATATACTTTCTCTCCTGGTTCTAGGTCAATATCTTGTGCTTTCCTTCTTCTGTCCACGTACTCTCTCCCTCTTTCCTTCTGTTCTCTATCCTTGTCTCGTAAGTCCATGTCATCATTCCTATGCTCAACGTCATCGATCATAGGTATTTTATCCCTGATTTTCCTCTGGAAGAACAACTCTGCTGGTGTTTTTCCTGTGACTGTATGGGGGGTATTATTGTACATAGTCAGATAATCGACTAACGATTCTCTCCAGTGAATTTTATTCTCAGCCTGGCATATTCGTAGTCGTTTCAGTATACTTCTGTTCTGGCGCTCGACTTCTCCATTTTGTTGCGGCCAGTATGGAACAGAGTGATATAATTTTATGTCATTTTCCTTACAAAATTACTTAAATTGTTCGGTAACAAACTGTTTTCCGTTATCTGCCATTAAGGAAACTGGATACCCGAGCCTACTGAAAACTTCCCTCAGGAGTTTTATCATTTCCTTACTGGATATATCTCGACAAATCTTTATTTCTTGATATCTAGAGTAATAATCGACCACTACCAAAAGATAGTCGTTGGATGGTAATGGTCCTAGAAGATCGATTGCAATATCAACCCATGGGTGTGATGGCAATTCTCTTCTTTTCAAAGGGTGTGGTGCATTAGGTACAGACACGAGTGTGCATCCTTTACATGATTTAACCATCTCTCCACATCTTGGTCGTATCTAGGCCACCACACTTTTGTTCTGAGTCTCGCTTTCATTGCCACGATACCTGTATTTCCATCTAGATTGTCGTCAATCTTTTGATTACATCCTGTCTTTTATATTTTTTTTATTTTTTTATTTCTATGGTGACGTAAGTCTTGTATCATATTCTATCTGCGATTATTATCTTCAGACTTTTTAGAAGATTTTTATGTATTATTCCTCCTACCATCATCACCAATTTTATATACTAACAATTATTATGTAATATTGAATCCTCTTATTTATGAACTTAGCTAGCTTAATTGTATTACGGCTTCGTTGGGAAATATTAGTTCGTGGCTTTTTTGACAATAATACTCGAACAATAATATTTTAACAACATTCGCACTAAACAAATAAATTAATCAGTAACCTATTAAAAACAAACCAGAGACAATTTCACGAAGAATAGCCTATATACTGACAGAAAGCGATAATGGATTATTCTCAATTATTCTAAAAACTCGTACATTCTGTACTGTCAATCTTGAGCGTTTCTATTTCATTTCGAGGCAATTACTTTCTATGTATTTGAATGTTGTTTTTAATAATTATTTACTATATTTTTTAACTTATTATCCTATTCCTGACCAAGATATATCCAAAAAAACAAAAATAATTTAAATTGCTCCACCCGTTCTTGAGTTATAAGTGGTGTAACTAACACGACTTTCTTTTATATATATAGATTTACTAAACACTTTAGCATTTTGGATCTTTGGTAGTAGCTGTTCCATCGTTAGCAGTGGGTGATTTTCTCGCCTGATGGCCAAATTAGCACGCCTCATATCAATACAGAGACGAACATCCCCATCTGCTTTCAAAATTGGCACTACTGGCGATATCCATTCAGACGGTCATTCTACTTTTTCTATTATATCTTTTTGCAGCAGTTCGTCTATTTTTGAGTTGATTTTTTCTTCTAGTGGAATCGGTATTCGTCTGTGAGGCTGTGTGACCGGTTTAACTTCATTATTAATTGGTATTTGTATTTGAATGTTTCATTGTGAAGAACATTAAAAAACATAACTTATTTTATCTTCTATCGCATTCGCCTGCGAATTCTTTGGTCTTTTTGCGTCTCCGCTCTTCCCACTTTGTGGTCTTCATTGCTTCGTTTTAGGCTTATTCCTCTGCACTGAGCTTGAAAATGTCCCA
Organism: Pseudoips prasinana; assembly: GCA_951640165.1. NCBI lineage: Eukaryota > Metazoa > Arthropoda > Insecta > Lepidoptera > Nolidae > Pseudoips > Pseudoips prasinana. The sequence continues at coordinate 30,415,200 of OX621243.1, read as the reverse complement.
CCTTCTTACATTTGTTACATATTTTGCTTTAAGCTGGGCCCTTTTCATCATAAGCTAGATGATTCCAGCTACCACATCGGAAACAGGCTTTGTTGCTATTAGTCATTAATGTATTTTGTGTATGGATTTTATGAATAGTTTGATCTTTTCCTTTCTGACTGAAATCACCTAATTGACGTTCCACCACCTCCAGAGTATTTGCTTCAGTTATTACTTCAGTTAAGGTATTTTTTCTCCTGCACGAAGTAATTTATTCCTGAGTTCTTCCGACGAACACTTTTTAATTATTTGGTAAATTAAACTGTCATCCACATCATTAAATTGGCATTTCACAGCTTGTTGTCTTAGGCGAACTAAATATTTTTCAAACTTCTCGTTTTCTTCTTGCTTCAATTGTCTAAATATGTGTCTCTCATACCGTTTATTTTGCTTAGGTGTAAAATATTCATCTAGCTTCTTTATTGCTACTTCAAATACATCGACTCCTCCTTCAGGCGCCGTAACATAGCCACCCGGTATATTATACAGTATTTATTGAAGTTCTTGTCCTCCCTAATGCAACAAACTTGCGCGTTTTTAGAACTAGTATTAATATCGGCAGCATCCAGGTAAATATTTAAACTCCTTTTCCAACGTTCCCACCTAGCTCCAACAGATCCAGCTCCACCATCACACTCAAATTTTTCTAAGATAAGACTTGACATCGTATTTTAATCTGTGGACAATGAAACAAATAAAGAATGTCTTATTTAGGTCACGAAATGGGCATCATCCTTTTAACGACCCGACATGTTCATTATTTATTTCACACAACATTCATTCAAACATCGTAGTCCAAATTCAAACTTACAATGTTGATAAATTTAAACTTCAGTAAACGGGCGTCACCCGTCTACAAAACTTCATATTACGGGCATTACCCGTATAAATCTTCCATGTGTCATACTCTGACACAGCTACGTCGCATCGCATCATGTACTTACAGGCATCACCTGTTCAAAATTACATTACGAAGTCCTCACAGGCGTCACCTGTTTCCGGACAACCAGGCATTGTCTGGTCTCATCACAACATCAATAACACGCTTATTCGTGTCCATCTCATCACGCTGATTTAGTAAATCATTAGATTAGAACTTATGTAACAGGCGTCACCTGTGATTGTCACTAGGCGTCACCTGTGATTGTCACTATAAAACTGTTAAATGAAACCTATCTAGATGGATTAATCGCCCCCGAAACCCCCCCGCATACCAAATTTCATGGAAATTGCCGGAGCCGCTTCCGAGATTCAGATTGTATATAAATTATACAAGAATTGCTCGTTTAAAGGTATTAGATATATACGATAATAAACAACAGTGTTCTAGCCAAGTAATAGACAGCAAAAGTCAATCATGCAACTCAACCATATGTATGCATTATATACATCTGTAATCTGAAACATATTTTAATTCCGACCCGGCCGGGTATCGAACCCGGGCTCGGAGGCAGCAATTTTAAATGTAATCGTTAATCGTATAACTTTTTCCTTCTCTAACTAAATCATACATAACGGGTACGTACTTAAGTATAGCACTAAGAAATGTAAACAAACGCCCCGGTTGATATAATAATAACGTACCTAGTCAAACATTAAAATCAGTAAAAAGGTTTTTTAAAAATAAAAGAAATTGATTAAGTGCTGCCGATCTGGAGGCTAACTCTATAATGAATAATAATCTTATTAACTAATGCCTTCGAGGGGCGTCAAAACATATCATATTATCATCTTGGACAATATTCTAAGAACCGCATCCGGCGACAATGCTGAGCCATCGGTAACGGTCACGTACCATGTATCTAATCTAAAACAGAGGATGTGACAGGATGCATAACTCCTCCCTCCTCAAGAGCGAAATTATCGGGTTGTTCTTTTTTAATAACTTTCCGATGATTTCGCGAATACAAAATGATCTTATTACGTAAAATATATGATAAAGATAAAAGTATACAAGACAAAACTAAGAATAATGTTACATAAACTAAAACTACACTGATGTTAGAGTCTGTTTGGTAAAAATCACCATTTGATAATTCACTTTCCTTCAATACACTTGACATATATTTCACTTCATCTAAGTTCACACCTCTCATGTTAAGTACACGTGCACCGGATAGCGTCGGCAGCATGCTCGCAGGTAACTGTGGCAGGTTCACAACTGGAATTGGCTCTACAACTTCATTTTCGATGAAAATTTGTTTGTGGCGAATTTTCATTTGTTGTATCTCAATATCACATGGCTCATCGAGGGTCATAATGTAAGTTCCGAAGACAGGGTGCATGCTGACATCATTATTACAGGTTATGACTAGGGTAGTTTTAATCCTCGTGAATAGTATCCAGCTCGTAGCTGTTAAACGTTGCATTCTTACATCCTCGATATTAATCTGGTGTTGCTTACATTGTGTAAAATTTTCCTCAAACTTTAAAAGTTGTTCAATACAGGTGGACTCAGGATATGGTGTTAAGTTTTCTTCAGTGCATAAGAATTGGTTTCTTACAGCCAGCGAAGTGCATAGTTTCACGATCGGCAGATGTTTCATCCCCCTTGCCAAAAGGTTAGGGTATTTGGGAAATATGGAAACGGTTTTATTTTCTGATTGACGGAAAATCGGTAAAGAATAGACTTTAAAATAGTTATATGTATTGTTATCTGTAAGTGGAATCTCTAGTATGAACGTAATCTGGTTTTGCTTTATATAGGTTTTTACATTAAAAGTTTCTTCCAATTTTACTAAATTATCCTCAGTAGCGGGATATATCAAGTTTTCAGTTATATATTAATTTTAAGTGTTCCAGTAATTCAGTGGAGTTAATGATGCTCTGATGTAGCACAGATATTTTACTAAATGCAAGAGCGGTCTCTATCTCTCCTAGTTTTATAAAGATAGTACGAAAATTGCTAACGAACACATTAAACAAACTTATAATATATGCACTATAATTCCACTGATTACTTTTAGACACTAATTCAGCTAACATAGTTTCAACAGCCTTAATTCTTTGATCTAAGACAATAGAATTTTGGTTTATAACTTCGGTTGAATTAAAAAAACTGTCAAGCATTTGAGAAACTATAGTTAATTTTCTTTTAACAATCATTTGATTGTGAGTAAGTTCGGACGTTATTTTATCATACCGTAGCGCATCGTCATGGTCTAGGTTTCCAGTGATAACTTTTATGAGGGAACCTAACGGGTTTACAATGCCTCTTTTTGTACGGTATTGTGGTACTAATTGTGAATATTTCTGTGTGGTTATTTTACATACGTAATCAACGTGTGCTACCATAGTTATGAGATAAGGTGGATATGACCCATTTCTCTTAATCATATTGCTAAACTCGTTATACTTAAATATTACGAATTGTAAGTCGTCCTGAATTCTATCTAAGTTAAGAACCTTAATAATAGTCCAATAGTCTGTTTGGAGATAGGCCTGGCCTTCTTTAACAGGAAGAATTCCGGGGTTTTCTTCAAGGGATTGCAGTTGAAGGGCCAGCACCGGCATCGCTATCGTCAACGCGCACCACCTGCGGAGGGCGTTTAACATTTTTAATAGGGACTTAAGTTTTTCTTTGACCTACCTCTATGGGTACTATATTTCGGGTAACTTTACCAATAATTTTCGCTTTGGTGTATCGCGGCTTATCTTTGCTTTTTCTTTTATTGACATCCTTAGCATAAATTACCTTTCCTTCGGGAAGATCAATTTCACCTTCACCTCCTCTCTTTTTCCTAATATTTTCTTTTATTTCTATCATTTTATCTGTTAGATATTTATATAAGAATTTTGTTCGCTTAGCGTGATCTCTTACTAACTTTTGTACATACTGTTTCTCAAACTCTAGAGCAAAGGGACTATTTGAGTCTGTATGCCCAAATACGGTCTTAAATGGCGTTAATCCCGTAACAGAGTGTATTGCGTTATTGTAGGCCATAATAGAGTACATCATTACTGATGCCGCATCAGTACATCTTTCTTCATATTTGGCACATCTGTAAATTTCATTTATAGTGGAATGTAACCTTTCGATAAGGCCCATCGAGTTAGGGTTATTAGGTGTGCCAATGTGGAGCTCTATTTTATGTAAGCTTAAAAATTCTTTTAGTAATTCATTATTGAATTCACTTCCGGGGTCTGAACTTATCTTTTGGGGAATGCCATAAAAAGAGAAATATTTCATGAGTGCTCGCACTACTTCGGGTGTTGATCTATTAGAAATTGGAATAGCCTGCCCTAATTTGCTGAATGCGTCGATGAGAGTTAAATAGTACTGTCCTTCAATTTGGAAAAGGTCAATAAATACTTCTTGAAATGGAGCGTCTTGAGTTTGGGTTAATTGTAGAAAAGGTTTGATTGGTTTACGTTCATATTTCATTTTACGACATATTTCGCAGGCATTTATTATAGCTGAAATGGTTTCTTGCATGTTTTGCCAAAAATAATTTCTACGTATGCGTCCTAGGGTTTCCTTTATACCTCGGTGACATGATTTTCCTTCGTGATGTTTGATTACTATGGCTCTCTGTTCTTTTTCATCTTCTACGTAAACAACTCGCTCAGTACACTCGAATAATTGGACAGTGTCTTTTCTAAATAACTCTATCACCTTGGTACTAAACTGTCGGCGATGCTCAGCGTCTTCAAAATATATAAAATATTTGGTTTTTGGCCTAATATACTCTAATAAAAATCTTTTGACTAAATCAGGATTGTTGATAGGTAAGAAAACTTCCAAAATCTTTTGCTTTTCACCTGAAAGATTCCGGACTTGCATTTCATTTCTCAACCACGTAAATACTAGAATTTGGTTGGGTTTAGTGTCAATCGCTTCCTGTAATATTGGTATACCAGATGACTCGACATCTATAGCAGAATGGATTGTTTCAGATTTAGTTGTCACAGATGGCGATCTAATAGGATACTCGGATATTTTTACAGAGTTTGTAACAGACATTTTATCCGAATCAGAAGATATTGAAATTGGACTTGCTGATACCGTAGCACTGGAATCAGATACTGTTATCGTGGAGGAACTATTGCGTCTATCTCTAGGTTTTACTGTTACCTTTTTCGCGTTTTGCCTGTCTGGACCTTCCCTACGTTTTTGTTCTGTGTCGTCAATATTAACTTGCATTGATTGTCCCTCATCTTCCGAATGAGTTGCATTGATTTTAATCCGGGATAGGGCGTCAGCATTTAAATTTTGTTTCCCACTTTTGTATATGACTTTATAATCATAATCCTGAAGCCTTAAACGCCAACGAGTAAGCTTATTACTAGCGTCTTTTTGTGAATTAAGCCATGATAACGGTTTATGGTCTGTGTAAATACTGAATTTCTTGCCATAAAGGTAAGGACGAAAATGTTTGATCGCCCAGACTATTGCAAGACATTCCCGTTCGATAGTACTATAGCGGGTTTCTGTATCGCTTAGGGTACGACTGGCATATGCCACCGGTTTATCACCTCCTATCGGTCCTTGTGACAATACGGCGCCTATAGCGACGTTAGATGCGTCTGTAGTCAAGATGAAAGGTTTTTCAAAGTCGGGGTACTGTAGAAGCGGTGCACTTGTCAGGAGTTCTTTACACTTATTGAAGGCATCTATATAATTTTTATCTAAAACTATTTTGTTCCGCTTCTTGAGGCAAGAAGTCAACGGTTTAGTGATATGAGCAAAGTCTTTGATAAATCGTCTGTAATAGCCAATGAGTCCTAAGAAAGATTTAATTTCAGTAGTCGTTTTTGGTAAAGGGTAGTTTAAAACAGCAGCTATTTCATCGTCATTTGGTTTAAGTCCGTCTCTAGTAATGGTATGACCAAGGTAAATGATTTCCTTTCGTAGAAATTCCGATTTGTCCAGTTGTAATTTTAAATTTGTCTGTCTAAGTCGGTCAAAGATAGTTCGTAGTTTTTGTACGTGTTCGTCTAAGCTAGATGAAAATATAAATACGTCATCTAAGTAAACCATGCAATGGAGGCCTTGCAGCCCTTTGAAAACGCTATCCATTGTTCTTTGGAATGTCGCTGGGGCCGTTTTAAGTCCGAATGGCATTCTTAAAAATTCCCAATGTCCGTTCTGTGTACTAAATGCTGTCTTTTGTCTGTCCTCTACTTCTACTTCGATCTGATGGTATCCGCTCGCCAAATCAAGCGTAGTGAAGTAAAAACTCTTCCCTAGTTTATCAAATAATTCAGTTATGTTCGGTAATGGGTAACGGTCGTCAACAGTAATGTCGTTCAGTCGTCTATAGTCAACTACCATCCGCCATTTAGCCTCTCCCGATGCATCAGCCTTCTTGGGGACTAAGTGGACGGGTGCATTCCAGGGTGAGTGTGACTCCTGAATGACGTTTTCCTTAAGTAATTTTTCAGTTTGTCTATTAATCTCTTCTGCTTGTGTGGGGGCTTGTCTGTAAGGTCTTACGTAAATAGGATCTTCGTTTGTAGTACGAATTTTGTGTTTAACCTGATTAGTAAAACTTAAGGGAATCTGGTCACAGTAGAATATATCTTTATATTCAGTACAGAGATTAAATAATTTGTTGCGTTCCTCGTCATTCATGTGGTCAAGTCTAAGTTTTTGTAAATTATCTGTTAGAAGCTTTTCCGTTTCTATTGTAGGTCTTTCGACATTAAAGTTTAATACACATTCGGTCATATTTAGTTGGGTAACAGTAAAAGGTTTGGTTATAGTTATACGTACGGGTTTATCTAAAGTACTTTGTATAATCGTCGTTGCATATCCGTTTACACAATTTACCAATGCGGAAGGCATTCGTAGACCAGGAGTAAATTCTTTAAAATCAATGACGCCTTCGCCTGAATGTAGATCTATCGGAATTTTGACACGTTGTTCACATCGTGGTTGCATATCAATAATATAGTTTAAGTTATGGATTATAGGGATACTAGCAGATTTAGTTTTTAGTTCTAAATGTTTAAGGTCAATTATCGCTTCTAATAGTTGAAGCAGATCGTTACCAATAAGTCCTTCATAGCGGTTATCTACATCATATAAGTGGAATTTGTGGAAGTTAGGAGAATTGAAGGTCGGTAATAAGGGAATTTCTATGACTTCATTATGACGGCTAGAAGAATGAGTGCTTACTACCTGAAATGGTTCATGCTTAATGTACTCAGAAAAATATAAATATGCAACGCGTGGACTTATAAACGATCGGGTGCTCCCCGTATCGATCATGAACCTCGCCTCTATTTCGGGGATATATATATACGGTAGCTTAAGACTATGGTCACAATTTAATTCTATATTTTCTCCTTCTTGGTAGAGGCATCTATGTGAAAATTTTCCTCTTTAGACGGGTCATTGTTTTCATTTTTATATTCCTCGTCATAATAAAATTCTTCGGCCTGAGTAGGATAACCTTCCTCGTATTCTTCGGTCTCATAGCAAACATTGTCATAGTCATAGTGGTCATAATTATCGACTGTTAGTTCGTTTAGTCTGTAACCATTTTGGGGCTGTGGCCTTGGAATTGCTGTCCTCATTGTTACGTCTGGATCGTGCGACCTAGAAGCCTGAACTTGGGGCGGTCTGTAGCCGAATTGTTGGGGTGTCATTCCTAAATTTTGTGAAGGCCTATAGCCAAACTGTTGAGGCATTACTCCTAAATTCTGTGGAGGTTTATAGCCGAATTGTTGGTTATTATTTTGGAATTGAGGTGGTTTGTAACCTTGGAACTGAGGTCTGTATCCAAATGGCTGTTGTGGTTGCGTCTGAGGACGGAACCCTAATTGCTGTGGGCGGTAGCCGAACTGTGGCCTAACACTAGTATTTTGATATTGACCAAACTGCGGCCTGTTATGCGGAATACCAAAATTAAATTTTTGTTGGGGTGTAAAATTTTGTAGAACTGGTTTATAAGCAGGTTGGGCCATAGGTGGTGAGTTGCCGAATTTAAAATTAGTAGGACTTAATGTATTAAACGGTGGTTTATGTGTCACTTGGTTATTTTGCATACGATTTCGTAATATATATTGTTCGTGGAAGTTTACTTCCTCGAGAACTAGTGATAAAGCTTTCTCTAGCGTAGAGGGGGCCTTTAACCTAACTACTCGTACCATATTTTCCGGTAAGTTGTAGAGGAAAACATTTAAGGCCGTGTTATTATATATAGTAATTTTAGCCCGTTTCATGTCGGCATCTGGCGATAAGTTAGCCTTCGAGATAAGTAACGACCGAATATTTTGTAGCCTATTACAGAAATCTAAGTAAGTTTCCCCTGGTTTAATTTTACATGATTCTAATTCTATATTGATGCACTCCTCGCTACGTGGGTCACCGAAATGTTGTTCTAGTAACTCTTTTAACGCAGACCATGTCGATATATCTTCGCGTTCTGATAGTAACGCGGCTGCATTATCAGTGAGCCTACTAGTTATCGCATGTAATATATATATATTCTGTTCTTCGTGGCCCCTATACCTTTCGATAACGTATTCAGATTTTCGAATGAATAAATTTAAATGTCTTTTATCGCCACTAAAAAGGGGTATTAACTTTAGCATTTCATTTGGGATCGGTACTACTCGAATTACTGGTTCCGGTAATGGTATTTCGTGTGCTTGCTGCATTTTGTACAGTAAATGACAGTCACTGAAGTTATAAAATCAAAATTCTAACACATACAAATTAAAATACACACTTAAATATAACTTAGTATAAATCCTTTAAATTATTTAAAATATAAACTTTTCAAATAAATTTATTTAGTACATATTTCTAATATAAAGTTACTCTGCGATTTTTAAAGAAACTGCTTTCTTATCTAAGGTTAGAACTTAACAAATATTGATATTAAGTTTACCAGATTACGTTATACTGAGAGACGTCTAATCTCAAAATAACAATTAAATAAAACCTTTTTGAACAAGTAAGGGAATATATATGGCAAGGAAGGCAAGAATTTTGACTTACCAGCCGACCGCTACTCCCATGCTTGAAGTCCTTGAAGAAGTTTGACAAATTTATTTGGTTCGATGATCGCGTCGAGCGTTTCGCGCCGCGGTCACGTAATCTACGTGAATTTTTACACTTCGATTTTCGCGAGACGGCGCAGCTTTTAACGACACGATCCTGTCCTCAGCGCCAGTCAAACATTAAAATCAGTAAAAAGGTTTTTTAAAAATAAAAGAAATTGATTAAGTGCTGCCGATCTGGAGGCTAACTCTATAATGAATAATAATCTTATTAACTAATGCCTTCGAGGGGCGTCAAAACATATCATATTATCATCTTGGACAATATTCTAAGAACCGCATCCGGCGACAATGCTGAGCCATCGGTAACGGTCACGTACCATGTATCTAATCTAAAACAGAGGATGTGACAGGATGCATAACTACCTACATCTCCAGCAACAAAATAACACGATGTCGTCCCGCTCACAAGTAACTACTAGCTAAGTATGACAACAATACGAATAGAATGTTTATTATTGTTTTCTTTACGGGACCTCACTGTAATTTTTACTGTAAACTTAATCAATTTGAGCATTATTTCTCCTTTTTTTTTTTTTTTTGTACAAGACTTATTTAACTAATTACTCACAGTACCTAGTCATGAACGGCATCATCCGTTCTGACTAACCTTTACGAAAGCTTCAATCATTCTGATCATAACACTTCTAGCCATGAACGGGCATCATCCGTTCTGACTAACTTCCCTATGTACGCAATGTAACCGTAATTAATAGAATAATTCAACCCATTAATCAACACCTTATCGCTCAGAATATGTAAATAAAACGGCATCAACCGTTTTGTTCTACAATAAAACAATCATCTTTTCAAGTTTTAAGCAACCGATATCAGATACTCTGTATTTAACTAATTACGATAAAAACATATTTCAAATAATAAATACTCACAATGGAAACATAATGCAATAATATAAAGCTGTTAAATTGTTATATAGATCAGAAATCAACAGACATTTAACCGGGACTCGAACCCGATAGACTAGTGGGTAGGTACGACAAAAACATACTTCAAATGTTTGTTTCCATTTAGCACTGTATTTGTTAAAATGTAATTCGAATAATGTTTATATATGCTACAAAATGTAGACGTTAGATGGTATTGTTTACATAGTTACGTAACAACTTCCTTTTACGTTTTAACATGAACTTATCACAATATAAAATAAAAATGTTTAAAACTATATGATACTACCCATGTTTATATAAATAAAAATGACCAAGCTATGCATTATCATCAACGTATATTATAAATATTTAACTCATGTCCTTCTTCCCGCAAAAGTTAATTATTCACAACGACAAAGCAAAGTTTTGTTGCAGTAAATAACTCACGTTAAATTATTATGAACTTGCACACTAATATTAGGTTTTCTTTCTAACCTTTCCTTACTAGAAAAATAAACGTTGACAATTTTGCATTTTTTCAATCAGAATAAAAACACAGTACTTACAATACTCGTCGCCAAAATGTACTGTTCGTGCACTTAACTTGAAATATCGGCTCACTGCCTAACTCGCCGCACGCGCGTCCGTCCAGCTTCGTGGTTCTAAGCAAAGTGAGTGAGGGAGGGGGAGTATGCCCCGCTCCCCCACCATACTATAGCGTGCGGCGTGTACGCATGAGACGACAGAACTATATAGTATAATCTACATACACTACACCGGTCTTGCGCTATTCGCCTCCAGCTGTTTCCAGCGACCCGCACAAGATCATCGGTCCATCTTGTAGGGGGCCTGCCCACGCTGCGTCTTCCGGTTCGTGGTCGCCACTCAAGAACCTTTCTGCCCCAACGGCCAACGGTTCTACGAGCTATGTGCCCCGCCCACTGCCACTTCAGTTTTGCAATTCTTCGGGCTATGTCGGTGACTTTGGTTCGCCTGCGGATTTCGACATTTCTGATACGATCCCGCAGGGAAACTCCGAGCATAGCCCTCTCCATTGCTCTTTGGGTGACCTTGAGCCTTCTAATAAGGCCCATAGTGAGCGACCACGTCTCTGTTCCGTAAGTCATCACTGGCAACACACACTGGTCGAAGACTTTCGAGTTGAGACACTGCGGTATTTTAGATATATATTATATATTACTAGCTGGTGCCCGCGACATCGTCCGCGACAATTTTGAATGATGGCCAATGTAACTACTTACTTCTAGCTTAATCTAAAAAATATAATTTTAATACAAATAAGCAATATAAATTTAAGAAAACCTTACATAAAAATAACCTGACTAAGAAAGTAACTAAAGGGTACTGTGCTACTGTTATTTAAAAAAAAGGACCCGATATCATCAACCAAAAAAATCAAAGAATACATAGCAATTGTCCTTAAGTATAGCCAGTAAGTCCAATAAAATAAAATAATAATCAACGATGCATTAATCACAAAGGTAACTCCCATTAGATTAGGTTGTGACCACGGCACTGATAGGTCTAATATCACATTTTGTGAACAAAACCATAGCGCAATCTAAAAAGATGATTATGCCATCTACTAACAAAAATATAAACTTGTAAAGCGGTAAAATTAAGATGTGAGCATATTCTTTGGGTGAGATTTAGGCGATCATCTATTGATTCAGTTTTGTACTCCCTTTTATTTCAAGCATTTATTTATTATAACCGATATGCCAAATAAGTTCCGCAATCTGAACAAAATTGTGAACTTGTAGATCAGTAAAATTAAGATGATATTTTTTGGGTGCCATCATCTGTACACCAACAATTTATACTACGCGAACTCGAATTTCAGGCAAATTCGTTTTTTATCCCAATTTGACTTAAATGTCGTTTTTAATTTGTTATAAAAATTACACAAAAAAGAAATTATAAATCTTATAAAACGCTAAGTCTTTACTTAGACGACGACGACTACGACATTTTAAGCAACTTGGCCTAAAAAAAACGAATATATCTAAAACTCAAGTTGGTGTAAATTGTTGGTGTCGATCTATTGAATCAGTTTTGGATTACCTTTTTGTAACAAAAAATTATTCCCTGAATTTTAATATAAAACATGCATTGCTTTATTTTTAACTGAAAGACTAACTACCAATGTTCATACATTTAACTCCAATAAGAAAAAACAGATTTTTCATACAAACTTACATCCCCTATTTTACGTCCTTAGGGGAGGAATTCCCAAAAATCCTGAAATATATATTTATATTTTTTAACTGAAAGGCCAAACACCAATTTTCATGCCTTAAACAATGACACATTTTTCATACAAACTTACATCCCCTATTTGTCCCCCTTAGGGGTGGAATTCTCGAAAATCCTGAAATGTGACAGGATTGGTATTTCAGTTAAAAATTAAAAATATATCTTTTTAATTTTTAACTGAAATACCAATTTTCATGCGTTTAAGTTAAAACTTGTCACATTTTTCATACAAAATTACATCCAGAATTTGTAATTTTGATGGGTGGAATTTTCAAAAATCCCGATATATATATATTTTAATTTTTAACTGCAAGGCCAAATGCCAAACCTTTAACACAAAAAATTACGGATTTTCATTAAAACTTTCATGCCTTATTTTATTCCCTTAGAGGTGGTATTTTCAAAAACCCTTCTTTAGTGGATGCCTACGTCATAAAAGGTACCTACTGTCGAAATTTCAAGTCTCTAAATCCAGCTGTTTAGTCTGTGCGTTGATATGTCAGTCAGTGAGTATAAACTTAAATCCCCTATTTTACGTCTTTTGGGAGTGGAATTTCCAAAAATCCTGAAATAAATATTTTATATTTTTTAACAGAAAGGCCAAGTATTAATTTTCATGCGTTTAACTTCAAAAATATCGCATTTTTATACAAACTTACATCCTCTATTATATGCCCTACGGAGTTGAATTTTTTAAAAAATCCTGAAATTTATATTTTTTATTTTTAAGTGAAAAGCTAAATACCAATTTTCATGGGTTTAACATAATGTCCCATTTTTCATACAAACTTACATCCCTTATATTAAGCCCTAAGGGGTGGAATTATTTTAATTTTATTATTTTTTACTGAAATGCGAAATACCAATTTTCATGCGTTTCACTTCAAGTCGCAGTTTACATATAAACTTACATCCCCTATTTTATACCCTTAGAGGTGAAATTATCAAAAATTCTGAAATATATATATTTTTTTAACTGAAATGCCAAATACCAATTTTCATGCGTTTAACATAAAAAATCACATTTTTCATACAAACTTATACCCCCTGTTTTACGTTCTTGAGGTTGGAATTTCCAAAAATCCTGAACAACATATTTTTTATTTTTAACTAAAAGACCAAATATTAATTTCCATGCGTTTAACTTAAAAATTGTCTCATTTTTCATACAAACTTACATCCTCTATTTTTCGCCCTCGGGGGAGGAATTTCCAAAAATCCTGAAACACGTATTTTTTTATTTTTAAGAGCCTATACAACCTCAGCTCAAATTCTAATTTCGCCCCCACTTCACCGCGCTGCCTAACTCTTTGTCTCGCTCGCACACTGCCGCTCGCGGTCACGCGGGCACGTCGCGACGTCGTTGCAATTTTGTTAGAATAAACTACCTATTTTATTTATCGGACAACTTCTAAAGCAGGTAATACAATTATCAATCATAATATTAATTTGTCACTATTAAAATAAAATAAAATTTATATCACTTAAATTCCAATGTACCGCGACCCGAGCAGGAATTTCAATGTTCAGACGCTAGCACATCAAGCTACCCCAATCTGTCCAATTTCCCCAATTGAAAGTGAAACTTATGCTTAAGTGATAAAGTTGAAAATCTATAAAAGAAATTTGACAGATTGTTGTAGCTAGATGTGCTGGCGTCTTTGCCTATTGACAGTTGCTTATCAAGCTAAACTGTCCAGTATAAACTGAAACTCTCATTGTACGGAAAGCCTATACAACGCGAGATCAACTTATAGTTGCTATAAGTTCCTAGAAAATAATAGACGAACCTACAACATTACAGTGAGGGTTCCGCCCATTGTTTTTGTAGTAAGTTTGAGTTATGTAGTTTTCTCCTTGTATGTATTTGTGACAGCCATTATTGTATGTAATTATGAAAGTAGTTTGTCTAAATGCAAGTATCTACATATTATTACTACATGTACCTATAAGATTTTTAACCGATTCTGAGCCACTGCATAAATTATTCTACTGTCACAAAAAACTAATCAAGTGCGAGTCACTATTGCATTCAGGGTTCTGTGGGTATATTGGCGTGGTACTACAACGCTTTGCCATTATACAAATTTCAAAAAAAATCACCGAAATGTATGACTGCGCATAACTTCCGGAGGACTGCAACATATTGGTTTTTTTTTGTTGTGTTGGTGATTCTCAAGGCATGGATTGTACTATGAATATTAGATAGGTAAGTAGGTAGGGTAGTTGGTTATGTAGCTATACATGTATGTGAAAAATGTAATGCGTTTTCGTGTTATCTATTGGTGGTAGATATGTACGTAGGTAGTACACTTAGGTAGGTACGTAGTTATGTACGTAGGTAGGATAGTTAGGTAGGTAGGCAAGGGTGTAGGATAGGTAAGAGGGTAAGTATTTAGCTAGGTAGGTAGGATAGATATGGTTTTTACCATAAGTTATTCCATATTGTAAACATTAAATAACGTTTAATTCGCTTAAATCTCTAATAGGCATATTTCGAACATGCCTGGGATCGCATAGCTCAGGCAACATGCATGCCATATAAAAATGTACTAATTTTGGTTCCATTTCTACCCAATATTGGTCATCTCTCTCTATAATTTCAACAATGACGTCTTTGTCGCATCCAGACCATACTCCGAAAATACATTTTTGTCTACCAGTTGAATAAAATCAATATGAAGTTGTCCTTGTACTTGTATATACCAAGGATGATTTTTATTTATGACAAGTCCGTTTTTAGTTATTTCCAAAAATTCCCTTTTTTCTCTATAGCTTTCGTCCAATGATGATTTAAATGCTGTCATGGGACACTTGATTTCAATGATTGTGTCTTCTCCCATCCCATCCATCTGGAGTTGCACCTAGAAAAGGCAAGTTTTTATCTATGAATAGACCACAAGGCTCTATTTGAATGTTTAATTGTAATGCTATTTGCTCAGTTGCTGTTGCTTCATGCTCTATACCATGTTTCAGAGATGGGACATGGCTTAGATTCTTTGGACATACAAGATTTTTTACTAAATTTTTCACACTCGAGTTGTGTCGCTTATTTACGACTTTGGAAAAAAATTAAGCCGTTAGTAGTTTTCTTCGGAGTTCTAACCACTCACTTGACTCTCTTTGTAGAATTGTAGACTTTGTAATTCGATAAATTGGGAATAGCCAATTCCAGAAGATATGGTACCAGATGATGCAGATTTGTTTAAATCTAGGTCTGATTTCGGCTCAGAATCAAGATAAAATGTTAGATTACACATATTGCAGGCTAATTTATATTTAGAAAGTAGAACTTTTCTTTTTTCTGATATAATGTGAACGTTGCTCAATGTACATCCGAATGCCTGATTATGATTGGATATATCTGGAAGATATATATAGCGCAAGACCGGCAATTGTGGAGATCTTTGAGGGAGGCCTTTGTCCAGCAGTGGACGTCTTTCGGCTGATATGATGATGATGATGATGATATCTGGAAGTCTTTTATAAAAATATTCTACATCAATTCTCCGTCCTTCTACACAAAAGCAGCTTAGCTCTTCCAAAAGTTTATTAAAACTCACTTCGTACCTGAAATGACCAGTTTTTTATTAATTCTTGCTGAACTGAATAGCATACATGATACACATACAAATTTCTCATATAAAAAATCTAGCAATTACCAGTTAGTATCATCTTTATGATACTAACTGGTAATTGTTAGATAGATATAATAGAGTATCATCTGATGTGTCGTATTGCGGAAGATTATGTGAATATCTGGAAAAATGAGGTATTTTTAGTATAAAAATTAACTTACTAACTAATTATATATATGTGCAAGGTGAGTTTATTTGTTTCTCATGCTAAAGTATGATGAAATTAAATAAAGATGAAATTTAGCACATGAAAAGACCATGTCTTGGAAACGGGTATAGGCTACTTTTTATCCTGGATCACAAACGAAGTCGCGGGCAAAACCTAGTCACTAATAAAATCAAGAGTATTATTAATAAATAGCTTACGGATCCAATGTTTTTTCGTTATTGTGTATATTCAGTGCATAGTTCGTGTCCTCAAGTGGTACTTGTGATCTGCTAAAAAAAGCAACATTCATATACGGAACCCTAAAAAGTACAAAAATATGAAGTTTGTGAACTTGTGAACGGTAGCATGTTCACCCGCAGCTAACGAGGTCCTGGGTTCAAATCCCGGGTCGGACCAAATGTGATTTTGGGACTTTTCTATAAAAAGAAAAATTTCTCAGCACCAGCCCGAAGTCTAGGAGTTGGCGGTATTATACCCCCGTGCATCGGAGAGCACGTAAAGCCGTCGGTCCTGTGCCTGACCTCTTTCCGGTCGTGTCTCTAAGCGTCCCATCGGATCATGAGAGTGATGGAATAGGTAGTGCTCTTGTGTTTGCGCACACACTTGAGCACTATAATATTATTATTATCGAATTGCGGGTTCGATTACCGCATGGAACTATTATTATGACATATAAATAGTTGTGAAGACTTGAGTTTGTAATAGCACCGTCTTTTTCAGGAGCAATCGGAGAAATAGGTATTGGAGTTATAAAAATATAAAACCTATATTTTGTTGTATATTGTCAAAACAAAAACCAACCAATATAGGTAATTTTATTTTTTCATAAAAGTTACCATAAAGTGAATTCGTGGACGTGGACAGTGCGATTACAAACATAAGTCTTCACAACTATTTGTAGGCCATTACATAATAACTCTTGTTCCGAGCGGGAATCGAAACCACGACCCGTCCTGCAGCCGCCAAGCACTTAGAAAGTTATAAAAAAATACAAGTGTGTACGGTAAGTACCTGGTCTACCCACACATGCAAAAACTGTACCAAACGTGTATAACCACTACATATTTACCGACATGTTTGTAATCACTAATACTGTAAAAAGATATATCGGTAGATACTTATTTCACTTCGATCATACGTACGTACTTACTTCATTTCGATCATATTATTATGTTTGCCAGTTTCCCCGTCGCTTCTTATTTTTATTGGATATTTCCCATTACGCAAACACTATAAACTTACGCAATTCAATATTTTTATTTTACGTCGTTCTATTGCGATTGTCTGGAGTGCAAAACGACACAGCCGTCCCGTACGAAAGCCGGAGCGGGACTGAATGCGGGTGGTGCGCGGCAGGGCATAAACTCTAATATGGCTGATATTATATGTAATTTATTTTACGGCGAAAGAAATCGAAAATAAAAAAAGTAAATAACATAAGACCTGCTTTATAGTAAGCTCAGTTAGTATAAAAAGTTTCTTGATCTAATTTTAATTATTTTATGATTGCCAGCGGTTTATTGTTCAGTTCAGAGGTAACTTTGGGATTTTTTTCTATCGAGAAAATTTTATGGAATCGTGTTTTCACGAAACATAAGATTTAACATTAATCCTCAACTTTACCATATATTTATTTCAAAATTAATGCTGCAGTATTTTCGGCGTATCAGAGGATTCTGCTAAGCCATTTGAGGTAGTATAGGCTCTTAACTGGAAGGCCAAATACCAATTTTCACGCCTTTAACTTCAAAAACGGCAAAGTTTCATACTAACTTTGCACCCCCGTTTTACCCTTTTAGGGGTTGAATTTCGAAAAATCCTTCCTTATTCCTTGCCTACATTATAAAGAAAACATTTGTGCAAAATTTCAGCTTTCTAGGTCCAAGGGTTTGGGCTGGGCGTTGATGAGTCAGTCAATCAGTCAGGACTTCTCTTTTTATTTATATAGATTATGTAGGTACATATATCATACCAGTTCATTATATAAGTCATTTGTCATTTATAAATTCTTCTACACTATAATAGCCTTTCATCTATAATTTTTTTTTGGTTTTAATTGGTTTCTAAATATATTTTACACTATATATGCTTTTAAATTCTAAAGGCAACTTATTAAATAATGACACCGATTATTCTCTGGAACTGTGTTGAACCACATTAAATTTGACTTGGAATAATGAAGGTATGTCCTTTCTACGAGTGTGCTCTCTAATCTGTCTCTCCTCAACAGTTTCAAATTTGAGGAGAATTTTTTACAAAGCATGTTAATAAAACTAATTATATTTAAGCACGTAGCAGCCAAAATTTATAGTTTAATAAAATAGTATCTGCATGAATCTATTTGATGCAAGCTAATCATTGTTCTTTGTTTTGTTTTGTTTCATGTTTCATCATTCTGTTCGGATTAGTTACATCACTACAAAATCCTACCTACCTATTTAGTTGAATTTAATTATTATTGTTATAAATAAAATTTGATGTCTTTTCCATTTAATTAAAGTCCTAGCTTGTAATCGTATCGAATCACATCGATAGCCTCGATACAGGCATTGCCTAGTGAGACTATCACTGTATAAACTACTTGTAAAAACTGGACTGCTAATAAATTATATTTTATTTTATTTTATAAATCAAAGAGACTACATAATCCATAATGTAATTTTTTGTGATTTTGACGTACAAATATTACTACAGATCACTATATTATGGATATGACTAACACGATACACATATTTAATATGAAATCGTAGTCAATTTGTTAATCAGATATTTCTATAGGCAGGGCTATGTTACTATCTACGTAGCTCCTTAAAAAGTGTAGCTATTGTGGTACCTAGCCATTGCCGCCTTACCCAAAGAAATATCTTCAACGAGTAAGATAAACAAGAAATCATATATCAAGAAGAATAAGTCATTCTGTGCCTTCACAAAATGGGTGAGTTGATTTTTGTATGATCTGATTTTCTACAAGATTTTCAGTTTTAATAATCCCCAATACATATATTGTATTACCTCAGAGGTATGAGAAAAACCATGCTTGATATCACTGGGTTGTTATCGTAATATTATAATTCTCAGTAAAATAGGAAGCAGAGTGAGCCAACAATTTGGTTTATATGTTGCCGGTATATTTTCGGGTTCATAGTCAGAATATTCCTGTTTGTAAGGCATGGTCTTGACACTGAATGTCTAATACGGCTCCTGGAACCTAATTTGCTGTTATAAAGCCAAGCTCTAGTTTATGGTAGATAACTCAAAATTATATGCTAGGCGATATTCCTTTTTAGTGTAGAATTTATTTAAAATTCATATGGAGTAATCCGTCACTACTGTTTTTGCCTTCGCGGATATTTCCATAGCACAAGTTTTAAGGCACGCAGGACCAAGAGGGATGTACAACATCAACTAGGACTAGGCACAGCTGTGCCACACTTAACCCATTTAAGGATATTTTGTATACAACGCCCAACCTGCATTTTAAGGCTATTCAACTATTGCTACGCAGCGTTAAGCCATCGCCAAGTAGAAAAGGGAGATTCTTTTGACATCAGGTTTAGACGGGCATCATCCAGCAAAGTGACAAATATCTGTACCCTGGAAAGAACCCTTTTGGTGGGCCTGAGTGATGGTTAAGTTTTAGTAATCGGTTCGCGCTCCACTATTATTTTGCCGAGATTATAGATTTTGAAGAGCAATTAATGTATTTAAGGGTTTTGGTGGTAAGTTTTATAACGGAGTCATATATATTTTATTCAGTAAATATTAACTGACGTAACACGTTTAGTCGGCCTAAGACATACCACCTTCTATTGTGTGCTGCGCTAACACACTCTGTAACTAGCTGTGCCCTACGGTTTTACCCGTGTTAAACGTTATAAATTGTAGCCTATGTGTTATTTGGATATATAAGCTATATTACTACAAAGTTTCATCAAAATTCATTCGGTAGTTTTTGCGTAAAAGGGAAACAAGCATCCATACATATATATATATATATATATCAATACTCACAAACTTTCGCATTTATAATTTTAAGTAGGATTTTTAAATTATTTTACATAACAACTCTCAATTGATACTTGTACTGAATTTAATAGAATATAGGTATAAGACAACATTTTCATACATTTCGGGAGATTTTATCTAGAAATCCAAAATTATGTAAAAAAGCGTCACATATCCATTCAAACATAATTTTCATACAATTCCTTGAACTTTACCGAGGGATTTGGCAAAAACATTTTCAGCTTTACGCCGAAATTGCTTTTCTGGTTATTGACATTCTCCAAAGCAAAATTGTGCACTTGAGTATTACAGGCTAAAATTCTAGTTCTCAGGGTTTCGTACATACTCGTACTATAGAGGAATAAATAGAAGCAATAACTTCTAACGGAGTCGCCTCGCTTATACCTATACGAGTACATATTAAACTTAATTAAACGTAATCAGCCAATTTTAAATACATTTTTTCGTTCTGTATTATATTTGTTCTTAGATTTGCTATCGTTGACTGATTCAATATCAGTTCGATACCCTATTAAAACATATGCGACTTTGTTCAACTTGTAAAATGTTTGTAGATGTTAAATTGAAGCAACAATATTCAACATTACGTAATTAACTTAAAATATACCATAAAAATAATAAATAATAAAAATAATAAATAATAAAAAAGTTGGTAAATGCTTGCCTTTCACGTGGGTTCGATTCTCACCCAGGACAAAAATTTGCGTTCATGAACATGTCTGTTTGTCTCGAGTCTGAGTGTAATTATCTACCTCTATATAATTATTTATTTACACAAGAAAAGTATATCAAATATCAGTTATCTAGTTTCCATAGTTCATAAGCTCTGCTCAGTTTGGGATCAGATGGCCGTGTGTGAATAATATCCCAGGACATTGTAATAATAACATCACGTGTAGTAAAGT
The DNA here is from genome assembly GCA_951640165.1 of Pseudoips prasinana. Classification (NCBI taxonomy): domain Eukaryota; kingdom Metazoa; phylum Arthropoda; class Insecta; order Lepidoptera; family Nolidae; genus Pseudoips; species Pseudoips prasinana. Next base: position 30,394,247 of record OX621243.1, on the reverse strand, counting down.
TCTGGAAACGTATTAGTTCATCACGTAACATAATGCTATTCACCCTGTCAAGTCGCTTGGACAACACAATTTTCGGGTACTGGTTACGTGTGCATTACAATGTTTACAAAAAATTGGCTGATTTAATATAATTCTAATACAATTCTGATATATTTCGTTCTCTATATTTTTGCATTTATTTACACTATCATGAATTCATATATCAATAAGTTAACATTGATATTGCTAATTTAATCTTTAGTAATGATTTAACATTTACAATACCAGTTAAACTGAATAATATACTTGTTCGTCATCATCATCATATCAGATCCCAAGATCTCCACAATTGCCGGTCTTGTGCTATCCGCATCCAGTGGCTTCCAGCGATACTCACAAGTTCATCAGTCCATCTTGGCCTATCCACGCTGCGTATTCCGGTTGGTGGTCGCTAATCAAGAACCTTGTGACTTTGACTGCACGTGTGGCGCAGCGGCTAAGACAGTCGCCTCGCCGCTTCGTGTCGCGGGTTCGAGTCCCGCACCGGACAACTATTTGTGTGACCCATAAATAGTTGTTCTGAGTCTGGGTGTAACTTGTGTCCGTCTATTATTATGTTTGTAAAGTACCCCGCGTCACAGGGATTAGATTCCCTAGTGCGGGCGTTAATAAAAAAAAACTTTTCTGCCCCAGCGGTCTTGGGTTCTACAAGATATTTGCCTATTACTTTTAAATTTAATTTAATATTCTACATTAGGAACTGCGTCATAATCAAGTAGTAATCATATTAGTTAACTGGTCTCATTATTTCGTTATGATTAATTAATTAATATTGTTAAATGATATGATTAGATATTAGAAGTCTAGAATCGTATTCGACTTGTTTGGTAAATATAATAATTCCAATGGTGCTGCAATTGATAGCAGCAGGCATTAGTGAGGGGCTTATAAGCCAAAAAATAAAAGGTTTGGTAGATTTTCATTAGTCTTACAATATACTCTACTAGCGTGACGAGGGTGTGCTGTTCGAACCAGAATGTAGATAATATAACTATTCATTGGCTATCAAAGTCGTAGTTCAGTTTGTCTTAACAAGCCCAACACAATTACAACGGTAAGGTAGGTCTCGTATCGGAACACGGATTGAGGTCTGTATATCCATGTAATATAATATTTGTAAGACATGTACCGAAATTTAATCACTTTAAGGCCTCGTTCGGGGAGGACGTTGAGTTTTCTCTGTTCATCAAGTTAATTGGTTTAGTGCCAATCAATAATCTTTTAATCTAATTGAATGATAAGAAAACTAAAGTCATCAAATTTTCAACACCTAATCCGAAACAGATAATATATTTTCGGGTATAACAATTGGCTCAAAATTACAATGAGGCCCACAAATAAAAATACAATTATTGGAGTTATTAAGTTCTGCAGTATATGCAGTTAAACTAATAGATGTCTAGAAAAGGCCATTTCCAGAGCCAGTAAATTTCCTCAGAATGATAATATTGTGAATCATCATGAATATTGTAACATTTCAGATTATTTAAGTATGAAAAATGCTTGGGATTGAGATGATTAAATCAAAGATTTAATCGTTATGATCATGATTAAATAAATTGGCATATCATGCAATTTATGGTTGGGAAAGGATTCTACATAAAGGATCTTTAAATTAGATTATTCACGAAACCAGGAAACCTATATCAATGTGGTCCATAACACATTGACTTTACAGGTTGTCCCTTTATCGTACTAACCCACTTGTTACTACAGTACTTCATAAGGGACAGGGGTATACCGGCTAAGTCGCCAAACATCGGGATAGAGATCGGCGTACAAATAAATAGAGGTTAAAAATGACTTAGTCAATCGTTAAATCGGCTTAGACGGTGAAAATCGATTCCCGACCATTTATTACGTCATATGTGCTCATGGAAGCCGATTTAACGATTGATTAAGTCATTTTCAATCTTTACTTATTTGAACGCCTATCACTATCCCGATTTTCGGCGACTTAGCCGGTAGTCCCACAGGAGACTAGCTGAAACAGATCTCTTGCTGTCCGTAATATCTGGGTTAAATACGTCCGTATACCATTTAACGGATGTCTTTAATACGACAAAGGAACAATCTGAACTTAATCTTTATTATTTTTGTATGTTATTCGCTTTCTACTTTAGCAATGGCTAGTGAGAGCATTTTAATGTTCGAAGTATCAAAGTAACGAAATTCTATTGCTACTCAATTTCTGCTACAATAATTATATAGACATCGGAATATATTTGCACCGTATCAAAGGATTTAAGGATGGTACATGAGTACAAGAACAATGCCTGAAGGAAATCTTAATCGTAAATGGATATTTCATCAAAGAGTTACATTGTCATGATATCTCGTTTCTTATCTACCGACGTGTAAAATGGGACATATAGGAAATGTAAGACTAAATCTGGAAACCCTTTGTTAGAGTTCGACGGCTGCAAACTCAAAATTCTAGTTCTCAATCTACCAGGCGACATAACTTTTATTAGGTAAGTACGTTCGGCGTCATTGAAATAAGGTTTAAAATAGCCTAACTTTTTTATCATGATGTTTACATATAGCCTAGTAGGCTTTAACTGCTGCACCGGAAAATAGATGTTAACGTGGGCTCAAGCCAAATAACCAAATATTACTGCAAACTAAGATCCACGAGAGAATCGCTTGTTAACAGCGTAGCAAATTCGATTATATCTATCGATTTTTAAGATTCTCTTATAATATTTGAAATAAAAACGTATAAAATATTAAGTGAGTGACCCTGACTGAAAAAACTGAATAGTGACTTCGATCCCCCCCGGATTAATCTTTGTGTGATGAACACGATTATTTTGTTATGTGTCTGGGTGTAATTTGTCTATAGTATCATTTGACTGATGATATATTTAGAAATATACAAGTAGTTGTATGTTTATCAGTTGTCTGGTGTCTATAGTAGAGGCTCTGTCTAATTCGAGATCAGATCGAAGTACTTTAGTTTATCTGAGATATTTATTATTATGCGAATTATCCTTTGCTAAGAATGTCACCACCACATCTCTCCCGTGGGGGGCGTAGAAGTAGTTCCGATAGAATATCTTGCAGAAAACGGGCAGCTGTGTCTGTGTGTATTACGATCATCATACTGCGACCGCCAACCAGTCAGGCAAGTGTGGCGGTCATAGCATATCCCTCCAAATGATGGACATAACTTCAGTGTAGAAATTTTGAGTTTTTTATATAAACTGTTCCTTCTTTTAAGTCTACTCGGACGAGCTCGTGGGCAGGAGATAGTTTTAATCCAAAACGAATTTTGACTCTGATAAAGATTTGCTGGAAGTGAACTCATAGTTGAGGTTAAGTTGAGATATCTAATCTGTTATATAAATATGTATTTCTGTGTGCAATAAAGAATAAAGATTTATATAGCATAACGATCGTTACGATAGTTGTGCAATAAAAATGGTATTTTCATTTGTAAGCTACAAACTCAAATAACTTTCCTCTTACAAACTGAAAACCCATCAACTTAGTTCTACTTTATTAAGATTTTATTTTACTTCGCTACTCTCATCTAAGAAAACATCTGTTCTTTGTACTTATTTATTCTATTAACTTAGTAAATACGTTGTATAAAAATGGAACCGTTAATTTAATAAAAGTTCCAAGAATAATGGAACAGATTATCTTACAAGTTATGTTTATTAAATTAAACATACAATGTAACATAAATGAACTAGAAAATGATACAAATTAAAGATAGATATAGATATAATAAGATAGCCAGTATGTCAAGTAAATTTTCAGCTAACTGACATGCTGTTTAATAGTTTTTAACCGACTTCAAAAGGAGGAGGTTCTCAAGTTCACCGGTATTTTTTTTTATGTATGTTTGTAATGTGTCTAATAGTGTAATAGTTTTTGTGTCCTTGGCAAGTTACACTAGTTACAGTTTCATGGGTGGATTGAGATCCTTAATTTGTGTCTACGCATTCTCTTACGTTCACGTTGTAAGCATGTATTAAATTATGAAACCTACTGATGACGGGCCGGTTGACGTATTGGTACATACCTACTTGCCTTTCACGCCGCAGGTCGTTGGATCGATTCCCACCCAGGACAAATATATTATGTATCTGTGCATGAGCATGTCCGCCTAGTTTGTGATCAGATGGCTTTGCGAATAATGTCCCAGGATACTGTATTAAAGACAAAACCTAGCCTTGGTAGCTGTATCATAATTATTCAGATGCTGAAACAAGGTAGGTTATGTTTAAACATGTTTTTACACGTGACTACGAGAAGCATTAAACTGTAACTACATTTATGTGAAGTAGGGTACCACCATCTTTCGAAATACACCACAGGTCCTAGCATTATTATTTTAATGTTGTCATCCTAGTTGAGAATAGTGGCCCGATAGGGAGAGGGCAATCAAAGCAAGTGAGTGAGTGATAAAGTTGGTAGCGCCATAGACTACGGTCAGGACTTAGGCTATGGCCTTTTTTACTGACCTTGTTAATATGAAAGACTTATTATGAGTGTTGAGGACTCCGAGTTGCCTTCCCCAATTGCTGACTCTTGCCTGTCCGGCACAATGACTGCGCCACAAACAGTTCGCTGTCTTCCCGGAGCTGCTTGCACGTGGTTGCTGTAGAAGATACTTCTCATACTACCACAGCAGCCCCGAGGGGAGTTGGGCTACCGGCTGCCGCAGTCGCCCCAGCGCCTCTTCCATCTGAGAGCGGGATCGGCTCGTTCCCGAGCCCGCTCGGCGGCCTCCTTCTGGAGCATGACTGCCTCACAGAAGGAGACCACAGCTTCCCATGTAATCTAATCCATCTGGTACGACTAGTTCTGGTTTTGTTAATCATAAATAAATAAAATAAAATACACTTTATTGTACACAAAAAATAAAAGAACATTTAACAATGAAACATTAATTATAATGTACAATGGGCGGTCTTATCCCATAAAGCGATTTCTTCCAGAAAACCTTTGGATGGATAGGAATTAAATGTCTAAAAATGCCGGGGATGGTGCAACAAAGTGTGGTACATCGATAAAAAAGAAGAAAAGAGATAATTAAAAAAATATTATACTATACTATAAATATAATACTATATTAAAATACTATATTCATATAAAATAAATTAATAATTATTATGATAGAGACAGATAGTGGTCTTTCACAAGTTTTTTGAAGCTAAATATATTCTGAGAGCGTTTAATAGAAAATGGTAACTCATTCCACAAACGAGCTGCTTGGTCTGCAAATGAAATGTCCATAAAGATAGAAGAGTGCGCTAGAATGTGCAATTTAAGGTTTTCTGATGATCTTAAAAGCCTCGAATGTGTGTCACAAAGGAATTCAAAACGTTCTTTAAGATATGAAGGAGTAGTGGGATTGAAAAGTATATTGAATAATAAAGCGAGAATATGGGCATTCCGATGAAAGCGAATAGGCAACCACTTGAGCTTGGCTCGAAACTGGGATACACGATCATATTTGCGTAAGCCAAATATGAATCTGATACAAAAAATTTGGAGTCGCTCAAGTTTATCAAGTTGTTCTTGTGTGAGATCAAGATAGCTGGCGTCGGCATAGTCGAGAATCGGTAAGAGAAGTGATTGTGCAAGGGCAGTTTTAGTGGTAATGGGTAGGAAGTTTCGAAGACATCTTAGGGAACCAGCGGATGCAAAAAGTTTTCGACTCACTGTCTTTAATTGTGGACCCCAAGATAGAGTGTCGTCTATTATTATCCCCAGGTTCTTCACTTGATTGCTAAATGGGATCAGAACACCATCAAAATTAATTTGGGGGATTCGGGACCAATCTACCCTGGAAACGACAATAGCCTGGGTTTTCAGTGGATTAACTCGGAGACCATACCCTTGACTCCATTTACATATCTTAGCGAGATCATTGTTGACTAAGTTGATAGTTTCCGTAAGTGTAGCTAGTGATGTGTGAGTATAAGTATGAGTACTCATAGTTCGAACCCAACCTAATTCTAACCAATTGCAGCACTGGGTGTGGTCCCCAGTTCGAACCGTTTAGTAGTCACATGTGATTTTTATTTGACTCATTTTGTACTGGTGTCCATAATATTTTTGTTCTCTCTAGCCTTAAATTAACCAATATTACATTTCTCACTGGAATCACATTCTTCTGGAGACCATTCTTAAACTTGACGTTTTATTTTTAGGATTAAAAAAGTCTTGCATGTTCAATTTTGCTAATGATATAAAAATGTCAAATAATAAAAAAATATTAGTGAAGAAAAAAATAAGAGAAGAAATCCTGCTACTAACTATGCCGAAACGTACCTAAGTATCTTATTGCTTCAATATTTGTCAATTAAATGGCTGCATGGAAGAGATCGCACCTAACGATAAGGCAACTTTATTGAAAAACATGTTATTATTCATTCTATGCAATCATTTTGATATATAATAAAGAGTTATACACATATCAGAAATTAATTCTTTCACCTAACTTAAGAACTTTCTCTGTGTACTTCATGTCAAAATACATCTGGTGACAATTTTTAAAGGCTGTTTAACAGTTCAAAGGTTTCAGCATTTTCCAAGAACCAATGTTTAGGTTAGATCAGCTATTATAAATACTTGCCACTACATTCCATATTAAGTACGCCGTGTTTGGCTCAAGCTCGCAAGAGGAAATAAATTTAAATTTTCCACGGAATTTGCTGGCACTGCTATCGTATTTCAAAGGTAAAATTCGGCAACGAAGCTGGGAATGGATTTTCTTTGTTTACTGGTGAATAAAAATTTATTTATTTATTTCCAATTTATGTACACACTAAGACTATAAAGAAAGAAAGAATAAACAAGAAAAGACATTGTACAAAGGTACTACTTATTTCTAAAGAAATCTCTTCCAGTAGACCTGCAAGAGGAGATTTTGGAAGAGAGGAAGATATGAGTGTGTAGGGTGATATACATACATACGATAAAAATACACATATACATAAATAAATACATAATTTTAAATAATAAACTACATAAAATACATATATCTATGGCAAAGAGGAAAGGTAGTGTTCTTTTAACTTCTTTTTGAATGTGGCGATTGTGTTACAGTTTCGAATGTTAGGCGGAAGAGAGTTCCACAGCCTAACCGCCTGAACAGTGAAGGAGTTGGAGAAGAAATCAGTTTTATGGGATGGGAATTTTAAAATGCTTTTTAGGTGTGACCTACATTGGGCATTGGGAGAATGTTTAAAGGAAAAGCGCTCGTGTAGGTAAGAGGGATATGCGGGATTATTTAGGATATTGAAGAGGAGACATAATATTCGAGTATTCCTGCGAAGGCGGATTGGGAGCCACTTGAGATTGTTGCGGAATTCTGAGACATGGTCGTACTTTCGGAGATTAAAAATGAAACGTATACATAAATTTTGCAAACGCTCATGTTTGTTTAATAGCTCTTCGGTAGCATCCAGATAGCAGACATCAGCATAGTCCAGAATGGGCTGAATAAGAGTTTGAGCAAGAGTGATTTTGGTTTCAAAGGGCAAAAAGTACTGGAGGCACCTAAGTGAGTGAAAGGTGAAATAGACCTTTTTGCTGACTTCATTGATGTGAGCATTCCAGGATAAGTTCCGATCTATAATTACCCCAAGATTCTTAGCAGTATCCGAGTACGCAATATGCACATTGTCAAGTAAAACAGGAGGAAAAGAGCTGACGTCAAAACCAGCACGCATTTGCCTACTGCCAATAATCATGGCCTGGGACTTTATGGGATTTAATTGAAGACCGAAGGATCTAGCCCATTGACTGATCGCGCCCAGGTCCTGATTCATGGCAGCAATCGCGGTTCTTGCTTCATTTAATGTAAAATGACGGTATAACTGCATGTCGTCTGCGTAGAGATGAAAATTGGAGGAAATAACTCGTGTAGCAAAGTTGATGAAGATGGAGAACAGCAAAGGAGATAACACACCACCCTGGGGTACGCCCGTGGTAAGATTGCACCAATCTGAATAAGAGTCCTTATAGCAAACACGCTGCGTGCGTCCCCGAAGATATGTATCGAACCAAGCCACAGACTCCGAGGAGAAATTAAGTGATTTAAGAGTTTCGAGAAGAATATCGAAGTCCACGGAGTTAAAGGCACTGCTAAAGTCAAGGAGAACCAAAACTGTGAGAGATTTATTCTCCATGGCCCAACGGATTTCGTCAGTGACCTTTAGGAGCGCCGTTGCCGTGCTGTGACCTGGTCGAAAACCAGATTGTAAGGGATTTAGAAGATTATTCCGCAGTAAGTAACCGGATAGCTGACGGTGGACTATATGCTCCAGAACTTTTGAGAGGAAAGGGAGGATGGAAATCGGGCGAAATTGTGACAATAGTGTAGGATTGGAAATTTTAGGTAACGGGATGATATGCGCTTGTTTCCAGGCACATGGGAAGCAACAGGAGTACAAAGAAAAGTTAAAAATATGAGTAAGGATAGGAATTAAAATAGGAATTAGTGGAGTAACCATTCTGGAGCATAACTCGTCATTACCAACAGCGGAAGATGTTATTGATAATAGAGATTTTTTTACTTCGTCTTCACTCACTGAAGTGAGTTTGAACGGGGAACATTGTGGTACCGACAAAGAAGACAGCTCAAGTAAGGTATTCGATTTGATACGAGGGTCAATTGTAATAGGAGGAATTGAGAAATGGTGGTTAAGAGAATCCAGGTCAATACTGTTAAAATCTGCCGAAGGGGTTTTGCCGATACCATTGGCTTTTAGGAATTTCCAAACTTTGGAGGAATTTTGATTATTGAGAGAAGTGTGGAAGTGGCGACGTTTAGAATCACGACACATACGACTGCAGCGATTGCGCAAGATTTTGAAGCGATTAAAGTTGGTCTCTGTAGGCGTGCGCTTATACCTTAGTTTCGCCTTATCCCTATTAGCCATAGCTTCTTTGATAGCCGGAGTAATCCAAGGGGCTGGAATGTGTTTAAGTTTAACTCGCCGTTTCGGTGCATGACGATCATACAGAGATGTTAATATACCGCTAAATTCTTGAACTTTAGTATCAATAGAGTCACAATTGATCACCGGCGTCCAGTCAATGTGCTCTGCATCACACTTTAATGCCTCCAGGTTCATGCCCTTGAAATTCCGAAGGGTTGAATATTGTGATCTACGTTTGGGAGGCCGAATAGAGTAGGAAAGAAAGATTAAGTCGTGGTAAGAGAAACAAGCAGTGAGCTGACCATGTGTTGAAACGAGATCAGGTTTGGAGACAATCATTAGATCAAGAAGAGATGGGTTACAATTAGGAAAATGATGTGTGGCTGAAAGAGGTAAGATATGAAGGTCAACAGCTGATAAGAGAGATCGGATAGCGTGAGCACGGTGATCGTTTTTTATCAAACACGTATTAAAGTCACCCATTATGACTACGTGCTCGTAAGTCGGGCATATATCATGAAGTAACGTCTCCAGCGTGTTGAAATAATTAATTCGAAGATTCGGACTATAGAAGACTCCGAGAAGCATTTTTTTGTGATGGACTATGATTTCAATAAATAGATGCTCTGCTGATTCAGTGTAGGTAGATGGAGAGACATTTACGATTTTAAAGGAGATGTTAGCTCGTAAGTATAGTGCCACACCCCCACATCCCTTTCCAATCCGGTCGTTACGGACGAGCACAAATCCAGGCAATGAAAAGTGAGTAGAGAGAAGAGAAGGCTTAAGAAAAGATTCTGATATTAAAAGAGCATCAATATGGTTACTGCTAATGGATGCTAGAAGATCAGAATGGTGGCGTGGAATACTCTGAACATTAATGTGCGCGATGTTAAGGTTTTTAGAAAAATCAGAGAGGAGAAGGGATAGCTGATCATGCAAAGTTAGAGTTGTGGAAGAATCACTGTCCGCACTAACAAAACTGTCATTAGAGGAAGAACATGAGAAAAAACTGTCATCAATAATAGGGACATTATCGTCCATACTAAGATAAACTAAATAGAATAAATAATAATAATAAATAGATGTGATAGCGAGAAATAATTAATGTACTATAAAATAATAATTACTAACAAAAAATAAGTTATAAAACGCTAAACTCACCAACTCGCAAGTGGAAGAGATTTTTACAAAAAAGTGTTAAATTTATAAAATAGGATTAACAGTAACAAAGAAATCATATTAACATTTTTTTGGCCATATTAAGATAAACAATAATATAATATTATGTCCGGTACGCTACAAGACATTTACGGAATGCAACTAAACGTAAGTTAGCAAGTATGAACAAGACGCAGACGTCACAGACAAGTGACAACTGACAATTGACAACTAACATAACAAATGTCAACAAAGTAATTGTAATGACTACATATCTACCGGCGTTAGATTAAATAAAAATGTAAAAATATTTAGGGTAATGCATAAAAGTTAAAAAAAATAATAATATATATATAGCGTACAGTCAGCGCATAATGTGAAGAGTTATGTATAATACGACCAATGAAAGTTGCAACTACTTCAGAATGATGAAAACAAATCTGTTTGAAACATTATTAAACTCGACGACGACTTCTTGTGGCCTTAGTTTCCTGTATTGTAGGCAGCGCCGCGGGAGTCACGGTGGACGGAGCAGATGCAGAGCCTTCGGTGTCACCGGATACAGCGCTGACTGGGAACTTCGCAGTTAGGGCTTTAAGGTCACTCATGGATTCGATTTTGTGTCGGGATTTGTCCGGAGTTATTATAATTATTTTACCTGACGACGACCAACAATTTCGAACTTGAAAATGCCTGCGTGCTGCTGTGAAAACACGATGCCTAGCTTGTGTTAGGAACTCCGAGACAGTGTATCCAGTGCCTTTCAGTGTGGTTTTGCTGTCCCAGACCAATTATCGGTGCTCAATATCACGGAAACGAATTAGAATTGGACGTGTTTTGCTCTGTACAGAACCAAGACGGTGGCATGCCTCAAAAATGTTTGTATTGAGGTCAGGCAACTTCATTTGGCCGGTTAATAAGTTGATAACCACATCAAACAACTTTTCATTTGGCTTCTCAGGGATACCATGTAGTAGGAGGATCTTACGACGCATGGAAGTCTCATGGCGATCCATACCAAGTGAAATAAGTTCAACTTGTGTTTTTAAGTGACATAGTGACTCCAATATAAGGGATTTGAACTCCATGAACTCACGTTAAAGTGCAATTACATCTGTGTGAACCGGTGATGCCATGGCATTCTGTAGTTTGTCTTCATGTTCCTTGATGCGTGAGTGGAACAGCTTTTCCAGGCTTTCCAAGCTTTTTTCTAATCTGCTATCCATAGTTGTTGCAGTGAAATTAACTTGGATTATGATGATGTTGATGGAGAGATGATACACAAAGCGAAATAGGTGGGTTTAGCAAGTACTTAATACATATGAACAGTTATGAAACTTCTGAATTTAATTTTAAATCAATTATTTTAGCAGGAGCTAAAAATTTCGTATGTGTATATATTGCCTACCCACACACGAAAAAAATACGATGTATACATCTAAAGATTTATGTATGTAGATGTATACATCTACATACATAAATCTTTATTCTTGAGTAAACTGATAACATCAAATAGATTTTGTAGGAACTGTCACTCAAACTACTATATACACCGGTTGGTGTGTTGGTAAATGCTTGCCTTTCACGCCGCAGGTCACCGCAGGCCGTAAGGTTCGATTCCCACCCAAGACAGATATTTGTGTGCATGAACATGTCTGTCTATCCTGAATCTGAATGTAATTATCTATTAATTATGTATTTACGAAAAGAAAAGTAGTAAATGTAGTTAGTTATCTGGTTTCAACAGTACAAGATCTACTTAGTTTGGGATCAGAACGGCCATCTGAATAAAGTATTATATGTATAAGCATGTTAATGTTATAAAATGGTTCCCCAGATTCCTGGAACACATTTTCACATTTTCGTCTCTTTTCCAAATGCACTCACACAAAAAATATCCAGCAACCGATAGAGAGAAACAAGTTACACATAAAAAATAATACCTTTTTTACGCCGCGGTTAAACGCGGTTTAAAGTAAAAGACACCACGTTTGTTGATAAGCTTTGACCTCGACGATATCTTCATTACATAGGAAGTAAGGGCGATTCTTATACTGCAATTGCATTCACTGTTGTGGCATCTAGCGTCTGGTGATTCCAAAACTTTATATTAGTAACTTTTTAATCAGTAAGGACGACTACTTTCTGTTTGATTCCATATAAATTTTTATCCAATCACTTGCCTAGAACAAGTTGAAGATGTTTTATGGGTCTTAAACAGTTATTTTATTTTAACTAGGATGATAACCAACACAATTACTGTATTAACAAAGTTACTATTTCATAAAGTAATTTTTAAGTAAATGCATTTAGTTTTGCTTGTCTCATACCAATTAAACATATAATTTATTTCAGATAATCTATACAAATAAATAAAATTGGAGTGTCTGTTTGTAATATTGAAATAGCCGGTTTTTACTACATAAATATGAATATATATACGGTCCATACACCAAAACAACATTTTTTACAATTTTTGTCTGTCTGTCTGTCTGTTTGTTCCGGCTAATCTCTGAAATGGCTGGACCGATTTTGACGGGACCTTTATTGGCAGGTAGCTGATGTTATAAGGAGTAACTTAGGCTACTTTTATTTTAGAAAAAGTATTTTATTTTACTAAAAAACCAAATAAACTAATTAACACGCGGACGAAGTCGCGGGCACAGCTAGTATTAAAATATATCATATTCCTAAGTAGATAGATATTGTAAAATTCAAACATTATGGAATTTTGAAAACTTCTTAAAGTGTAATTTCTGGAAAATTATTGTCACCCGAAGTCTATGAACTCGGTAATTAAGAGATATAGCATTGTCTACAGGTCGTCAACCTTAGACTTCTTTAAAATCATGGATATTTATGATGAAGTTATCTCACTTAAATTTCTTTGACACTCTCGGTTTAGCTCTGGATATAAAAACCTAGTAGCGTGAAGTATTTGTGCAATTAATTAAGGCGATAGAATTATAGAGGTTAAGTAAGCTAGAGCTTCTGGACGACCAGTCAATAGTTGGTGTTTGTTATAGGCACACGTGCTATTTACCAGCACCGCACAGACACACATCTTTATATAAATACATCCTCATAGAGATATCTTGGAAACAGCATCACCGATACACAACTTCTTTGCTTTCCCGTACATCTCTGGTGGAACCGGATCCATACAGATTTTGCCGCATTATAAATGTAGATGAAACATTATTTATACATAAAGGGCATTTATCCAGACTCTGCTTACGTTTTCCTCCGTAATTAACTCAACAACAGACTGTAGCTACCTTAGAGCTCGTAGGAGGCGTACGTACGGCTTTAATATTAATTAGTATATTAATCGAATTAATTTAACATCAAAAACCTTAATAGACCGAATGAGTTGCTTCGTGATACAAAAATTACACAGTTTGTTGGCTTCAATTTTCCGCTATTCACATACGCGACAGAAAGGCGCAGCTCTGAAATATATCAATTATCTACGTACCTTCTAAAATTTGACTATTCAAAATTACAATCAGCCAAAAAGTTATGACCCCGTGGCTCAGTTTGTAGTGAATCTCTGCTCACACCAGACAAATATTTGTGTGTGACAACACTGGATTATTAAAATTCAGTTCAAGAGACTTCGCAAGAATATCTGGTAGGTAAACAAAATTTAGCCTAATAATTGATGCTTTATACGAATAAAAATTGCCCTATCTATCAGGCGGTCATGTCATGGTCATATTGTAGATAGGGAAATTTTGGGCCTCTGATTCTATGCAATACCCACTAATCTAATATAATATCATTGAATTTCTTCTTATGACAAGTACTGAGTTGCAGCTATTTTGGTTTTGGCGCGCATTACTTATCAAAATAAGTGATACGTAAAAACTTGTCGACCAATGATGCGTCCGGTGCGCGTAATTTAAGTTTGACAGTTCTATGCAATCCCGAAAACATTTCCTATGAATAAAAAAGAGTTTTCATAATAGGTTTTCAGACAATGGAGATACATATGGAGAAAAAAAACAGAACTTAAAATTGATAACCTCTCAATCTTTTCTGGTAATAGGTATCTTCACTTTTTATTTCATCTTCACTTTTGGAATTCATTAGTCCCGTTACTTTTGCCTACACAATAACAGTAACATTACCACTAAGTCTAAACGACAAGGATAAACATTAACACTTGCTAACTAAGCCTCCGTAAACAAGGGTATCTTAAGATAAACAGATACCAGTAACAATTATTATAGTGACCTCCCAGTTTTGTGGGTTGGCAACATCTTATAGGGATTAATAATAGGGACTAAATGCCGCATATGGTATTATTATACGTCACTCAGGCTTACGTGAGATGTTTATCGCAGCAAAAGCATAATATAAACAGTAATATTTACGCAACTAATTTGCAGGTAACAGTGGCATATATAAACATTATTTTCCATCCGCAATATAAAACGCATTCCTCACAGGCGATGCCGCTGGAAGAAAATTTGTAAATAGAAATTAAAAGAAAGTAAATTTGGAGCATGAATAATCGTGAAAAGTACGAGTATAATACATTGCCGGAAAATAAGGTTGTGATGACAATCCTTACCCTTTTTTTACTGGCTTACCACCTCTGCAGCGCCTAGTATAAGCATAACATTGACATGGTAGATGTGATATAATATGCATAAGAAAGGACCTTTCCCCCTTTTATACTATTTTCATCATCATTGCTGGTTGTGATGTGGCCCATCTAACAGGTTCGACGAAATAGGAAAATACAAGAAAGGAGAATAATCATATTATTATCTATGTCTAAGGAGTTAAGAAATATCTATTTATGAACTTAAACTGTGATAAATGCTTTGCAGATATCTATTTACGAACTTAAACTTTTGTTAAAGTTTGTGCAGTGCAGTAATTTGTCTAATGACAAATTACTGCACTGCACAAAGCACTACAGATTAGTAAATCAAGTATTTTAGCAAAACTCCGTACCTACTTACTAAAGTTTACACATGTTTACTTCGTTTTGATAAAATGACAGCTAGAGCGATACATTTACACGAAACCTATTAGGGATCAGATAGAGGCATGAGAGGGCCGGTTCTAAGAACATTTCGTGTAAATGTATCGCTCTAGATGTCATTTTTTGGTTGGAAGGCCAAAGGGGATGATCGAAGGTGCATATTATTTCCATTTCAGTTTTATTATGCTATTAACTGTAAATATCATGTTAAAAATAGGATTGTCTACTTAAACGTGTGTGTAAAATTCTTATTTAATAAAGTTGACTATAAATAAAAAGTAAATAATAAATCCATTTTTTTACTTTTTTGAACACCGTAAGCAATATTCATGGTAATTTATTTAATGTAAGACAACGCCCGCATTAGAAAAAAGAATCCCTGTGTCGCGAAGTACTTTACAAACGTATTATGTATGGTATAGAATACATACAGGGAAGAAAACAGGTCTTAAAATGCTCAGATTGCACAGTTATTTATGTAGGTATATAGACATAAAAATAACAATAGTACAGTAGACCAAAATATAATTAAATTATACATAACAGAAATATAAAGTGCAGTATAGTAATATGCAATAAATTTACGAAATAGATTTCAACACAAGTTTAAAGTTATGTGTGGAACAGGTATTCTTTTTTATTGTCAATGTATATGTCCAAATTTATATTTGTAATGTTCAAATTATTTTACACTATATAGAATAAATGTCGCATAATTTTAAATTACATTTAATAAATTCGTTAATTGAATAGAATATTTTGCAATTATCAGCCATGACCGCCTGATTGAAAATTCCATCGATATAGGGAAATACATTTTTAATTTTGTAATGTCGAAAGCACACTATATGAACAGTAGGTCACATAGTTGCTTGTGTAATTCTGTAAAACAAATAAAAGATAGACTGCAATAGGTACTCTCATTTTTGAATAAAATCCTATTTTCCATATTCAAATAAATCTTAGCCATACGATAATGCATATGTAGTTTCTTTGCATATATAAAAAAGCACAAAGGGGACAGTTTCCAACGATTTTCCTTTAACTGTTATTGTATTTTCGTACTAAAGATAAATTTAACAAAGCATTCAACTTGCCCGATAGATAACTTTGTGATTATCAGAGCATGAAAATCAATGTATGTAGGTACAATAAGTTCCCTTGCTTGTAGGTACACAATAAATTTTCCGTTAACCACATATAACTGAATAAAAGTTTGTCCTGTAAATGGGATTCATTGATGCATGAAATAAAAATTGGAGGACAATATACCAATGGGAAACATGGAGTAAGAGCGAGTAATATTGCTTAACCAGGGATAGACATCATGCATAATAATAATGTATAAATTTGTTATTTATATATTTTAAAATGTATTAAATAAGAAAATGTTTAATAAATGATATTAATAGTAATTAAATATCCGAACATGTCACATAGCGCCATTTAGTCTAAAATATATTAACCTTTTTAATTTATAAATTATTTACTTTTTGTTTTGTAAAAATATACATATAATACACGGAAATCACCCAGACCTAGACAAATAGACACGTTAATGAAAATAAATATATGTTTTTCGAGGAACGAACCCGCAACTCAAATCATCAAAAATGCAAGTATTCTTGAATTAATTAATTTTTCAGGGTTTATTACACATAGAGTACTAACGGAACCTTATTAATAAGCTTCCGCAAAAAATCCGTCCGTCCATCTGTCTACTGTATCTCTGAAAAAGATGCTTGAGGGTATGTATGTATAAAGGTATAGGTACAGACAGCCAGGTACAGATGTACAAATCCAGGCCCATGAAATAAATCACCATCATCATATTACCCTAATAATGTCCACTGTTGGACAAAGGCCTGCATAGAAGGTTTCCACAATGGAGATGTGTCCATCATTTGGGAAATTACCTTATTTATATATTATTTTATTAATTAACATCAAGAATTCAGTTAAGTTATTTGCCATGTGTTACCTATCCCCCGATATTTATCAAGTTTCCACCGTTGTGCGCTTTCGTTTTCATTGGTGGACATTGAATGTTTTATGTTATATTTACACTGTATTTTAATAAAAAATATTTATTTGTACTTTGATTGTGAACAAATATTGTATACAAATTGAATAGTGTGAAGCTTTTATTAAATAAAGTAACCGTAAAGCCAACAACGTGGATAGGAATGATTGTTATATATTTAAATATTTATTTATCATGAATTTTGTATATTTGACTGAATCGTTTTTCGAGTGGCAGCATTTTTAACTTCAACGACTGTAGTCTCAGATTTGATATTTGATTTGGACAATAATTTATTTTTAAATTATGAGTCGCCATTCTTATCTTATCCCGACCAAAGGTTTTACCCTTCTTTTCGCCGCGTATTAATTTCTTGCGAATGCTTGTTATTAATGTAGCAACACAGTTTAGTCAGAAAATCTAGTCTGCAGAGATTGAGAAAAGAATCGCGACCAAAGTGATTGTTTATAGGTATTGTGATTAGCAGATACGAAGTTACGAGTACATATTATACATATGTCCAAAATATGCCATACGACCTGGTAGTCTAAACATCATTTCAGAGTCAGCAAACTTTTGTGCATACATTGCTCATCTCTACGGTCTATTCCACCAGCAACTCTGTCTGAGCATAAGTTTTGCCGTATTGTATACGGACATTAGGTGTCCGATCCTCGAAAAATAAATTCGTCTCTACAATTAATATTTTGTATTTTTTAAAGTCGTTCTTGCGCGCCCTCTATTTCAGCTCCTGTATATTTATTTGTTTGTGTTGTGGCATTTTGTGTTTAACGATTTGGCACTATAACAATGGAAATCTAATTTGTACTTAAAATATTGTGCTCGGTCATGGTTCTACGAATTAACGTTCTGAAAGAACAATACCTCGTCTTTTATGGCGTCGGGCGCTTTAACATAATCATTCATAACAAGAAAATCGGATAATTGTATTTCGTATTTACGTCACACGGCAGTATAATATTGGCATTTGTAGGTACAGACCTACTCACTAAGTGACATTCAAGAGGTTATTACTTACTAGCTTGAAGAAGTATAAATTGTCATAATGATTTTTCTTATTGTTTTATGTTTTTTTTACTATGTACCTGTTTATATTTAAGTTCTCATGTAAATCTATCTCTCTAATTTAAATGCTGTGCACTTGTCGGTGTAGCAGCTTCCAGCCTTCTCCATCGTAAGCCTTCTCCTTGACTTCCTTGTAAATCTCTAATTTCTCAACTTCCTTCACCTGGTCCATATATTTACGTCTCGGTCTGTCTCTCTTTCTTTTTGCCTCGATTTTGCATTCTATGATGTTGGTGATGAATGATGTTAGGTCGTGCAAATTAAATGTCCAATTACTTTTCCTCGTCTACTTTAAACTTTGATTGATACTTGAACTTGATAATATAATTTCAGAACTAACTATTATGTTATCCAAATAAATAAAATTTATAAAATAAGGAGTATCTTTGTATACAAGGTACATCTAATATATATATTTTTAATTTATGTCGTGTTTATTGGCTGAGCCAATTTTGCTGTTATCCGGCTGAGTAATTTGGGTGCAACCGCGGTCGGAAGCTAGTGCTTACACAGGTTAGAACACAGACATTAGATTTAAAGTAGTATTTATTAGGTAAACAATGTATGAAGGCGATTATTGTCATTAGAACTTGAATGCTTTACGAATTGACGCCTCTCATTAAAACATAAGTGAACATAGCCAATTTTCTGCCTACTTATTTGGAAATGTTGAAAAACACCATTGAGGTCAAATTTCTCGATCATCTGGAAGACAAGGCCAAATTGGCCTCCAAAAAGCTGGGTGTCCTTCGCAGAGCTAGGCGATACTTCACATGGGCCCATCGCCTCCAATTATATATAGCGCAAGTACGGCCGCATATGGAATATTGCTGCCACCTCTGGGCCGGGGCACCAGTATGAACGTCTTCCTTTTGATCGTATACAACATCGTGCAGCTCAAATGGTCGTTGACGACGGGAGTCCGACTATTTGACTTGATCCTCTTACCCTGCGGAGAGACGTGGCGTCTCTATGTGTCCTCTACCGCATTTATCACGGGTAGTGTTCAGAGGAATTGTTCGAGCATATACCTGCCGCCACATTCCGCCACAGATCCTCTCGCCAAAAGGGGAAATTTCATCCTTATCACCTACCACTGTGCGTTTCACAAGAAACTTTTTGCCGCGCACTACCGTTCTCTGGAATCATTTAGCTGCGGGGGTATTTCCCATCCGGTATGACATGGCAACCATCAAGAAGCGAGCCTATTCTTTTATCTATTATTTTCTTAAAGGCCGGCAACGCACTTGCAGCTCCTCAGGTGTTGCGAGTGTCCATGGGCGGCGGTGATCACTTACCATCAGATGACTCACTTGCCCGTTTGCCATCCTATTATATAAAAAAAAAAACAAAAAAAAAAAACAAAAAACTTTGTGCCAAGTGGCAGAACGGTCGTTGTGGCGAACGATTCCAATCTAATCAGTATTCAAGCTGTGCCTAGGAACTTTCATGCAGGGTTAGTCGTCAAGATTGTAATGCTTTTTTAGAATTGCCTTCGATTAAACTTTAAATATCCATTGGCCATACCTGACTCCCATTTTTAAATGGCTTTTTAATTAATAATATTATTCTGGGACATTAGACAGAGCTTGTACTATGGAAACCAGATAACTGGTATACTATACAACGTGTAACAGAAAGTGTGAACGTAACTTAAGGGGGTTATAGGGTATCAGGACGGCTACCTATGGACGAAACTTCAAACAGAAATAATCATTTTTTATTCAACTAGTAATTAATTTTTCTATCGACAACCTAAATCAACAAGTAAGATTACCGACATTATGAACAACACTAAAAACTCAGCCGCAAGGGTAATGAACCTTACCGCGAACTCTTTGGGTACCTACTACTTAGACTGTAAATAAAAAGTGTGGTTCTGTACAGTCACATAATTTATTACACGTGTTTATTTTAAGATTCAATCAAATGTTTAACTGAATTTTTGCTCTAGTTTTTAAAGGTTCCCTGTAACGAAATTTTAATCATTCATACAAATTTGATAACTAGGAAAAATCACTTAATTTAATTTAAATTGATATTTCGCAAGATATTGGATCTAGGAGAAATAAATAATTTAATTGACTTGTGTAACTGCAGATATTTTTTTGTGTGTTAAATAGTAAGAATATTAAATTTTTCTTTCAGTATGTGAATTTAATCTGGCCGGAAACGAATAGGTACTTAATTTTTAATGCAAACTATACAAACTAACCAGATAAACACACGCGGTACGACTACTGATAAATTACGAAAAAATATGAATAATGTACTAGGCTCATATGAACATTAGGGGACATTTCGAATTCCGTCCTGATTTTGTCGCAAGGAACTCTAATACGGCGGCGAATACAAAGGATTGATGTAGGTAAATAATAAATGGTTAAATATTTTTTAATATTCATCAAAGCGGGCCCCGCGCGCGCGCGCCGCGCCATTTGAATGTGTTCGAACTCATTGGTCTAGCGGTAGCGTGGTCAACTGCAGATAATAAAGTCCTGGGTTCAGATCCCGGGTCGGGCCAAAAAGCGATTATGGGAATAATGAAGTCCTGGGTTCAATTCCCGGGTCGGGCCAAAAAGTGATTATGGGATTTTTCCGTAAAAAGAAATTTCTCAGTATCAGCCCGAAGTCTGGGAGTTGACCATATTACACCCCCATGCCTCGGAGAGCACGAAAAGCCGTCGTTCCTGTGCCTGACCTCTTTCCGGTCGTATCGTTAGTAGTCCCATCAGATCATGACAGTGATGGAATAGAAAGTGCAGGGGCACTTTCAATTCCACCTTTAAAATTTAGAGTGATACACTCTAAATTTTAAAGGTGTAACGACATATTAATCATTCATACAATACATACAAATAAAAAAATATGAATAATGTACTAGGCTCATATGAACAGTATTTCAAATTCCGTCCTGATTATATCCAAAGTTACACTAATATGGCGGCAAAATCAAAGAGTTGATGTAGGTAAATATTTAAATAATAAACGGTTAAATATCTTTTAATATTCATTTAAGCTAGCCGCGCGCGTCGTCGATACCTAGGCGGCTCTTTTGAGTGGACTCAAAGACGCCGCCAAAGGGGCCGCGTTCGAAGAAAGCCGCCAAATTCATCAAATATTGTGCAATTTCATTTATTTAATAAAAATATTAAAATCATCAGTTGTTCGTAAACTGCTGTCTATTTAGGTCGTGTTTAGTTACTAAATCGTCTAAAATGTCGTTTAGTAATGAGTAAAGTGTTCCGCGAAATCCTTAACTATGTCGTTTAGTGATCGTAATAATTTTGAAAATGTCGTGCATTCATCTATGAAAGAATAGCCTCAGACGTGCACTTTGTGATGATGAGGATTCATAGGTCACAGAATTTAAGGCTGTTTAATTACGAGGAACCTATGTCGTGAAGGGTACAGTGTCGCGATGGAGGCCACGCCTCTTTATAACTAAGAAACATGAAAGCTTTACGATTCTATGAATATGTTGTACATGAGAGAGACTCGTGTTAGTTGGCAAGTCTTAGAGTTAAGCTTTCGGTGTCGGTGCAGATTTTAGTGAACGTGAAATAATGAAATTCTTTCATCAGTACTGAAAACAACTTCAACTAGAAGTTAAACTATAAAAAGATTCTCGTAATGTGTTTGTGTATCACGTACTTATACGATGTAAAGTATTCAATAGCTATTCAGCAGTGCTATAAATAAAAACATAACTCAAAAATAAAACAAAATATGTGTAGTGAGTGCAATCGGTATCAAACTACCAGGCGTGCATAGAAACACAGGTATGTCAAACAATTTCTAGCGTAAATCAGAATCAGCTGTGCTGTGTTAGTACGGATGTTCGTTATATCGATAAAAATACTTGTCGATATATTGAATGGTATATTATTTTACGATCAAGATTAAAATGATGGTATTTCGGTATGAGATTTTGTGCATAGGTAGGCTTAAGGAGACTGTATATGCCCCTTAAGTTACGTTCACTCTTTCTGTTACACGTTGTATATACTACTTATCTTTTGTAAATAATACCTTTATAGATAATTACACCCAAACTCAGGACAAACAGACATGTTCATGCACAAATATTTGTCCTGGGAATAGAACCTACTTTTGCCAACCAATTATTATTGTATTTGTATTGTTAATTAGTATTGTGGGCAAACCCTAATTTTTATCTTTTTTCCTTGTTTAATGACCATGTTTGAGCAATATATGTATATATAGGTCCTGGAAAAATCCACAACATGAAAACAATAAGAAGCAAGTTAAAGACATGTCTTCATTTATCTCTAAAGCGAATTACAGCTAAAATAGATATAAGATACTGTTGAATTATGAAGCGTTTTTAAGTTTTAAACAGTTGGGTATTTTTTCGTTACTTTAAGAATTGTTACGGCCATATTGTAGGTTAAAACATAAAGAATACTCGAACACATAATTCAACTGTTATATATTAAAAAACCTTGGTGTTTAAAGCTGCTATTTTCTTTTTGGCTATTCGTAGTTTGAACTGAATTGCGAGAATACACGCTTAAATTAAACGCATACATTTTAAGGAAAAACATTAATAGAATCTCGTGAAGTTATTTATATCTACACGTCATAGGTAGGTATTTGGAATCAAAAGTAAGATTACTTTTAGTATATAAATTTCGTTTTGATTAAAACTTATTCAAATTATCAAAGTTTTAACGGAAGTCTAATTACACAAAGGAAATAAATGCTATTGAGTGAGATCTAAAGTGAATTGAATTAAGTATTAATTTGAGACGATCTTACAATACATATACAACGTGTAAAAAACACAAATTTTATCTACTATGTTTTTACAAGTAAATAAATTCAATTCTACCGTTAACATTTTAAAGTGCAATAATATTATAAAGATCATATTCACGTGAAACAGTTTGAAACATAATACATGTTTTCAAGTACTTATTTGCATTTTTAATGCTCACATAAAAGAAAGGGTTAAGTAGCCATATTCTACTGATATCTATTTACAGTCAGTTCTTTAAAACTATAAATTTATTTGTCTATATTGCTTTACGAGAATATTAATATATGGCTTCAGGAGACTGCTGCTGAATTTATCATGCCATTACATTGATTGTCAATTATACATATCAGTTTCCAACTTGCATTGTGACGAATTATACGAACAGACAGCTTTAACTTTATTCCCTAATGTAGCAGTCCGATACCGTCTTCATCTAATTCCTCTACTCACTATTTGTGTCTAGACGATGCAAATTAACCCCGGGCTGGGTTTAAGTTCAAGGTGAGCTTTGAAGATCTTCATAATAGGGTTTAATGACTAAGTAATATGAAAATGACTGCCTCGTTGGTCTAGCGGTAGCGTGTTCAACCGCAGATAATGAGGTCCTGGGTTCAAATCCCGGGTCGGGCTAAAAAGTGATTTTGGGATTTTTCCGTAAAAAGAAATATCTCAGTATCAGCCCGAAGTCTGGAAGTTGGCGGTATTACAACCCCGTGCCTCGGAGAGCACGTAAAGCCGACGGTCCTGTACCCTCAACTCTTTCCGGTCGTGTCGCTAGGCGTCCCATCGGATCATGAGAGTGATGGAATAGAAAGTGTCCCTGTGTTTGCGCACACACTTGTGCACTATAATATGTCCTGCGCAATTGGCTAGTCTCCATTAAGACTGGCCGCCGTGGCCGAAATTCGGTCGGGAGGACATCATCATCAATATGAAATTCAGACATAAATTACAATTATGTACTGCAATCCCTGCTATTTAGCAATAACTATTTAAAGTGTATACTAATGTTAAATAAATACTAATCTATATTTACATATCGTCCCCGTAGTTGGAAAACTAAATAACTCTGATTTTGTAGTTCTGAGATTTACGCGATTTAGTGTTTTTTTTTTAGTTATTGTTCATTTGTAAGAAAATGTGGGACAATTTTGCCGTCGGCGATTTTATATTTTGTGGACCTGATAACCTTTCACATTATGCTTTAACAAACTGAACTCTATCTTTACCTATAACTAAATAACAAATAAAAAATCAAGTTGTTTAATTTTGCCACAACTGTTTTTATAACGTAACTGCAATTAGCTACTTATTTCGGCTATTTATTTAGTTTTCCTACAAGCTAAATACATGTGGTAGAGTCAAATTAGGTGAAATAAGTGCAGTTATTGAATTTATCATACTCGAAATATTTTTAAATGTAAAATTTAGTGGCTTTGTATGTTATTATTACTTTGATATTTTTTTACCTTTTGATGGGCACATATGAAATAAACGCTGTATTATGATATTAATAAAGTTATATTAAGGAATAAATAGAAAAGTTTATAAAAGGTGTATTGTTATCAGATACTTATCATGCCACATCCTTAAAAAATATACATTATCATCTTTATCATATCAGCCGAACTCCACAATTGCCGGTCTTGCGCTATTCGCACCCAGCGACCCGCATAAGATCATCGGCCCATCTTGTAGGGGGCCTGCCCACACTCTCTCCTCTTCCAGTTCGTGGTCACCTCTTGAGAACCTTTTTTCCCCAACGGCCGTCGGATCTATAAACTATGTGCCCGCCCACTGCCACTTCAGTTTTGCAATTCTTCGGGCTATGTCGATGATTTTGGTTCGCCTGCGGATTTTGACACTTCTGATTCGATCCCGCAGGGAAACGTCAAGCATAGCCCTCTCCATTGCTCTTTGGGTGACCTTGAGCCTTCTTATAAGGCCCATAGTGAGCGACCACGTCTCTGTTCCGTAAGTCATCACTGGCAACACACACTGGTCGAAGACTTTCGACTTGAGAAACTGCGGTACTTTGGAAGAGAAAATGTTACGTAGCTTCCCGAACGCTGCCCATCCGAGTTGGATTCTACAATTGATCTCCTTTTCGAAGTTGGACCTACCTTGTTGGATGGTATGTCCTAGTCTCCAACCTTCAATTGAGTGGGTGCAATATGGACGTTTGACATGATTTTCGTCTTATCCATGTTCATTTATCAGACCCACTTGTTGAGAAACTCTGCTGAGGTCATCGAGCATTGTACCGAGATCTTCCATGGTCTCAGCCATGACTGCTCATTGGCAAATCGATGGTGAGTGATGTAATCGCCATTGACATTGCTAAAGCCTTTCCAGTCCAGAAGCTTGAAGACATCTCCCAATGCAGTGGTGAACAGTTTCAGAAATATAACATCTCCCCGTCTCACGCCTCGCTGTAAGTGGATAGGTTTCGAATTGTAGTCCTGGTGTCGCACTGACATAGTGGCGTTTTCATACAAACACTTTAATACCTCGATATACCGGTAGTCGATTACCACCGTTGGAGAGACCTGAGCACGGCCCAGGTTTCGATAGAATCAAAGGCTTTCTCACACTCCACAGACGGTAAACACAGTGGCTTGTTATACTTTTCGGCCTTCTACACAACTTGCCCCAGCGTATGTATGTGGTCTATGGTGCTAAAGCCTTTTCAGAAACCAGTTAGTTCGGGAGGCTGGAAGTCATCAAACCTGCGTGCGAGACGATTCGTAATGACCTTCGAAAGCAACTTGTAAACATGGCTCAGCAGTGTCGGCCTATAATTCTTCAATAGGGTTTTGTCACCCTTTTTGAAGAAGAGCACCATCACACTTCGTTGCCATGCTTGTGGAGTTGTTGTTAGTTTGACCATCTAGTATGACGGAGTTAAATAAGTTCTGATGGGCCCGTAGGATTGGTGTACCACCCGCCTTCAGAAGCTCTGCTGTAACTACATCCTCACCAAGCGCCTTGTTGTTCTTATGTTGTCTGAGAGCCATTCTAATCTCGTACAAGCTGACTTCCAGGATGTCTTCGGTGTAATGACGGGTTAGTCGTGCTCTGGGATCCGAGGCACTTTAGAGCCTTTGTTCCGCTTGATGGTCTCTTTCATACTAATTGTATTAAATTGACGCGTGAGGCGAGTCAAAGATTTTGAGATCTGTCTTTTGAGCCACCGGTATCTGGTAGCATGATCTGAGGAGTTCAGAACCATTTGTCTTTCTTCCATAAGTTGCAGGGTAAAGTCAGAGATCTTTTTAGTTCTGTTTGTACAGCGGGCCTTGAAGAATTTAGACCCAGCCGTATGGGCAGCTTCTACAAGCTTGTCGTAGTATAAGTCCACTTGACTGCATGTGTGGCGTGGTGGCTGAGACAGTCGCCTCGCCGCTTCGTGTCGCGGGTTTTAATCCCGCGCCAGACAGCTATTTGTGTGACCCATAAATAGTTGTTCTGAGCCTGGATGTAATTTGTGTCCGTCTATTATGTTTTGTAAAGTACCTATAAGATTAGATTACCTAGTGCTAGGCATTCGAAACGGTTTTGCAATTAGAGCTAAAATGGTTCGGGGTTTTGGACGTGGATAGGTAAAGATCGGAGCGTAGACTTTATCAGTCGGGACCTCTGCAACTTGACATTAAGGTTCAATGAGCCTCTCACCAGTCTGTGATCGCTGCCGGTTTTATCCGCATTGAACATCTGTCGTCTCATCGACAAGATAAAGTCTATCTAATTTTTGGTTTTACCATCGGGGTTCACCCAGGTCCATTTGCGGTGATCCGACTTTCTGAATAAGGAATTCATCATTAAGAGTTCCTCCTTCTCCATGAAGTCGGCCAACATTTGGCCCCGGGGGTTCCGGTCTCCAGTTCCAAATTGCCCCACTCTCAGCCCATTACCGAATCGTTTGCCCAGCTTCGCGTCAAAGTCCACAAATGACCACAGTGAAAGGGTTTTAAAGCTATGTATGGCTCTTGATATATCCTCAACCTCACCGTCGGAGTTCGTCGAAGTCGGCGCGTATACCTGTATTACCTTCAACGAATACCGCTTGGTAATTCTGAGAATAAGTTACGCCACCCTGGTCGACACCCTCTCGATTTTCACTACGTTGTCCCAAGTGTTTGTCCCAAGGTGACACCACCTTGGGACCGTAGGTCGCCGTTGGTTCTGGAAATAGAGCAGGTTCCCGGATTTTAGGATTATCGTGCCCTCCCCCTCTCTTCGGACTTGAGACAATCTTATGATATCCCAATGTAACCTGTTCAGCTCCTCCTCCAGTTTGATGATCTTCTCGTCGGTCCGCTGTATGCGAGTGTTATATGTTGCCAGGGCCAGAGGTTGTTGGTTTTGGTAAAACGGCGTCTGCCGGGGGTTTTTAGCACCCCGGTTTCTATTTCCTTATTTTCTGTTTCTATTTCTGAATCTATTGTCTCAGCGAAATATAGTGTTCCATGATTCTTTTTCAGGGTAACCCGGTGAGACTTGTTCAATAAGGGTTTCAATAATTGCTCGAATTGTTATAATATTACTTGTTTCATCTTCAGAATCTCTCGACAAAATGGGGTTTATTCGTTCAAATCTCTTTACTCTTTTTTTCTTCTTATCCAATGAAATATTGATGTCTATTAAAGAACTAAGTTTCGTTTTTATTTTCTTCTTCTGTGTCCGGAATCCATGTATATCCAGAATCAGCAAAAGATTCTTCATCTGTTGAAGGTGGCGTTGGTTTGATACCCGAAATGGGACTTGAACCTCTTATTTCCTTTGATGACAACTTAAGTTATTTAATTTTATTTGCCTAGCATCTTATAATTAATCTTCATCTTGTTGTAGAAGAATTAAATAACACCAAATATTTATAAATTAGATACGTTATATCAGAATTCTGGATAGCAGAATTAAATAAATAGAGTTATTTAGTTTTCCTCGAACTAAGTTAGTTTTATAAAAAAAAAATTAAGTTGAGGAAAAATTCAACAACTCAAGTTATTTAACTTATTCGACATTCATCTTGTCATTGACCAGAGTTATTGATTTATTTACTGAGTTATTTAGTTTTCCTTTAAAAAAATTGTGTTTGTCTGAAGATATTTATTATTCCATCTGTCATGACCTGTCTGACAAAAATGGCTATATCTTTGGAACGGAATAAGATATGAAAATGCCTGTAAGGCTCAAATATGCGGCAGGTTTTAGGTGTTTTGAAAATAGGAAAAAGTCAAAATCGCCAAAATCGGACTTATTTAGTTTTCCAACTACGGGGACGATATATGAATTAATCACCGAAATTTTTGTACGCTCATAATTTCCAAACGACTGCACCAAATTAGATAAATATTTCTTTTATGTGTTCGTGATTATCAAGAGAGGTTTTCAAAAAAAAAAACAAATATTTAAAAATATCAGGTAAAATTGAGTTTGTGAATGAGAAAGAATAGTGTGAGACGTTGTTTTTTTTGGACATTGTTTCTTTACTCTCCGGACGGAAATCAAAAAATGTTGTACATTAGAATATTAGACTTTAGACAGTGCTGACGGCAAAAAATATGGCGGTACACACGGCTACATATCAAGCTATATTTCCAATATAAGCTGATCTCTCATTGTATGGAAGTCCTATACAAAGCGAGATCAGCTTATACTGGAAATTATAGCTTGATATGTAGCCGTGTCTACGAAGTTCGCCAGGACAGCTAAGACTATAGGAAATATAAATGAATCTATCGTTATTTATAAATGTAGAGGGTTAAGTCAATAGACCTGACAATAGGTGGATCACGTTCGTTATAAGATCACAATGCAGATAAAAAAATAGGTAGGTAGGTCTAAATAAAATTCAAGTTAGTTTGAATTAGTAAATTGGGATGACGAATTTTACGAACAAACAAAAAATAATTGTTCCTTTTTTACCTGTGCGACAATTAATGTCCTAAAAGTTGAAACGAACCAATATTATTTTGTTCGTTCGTGAAATTGGCGATCAAAATAATTTTCCATAAAAGAGATGTTTCTGGGAAATACTCATAACCAAATGGTTCTTACGATTCATCTGGATAAATAAAGATTTTAAACATGCCCATCGAATAGCGTTATCATACAGTAAGGCTGTATCGGAAGTCTCCCTGGAATGATTTTGTTAAAACATACATAGGATTTCAAAATTGGGCTAGTAGTTTGCATTTGAAAAGTTTGTTAAATGAACAACTACGGACAAGCACACAGTCGAAAATTGGCCAAATTAAGTTCTATTGCACAATTTAACTTTTTGACTCTTACAATTTTGTCATACTGTATGACAATAGACTTCTTCATTGCTGTCGAGAGGCGCATAGTGCGCGACCACGTCTCCGCTTCGTAAGTCATCACTAGGAACTAGTAGGAACACTTAATCGTCGAAGACCTTCCACTTGAAACACTGTGGTATTTGGGACGAGAAAATGTTAAGTAGCTTCCCGAACGCTGCCCAGCCCGATGGATTTTACGATAGACCTCGTTCTCTACGTTGGATAGTCTGTCTCAAGCAAATATAGTTTTTTACAACTTCGAGTGCAGAGTCTGCAACCTTCACTTGAATGAGTGCAACATGGACGTGATGTTCGTCTTATCAATATATTAATTGTTAAACCCACTCTAGATAATAAGATATCGTAGAAAACGTTAAGATTTTTTCCATCTTTTATTTTTCCTCACACAAAAATCTTCATGAAATTGACAAACATTAAACTACCTATAGAAGGACTGATTGCTTCCAAATTGTGTGGAGATGATTTGTATTATTAGGGTTCCGTAGCCTAATGGCAAAAAACGGAACCCTTATAGATTCGTCATGTCTGTCTGTCTGTCCGTCCGTCCGTATGTCACAACCACTTTTTTCCGAAACTATAAGAGCTGTTCTACTGAAACTTGGTAAATAGATGTATTCTGTGAACCGCATTAAGATTTTTACACAAAAATAGAAAAAGAACAATTATTTTGGGGGGTCGCCATACATAGAACTGAAACTCAAATTTTTTTTGTCATCGTACTTATACTATGGACAGGTCTTCAAAAATGATATTGAGGTTTCTAATATATTTTTTTTCAAAATTGAATAGTTTGCGCGAGAGACACTTCCAAAGTGGTAAAATGGGTGTCCCTCTAACTCTAACTTCTAAAATAAGAAAATGATAAAACAAAAAAAAAATATGATGTACATTAGCATGT
Source organism: Pseudoips prasinana (assembly GCA_951640165.1). Classification (NCBI taxonomy): domain Eukaryota; kingdom Metazoa; phylum Arthropoda; class Insecta; order Lepidoptera; family Nolidae; genus Pseudoips; species Pseudoips prasinana. The sequence goes on along the minus strand of OX621243.1, from coordinate 30,364,029 downwards.
AAACTAACCACGAAAATTGGTTTGAACGAGATCTAGCAAGTAGTTTTTTATTAATACGTCATAAACCGCAATTTGCGTCATTTAATCAACTGAAATACTTGGTGCTATGGAACCCTTCATGTGCGAGTCCGACTCGCACTTGGCCGGTTTTTTTTTAGATAAGGTATATCAAAAACAAGATTGTAACTAAAGTAAGTAAACGATTTTCTATATTTTTAAGGACACTTACATTACACTTAATTTGTCTGCTTTCTCTATCTCTTTTCGTTTACTGGTCCAATTAGTTTCAGACATAATACAGACAGAATATTACGAAAAGACGTAGATTGAGTACTTACTGTTAATGCTAGCACTTTCCATGCTTGTTCCAATAGTATACGTTTGTTTTAACTTGCTTTCCACCTAAGAATTGTTAACCTATTTGTAATTAATGTTTGCATTATGTTTATAATGAAGTTTTTAGAACCTCCGTCAAACATCTAAACACCATTGAAATAATAGTTTATTTGACCCTCATTGTATGTAGGGGTATATTGTGTCAACGATAGTCCTTCTTCTAACTCTGCATTCTTGTTTGTTTGGATTTAGTTTTAATTGCCTTAAATAACTAGCTGCTGACACTAGATTGTAGTCTGCCTAGATTATAAATACCGTGATTCGTAAATTTGCAGCAAATCAGCCATGTAACTACTTTCTAAATCCCATATCTACATTCTAACGTATGAATGTTAAAAACACCCCATTTAACTGTAGTGCCCATCTTATATCGAGGACTATACCGTATCACAATCTTAGCAACGTCCTAGACAATCTGGATAACAAGACAAATCAAGGCTGTTAGAAATATAAGTGAATAGTGATGGGAATTTTGTTTCCGTTTGTATTCACTCAAGGATTTCTATTCGCCTAGTTTAACGGAACTTCAAAATATCGTACATGCCCCCGAGTGAGTGTATGAACGAAAATGCGCCAACCATAACCTCCAATGACCCTCAGCATTACGATTGATAATATTTGCGCTATACATTTCTAAAAACTCCTATAACAGACAAGGCCTTTTCACTTGTCAGTAACCGCTCTGGGTCGAGGTACCAATCCCAAGGGGTGTGCACTCTTGTTGGACAATAGTTGGAGCGGTGGCTCAAGCTGTTTGGCTAAAAAGACCACAAACTAAATAGTCCCCTATTTAGTTTGTGGTCTTTTTAGCCAAACAGCTTGAGCCACCGCTCCAACTATTGTCCAGAGATATACTGAAAGCCTAAATTAACTGTGGACGTCACGTCCAAAAAAGGTTACAGTTTTTATTTGTTGTTTTTATTCTGGTGATCAGTTCAGAGTGTCAGTAAATAACTGTTAAGCGTCCGACGATCAAATAGAAAATGTATTAGATTACTAAAAGGATTGCGTAACCAATAAGAAAGGTTTTTCTAAGTGAAACTAAATAAGTGAATCTGTAATCGACGAATTTTTTATACGCTTGATCCAGCACTCTTTACGATAAGATCTCGTAACTACATTAGGCCGTAACCCACGGTTTTATGTTTCATGTTACTTAGTAGATATTTCATGATTAATTTTACAGTCTCATTTTGTGTAGTTTGTTAAAGGACCGAATTTCAGCGGCTAATAGGATGCACAGCAACGCAGGTCCATTCTGTACTCCTTTACTCTCATAATACCATGGAACGTATATTCAACAAAACTGGGCACTGATCAGATGCAGGACTGATAGTTTTACATGCTCTCGGAGGCATGGACGTATAACAAACACTGATTGCTTCCAGAATCTGACCTACTAACGAAAATTCCAAACATTGACGGGTCTGTTGGCGTGGTTGGCAAATTCTTGATTTTCACGCCGGAAGTCGTGGGTTCGATTCCCACCCAGGACAGATATTTGTGTGCAAGAACATGTCTGTTTGTCCTGGGTCTGAGTGTTATTATCTATATAAGTATGTAATCTAAAAAAATATTAGTATATGTCGTATATCAGTTATCTGGTTTCCATAGTAGGTAGAAGTTCTGCTTAGTTTGGGATCAGATGGCCGTGTGTAAATAATGTCACAGGATACTAACAAATACAAAAAAACTACACGTTTTTTCCTACTCCCAGATTTGAACCTAGCTTCTTCTTGTGTTGAATGCGCTACCGGTACACCATCGAAACTGTGTAGTTATATAACAAAGGCATTATCATAAGCTGTTTCAAAGCTCGTCTCTATGTAACTAGATACTTTTCTTGAACGATATTCAAAATGCTTTTCATAAAAGTAATCTCAATGAAAGTATTGTTGGTAAAATAAATAGGAATAAAGCAATTGAACAAGGAATAATATTCCAATATCGTTACTAAGAATAAAATATTACGATATTGTATGGAAATTATTTGTTCCACGTTTTTGTCCCTCGTAATAAAGGCAAGCTCATCGATAGGAAAATATTTATAATTTGATACATCTATTTTGTACATGATATTATTGTATCCGTTAGGTATATCTCTTAGCTTTATTGGTGTAAACAACGTGTAACTTAAAAAGTATCTTAATATAAAAAGTATAACACGCAGTAGATAATTTATATTTTTCATAGTAAATACTTTCTAGACGGTTACAATCTGATACCGTAGTCACCTAAACGGACTTCAACTTTTTTATAATTGCTGTTTACTTTTGATATAATAATAATAATGTCTTCCTGATAGATTTTAAGCCACGGCCGCGAGTCTTAAAGGTTACCAGCCATCTGCGCGGTACATATTATAGTGCACAAGTGTGTCACAATCATAATCATAATCATCATTTATTTGCGAAGCATAGGTAATAATACAACGATTGGTCTTAAATTAGGTTAAGTGCGCTATGTTCTACCATGAGAATGGTGTACAAATCATATCCACTTATTTGGTATATACACCATCTAAGTTTACAAAAACAATATAAATTTACAAATACAAAATTATAATATAAAAATACAAAATTAAAATCAAAACAGAAAGTCCAATGGGTAACAGTGAAATTTAAAATACAAAATAAATAAAATGTCTCGCTAGAATGAAGTAAATGTCATGCAATGTCGGAAATAATAATCATTATAATTAAATAAATTGTTATGTCTCTAATACAATATTATAGTATATTACAATTTGTCATTAAAGTATTCCTCAAGAGAATAATATGCCTTCTCAACCAGAAATATATGTAATTTATTTTTGAACTAGCTGTGCCCGCGACTTCGTTCGCGTGGATGTCGGAACTTAAAAATGTATTTTTTTTGTGTAAAGCGCTGTGGGAGGATACCGAAAACATTTTTTTAATTTAATTTAGTGCTTCTTTATTTTACCTGTGAAACCATCTGGAGCGTACACAAAAACGTTATTGGGGTTGTTTACGCGTGAAAGAGCTACGTATAGTTGACCATGGGAAAAGCATCCAATACTTAGGTCCACCCCCGCAACGGATAATGTCTGGACCTGAGCTTTACTAATCGTCATGGCATAACAGAGACTGACTGGGAATTGCACTCGTTTGAAAGAGAAAGGAAAGTTTTTAGGAATTATAGGTATCCTTGGAATAAAAACAATATCACCGGCGCCGCAACCTGTTAATATTTCAGCTTCGATAATGTTGCAGATTTGTGACTTTGAGCCGAGTGCCATTACAAAGTTTGCGAGGACATAAATTTCTGAGGAGAATTATTGGTACACCAATTTTTAAAACTATTTTGTGGGCTGAAAGTCCGGGTGTGCTGAGGGAATCCAAAAATTCTACCGGGTACCAAAAATTCTAGAAGATAACGCCACGCACTGCGTTATCTTCTTCCATAAATGTATTTATTGAGCTATATTCTCTACTATTACCGGACGCATGACTCAATATTTTGAAATTAATTGCCGCAGCTTGGTCATTGTGGGGAGTCAAAATAGCTCGCTGACATAGCCAAGAACCGGCTTGATTTCCCATGTTTGTGGTATCTCCGTAGGGTCCATATTGGCTCACCTAAAGTTCTTTACCCGAAATTGTTCTTCCTAACGATTTGTAATCCGAATTATCACTCTTGTTAAAATTTTTCATCCTAAAGTTTTCATTCATACTATTTGTAGTGCTACCGGCGATGTTCATAACACTCATGTTTTCGAAAATTGTAATCAATAATATCATTAATGTAAATATATTTAAACTCCTACTGTTTTTTATCATAACGATTTAATCCCTAAACATACTCACCATAATAATTACACCGCGGAGGATTAAAATTAAACGTACATGCAATAACTATAGGACCAATTCGGTTCTGGCACTTCGCCGGCCGCTACCGCGGCACGCTCGCTTCGCTCGCTCGGCTCGTGCGTTGCGGGGTCACCGTTCTAACCTAACCTAACCCAATAATTATGAATAGGACCGATTCGTTTCTGGAACTTGCTCAATGATTGGAGCGGGACTCTGGTTTTGCTCGCTCGGCCCTTGCGTTATAGTCGCAGTTCCAACTAAACTTAAACTAATGACTATAAATAGTACCGTGGCTAAACAAAAAAGATATGACTTTGAATAATAGTATAAACGATGGTTATGTTGAGAAAATATAGGAAAACAAATAAAAGTATAATAGATGTTTATTGCTACTGACATTATGAAGTTGAATGCTTCGGAATTATTAACATTAGAGACAAAGTAATTAGGAGTTTTGATGTTATGATGAAAAATGTTAGGAAGAACATTTTCGGATTTCCAATTATCGGAGTTGAAATTTTAGGTGAGCTTTGGCGCACCCATCTCCGTACACAGAAGAAATTAGCTCTTGCTGTGGTGTAACGTAAGAACAGAGATTACCAATCAAAATAACTTTTCCATCTTCTTGTACGGGGTATGTGCCATCGCCTATTTTTAACAATAATAAACTCCTGTGCCTTTTCGCAGCCTCTGACTGATCGGGTTCCCTCCTATACTTATAACTATCATTTGAATAGCCAATAAGGACCTGTTGTGACAATTTTCACGTACCCTGTCAGTAATTTGTCCATCAGTATTTAGTTGTACATGTCTCATAAAATCTTCAGCAAACTTGTCATGGTACTTTTGCCATAACTATTTAGCGTCCGATAACGCACAAAAGGTCAATAAGATGGCAAACAAATGTCGCAAGCGATGTGGACTATCGCTCACGCATGCTTCCGCTAGAGCGTCATCCCAATGCTGACCTCCAACTAATAAATGGCGTGCTTCTTCAATATCATCCACTTTACGGCGCTCAGCAAAAGACGTAGGTCCTCGCTCTACATGGATCAGACTGTGGGATGAACTCACACGTGAGCTCGCCACGTGAACCTGCCCGCCTTCCTCAAGTCAATTCCAGCTATCTTGAGAGTTTGACTTTGCGATTTGTTGATGGTTATCGCGACACACACTTTTATAGGGAACTACAGTATTTTAAACTGAAAAGGGAGATCATTTGGCACTAACGGAATACGTGACACGAACACTGTTTCTCCCTGGGCGGATCCAGGCATAATAGTAGACTCTATAACACGATGCAAAGTTTTGACTTGAAGCCTCACAACCATTATAGGTATACCCACACGCAACATACATCCCCTATTATGCGCCCTTAGGAGTGGAAATTCCTAAAATCCTGAAATACATATTTTTTATTTTTAACGGAAAGGCCAAATACCAATTTTCATGCTTTTCACATAAAAAACACTTTTCATACAAACTTATATCCCCTATTTTACGCCCTTGGGGAGGAATTTCCAAAAATTCTAAATTATTTATTTTTATTTTTGGCTGAACTACTAAATATTAGTTTCAATGCCTTTAACTTCAAAAAATTACGGATTTTCATATAATCTTTCATTCTCTGTTTTACCCCCTTAGGGTTAGTATATCCAAAAACCCCTTCCTTAGTGAATGCATACGTCATAAAAAGTACCTACCGGGAAAATTTCAAGTCTCTAACCCCAGCCGTTCAGTCTGTTCGTTGATATGTCAGTCAGTTAGTTTCCTCTTTTACATAGGTAGGTATATAGATTTGTGCTGAGAAAATTATGAGAGACCTGGTTAATTTACTACATTCAATCGGACAGGCTCAATAAAATTCAAATCGTCTGTACATTCGCGTTACAAACGAATCGACAGCACAAACTTTCGATCGATTGACATTATAATTTAAAATTAAATTATAACAAATCCAACCATGTACATAATTCAATTTGCCCAAAGAAAACAGAATATTTTAATAACCAATTTTGGACAACGACATACTTCTAGCCAAGCAAGACCTTATTTCGAAACAATTCGGAACATTCTAAGCCCTACGTAACTCATGCAATTAGCAAACACGGGCAAATCTTAACACCGCGGGTCAAAAGCAATGCACAACGACATCTATCGAAATAAAAATCAACTATCAAGCACAACGACATGTATCGAAATAAAAATCAACTATCAATAATTTAAAATGAAATTATAACAAATCCCACCTTCTACATAATTTAATTTGCCCAAAGAAAACAGATTTTTTTAATAACCAATTTTGGACAACGACATACTTCTAGGCAACCAAGACCTTATTTCGAAACAATTCAGAACATTCAAAACCCTACGTAACTCATGCAATCAGCAAACACGGGCAAATCTTAACACCGCGAGTCAAAAGAAATGCACAACGACATCTATCGAAACATAAATCAACTATCAACCTAGTTCATTCAGAAAAGACATGTCATAATATGCACAATGACATCTATCGGACAGTTTAGTTCAACTATAAACATTAGTTCATCTTGAAGTACCGAAATGTGTGTTATTTTTCTCCATGATTACTTTAAAATCTAATATCTTTTGATAGACTGAACCGATTGCAATAAAACAAAAACTAAATGTTACCTCAGGTTACGCTCAATCGTTGTGTATAAAAGTTATCTACATTGCTTTCGTATATTTTACGTGATACCCGAACATATAAACAGACAAACAGACAAACAGACAAACAGACAAAAATTCTAAAAATGCTGGAAATGGGTTCTATTGGTTGTCCTTTAATACCCTGGCTATTTTTTTTGGATTTTCTTTTCATGTACAAAAATGATTTTTCTACAGATTTATTATATGTATAGATATTTTTACAGTTTCTGTAGTACGCAAAAACGATGGTAATTTATTATAGATTTTTGGTCCCATTACAAAAATACTTTTATGATACAACGTTGTTTTGGCGGGGATCAAGTGTAACTTCTCAGACCTGCGAATACTGGCTACTGATGAGAATCTGGACAAGTTATGCTTTACAAACATTGCAAGTTCAAATAAGTACAATGAAGGCATAGTTAATAGTGTGTGTGCGCAAGCACAGGGGCATTTTTTATTCCATCACTCTGATTATCCGATGGGACGACAGAAAAGAGGTCAGTTAGAGGACCGACAGCTTGACGTGCTCTCTGAAAGCCGGGGGACTATCATCGGCAGGCAAAGAAGCCAATAAAATAAAAATGAGAGATTCTAGTAGTATGTTTACACGCTGACATCGCATTCTCGAAGAGTTTGTCAGGACGTTGTAAATCTTACACGAGCTGACAAAACATTAAGATATCGTATCTGTAGGTATCTTAATGTTTTGTCAGTTCTGCTGCTTTGTGTTGTTAGCTATAATTATTCGTTTTCAGCCAATCATTATATCTTCACAAGGTGGTGTAAACATTAAAGATGTGGCTGCAAAGAACTCGGATACCATCACCACAGCCAATTATAATATCCTGGGAAATTATTCACACACGGCCATCTGATTCCAAACTAAGCACAGCTTATGCTATGGAAACTAGATAACTGATATATTACATATACTACTTTTCGGTTGTTAATACATACTTATTATTGCGGGGCGGGTTATCTAACATAACCCGCCCGAGAAGGGAAACAATTGAAATATAATAATATCTAATATAATAATATAATATCTAGGGACAATGTCACACAGATCATCCTAGCCCCAAACTAAGCAAAGCTTGTACTATGGGTACTAGGCGACGATATAAATACTTATATAGATAGATAAATACTTAAATACATAGAAAACGTCCGTGACTCAGAAACAAATATTCGTGCTCATCACACAAATATTTGCACTTACCGGGATTCGAACCCAGGACCACCAGCTTCGTAGGCAGGAGCACTACCAACTAGGCTACGGAATAAAATACAAGAATTTATTCAATTATATCATAATCATACAGCTAACAATATCCAGTAATTTTACTAACCTTACTCAGAGACGTCTCGTTCCAAAGTGAAGTATCGATGACCGACCGGAGCTGACACTACCTGTGACACTGACATTCGGACAACAACAGTGTTGCCCGAGAAATTATTACAATAACTACCGTCGGTATGATATGTGATAAAGTATTGTGTTGCCAGAGTACTATAATAACGATAGTCGTGTTGCAGTATATATGTATAATTACACACAGACTCAGAACAAACAGACATATTCATGTATTATAGGTGGGAATCGAACCCACGACCTGCGGCGTGGAAGGCAAGTATCTGCCAACCAGACAAACCGGCCCATCCAACATTGTATCGTGCGCTGAAATATGTATATTGAATACACGTACTTGCATTGTTAGCTCAACATTGTTAGCATTTTTTCTGTATTGAGGTAGTATAACGTCACAATTATTTTTAAGCTCAATTCACTCCCAAACTTTTATTTCAATTGTACAAACAAAAGTGGACATTAGAACAAAGTTTTAATGATATAAAAATTGTGCCTCTTAATTATGCATAACCATTCACCCAGTTTACCTAGCATTTTATTTTCCAACGTAAATAAATGTATTTACTATTATTCTATATACTATTTGCCTTGCGTTAATTTAATGTGAAAAGGTACTTAGTTCCAAATTGTGAGCAGGAACAATCTTTGCTACCTAATTAACTTGAATTGTAAATGGAAATTGTGCGCTTCATATATCAGGCCTAGATTCAAACTGAATGTACACTTAATCTCACAATTTGTCGTAGCTTTACATGTACATTTTGCCTCTGTGGAATAGAATTTACTGCTGTTGTTTATAGAGAAAACTGCAAGCACAAAGAATAAATACAATTTGTATAATGACTGTTAGTCTAGTGGTAAGTGACCCTGACTGCTAAGCGTGGGTTCGATTCCCACTCAGAATATTTTTGAAGTTATACTTCTTGTGGCGCGATGGAGAAAAATGATGAGAGTGAATTTTTACGATGCGCGCGCACACCGACACCAAAAAATTTAACAGCATGACGTTAGTTCTAGGTGGTATGAAAATTGATAACTATGTTCAAGTTGTATATTAAGAAGTATAACTTCTAACGCGTGTACATAAGTACACACAAGTTTTTTTTTTGTGTGGTAGGCACGATTATTTGCTCTTTGTCTGGGTGTAATTATCTATGATATGTATTTATTAAGAAATATATAAGTGCGATATTCGTGGAGACCTATAAATGGCTAACTGTTGCGTATACCTAATCTATTAAGTTATTGTAAGCTGTTGGTCTTCCTAATAATGGGAAATAAATAAATAAATTATCAGTTGTATAGTTGACATAGCAGCATATAACAGCGTGTTAGTTGTTAGTTGTCCCAAGACAATAATTTGATTAACGAGGAAAAAAAGTAGAGACTTACAAATAATATTTTTGCAGACTTATTTCGTAACGGATTACGGGAGATAGTAACTTATCGTAATTTAGGATGTATTCAAGCTTCTGGACAGGAGAGAATTTGGCATTAATGTCAATGGCTAGTAAATAACTCACCTTCAATTTGCCAATGATAAAGGAGTCGTGAACGAGATCTTGGAATATCTCGATGGAATGCTCGATGATCTCCGCCAAATTTCAAAACAAGTGGATTTGAAAATGAATATGAATAAGAAACTCATGGCAAATGTTCATGAAGGTCTCTTCACTTAAACTTGTGGATAACTATATTTACTTAGGACTGACCATTCAACTAGACAGGGCCATCCAACTTTGAGAAAGAGATCATTGGTCGAATCCAACTTACCAGTGGTGACTTAAAGAAGCTACGTTGCTTTATTTTACAGCCAACAGAAAAAATCTAAAATGGTTATATAAAATGGTTATGAAGAACATATTGTACGGCTACGCCTCAGGCGATCTCCGCCAGATAACCTGTAGATGGGAAGAGAGTGCAAGTAATGTATAATTTATTTGTTTCACTCCTTTTGCAGCTTAGCAGAAGGAGTGAAACAAATAAATTATACTAAGGAACTGTGTAGAAGCCGTGTGGTTTCCGGCCTTAAAAGATTATCAAGGCCACCCCATACCATCCCATGGGTGTTGTAAAAGGCGACAAAGGGAGACACCAGATAGTCGGGCAGCAGCGCCGCCTGTGTACTAGCTACCACATAACTACGGGCAGCAACTCGCATGCCATACTAGTGACTATTGGAAATCCCTCCAAATGGCAACGTTATCGAAATATTTGGGGGAGGCCTATGTCCAACTGTTGACGGTATTAGGCTGATGATTTGATGAAGAAACTTTGTCCTTACTTCGTTACTAATATTTGTTATTAATTTCAATTGTAAAAGCATACTATAGTGTGTTTAACACAGGGCGTATAAAGTATACTAATAAGTATTCTGACACTAGAGTAATTACTGCCCAGGAAAAACAAAGAAAGAACTAGTATATTAACGACATTTTGACTAATTAAAGGAGAAGGTAATGACTCCATACATTCCTGGGCCCAGGTGTTAACTGAATCAAACTAGCCTTATTGGTGAGAGGATATAATAACAAGACCTCACTGAAATTTTGGTGAAATTTGGCTATCCAGGAATCAAGTTATATGAAGTATAGTAAAAGTGAGGTTAAATTATAACATTGTAGTTTTTTACAAAATATTGTTGATTGGCATCGGTTGTGTTATGGTTTTATGCATGGAGAGCGTGGCATGTCGAAGATCTGGCACATTTCGATCCCCCGCGCCCCGGGCAGTCACTACAGTTGAAGAAAACCACAAATTAAACATGGGCGCACTTAAAACGAAAGATAACGAACGAGTGACAGTCAAAGAGCATGTAAAGGCTGTCAGGCAGAGAAGTGTTGCCCGAAGAAAAATTAATGGAATACGATCCGCTATGAATCGATTCCACGAAAAACACTTGTCACTTGATTTTCAAACATATTCTGAGATTTATTATTAATTTTTTGCGAGCAATTTGTCATTACTTAATCGATTATTTCGTTTCATAACTTAATTTAAGTTTTCTCGCTTCCTAGATAGAAACATGATACGATATTTTGTGATTTCCTTTAGAAAAATATAACGGTTTTTTTAATCCACATTTCAACTAGTTAACTGCTGGGCCCAGAAGTTTCCTTCTCCTTTCTGTTTGACCCAGTATGTTTCATGTTCTAATATACATCTATTCAATTCGGATAGGCTAGGATTCCACGAATCATTACTAACATTCCCTATTTATACGGGAACGATGACTTAGACAAACTTAAGTGTAAACTTTTCCTGGCTTTAATACCGAAAACGTGACAACAAAATTTACCTTGATTATGGAAGAGAAAACGAACAAACTTTTTAAGTAACTACAAACTTGTAATGCGTTTTCTCTGTATTTAATTGAATCAAACAACTTCTAGTCTGTGGCAAACAACTTCATTTAAATATTTTGTACTAGTTTGTGTGTTTTGTTTTGTTAAGTTAGGGTTTAAGGTATCTTGATTTCGAAATTTAAAAGTATGCGTGATTATTTAGGACACATTTATACCTACTAGTAAATGAAACCTATATAAATAAGACATACATATTCATATAGGTCACATAGTTGCTTACATCGATCCTTAAGTAATAGGTAAAGTTAGGCACATAGGCGCGGGAGATTTCTATCGAATTTCTGATTGTCTCCATGTTTCGGAGAGTACATTAAGCTTTTGGCCCCAGTAGTCGCCAATTTTAAACCATGTCATAGGCCTATGGGTCTGTGCGTGTTTAAAAATAGGCTAGTAAATCATTTGTAAGTAAATATTTGACTGCACGTGTGGTGCAGCGGCTAAGACAGTCGCCTCGCCTCTTCGTGTCGCGGGTTCGAGTCCTGCGCCGGACAACTATTTGAGTGACCCATAAATTCGGAGTCTGGATGTAATTTGTGTCTTTCTTTTATATGTTTGTAAAGTACCCCGCGACACAGGGATTAGCATCCACACGCGGGCGTTGTCTTTAAAAAAAAAATATTAAGACAACATTACCAATTTCTAAATATGTCATATGTCATGTTCTAAATATGTAGCACAATACTATCTTGCTTTGTCTATATCAATTGTACTTGCTTATTATGTCTTTTGTATTAACTTGTATTATTCCATTTGATAATTTTGAAATATTGTTACCATTAAATTTTTTTTTCTATGCGAACGAACATGTATATATTATTTTTTATATTTAAGTTCTCATGTAAGTGACGTATTTATTAATGGGAATAAATGTCTTTAAACCGAAGTAGATTAAATTGTAACCATAATCATAGCAAACATACCAGGGTGTGTTAAATCCCTTCGCTTCGTTAAGTCTCTGAGTGCTCAGATATAGAGAAAGGTAATTGGAAGCTTAGTACGGAATGCTCTCGGTTTAAACTTATAATGCTATATCAACATTTGAGTTTGTTGTTATCTAAAAAACACGTTTTGTAAAATGACTACTACGAAAAGGCCGTTGTTCATAAAATTAGTAACCAAACTTAATTTGAAATTTACAACAGTGAATGCTGTAAATTTCCAATTAATTTATGTTAATAATTTCAAGAAACTAATTTGAATATTCAAGTACATAGTAAGAACATCTTATGTTTATTTCATCATCCAAACTTCTTCTTTTGTTCTGGTTTTAACTAGAACATTCTGCAATGTTACAAAAGCAACCAAAACCGTTTAAAAACTTGGTACCAACTTAGTTTTGAGTGATTATATGAAATTATTTTAGTTTTTCTTAAAAAATATTTCGATAACATTGTTTGCTCATATACCTTGTTAATTTTAATGGATGTCGTGGCAACTTGTAATTGAAAGAGCACTATTGCTTGAGCCACTTATAACATTGTATGACCCTTTCCAAAGTTTTGTGTCCGTCTATTATTATGTTTGTAAAGTACCCTGCGACACAGGGATTAGATTCCCTAGTACTGGCGCGGCGTAGTCTTAAAAAAAAGTGTTTGTTTTGTAAGTTGTCCTATTAATTAATAAATAAACACGTTTACGTGAACACAATAACAATTACAATATGATTGGAGTAATGTCGCTAGTTTTCTTTTTTTCAAACATAGTAAGTACTTTCGTTGGCCTAGCGGAAGCGTGTTAACCCGCAGAAAATGAGGTCCATATTACTGAGCACCCATATTACTCGATTTGGTTTTTGAATAAGAATGATTCCTGAAATCGGACAATCCCTATTGTCTTACTGTACATTTGTCATGGCTGTTTTGTCTTTGAGCGTGTTTGAGGAAGTCTACACAACTCAAATACTCTAAATTGTCTCCTAGATACTAAACTAGCATCTATAACAAAGAAATATTCTAAATTGACCTTTTTTATTTGATACGTATAGCATCTAGCGATCTTTTGGCGTAGCTGACCTATAGACCTCATACATACCGTGACAGTACGCCATTAATAGGGTGTTTGTGATTTAGTCGGTACAACGTGAGTTTATACGTTTCTATAATCAAATTGGATTACTTTTAATGTGTGTAGTATTTGATGCGTATGGCATCTAGCAATCTTTTGGCGTAGCTGACCTATAGACTTTATACATACCGTAACAGTACGCCACTAATAGGGTGATTGTGACTTGGTCGGTACAACGTGAGTTTATACGAGTCTATAATCAAATTGGATTACATTTTATGTGTGTAGTATTTGATGCGTATGGCATCTAGCGATCTTTTGGCGTAGCTGACCTATAGACCTCATACATACTGTGACAGTACGCCATTAATAGGGTGATTGTGACTTGGTCGGTACAACGTGAGTTTATACGAGTCTATAATCAAATTGGATTACTTTTTATGTGTGTAGTATTTGATGCGTATGGCATCTAGCGATCTTTTGGCGTAGCTGACCTATAGACCTCAACATACTGTGACAGTAAGCCATTAATAGGGTGATTGTGACTTGGTCGGTAAAACGAGAGTTTATACGAGCCTATAATCACATTGGATAACTTTTTATGTGTGTAGTATTTGATGCGTATGGCATCTAGCGATCTTTTGGCGTAGCTGACCTATAGACCTCATACATATTGTGACAGTAAGCCATTAATAGGGTGATTGTGACTTGGTCGGTAAAACGAGAGTTTATACGAGTCTATAATCACATTGGATTACTTTTTACTCTCTTGTGTTCTTATTCTAGTTTCTGGCTTGTTCAAGCCTTCTAGTAGCCCTCTGACATGGCTGTCGCCTATGATCTAATGAATACAACCTGGGCCGTCACCTTAAGGTGTTTGAGAACACGTGGACGACCAGAAATTAAACGATTTAGGTGGTCACCCATCTTTGAGTATCCTTGCCTAGGAGCTAAACCTCACCTCACTGACTGGTAACGGCACCTAGCTATAAGATCTTCTTGATAGTAATTGTGAAGTATGCTATATTTTTAGTTAAAAATGAAAGTCCGAAAATGTTAGTTTATTTTATTATTACGTTTACAGTTAACCTTTGTTTTATTAATATATATGTACATATATTATATTAAAAATTAGGAACTTTTATGGTTTTCGAATGGTTTTCTCATCACTTCTGTACAAATGCATACTCATAAAAAATATTTGATATGATCACGGTGGATTTCAATATCGTATACAAAAAATGAGGAGAAAGTTTGTATGTAGAAAATACCCATGGTATGTCTTCTTAAGTAGGTACTTACTTAGTGTTGGGTTTCTTTACCTCATCAATCAAAATAATGACATATTTTTTCCCGGAAAAGCTCTTAGCGGGTCCAGCTGTGCATTTGAAAAATGATTATGGACATTCAACAAAGGAGATTATACACCGATACGAACAGAGTTATACCTAGTAATAACTACAAATTAAAAAGTGCCAAGTGAGACTCTGACTCATGCTCGAAAGGTTCCGTCTCATCAGCCGACTATAATAATAGTCTCTCAATGAAAATTGTATTTAGGTATATTACGGCTCAAAAGATACGTTATTGAGACTAAGCAATAACGCTTATAGTAACGGGAACATAACGTTAAGTATGCCCCATACATTATGTACATATCCCCTATACATTGTGTAGTAACAATACGAGTAACTGTAATCATCCAATATTAGAAATAGTTAACAACCATATGTATACATTGGTCTAATAATTGACAGCCGTTTTTGCTGGGGTCAAATAAATTGCTCGTTAATGGAAGCGTGAATGCTAGTCGTCTGAAATTATTCTTTATGTTCATGCCAGGACACATTTGAACAGTATGAGTCTAGCTAGGCTGGCTAAGATTTAAAACAAAGTGACAAAGACAATTACATCGTCCACATAAACAAAAATTTTCATACAAAAATGTCCATAAAATTAATACTACTGGGCTAAACTATACAAAATTTTTACGGGACCAAATGGCAACTATTTCGCATCAAACTAAAAAAGAATCACGTAAATCGGATCATAAATCTCCGAGAAATCGGTGTACATACATAAAAAAAAAACCGGTGAACTTGAGAACCTCCTCATTTTGAAGTCGGTTAATGAATTAATCCCGAACTACGCAGATCAACCTAACAACTGATAGAAGTGATATACAACGTGTAACAGAAAGAGTGAACGTAACTTAAGGGGCATATACGGTCTCCTTAAGCCTACCTATACACAAAATCTCATACCGAAATACCATCATTTTAATCTTGATCGTAAAATAATATACCGTTCAATATATCGACAAGTATTTTTATCGATATAACGAACATCCGTACTAACACAGCACAGCTGATTCTGATTTACGCTAGAAATTGTTTGACATACCTCTGTGTTTCTATGCACGCCTGGTAGTTTGATTCCGATTGCACTCACTACACATATTTTGTTTTATTTTAGAGTTATGTTTTTATTTCTAGCACTGCTGAATAGCTATTGGATACTTTACATCATATAAGTACGTTGTACGGGCTAAGTGCGTTGCACTTGCACCGACAGCATTTTACCGTAGCGCGTGGTTTCATATATATTATATTCATGTAATTTCATTAGTAGTGAATCGTACCTCGGTCGGCTACCACGTCGAGTACTTTATTATTCATATATTACCATACACCATCACCATCTCAACCTCATCTTAGATTAGTGTTCAGTGAATACAACATAATTACCATATCTCTAACCTACGACTTTCTATTATCACCACGCACTAATCTATACATGGTCCTTCGAGCAAAAAAGGTTCCATTCGCGAGTGTTTGTGTCGTGCAAAGCATAGTGCCTGTGAGACCTTTCCTCGTTCGAGTGTTTCCTGTCTGAATCCAGCGCTGTAGACGTACGGTAACCAGTCCATTGATTAGCAGACAACACCAGGCTATCAAGTAAGATCTTTTATATTAACCGATTTTAAATACCACTACAATGGAGGCTTTATTTGAGAACCAACAGCAAATTATGGCGGGAATGAACCAAATTCTGGTTAATTTCAAGAAGGATGGTCGTGATCGCAAAACACCAGATTACATTAGACGTAGGTTAGAAACCCTAGATTCGTATTGGAAAGAATTCCACGCGAATCATGTGCAGTTGTGCGAAATTGGTGACCAGTCTCATTCGTACTTTGCACATGATGAGTACGGAAACACCAAAAATTTCTATACGCAGACAAGACAGACGATCCGTGACTATCAATCAGCCAATACTAAACCAACCACACCACTTCTTAGACCTGCAACTCCACTCCAATTACCAACCGGAGATACTTCACCAGCTTTCCAGCCAGCACTCCCGGATACTGTACCACCTCTTAACATGCCAACTACGTTCACTTCTAAAGGTACCAACAGTAAGCTTGACGAGATGATTCGGAAGCAACGTAGTAATTTTAAGGCATTTTCTCGAACTGTCAGTACTGTGGATGTCGATACCATGACCGACAAATGGAAGTTCGAGGATGTTCTCAAAACATTACAGTCACGCTGGTCAGTAATCGATAGTTTGCATTGGGATATCGATAGTGAACTCAATGGCGACTACCCATCGTACGAAACTGAATTTTGTGAGTACGAAAAAATATACAACCAAACAAAAAAAGCAATAAACCGTAAAATGTGGTCCGTGTCGCACAGGGAAAAAACAACACCCAAAATGGACATACCAATTTTTTCAGGCAGTTACCAGCAGTGGACCTCATTTAAGGACCTCTTCCAGGAGGCAATACATAATAACACAACCTTACCTAGTGCCCAAAAGCTACAATTTCTAAAAAGTAAACTCCGAGGCGAGGCGGAAAAGCTTATTCAGCATTTATCTATTACTTCAGAAAACTACCAAGCATCTTGGGAAATCCTCAACCAGCGATATAATAATAAAAAAGTAATTTTTACTTCACATATAAGTACGCTTTTGAATTTGCCCATTATGCAAATTCAAACGGCAAATTCGCTTAAAAGGTTACACGACACAACTAACGAATGCTTACATGCCATCCATAAACTAGGTGTAAACACGGAAACATGGGACCCATTATTGGTTTATCTGTTATCACAAAAACTTGATGCAGTATCCCATAATGACTATATAGAGTCCTTAGAAAATCCCAGAGAATTACCATCCATGAAGGATTTTCTGCGTTACCTAGAAGGTAAATTCACCTCATTAGATGCATTTAGGCGTAAACAAGAACATGCGCCAAAACCACCAACAAACCACTATAACCACAACCCATACCAAAGCTACAATAATTTCAATAAATCGGTGGCCAATTCATCATCATCTAAAATATTAAATATGGTCAACCAAAAATGTCCTCAATGCAAAGAAAACCATGCTTTGTATCATTGCAAAACGTTTCGCAACTTAACACCGGATGCGAAGCGCAAAATTATTGCAAATTTTAATTTATGTCGCAATTGTTTACTCAATCACCACGGAAAAGACTGCAGATCAAGCAAAACATGTTTTTAATGTGACAAGAAACATAATTCCTTGTTACACGATGCCTTCATGACGGAAACGCGGCCATCAACTTCTACGAGCTCGGAAACAACTCAGCAAAAATGTCACATGTCGCATGAAAACGTGGCCGAAAGTCTTTTGGCGACCGCGGTTTTGAATGTGCAAGGGTTCGATGGCAGTTCTCATACCATGCGTTGTTTGATAGATGGCGGGTCCCAGTCATCGTTGATAACTGAAAATGCCGCTCAAAGGCTTGGGTTACCCAGAAAGCGCTGCAAGGGTGTTATTTTCGGAGTTGGAGCGCGGGAAAACAACTGTAAGGGGTCGTTACGGTTACTTTGTCTTCTCGCTATAATGATTTTAATTATACCACGGATGTTTACATTATGAATAGTCTTACCGGCAAATTACCTAACCATTCATTTGATAAACCAAATTGGCCATACATATTAAACATTGAATTGGCCGACCCAGAGTTTTACACGAGTAGACACATTGATCTTTTATTAGGAGTTGATGTTTATTCAACTATCATATTAGATGGTTTTATAAAATCCGGTAAATCGCTGCCGATTGCGCAACAAACACAATTTGGCTGGATATTAAGTGGAAATGTTAAGACTTTCCACTGTAATGTTGTTGTAAACCAACTCGACGACATTCAAAGGTTTTGGGAAATAGAGGATATACCAGAAGAGTCCAATTTATCAGCTCGTGACAACCAGTGCATTGACTATTATAAGACCACTACCAAACGGAACGAAGACGGGCGTTATAACGTCAGACTCCCGCTTAAATTAAATTTTGAAACGAAGTTGGGTTCGTCAAAACCAATGGCAATTGCTCAGTTTCGCCAATTAGAACGAAAATTTGCTAGAAACCATCAAATAGCTCATGATTACAAGGTGTTCATTAATGAATACACATCTTTAGGTCATATGATATTAGCTCCCGGTAACCAGACACCGGAGTGTTATCTGCCACACCATTGTGTCCAAAGATTAGAGTCGACAACGACACCACTTAGAGTGGTTTTTAATGCGTCAGCAAGGACGTCTACCGGCCTTAGTATAAATGAATTAATGGAAGCAGGTCCAAACTTACAACAAGACTTGTTATCTTTAATTTTAAAATGGAGACAGTACCGTTACGCTTTCTATGCTGACCTTGAGAAGATGTTTCGCCAAATCTGGGTAAATAAGGAAGATCAGCCATTACAAAAAATTATTTGGCGTGAAAATCCTTCTCTACCACTGAAGGAATTTCAGCTCACCACCATAACCTATGGATGCAGGGCGGCTCCGTTTCTTGCTATGATGACCTTAAAACAGCTTGCATATGATGAATAGCATAATTACCAAAATACCAACGCGCCAGAGGTCCTCAAGGAGTGTTTTTATTCTGATGACGTCCTGCATGGTTGCCACCAGCTTGATTACGGAAAACGCTTACAGTGCGAATACGTAATAATACGTCTCTTAAGATCAGGTGGATTTAACCTTAGAAAATGGAAATCGAATACTCCAGAGTTACTACCAAATTCCGACGAAAATCAAGAAGTCTTTGATTTTCGAGAAATGGAAGCTACCAAGACTTTGGGCCTTCGCTGGGAACCCAAGAGTGACATATTTACATTCCAATCTAAAATAGAACAAACTACAACTCATCCTACAAAAAGATCCTTATTATCGGACATATCTAAGGTATTTGATCCGTTAGGTTGGTTGTCGCCTCTAACTACGGAATTAAAATTATTATTCCAATCAGTTTTACGGTTACAAACTGAGTGGGACCAAAATTTACCAGAAAATATTTGTGCTGAGTGGACAAAAATCAAGGCCGATATACACCAAATTGAGCAGTTACAGATTCCTCGATGGATTGGTACCTGTGAAAATGATACCATTGAACTACATGGGTTTGCCGATTCGTCAACTGTTGCTTTTGCAAGTGTGGTATATTGCAAGATAAACCGTAGTCACCAGTCATCGGTAGTCCTTGTAATAGCAAAAGCAAGACTTGTGCCTACTAGCAAGAGTATCTCATTACCAAAATTAGAGTGCTGTGCTGCTGAATTACTATCTAAACTGATGTCAAAGGTCAAGCAGTGTTTACCAAATTATAATGTAAAAATGTACGGTTGGACTGACTCCAAGGTCGTCTTAGGATGGATACAAGGAGATCCAAGCCGTTGGAAACCATTTGTGTCAAATAGAGTGAGGAAAATAACAGAAACCATGCCGCCTGAGTGTTGGAGATACGTGCCATCAGAACAAAACCCGGCTGATTGCGCGGGTAGAGGCTTGACAGCCAGTCAATTAAAGGAGCACCCGCTGTGGTGGAAAGGGCCTCAGTGGTTATCAACTTTTATACCAGATTTAGAAAAAAACCATAAAACTTATTTTACTGATATTGAAGCCAAGAAAACAAAACTGTCTAATGTTGTAATTAGATCAAAGGAAGACTCCGTTATACAACTGTTGGTAACGAAACACAGCACATTTTTGCGAGTCGTGCGAATTATTGCATGGATTTTGCGAGCAATTTCACGTAATAATGATAAAAATATAAAACCTTATTTAAGTTTACCAGAGTTAAATAGAGCAAAATTAATGATTTTAAAATATTGTCAACAACTGGAAATTTCAAAGGAGATGTCTGACTTAAGTATCAAAACTTGTGTAGATAAGAAGAGTAACATTTTCAACTTAAACCCATTTTTGGATAAGGATGGACTATTACGTGTCGGCGGTCGGTTGAAAAATGCTCAAATAGATTATAATATGAAACATCCTATTATTATACCACACTCTAGTAAATTGACGGAATTGCTGATTGACCAGGCGCACAAACTTTGTTACCATGGGGGACCGCGCTTAACATCAGCATTTTTAAGAAAAACGTACTGGGTAGTGGGCGGCAACCAAGCTACCAAGAAGCACCTTCGCCTATGCGTTACGTGCCGTAAAAATGAACCAAATATACAACAACAGTTAATGGGTGATTTACCATTCTCCAGAAGCAACGTATCGAGACCATTCGAGAACACCGGCGTTGACTTTACCGGTAGTATTCTGGTAAAAGCAAACAAGGGTCGTGGCATCAAAACTACCAAGGGTTACGTAGCAGTATTTGTATGTATGGCAACTAAGGCCGTGCATCTGGAGCTAGTTTCCGATCTCACCACATCTAGTTTCCTAACTGCGCTAAGAAGGATGGCCGGACTAACCGGAGAAGAGGGACTCCGCACCATATGTATAGCGATAATGGAACCAATTTCGTGGGTGCTAATAGAGTTTTAAATGAAGGGCTCGACGAATTAAAGCGAATTGCGAACGATACTGGTTTTTTAAATGAAGTTTCGGAGATGGGCATTGTTTGGCACTATAATTGCCCATCCTTTCCGTCGAGTGGAGGGGTGTGGGAATCAAAAGTCTCAAATATCATTTAAAACGCGTCGTCGGAGAACAAAAACTAACTTTTGAAGAGTTTACCACAATTTTAACGCAGTTAGAAGCGTGCTTGAATTCAAGACCGCTATGCCCAATGACAGAAGATCCAGAAGATTTAAACTACCTAACACCTTCTCATTTCCTAGCAAGCGGACCAACTCTTACCATAGTTGAAACAGAGCACGATCATCGTACGAGATGGCAGCTAACTCAAAAAAATATTCAGAGATATTTGGAATAGATGGAAGTCTGAATATCTTACTCAGTTGTCAGCACGAACCAAATGGCGACAAGTAAAACCAAATATAAAAATTGACGACATTGTTATTATTCATGAAGACAATTTGCCACCTGGAAAGTGGGCACTAGGTAGGGTTATTGATCTTCATCCCGGTCAAGACGGCCTCGTAAGAGTAGTCACTCTCAAAACCAAAAACACCACAATGAAGAGACCAGTCGTGAAGTTATCTATTTTACCAGTAAATAGCACGGCACCAGATAAACAAATGAATGTGAGTCATAAAACGCCAGCTACTAATAAATATTCAAAAGGTTCATGTAACATTATATACCTAATGTTAATGTTTCTTATGTTTCTTATATCACCAACACAAAGCATGTATACCATTACAAACCTACCAAATAACCAAAGCATTTATTTAGACCAGATATCTACCATGTACCTCGTTCGAGATGAATGGAAATTAGTAGTTTACTACGATATGAATCCATACTGGAAAGTCAACGAGTTGTTTATTAAATACTTTAACCATTTAGAGAACTTATGTCCCAGTACAGAGATCAAGTTACAATGCGACGTTATCTTGTTACAATTAAAACACGGATACAATGAGTGCTCGTACTACAACCGAATATTGTTGGGTCAGCAGTTCACATCGCATTCGAGACTGCGACGTGGTTTAATTAATGGAGTAGGCTACATTGCGCATAGTTTATTCGGGATATTAGACGAAGACTTTGCAGAGCAATATCGAAAGGACATAGATCTTCTTAAAACCAACCAAAAACATTTAGCGACATTATGGAAAAACCAAACATCCATTGTTGAGGCCGAATATAATCTTCTAAAAAGAGTTGAAAGTACCATGGACAAACAACACAAGATATTCAACCAGCATCTAATATCTTTCTAAAAGGCCACAAACGATTTACGGACAGAAATTCAAAGTGTAGCCACTAGTAACTACTTCGCCATGACTTCTATCATAGCCAACAACATACTGACCAGCCTGAGAACCATCCAGGACACTTTGTTAGATACCATAACTAATATATACTACGGAAATTTTAATATACATCTCATTAAACCAGAGCAGCTTCTTCAAGAACTTAATATGATATCTGGCCATCTGTCGAAGGATTTGTCATTACCAATAGATAACATTCAGGAGAATATATCCAAAATTTATCATCTTTTGAAGGTCAATGCTAGAGTGACCAGCCATTACCTTATATTTGAAATAAAGATACCATTAATCAGTCGAGACTTATACGACACTTACAAGCTGATACCAATTCCTAGAAAAATTAATGATCTCATGGTCACCCTAGTCCCCATTGAGAAACATATAGCAATAAACTTGCAAAAGGATTTGTACTTACCATTGCCTGATAATGATTTTCAGCAATGTGTTCAGTTCGAGGACACCACCCAGTTATGCTCATTGCATAGCCCCTTATACCAATATAACAATTACCAATCTCTGTGCGTCAAGAATCATGTCACCAATAACTGCAAGACGAACTTTGTTCCTTGCGAGCATACGTGGTTTCAGTTGAGTATTACCAATACCTACTTATTTTCATGTTGCGGCCAGTGCTCCGTGAGAATTATATGTGGCCAGCAAATGAAGGCTGTGAAGATAGTAGGAGCGGGAGTCGTATCCTTACAAAATGACTGTATAATAAAAGCGGAAACATTCACCATAACTGCACACAAGATATTCACGTCTAGGCTTAATCTACAACCGGAACAAATTGAGCCATTTATAGCACCAATAAACCACATAGTCAACATCTCCATACCAAACATTGTGAGTTACGAACGGAATACCAGTGACATAGAGCAAGATTTCAGAACCATAGGCGATCAGATACAAAAAATGAAATCCCAGAAACCTGTAGTTGACCAAATATCCTACCACGACATTCACCACTACGCTGCCATATATGTGGTCGTGGGTATTGCGCTATGCGTCGGTCTGATATTTGCGTGCCGCCGGGTGCGCTCGCGCCGCGCCACCTGCGCAGCCGCCGCCGCCGCCGCCAGCAGCGTCGCCTTCGGAGAGGAGAGCAGCGGACAAGTGCAGTGTGTCAGTGTAAAAGAAAGGCAATCTACCAGTGATGTGATCAATAGTGTCTGTGCTAGTGCTAATGAGACTCACAAGTCACATAGTGCGCGTGTGGATAAGGCTACGTCGCCTCGTTTGCGTAATCCTTATAGTGAAACTTTGAACATGTCGATGGACTCCTAGAGACTATTACCATAGTATAAGAAAATTGTTCCATCACCTTGTTAATCATACTAAAATTGTTAATCACCCTTGTTGCACCAATTCATAACCATCTCATACGTTCTATTTTATTTTATTCTCATTCGCATCCTCATTTCTCCCGCCCGGGAATATGTACGGGCTAAGTGCGTTGCACTTGCACCGACAGCATTTTACCGTAGCGCGTGGTTTCATACATATTATATTCATGTAATTTCATTAGTAGTGAATCGTACCTCGGTCGGCTACCACGTCGAGTACTTTATTATTCATATATTACCATACACCATCACCATCTCAACCTCATCTTAGATTAGTGTTCAGTGAATACAACATAATTACCATATCTCTAACCTACGACTTTCTATTATCACCACGCACTAATCTATACATACGTGATACACAAACACATTACGAGATCCTTTTTATAGTTTAACTTCTAGTTGAAGTTGTTATCAGTACTGATGGAAGAATTTCATTATTTCACGTTCACTAAAATCTGCACCGACACCGAAAGCTTAACTCTAAGACTTGCCAACTAACACGAGTCTCTCTCATGTACAACATATTTATAGAATCGTAAAGCTTTCATGTTTCTTAGTTATAAAGAGGCGTGGCCTCCATCGCGACACTGTACGACTGTACCCTTCACGACATAGGTTCCTCGTAATTAAACAGCCTTAAATTCT
Organism: Pseudoips prasinana; assembly: GCA_951640165.1. Lineage (NCBI taxonomy): Eukaryota > Metazoa > Arthropoda > Insecta > Lepidoptera > Nolidae > Pseudoips > Pseudoips prasinana. The sequence goes on along the minus strand of OX621243.1, from coordinate 30,339,202 downwards.
GTGACCTATGAATCCTCATCATCACAAAGTGCACGTCTGAGGCTATTATTACGATCACTAAACGACATAGTTAAGGATTTCGCGGAACACTTTACTCATTACTAAACGACATTTTAGACGATTTAGTAACTAAACACGACCTAAATAGACAGCAGTTTACGAACAACTGATGATTTTAATATTTTTATTAAATAAATGAAATTGCACAATATTTGATGAATTTGGCGGCTTTCTTCGAACGCGGCCCCTTTGGCGGCGTCTTTGAGTCCACTCAAAAGAGCCGCCTAGGTATCGACGACGCGCGCGGCTCGCTTACATGAATATTAAAAGATATTTAACCGTTTATTATTTACCTACATCAACTCTTTGATTTTGCCGCCATATTAGTGTAACTTTGGATATAATCAGGACGGAATTTGAAATATCCCCTACTGTTCATATGAGCCTAGTACATTATTCATATTTTTTTATTTGTATGTATGCACTTTCTATTCCATCACTCTCATGATCCGATGGGACGACTAGAGATACGACCGGAAAGAGGTCAGGCACAGGAACGACGGCTTTACGTGCTCTCCGAGGCATGGGGGTGTAATATCGTCAACTCCCAGACTTCGGGCTGATACTGAGAAATTTCTTTTTACGGAAAAATCCCATAATCACTTTTTGGCCCGACCCGGGAATTGAACCCAGGACTTCATTATTCCCATAATCACTTTTTGGCCCGACCCGGGATTTGATCCCAGGACTTTATTATCTGCAGCTGAACACGCTACCGCTAGACCAATGAGTTATACACGAACACATTCAAATGGCGCGGCGCGCGGGGCCCGAATATTAAAAAATATTTAACCATTTATTATTTACCTACATCAATCCTTTGTATTCGCCGCCGTATTAGAGTTCCTTGCGACAAAATCAGGACGGAATTCGAAATGTCCCCTAATGTTCATATGAGCCTAGTACATTATTCATATTTTTTCGTAATTTATCAGTAGTCGTACCGCGTGGGTTTATCTGGTTAGTTTGTATAGTTTGTATTAAAAATTAAGTACCTATTCGTTTCCGGCCAGATTAAATTCACATACTGAAAGAAAAATTTAATATTCTTACTATTTAACACACAAAAAAATATCTGCAGTTACATAAGTCAATTAAATTATTTATTTCTCCTAGATCCAACATCTTGCGGAATATCAATTTAAATTAAATTAAGTGATTTTTCCTAGTTATCAAAGTATGAATGATTAAAATGTCGTTAAAAATTAGAGCAAAAATTCAGTTAAACATTTGATTGAATCTTAAAATAAACACGTGTAATAAATTATGTGACTGTACAGAACCACACTTTTTATTTACAGTCTAAGTAGAAGGTACCCAAAGAGTTCGCGGTAAGGTTCATTCATTACCCTTGCGGCTGAGTTTTTAGTGTTGTTCATAATGTCGGTAATCTTTGTTGTTGATTTAGGTGGTCGATAGAAAAATAAATTACTAATTGAATAAAAAATGATTATTTCTGTTTGAAGTTTCGTCCATAGGTCCTGATACCCTATAACCTCCTTAAGTTACGTTCACACTTTCTGTTACACGTTGTATAGATACGCATATCTTAGTACATACATATTATAGATAAATTACACCCAGACACAGGAAAAATTATGGTGCTCGTCATACAAAGATTTGTCCAGGATGGGGATCAAACCCACGACCACGGGCTTAGCAGTTAGAGTCACTAACCACTTACTACTGACTCTACTTTCTGTTGTTTATATATACATAGATATATACAAGCGACACTTCACCAGGTTGCTTAGCATCTATTAGAATATAAATAAAAGAAAAGGTTATTATTTTGTATATCGTTTCAAATAACTTGACAAAATATTAGAGGCGCTGAACAAATTTAATAACATTTTTAAACAATAGAATTTTATTTTTATAGCATCATCCGCACTGCGAAGTGGAAATCTAATGTCTAAAATAGAAATCCGGTGGGTCTCGATCCAGGACCCCTTTACCAATACGGAGTAGGCGCTCTGTGTTAAGCTACGAACGGTACATGCGATTGAGTCACCAATTTGGTGAGACTAATAAATTAGTAGAAGGAGTAAAAAATCAGAAGCGAGTTAACATGTAAAATTATTTTATTTTCTCTGACTTAATTTTTGAAGTTATAATTATCTTTTTTAAATGTCACGCACTATCATAGATAATTTGTACAAAGTTGATTCTATACCCCCTAGTGTCTAGTGTCCCCTAGAGACCGGGTTACTAGCGATAATAGCCGGGAAATTTAACCCTACGCCCCGAACGCGTCTTTTTGACCGTATCTTCATCAGCACAAGGTAAGTTATGGCAGATCAAATTTAGGATTCCTCTGATAACACCCTTCCGTAGGATGTAGGTGTTATACATTAGCTTTGGTTTTAACACCTACATACATCCTCCATCCTCCATCCTCCTTATTCAGGCCCAGTTGTATTCATAGTAGAGAGATCTATTGAAATTTCATCATGTTAGCCAAATTACGTCCACAGCTGGACAAAGGCCTCCCCTGAAAATGGGGGGATATGCTATAATCGCCACGTTTGGCAGACGGGTTGGCGATCGCAGTTTAATGGTCACAGAAAAATGCTGCTGCGCGTTCTCTGGTAGGTATTCCCACGAGTCGATTTGTACGCCACCCATGGGGTGAGATGGGGTGATGATATTCTTCGCCATCACCACACAGCGTCCATTACATTAATTGTGTAAAAGACAGAATCGCCAGCGGTGTTTATTTTAAGCTTTAAATTACAGTACAATTAACTTACATGGAAATACAATTACTTTGTTGTTGAGGAAAATTAAACCGTTTTGGCAGGAGTCCAAATTGTCTCTGAGCACTTGTCTCGTCACTTGAGATTTAGCTCGCTAAAATTAACTACTCTAATATGGTGTAGGTATGTTTTTGTGTTATTAATTTATTCATTGAAAAGACTACGGATTAGCGATAACTGCATTTCTTTAATGTTTTGATAAGACCAAATTTTGACAAGTCTAAATTGCAGCTATTGAAATAGTATAGATTAGAATTGTAATTTCAGTATCTCAGAGCATCTTGAAAATGTACGGTGAGTGCAAAAGTTCACGTACGTACAAATCTATCAAACCGTAACTTAATAGGCTTTCTAATACAATGAATACATTGTTTCTTAGAAAAAATAGGAAAAACATTTTCTGTTAGATAATTCTAAATATTTGTTTAAGTATGAATCTGTAAGAGAGCGTAATCCATCAAAACATCGAAACTTTTTTTATTGAAGTTATGGCGGAAAAAATATTTTTACCAGTAATTTTCCTCATCTTTCATCCCAATTCACAAGTATTTGATGTTTCTAAATTTAAAATAATATGTATCTGCTTCCAAAAAATAAATGATATACAAATAACATTTTGTATTATTTATGGAGAGAAATGTACTTGTTCAACGCTTACTTATTCAATGAAAACCATTCGTTGGGCACAAAGATAAAGATAAAGATTTCTTTATTGCTAAAACTGTGTACATGGTTGTGGATGATATACAATTTTGAGTATCAACAGCTACCCGTATCGGGCGTGCAACAATAAGGCTTACGAATTAAACATAGTACATAATAATTCTTATGATTATAATATATTTGTGGAATTATTTATTTCAATTTATAGAAAAAAGGACACATGATTCTGGGTGACAAATTTTATGCCATAATGAGCCTATTTATTAATATTCTAAGCGGAAATAATAATTTGCTTATTGGTTATATTATAATGTCATTATATTTAACAACCTGCGCCCCACGGCTTCACCCGCGTTTAAGTAGTTTAGGCGTAATAGAGTAACAAACAAACATACATACATCTATACTCACAAACTTTCGCATTTATAATATTAGTAGAATGTGTACCTCTAGCGGTTTTGGCAGTGCACGCTGGAATAGCTCGCAAATGGTAATTCTTTTCCTACTTACTTGACACTTATCGTCATATTTTGGACAATTCACACAATATCTTTATAAATTGTAACCTTTGTGTTATTCTGGTGTATAAGCTATATTATTGTAAAGTTTTATTAAAATCCATTATAATATTAAGTAGGATTATTGCACAATTTAGTAGAGTACAGAGTTTTGTTGCCCTACCCAGACATCAACATTTTAACTTTACAAAACACCAAAGAACATAACATTAAATAGAAAATTAATGTTCTGTTCCAGTGTTATTAACAGTGATGTGCCGGATGCATTCATAGACTAGGGTAACAGCTTGCCATTCAACGACTCTTATTATTATTCTATAGATGTTATAGGTACGCATAATAAAATCTATATATTTTCTTCTTGCTATTTTCAGTCTAACTACCATGGACACGACGAGTTATGTGCATTGCTTCTACAGTGTTCAACCAATGAATTCAAAGAAAACCACTCGAATGTATTACTTCCGGTATGGGGTATGGTCAAAAGTTGTGAAGCGACTCTTCGACGACATGCTGGGCGAGACGACCATTAATTAGTGAAGGCATCTTTTTCAAAATCATTATTCGCCGGCTGTTTTAGTTTCAAATATTCCCAGATTCAATAAAATAAAACTTCCAAGACCACAATCTTCGTGGTTAGATGGATGTTTTTAACATGCCGGAAAACATTAAACACGGTTTGCGGTAAGAGTTCTCTGGTAGAAATTGTCACGTGTTATGCAAAAATCGTTTACCTCCAGTATACTTCTTTATCTGTGTTCATATGCGCGCGAATATACAGAACGGATGAGCAGAATCTATGTGCGATACATGTACAACCTCAATACAGATCGCTTGGAAATTTTGTCTTGTTTCTTATCACAACAGGGACTCCCCGATTACGCACTTTTTTGTTATACTTTAATTTAGTTGATTACATATTACTATTTTACAGTACAATAAAATAAAATTTAAGTGGTTTTCAGAGATGATCAATTTTATATTAAGTTTTTGTGATAGCTGTGGAGAAACACTACCATTCAGAACAACGCGCCGCACAGTAAAAATAAAGTAGCCAAAATAAAATAGTATATTGGCGATTCCACATAAACATTTATTTATTTATTAAACAAATGTTCACTACACTTACAGTTTGGCGCCAAATCGTGTAGTGAACTACAACATAGGTACATATAACAATAATATTATTATTATATATTACGAGTATATTAAGAACTAATTACACAGATTAAATAAGTTAACAAAAGGACAAAAATTCATTTAAATTATTATAAAAAATGTCAGTATCTGGTTCACTGGCAATTAGGCCATTAAGCAAGGTTACAGCTTGGCTAGTGGGAGCATATTACGCAGTGCATGTCCTTACCTGTGGTGCAGTCAGCAGCCGGTGCGAGCGTAATCTAGTATACTGATCCGGAACAAATAGGCAACAACGGAACAATGAAGGTGGGTTATCTATTTTACCATTAAATAGTAGATAAAAATGGATGCGCACTTTCGTCGTAATTCGAGTGTGCTTAACCCTTAACTTGGCAAAGTATCTAATAATGCACATATTCTAAGAAAAAATATATGAGAATAGATTTGGTATTTATTGTTATTCTTTTATTTTATACCTTTATATGAGACCCTAGTTATTGGTACAAAAAGAGAATTTATTACATCTGGCAACATTTGTAGTCAGTAGATCGTAATTTGGCGGAACGTGCGCGTACGTCTACGAGTTATAAGGTAAGAATCGATTATAATCCTAATAAAATATGTACATTACGATAAATAAATGTAGTTATTATTTGACTGAATGAACATTCTTTAGTTTACGTAAAAAAATTGATCAAACAACAATGATTTTTATCTAAAATATGACGGTCAATATTCATGTATCTACAAATGCACACTGCCATGTTACCACATTATGACCTGACTTTTGCGATGTGCATTTTAAGATACATTGCCAAATATACAACACTAAAGCTTACATTATGCAGTGTGCATTTGTAGATACACCGCCAATTTATTACATAATTATAAACCTATGCGATTATAATTATTATGCACTAAAAATAAACACATACTATATATGTATTTGTTTCCTTTTCAGGCTGGTACAAGAGCACAAAAAATATATTGACTTTGGTTCGGAAACCAGGAGCGAGTTCAGATGGCTGGAGTATCGAGTATTGTGTACGATTTCTTGATCTATAGCGGAGAGGACACTTTACGATTTCATCAATTCAGTGAGGAAAAAAGCAGTATGGGTTGGGATCTAAAGTAGTCATAGGTTTGAGAAAGTCGATCAAGAGCCCGCTTGCAGTGTGATTTATTTTGATAATTTTTTCACCTCCATCGCATTAGTACATTATTTGAAAAATGAATTCGGAATATTTTCTTTGGTGACTGTGACACCAAATCGTCTTCGCGGAGGTGATAAAAACTTCCTACTAGTAAAGTTTTGAAGAAAAAAGGCCGAGGAGCATTTTCAAAAATCTCTTCAAATCAACGAAAAATAGCTGTTGCCAAATGGTTTGACAACAAATGTTTTACAGTCGTTAGTTCTTACGCTGACGCTCATCCAGTTCATCACCTATTGCGATACAACAAAAACAAAAAGCGCAAAGAGCACAGGCTTGTCCGAACATAGTTCGACAATATAATTCCCATATGGGGTGTGTGGACTTAGCGGATATGTTGATTGCACTTTACCGCACAGAAATGCGAGCACATTGATGGTACATACTTCTATTCTCGCAAATGATTGATATCTGTATCAACAATGCATGACTCATTAAAATTTGTAACTATCATAAGAATTAGTAAGATATCTTCACCTTATTACTTCGTATGATAATTGAAGGTTAAACAAACTTACCTTAAGTGAAGTTTGACCATAATTATATGAGTCGCTGCATCCGAAGAGATTTTCATATTACACAGTAGTAGTACACTCTTCAATGTACTGGACATCGAACACTTTTTAGAGCTTGCAACATTAAAAAGACAAAATGTCAACGTCATTTTGCCGCCGCCACCTGGATGTCACCTCATTCTTTTCAGAGTAACACAGCATCTACTTAAGATTTCACTAAAGGCAAAGCATTAAAATCAAATAACGGGAAGAAAGTATTCACAAGAATACTTTAAGGGAGGGAGGGATCGAAAATCTCTTCGGATGCAGCGACTCATATAATTATGGTCAAACTTCACTTAAGGTAAGTTTGTTTAACCTTCAATTATATTTCGTCGCTGCATCCTCGAGATTTTCATATTACACAGTAGATGTTTAGAGCTTTAGGGAAATCGTTAGTAAGAGTATTGAACCAATACCCATAAACGAATTAATACATGCAATAATTTACTTTATCTTATTAACTTAATCATTTTTAACTATACTTAACCATAATCAACTGGAATTTTTAAATACAGGATCATTATTCGATCTGTCATAAAATTTACTAAATCCGTGGGAGTTTCATGACCATTCTGCTGCCTTCCTAATCACTTCAATGGAAACGCATCGACGGACGTCTCTGCGTGGCGAGCACTATGCGCAGAGTATACGCTTGCGTCAATATCCGCTCTCTTGCAATACTTGCTGGACACAGCGGCTGATTGTGGACACAGTTGCGTTGTGGTATATATATATATATATATATTTTCTTTTTCTTTTTTTATTTTTTTTTAGTGGTCAGAATTAACCTTTCTGCGATAGACGTGTCTCTAAACGGTCCTATTAGTTCTATGTATGCTATCAGGGTTTTCCCTGGGCATATCTCCTTCTAATTGTGATAAAAGAATTAGATGCGATTGAGGCCTCGCTTACAAGAATTTTAAATATTGGAATCGTTATTATATTTGAAACAACGTCTCTTATCTTAGGTTCATAAATGACAACTTTAATTTTTGATACACTTAAGGCATCCCAAAAGGCCTGCGGCCAAAGCTCGGGTGCTGAGAGTTCATCTTTATTATATTATTTGGTCGGGGTAGCAATATCAGCGGTAGGATCATGCGTAGCGACAACATTATCAAGAGTATGTGTAATCGGGTCAATATTATTCGGCGACAATGGAGCGTATACCCTAATTTGCTAAATATGAATGTTCAGATGTATTATTCACATAAAATAAAATATACATTATCACCCTTATTTAAAAACGAAGTCTAAAACTAAACTACAGTTGAACTGTGGATCAAGCAATATCATTGGATGGTTTTCGATTAAACCAAGGATCGCATCACGGTTCAGAAATTATATTGTTATGATGTTTGTATATTTGGTCGTTATCGAATCAAGATTCTTTAATTTTATGCGTATTAGCCTTGACCAACGTTACGACGGTACGTATTCTAAGATTTAATGAAAATGAATGCTCAGATACTTTATCTGCATCAGAAAAAAAAATACATATTAATATGCGAGTAAGTGACCATAATCACATCATGGTTCAATAATTATATTGGGTAATGTGTTCGTATATTCGGTCATTATCGAATCACGACTCTTTAATTTTATAGGTATTAGCTTTGATCAACAGTATAAATACGACGGAGCCTATTCCAAGATTTAATGAAAATGAATACTCAGATACATTATCTGCATTAGTAAAAGAAATGCATATATGAGGAAGTGACCGTAATCGCTTCATGGTTCAGAAATAATATTGATATATGGTGTTCGTATATTCGGTCGTAATCGCATCGCGGCTATTTAATATAATCCGTATTAGCTTTAACCAACTATACCGAGGACGGACGGACGGAGCGTATTCACTGATTAAATAAATATGAATGTTCAGATACATTATCTGTATCAGGAAAAATACATATTATAATGCGAGTAAGTGACCGTAATCGCATCACAGTTCAGAAATAATATTGGTATCGTATATTCGGTAATCAAATCATGACTCTTTAATTTTATGGGTATTAATCTTGACCAACAGTATCGATATGACGGAGCTTATTCACAGATTTGATGAAAATGAATGCTCAAATTCATTATCTACATCAAATACAATACATATAATTATGAGTAAATGACCGTAATCGCATCACGGTTCAATAAGTATATTGGTATGGTATTCGTATATTCGGTCGTAATCGCATCACGACTCTTTAAAATATACATTTTCAGACGCCAGAAAACCCTCAGCTAATCTGCGTCAGATAAAACACATACATATGTGAGTAAATGACCGTAATCGCATCACGGTTCAATAAGTATATTGGTATGGTATTCGTATATTTGGTCGTAATCGCATCACGACTCTTTAAAATATACATTTTAAACGCCAGAAATACTTTTTTGCTAATCTGCGTCAGATAAAACACGTATATATGTAAGTAAATGACCGTAATCGCATCACGGTTTAATAAGTATATTGGTATGGTATTCGTATATTCGGTCGTAATCGCATCACGACTCTTAAAAATATACATTTTTAAACGCCAGCAAACCCTCTGCTAATCTGCGTCAGATAAAACACATACATATGTGAGTAAATGACCGTAATCGCATTACGGTTCAATAATTATATTCGCATCACTACTCTTTAATATATATATTTTTAGACGCCAGCTTAGGCTACAATACATATGTGAGTAAATAACCGTAATGCCATCATGGTTCAATAATTATATTGGTGTGGTATTCGTATATTCGGTCGTAATCACATCACGACTCTTTAAAATATACATTATAATAAAGTCAAATTCAACGATTTATTTGCAAATAAATATGGTTTTAGAAGTGAATGTAAGAACATTGGCAGCACAACCAGGTGCTATATTTTTTTTTATTATTATTATTATTTAGTTGTCAATGGTATTTCTGCATTTGGGTAGCATCTACTTACAAAACAAGTACCACAGTATTGAGTTTTGTAAATACCTATAAGCCATATCCTGATATTAGCATATGAACTAAATCGTTTATTCAATATGGGAGAAAGTGCTGAACGGAATGTATTTTCAGATGAGAAATTAGCTCCTGTTATGTAATGAAGTTTAATGCTACAGGATTTAATTTTTTTTTTTTTTTTTTAATCATCAATGTTATTATTATGACCAAAATTCTATAAATTTTACACGCTGTGTCGTTATCGTTTTATTGACAGAGATGCAATCATTAATTCAATTGTCTCCATTTTGAGTGCTTGTTACAAAAAAAGGCCTCTTTATTGGCTTTGCCACACAGATTAGATTTACATCTCACTAGGCGAGTTAGGAACGACAGTAATATCTACTGCCAGGTTGTCTATTATCTTGCATAATCATTTTAAAATTGGTGAAAAACGGAGGAAACAAGCAAAAGAAAAAGTAACTATTTCTAATTAAGGGTAAACATTTATATTGAAAGCGTTAGTATCCTTCTTCCAGTAAATATATCAAGGTCATTTTTCATTTAAAAAGTAGGCCTGAACTTGTTTTCTAGATCTGGGGAGCCCGATCTCTCTGCTAAACATAGCATACTAAATTAAAGTAAATATATGTATGCATCTAACAATACGAGTAACCGTATCAAAATAAGGAAACTACATGATAATCTTAAATTTAATTTTAATATTGGCCTCTAATGGTTTTATTAAAATTTTAATATTCCTGACTGCTAAGCCATACGGTGTGGGTTCGATCCCCACTCGGGACAAATATTTGTTCGATTAGCACGATTATTAGTTCCGTACCTGGGTGCAATTCATCTATAATTTGTATGTAATTACTGATATACAAGTATATTTATCAGTTGTCTGTTGGCCCCACTATGTCAACAGTACTGGTTCTGCCCAGTCTGCGATGAGATGGCAAGACATTTATTTATTGTTATTATGTATATAATATACTGTATAATTAACTTATAATATTCAAATTAATAGATCGAATATTTACAGCTACTTTGTTACGTAGTTACGTAGCAAATGACTAATACCATTTCAAATTGATAGACAAGCAATGAACAACATTTTCTCTTATACTGGATATCAAACAAAACTAATACACGTTTACCATAAACGAATTCTATTTTCCACAGGTTTTTTACAACAATCACAGTCAACTTAACTGGAAAAAACCATGTCTGCAAAACTAGCAAATCAATCAAATATTCGCTATACTGGTAACCCATGTTACTAATACATGTTCTAGAAGTAGACGGGATCAACATCGGGACTTGTACGGTCCATTTTTTCTTACTTGTCTTATTTGGTACACAAACACTACTCGGCACGAAAATCACTAGTTTCGTCATCAATCACGCACTTTTAGTTAGGTATGAACATCTTGATTGTTGGAAGAAACACATACTATATAAATAACACCAAAAACTGCTTCAAATTAACCATCCAAACACATTAATTCTCTTAAAATCAAAATAATATCAGGATCCATTTTCACAGATTAATAATTATATTGGCAATTTGACATTTCAAAATGCTAGTTTGTCTTCGGAACTTAGAGAAGGGAAAAGCGAATGAATGATTCTGACCAGTGTGAACTGTATAATTTTAATGTAAAAAACTGAATAATAAAGCAGAATGTTTATATATATATCTCAAATTATATGTGTGTATGGTAATGTAAGGCATTATTTTTAAAAACTAAAGTTTTTGTTGTAACTGGTCGTAGACTAAAAGTATTATTTGACAAGTGATTTTTTTTGACTTGACGGGATACGTCCTGTCATTCGTCTCGTCGCCTCGCTTTATGTTGTACTTTACGGGTGCTCTCTGTGTGTGTTTGAAGTGTAACGATTTGGCTTTCTACTGGACTCTGTTGATTCTTTCTGTGATTTGGACGGTTTTATTCTTTAGACTGACGACCTTTGGCTATTCTTCAAGGACATCGATATTGCATACGACTGTTATTTTAGTGCAATTGTTTTGTTTAAACAAGGTAAGTAAATTAATCTTTTTTAATGTTATTTATTCATATTGGGAATTCTATAAACAATCCTGAATAACAATAATAATTGGAATTTATTTAATTATTTCTCACCGTAATCCAACATAAACCATAAATAAAAAAACATACTTATGCTACTTAAGCTATGCAAGCATTATGGTTTGTGGATAAATAATTAAAGAAAATCGTGTTATCGAACATTTATTAGCTCAAGATGAAAATAAAATAATGGAATTATCTGCATTACAGGTTTGAAAAAATTTTGAGTAAAGTGGTACCTGGCTCGGTTATAGTACTAGACAATGCACCGTACCACTCCAGACTAGCAGAACGAGTGCCAAACATGAGTTGGCGGAAGGCAGATATACAAGCGTGGCTACAGGAGGAACATATCAATTTTGAAGAGAATGAGATAAAAGCGCAACTTTTATCTAAATTTAACAGAAATCTATTTAATACAAAAGTTGTGGATCAAATGGCGGCCCGCAAAAATGTTATCGTTTTACGCCTTCCGCCCTATCATTGCGAATTAAACCCAATTGAACTGATATGGGCGCAGTTAAAATCTTATGTTGGCAAAAATAATAAAACTTTTAAAATGGCTGAAGTCAAGGAGTTACTAAAAGAAGGCTTAAGCCAAATTGGTACGATGTCTTGGAATAATTGTATAAACCATATAAAAAAAGAAGAGGATAAAATGATGCAGCTTGACGGACTTTTAGATGCTGCAACAGATGCACCTACCCAGGGTTTCATTATACACCTGTCAGAATCGGAAGACTCCAGAAGTGAAGATACACGTAGTGAATCAAATGAATAAATAAATTAAAAATAGTTTTGTTTTATTTTTTATATAGGCCAACGATATATTTCAGGAATTATATCTGTGATTAAGATAATGTGTGATATTCTGGCAGCTTACTACAAAATTATCAACGCTAATTTATTCCCAGGGCCATAACTAAAATTTTATTTGTCAGGAAATCCTACATTACTAATATCATTCGGTTACAGCTGTATGAATTCGTTCAGTCCTTCATTCGATAATTTCCCAACTCTATCAATTGTCTTTGGTTACCAGTACGCCATATTTGTGTACTAAATAAGACAAGTAAGAAAAAATAGACCGTACTTGAGTTGTACGTGTACTTGGTTAATCAAATATAATAAAAGCATTCTGGCTATGTGCGTACGTTTCTGTTACCTACTAATCTAAATAGAAACTACATTGCAGATTATTTAGAATTAAGCTATTTGAATGGTTGAATGAAAATAACATCTATAGCATTAATGAATTCCTGGAACTGAAAATTTTCTATTTCAGGATTCAGTCCTGTATTCTCCTTGCTAAGTGCGTCCATTATAATTTGCCCCCATTGTTCAGAGAACACGTAGCAGATATCTAGGTTAGTTTTGTAAGTAAAGTAATCAGGGTAGTTAATAATAAATCATCACAACTCCATATGATTTTAACCCAAACATTGCCCCAGGGCATTGTAATTATTAGGGTTTTACAACAGGTACATACCTGTTGTAAAAACAGGGCTTGTACTATCTGACACAAAGGGCAGATCTTATTCCATAGAATGGCTAACTGTAAAATAGGTTAGAATAATCTAATAATGCCAGAAAACATTCAGCTTGTAAAACTAAAATCTAATTATTCATACACTCACGCCTGTTTGCCAGGGGAGTGTAATGTAATCATAATTGGTAATAAAATAAAATGATAGTATCGTTGTAACCGTCGGTCACCTTAAGATTCAATATGTTGTATATTTGCTGGAGAGTAAGTATGTACTTACATTTTTTGCTGACACTCGGCATTTGCGTAGATTCAATCGGCACCAAATTTTTCTTCATATTCCTTCTTCGTGCACTTAAACTAGCCCATTTTTATAGGCCAATACAGTAATTCACATTAAATGTCACTATAATATAATTATAACACTTGTTTACTGAAAATAAAATAAAATAAAAAGAATTGATGTTTCGATGCCCAACACGAAAAGTGAATGAGGTGACATCCAGGTGGCGGCGGCAAAATGACGTTGACATTTTGTCTTTTTAATGTTGCAAGCTCTAAAAAGTGTTCGATGTCCAGTACATTGAAGAGTGTACTACTACTGTGTAATATGAAAATCTCGAGGATGCAGCGACGAAATATAATGTAAAACCACCACGGTAGCCAGCCTCACAGTGCTTGTAGCGGGGGCTCTGGGTACTCGTGAACGATCTCGCCAGTATCCCCTCTGTACACTGAGCGTCCGCGAGACAGTCATCCGGGGAGGGGAGGGGCCCGAATGCCTCCTCCCCTCCCCAGTACGCACAAGCGCGTTTAGGCAACCTGCAGATTACTTCTTCCCGGGACCGCTTATACAAGACGAGTGGAGTTTCTCCTACAAACGACTGCGGTCCCAGGGGCGGCGCCCAGTCGGGGAGAAGCCACCCGGGCGGCGCATACTCTCTCGCGCTGGGAATAGCTCCCAGCGCCGGCGTCGATGAAGGAGACATTAGTGTCAATGTCCGCTTCATCAGCACCGTCTCTTCTGCGGGAGGGATCGTTGCGCTCCCTTTCGCGCTCGGCGGCCTCCTTCTTGAGCATAACAGCTTCACAGAAGGAGCCACCGCGTTCCATCCGGTTATCGCTGCCAGCATAGCCGAAACCACTGCTAGCGGCGAAAGGTCCAATCCTATTTCAGCGACCAGGACCTGCCTCGCGGGGCCCAAGCTGGGCATTCCTCGAGTGTATGTATGTTGGGGGAGTGTATCTATGTCTAGAAGTCCACATAAATAAATATTTGTACAAAATTAAAATGTATTTTATTTTCTAACAATCACGCAGTGTATCTTACAGTGCACATGGACTTCCAAAAGTATATCCAAAGACAACTTGGCAATGTGCATAATTAGATACGTGGTATAAATACAAAACGAATATTGTTGGAATTTTATTTTTATTTTTCTGTGGTCTATTTACCAGGTAATAACCTAAATTTAAGAAAGAATTTAAAATCTAGTGACATCAAACTCTCTGCCAAGTTAAGGGTTAAGAGGCCTATTACAGTCCACTAGCGCCGCCAATCGAAAAAATTTCATAACTCGTAAATAGAATCAAAAATACAAAATATGTTCTATTATTACTGTGGAAAAGGCAATAACGTAATTGTATATAACACCTTATCAACACTTGAAATATAGCTGTTTAGCTAAATCGTGCATTCATAACATAAACGGCCGTTTTTGTTACAAATGCACGATTTAGCTAAACAGCTATATTTCAAGTGTTGACAATGTGTTATAAAATTACGTTATTGCCTTTTCTACAGTAATAATAGACCACATTTTGTATTTTTGATTCTATTTACGAGTTATGACATTTTTTCGATTGGCGGCGCTAGTGGACTGTAAAGGGCCTCTTAAACCTACCATGCCAGATACGAATAGAGACGGATATAGATAAGGATAGTAAATATATGTATTTTTATACAAATAACGAGTAAATTTTCGCTGGACCCGTTCTAGCATTAACCAACTAAAAGTAGTCATAGTTGTGCAATAGTTCTTTGCGGATACGTAGAATGTTATGTTTATGTACCTAATCTAAGGAACACTATTATGTAACGAGCGCTAATCCCGCCGACAAACTGTTACACAGTTTGGTGGGTTAAAATGTAATGTAATGGTTTTTGTTCCAAATAAATGATTTATTCATTCATTCATTCATTCATTAACTTATATTTTGTTTGATGTGGGTCCCAAACTATACAGCCATACTCTAGTACACTTTGGACGAAAGCAAAATATAAGGCAAGAATGGATTCTTTTTTCTGTAACTGAGATGATTGCCTCGTAACAGATTAAATTTGTGTAATTTATTAATGATTTTTCGGTTGAAATTAGCTTTATTATTCGAATCAATAAGATTCCGTCCTTGCACTTTACAATTCGTTCTGCGGCTGGTCTAACAGAAGTTGATTCGAGATATGCCTCGGTGCTTAAATAGAGAATACACCTATATTTAAACAGATACTTTTCTAGAGCCCTTATTCAGATACAAGTACTATCATATAGCCCGTATAAATTATAATACCTTGGGACCACTAACAAACCGCCATCTGATTCCAAACTAGACGAGCCTGGCAACCAGACAACTGATAAACTTACTTAGATATTTCTAAATACATATAAACATATTACAGATAACTTATACCCAGACACAAAACAAATGATCATGCTCATTACACAAAGAGTTTCGCCCTAATTTTGCTCGCCCGAATCGGACGAATGAACTACTTTCGAATTTGAATATTTTTTAGGGCCGGTTTCGCCCGAGACAAATTTAATAGGGGGCGAATCAGGTTCAGTAAAATTGAGTAATGTACTAATCGCCCAAATACTATTATACCTCCGAAAAAATAAGTAGTACAGTCCAGCGCACCATGTACAAATATTTTTAAAGAGGATTTACTTAGGCACATGTGTTACTCGATAATATTAGTAACGTACTAGATAATATGCACAATGACTTTTGTTCCTCAGCGTTAGAAGTAAAGACACAGCAAATAAAACCACCCACAGGAACACAAAAGATAGTAGTATAATGCTGTCTCTGACACTCATTTGCAAATTGTGCGGCGGGTTTCCCAACATTTGGTTTAGTGTGTCTAAAATACTGACAGTATAATAACATAACTACATAAAGTGCATGCATTTATTATAATTAACAATTGTGTACGCAACTGTCCTTTTTTTATAAAATTTCACATTTTATTATTAAATAAAGGCTTATTTTTTTGACGTAGTAGTATTTGGGCGAATAGTAAGCTGGGTACTCACTTAGTAGTGTAGCACGTAACGTATCAGATACGGTATCAAGTGAGTACGTAGGCACGAGCCCACTGCGTGCCGCTCGCGCGTGGAACGCTGTAAGCTCGCAGTGACCCGCCGAGTGGCGGTTTCACTGCGAACACAAAGGCGGCTCGCAGTGTGCTCGTGGCCGGCGTCACGACCGCTTGTGTAGTGAGTACGTACGCGCGAGCTTCAAACGAACTTACGTATTCAATTATTCATTATGGAGTGGATTAAAGAACAAGTGTTAAATCTAATTAAATTAATTAGATACCTACTCGACATACGAGTGAAATTCTTGAAATGTCCACTAATCTCTTGAGACTTCATATCCATTATTAAATTGTTAGAACTATCTAACTTTGAAAATTTCACTTTGCCAAAATCGACGTGGGCTTTTATATTTATCTAAAATATTATACAGGAATATGAACGCAGCACTAGTTACCATTTGAGACATGTTGTCGCCGTGATGTCGTTGCGAGCACTGCGGATCCAGCAGCTCGTAGCTAGATACGCGGAAGACCGTGGACGAGCCTTACCCACTTGCAGGTTGATACCGTATCTGATACGTTACTTGCTATACTGCTAAGTGAGTACCCAGCTGTACATTACTTAAATTTGCTTGACCTGATTCGCCCGCCATTAAATTTGCGTCGGGCGAAACCGGCCCTAAAAAATATTCCAAATTGAAAGTAGTTCATTCGCCCAATTCGGGCGAACGAAATAAGGCGAAACCGCTACTAGGCCACAATGATTTGGCCTGGGTGGGGATCGAACTCAAGAGATCTGGCTTATAAGTCAGGGTCACTAACCACTAAGCCAGCAGGCCAGTCTATGACTGTATACCAATAGACTGGAAAAGAAAAAGGGACAAATTAAGAAAGTTCCATATTTTACTTGACAACTAACTTAGTTGATATCTTTTTCCAAATCAATATGGAATCGGCCATGAACCTGTCACTTAAAGTGTCATAACTTGGAGATTCCTACTAAACTTTTCCAAGATTAATTCTTCAAAGTTATATAGGCGAATAAATATTAACCAGTTAACTACTTCTCGTGATTTCTTTAAAATGTTGTAGAGTTCAGTTGCTAAGCTAGTTTTTAGTTGATACCAAAACGTGCCTAAGCTTAGATCTCTTCTTTATGTCTCGTGTGGATCCTGGTCTACAGTTAGTTTTTTGACGGGTACTTTGATAGCGCGTTCAACCGCTGTTATAGAGACTCTGGGTTCAAATCTTCGGTAGAGCTAAGTGTGCATTTAACTGAAAACACAACGATACTAAATAAAATAAAAAAGGTTTCATGTAGACTTTAAAAAAGCGCTTGTAAATAGTCAGAACTTATTTGTAGTATTATAGTTAAGTATACATATTTATTTCTCTCATAAAGATGTTTAGGTACTCGGATTCTATGAACGAAAAAATCATAGGCATTTCTGTTGAAACAAATATTATTATACTCAATATTTGATTTCAACAAAAATGCTTTATTATTTAGTATCGTCGATAGTTCTATAGATATTATATTTACCAAATACCTAATAACAGTTATAGAAAAATATACAGCCGACATTATTCATCATTTCTAAATCATCCAAATAAAATAAAATTAACTAATAAAATCGTTTCACTTGCAACGGAGAATTCACGCACAATACAGATAGCTTTTTTCTATATGGGTCATGAGACAATATTTACACACGGCCTTCTACCAAACTAATCACACTAATATTATAAAGGCCAAATTTTGTAAGTGTGTGAGTGTTTTTTTATGCTGAATGGGTTTGCGCTTGACCACGATCTCACCTGATGGTAAGTGAAGATGTGGTCGAAGATGGACCGCGCGTACCTATAAGATGCCTGTTCACTCTAGCCTTGAATAAACCCATGTTGTATGAGTCTGAAAACACGTCGTTCGGGAGGGTGTTCCACTGCTTAGCCGTGCGTATGATAAAGGAGGAAGCAAAGCGCTTCGTACGGCAGAATGGGATGTCAACAACAAAGCGGTGAAAACCCTCCCGACGCCTAGTAGTCCGATGAAAAAAGGGGGAAGAAGGGATAAGTTCATGGAGGTTTTGAGCGCATTCTCCATGAATGAAATATAGAGAACCGATAAGCTTGCAACCTGATGCCTATGATCCAAGCTTTGCAGCTTTTTATTTGTTGGGTCTCTGTCATCGATTATCCTGCGAGCGCGTCTGTCTATTGAATCCAAAGAGTCCAGCTGATCTTTTGCAGAGCCATCCCAAAGATGAGAGCAGTACGCCATGCAGGGTCGGACTTGAGCTTTGTACAACTTTAAAAGCTGTTCCTTCGTGAAGTACCGTCTGACCTTATTAAGGATACTGAGCTTCTTAGCAGAGGCATTTGCCTTAGACTCGATGGATCGACCGAAATTCAGGTCGCAAGATATATTGAGTCCCAATAAGTCTAGGTGACTGGATATGGGTACAGACACATCACGAAATGTGGGAGTCCGATAGAACGGGGTCTTTTTGGCGGATAAAAGACATGCCTGTGTTTTCAGTGTGTTTGTTACTTCTTCCCGACTAAACGGCTGAAGAGATTTTAATGAAATTTGGTATGGAGATAGCATGGTATAGAAAGTTTAACGCGGGTAAAACCGCGTGGCACAACTAGTAATCAATAATTACACCCACTCTGCTGACAGAGACATGTTAAGGCACACAAATACCCTCGATCTGCGGCGTGAAAGGCAAGTATCAACCAACCACGTGAACCAGCCTGTCGAAAATGGTAACCTCTCATTTTTTAAATCGGTAATCGTGAAAACTTAACTAGCTGGTTCTGCTAAGGTCTGTCTCTTCGGTTTTCTTGAGCTGCACACTATTTACGAAATATTTTTCAAGTCAAAGTAATGGTACAATTAGCAAAATTCAGCTAATCCGCATAGAAAACGAATTTGGCGATTGTTTACAAACAACGATTCAGCTTTTAATCAGGAGGTATAGCGAGACAAGTTGACATTAATTATTTACTCGTCCAACTTTTCGATGTAGTCACAGTGAGACCGGTATTATCGAAAGTAAATATCTATACTGATTAATATCGATGTATATTAAAAAATAAATTGCATCCGATTCTAAGCACGCCTAGTATTAGTGGATTTTATCCAAACATAGTTCTAATCAATATTTTTAGTACTGTTAATTTACTACCGAGTTTACCCGGAATATAGAGGGAAAATCAGCATCATATTGGAAACCGTCGAATTAAATTATGCTATATGCATAGCAGTACTATTTAAAGTATTAATTCAAGAGTACTCTTTTTATCATGATGTCAGCACTGCTAGACCATCCTTCACATCTATCCACCTTGTAAGGAGCCTGCTCACGCTATGTCGTCCTGTTCATGACCGCTATTCGAAAATTTTTCTGATGAATGAATAATATGAAATATAGCAATTGTAAATTCGTTTTATGACATTCAGAACTGCCAAGAATGTATAATCATTATATAATTTGACGTTATATCATATCGATGGTTCAAGACGTCAGTAAGTGTGAAGCAGGGTCCGAGAGGACATTAAGTAAGTTTACGTGCACCATTTTAGACGTAGTCTGGCAACAAAGGTTTCTTGTTGCTTGCTGTTTGCAGCAACTTCTAAAACTTCTAAGATATTTACCCGTATAAAATGTGAGTTAATAAAAATTGTCTCCGATATTTGAAACGAAATATTACTTCATAGAATTACAAGTTAAAATAATGGAAACTAAATATGTAAGTGGTAACATTTTTTTTTAATTTATAAGACAAACAATACAATTACTTTTGTGATGTTAAGATAGAGTGGATGTTAAACGCAGTGGATGTTATTAGCACATTAATATAGTATAAAGAGATTGATACTAGAGATTGAAAAAAATTACATCAATATAAAACAGTATCATAGCAACAGTCCGTTTATTATTCCTCAAATTCTATTTTTTACAATCGAAGTAGGCTTAGAAACGAGAACGGGCTCCAGCCGTCTCGCAAAATAAAACTATTTAGGTACTTAGTTGACTCTGCTAGAGGGTACCCTCATCTTACTCAAGGGTGGGTATCCCTAAAAACTTACCCAAGGTTTTTTAGGAACGCTCTACGTTTATAGTCGAATACAAGATTAAAGATATTGGATCGAGGCCGGTATTTTATAGTTACGAATGTAAATTAAGTGAATTTGTGTCAAGTGGCTAGTGGCGTCCGGAGAGTTTAGAACGGTGGATTTAGCTCTACTTAAGAATATATACTCGTACAGACTCGTAATGGTTAGAAACAATAATACGTAATTATTGTTTGAAAGAGTGAAGGTAACAAAATGTATGCGAGTAAATCACGAAGGCATTTGCTGTCGAATAAAATAAGAATCACAAGATACATAAATAGACTTACGTCTGTTACCTAGAGGGGTAGGTAGAGATAACAGATTTCTATTTGTCACAATCCTTGCACACCTCGTTTAGTTAATATCATTCAATCCAAAAACAACTGAGAAATCACGGTCACAAGCATACGGCTGAATTGAATACTCCCTTCTTTTGAATTCGCTTATAAATTTACGACAAAAAGAATGAATTCGATATTGTTATATTTTCTAATGTTCTCATCACTATATACCTCTGTGGAAAATGGGGATTTGTCTTCTCCTATCGTTGCTTCCGGTCGAGTAGGCACGTAACTCATTAGTACAACAAAGCTATCACCTGTATATACGCTATACTCAGTTAATTGATTACAAGCAATATTTTCAGAAGTAATAAAGAAACATCCTTTCAGGAACACTACAAATTAGATCAATTTAAGACCTGATTTTCAGAATTATTTACTCATCATATCGTCCAATTGTGGACAAAAGCCTCTCCCAAGAATAAGACGATATGCCCTAAATGTCATAGTTCACAGATAGCCCGTTCTGCGGGATGGTATACCTTCAAGATAACTTCTACGCCCCCAACGGGATGGGAAGGGGTGGTAATATCCGTCACCGTGACAATACAAGTTAATTCTTAACCGTTTGGACAAATTGGACAATATAAAAAAGCGTTTAATTATGTGTCTCTGAATACCAATTGGAAGGTACTTATAAATATCGCACTTACATATTTTGATAAACAGTAGTTATCAAAATTTTAAAATATGCAAGTGTCTTGTTTCTTGATTATTATTGGTCTTCGCATTCTAAATATTCTTTTAAATTATATGAAAGCATATTTGAATTCGTCAAGTATACATTTGGTGTCACTTTCGTTAGTTCTAGTGGTTATAGTACATTCAATAACAAAATCTGCTTGCTATGATAGTTAACATTTTGTGTGCTTTTCTATATATATAGATATTTTGTTAACATGAGCCTATAGTGTTTTTACATAATTTTTTTCAAACCTAATATCATATTTTACCTTAGCGAATAGTTTGTAATGTGCTCTGTCAAATAATTCATGAGCTACAAAAAGGGTTCAGTACATACAGCCTTAATAGAGGCTCTCATAGCCGGATGCTCTCACCGGTCCGTTAGTGATTGGCGAAGTTAAGCAACTAGGCTCACGGTCAGTCCACAGACGGGAGACCTCCTAAATGGTTCCGTCTCCATGCTTCGAAGAGCACGTTAAGTTGTCGGTCCCGGTTGTAGCCATTAGACAACAGTTGTTATTTGGGCGGCTTGAACAATTCTAACACTAGAGTAAACAATGCCCATACGATAAGTAGTAGTAGCACTAATACTTTTTTCATGAATAAAGCTTTATCCATATTGGTAGAATTATATCATCCCGTTGTGTGGCTGGGATTGTTCTACCAGGAAAAACCTGTCGAAAAAGATTAGTATTTCGGCACGCAAATAAAGATGTTAGTCTTTTGCCTGATCTCTCTTCGGACGTGCTGAATAATCGTCCTGTTAGATTATGTGAGTGAAGGCATAGAGAGTGTACCTCTGTGGTTGCTTACAGACGCGTGCACTGTGGTTAGTCTCAGTTCAGATTTGCCGCCAACGTCGGAATTTGGCAAGGAATATTATTCTTATAATTCTTTGTTGTTGGAAAATACTAATATTGCGTTTATAAAATTTAATATGAATATAATAGTAAACTAAAATGACTAGTACACTGGACATTTTGCAACCGCTGGCCAGAACATTCCATTCAATTTTAAATAACAAAATTGGAACCATATTGGTACTTCAAACGCTCAGCCACTCTGCCGCTTTGGAAGGCAATGCACGACGCAGAACTATATACTGGATTCACACATAAAAAACATAATAATAACAACGACGGTATTGTCGTCATTGACAAACAAACGAAAAAGACATCCTTTGTGGATATAACAATACCGTATGATGAAAACATATCTAACGCAGAAAAAGAAAAAAATTCAAAATACCTTGATCTGAGTTTTGAATATGCGCAAATTTGGAGAACCGAAAGACCTGCGATCATACCTATTGTTATATCCACAAATGGAGTTATTCCTAAATCCCTGAAAATCAACCTTGCAAGTTTAGGGCTTGATATCTGGCTGGATGGCTTGAAATTTCCGCATAATCCTGGCATTCGCCAGCAGAACCGCCTTCTGCATGTAACTGCTGGCGAATGCCAGGATTATGCGGAAATTTCTCTCCATGTAGCCCATATATTTTATAAGTTGTATTAAAAATATATTATAAACTAGCTGTGCCCGCGACTTCGTTCGCGTGGATGTCGGAACTTAACAATGTATTTTTTAGTGTAAAGCGCTGTGGGAGGATACCGATACAATTTCTTTTTTAATTTAATTTAGTGCTTCTTTATTTTACCTGTGGAACCATCTGGAGCGTACACAAAAACGTTATTGGGGTCG
Organism: Pseudoips prasinana; assembly: GCA_951640165.1. Lineage (NCBI taxonomy): Eukaryota > Metazoa > Arthropoda > Insecta > Lepidoptera > Nolidae > Pseudoips > Pseudoips prasinana. The sequence continues at coordinate 30,315,610 of OX621243.1, read as the reverse complement.
TTTACGCGTGAAAGAGCTACGTATAGTTGACCATGGGAAAAGCATCCAATACTTAGGTCCATCCCCGCAACGGATAATGTCTAGCTTTATTAATCGTCATGGCATAACAGAGACTGACTGGGAATTGCACTGGTTTGAAAGACAAAGGAAAGTTTTAAGGAATTATAGGTATCCTTGGAATAAAAACAATATCACCGGCGCCGCAACCTGTTAATATTTCAGCTTCGATAATGTTTTGCTGCAGATTTGTGACTTTGAGCCGAGTGCCGTTACAAAGATTGGGGGGACATGAATTTCTGAGGAGAATTATTGGTACACCGATTTTTAAAACTATTTTGTGGGCTGGAAGTCCGGGTGTGCTGAGGGAATCCAAAAATTCTACTGGATAATGCGTGGCGTCATCTTCTTCCATACCTGTATTTATTGAGCTATATTCTTTACTATTCCCGGACGCATGAGTCAATATTTTGAAATTAATTGCCGCAGCTTGGTCATTGCGGGGAGTCAAAATAGCTCGCTGACATAGCCAAGAACCAGCTTGATTGCCAATGTTTGTGGTATCTCCGTACACAGAAGAAATTAGCTCCAGCTGTGATGTAACGTAAGAGCAGAGATTACCAATCAATATAACTTTTCCATATTCTTGTACGGGGTATGTGCCATCGCCTATTTTTTTACAATAAATTGGCAAACTCCTGTGCATTTTCGCAGCCTCTGATTGATCAGGTTCCCTCCTATACTTATAACTATCTCTTGAATAGCCAATAAGGACCTGTTGTGACAAATTTCACGTACCTTGTCAGGAATTTCTCCATCAGTATTTAGTTGTACATGTCTCATAAAATCTTCAGCAAACTTGTCATGGTATTTTTTCCATAACTGGTTAGCACCCGATAACGCACAAAAGGTCCATAAGATGGCAAACAAATGTCGCAAGCGATGTGGACTATCGCTCACGCATCCTTCCGCTAGAGCGTCATCCCAATGCTGACCTCCATCTAATAAATGGCGTGCTCGGCAAGCGGCCTGGTATGTGGGATGTTCAATATCATCCATTTTACGGAGCTCAGCTAAAGACGTAGGTCCTCGCACTACATGGACCAGACTGTGGGATGAACTCACACGTGAGCACGCCACGTGAACCTGCCCGCCTTCCTTAAGTCAATTCCAGCTAACTTGAGAGTTGGACTTTGCGATTTGTTGATGGTTATCGCGACACACACTTTTATAGGGAACTACAGTATTTTAAACTGAAAAGGGAGATCATTCGGCACTAACGGAATACGTGACACGAACACTGTTTCTCCCTGGGCGGATCCAGGCATAATAGTAGCCTGTATAACACGATGCAAAGCTTTGACTTGAAGCCTAGTGCCGTTGCAAAGTTTAGGTGGCTTCAAATTCCTCAGAACCATTATAGATATACCACGCAACATACATAGGGGGATGTATGTTGCGTGTGGGTATACCTATAATGGTTCTGAGGAATTTGAAATATTATTTGGAATATTATACGCCCTTAGGGGTGGAAATTCCTAAAATCCTGAAATACATATTTTTATTTTTAACGGAAAGGCCATACCAATTTTCATGCTTTTCACTTAAAAAATTACACATTTTTCATAAAAACTTACATCCCCTATTTTACGCCCTTTGGGTGGAATTTCCAAAACTTCTAAAATATTTATTTTTATTTTTAGCTGAACAACTAAATATAAGTTTCAATGCCTTTAACTACAAAAATGACGGATTTTAATACAATCTTTCATTCTCTATTTTACCCCCTTAGGGTTAGTATTTCCAAAAACCCTTCCTTAGTGAATGCATACGTCATAAAAGTACCTACAGATAAAATTTCAAGTCTCTAACCCCAGCCGTTCAGGCTGTGCGTTGATATGTCAGTCAGTCAGTTCCCTCTTTTACATAGGTAGGTATATAGATTTGTGCTGAGAAAATTATGAGAGACAGGGTTAATTTACTACATTCAAATACATTCAATCGGACAGGCTTGATAAAATTCGAATCGTCTGTAGGTACATTCGCGTTACAAACGAAACGACAGCACAAACTTTCGATCGACTGACATTATAATTTAAAATTAAATTATAACAAATCCAACCTTCCACATAATTCAATTTGCCCAAAGAAAACAGATTTTTTTAATAACCAATTTTGGACAACAACATACTTCTAGGCAACCAAGACCTTATTTCGAAACAATTCAGTACATTCAAAACCCTACGTAATCATGCAATCAGCAAACACGGGCAAATAAATCCATGCGCAAATCTTAACACCGCGAGTCAAAATAAATGCACAACGACATCTATCGAAATAAAAATCAACTATCAACCTAGTTCATGCAGAAAAGAGATGTCATAATATGCACAATGACATCTATCGGACAGTTAGTTAGCTCAACTATAAACATTAGTTCATCTTGAAGTAATGAAATGTGTGTTATTTTTCTTCATGATTACTTTAAAATCTAATATCTTTTGATAGACTGAACCGATTGCAATAAAACAAAAACTAAATGTTACCTCAAGTTACGCTCAATCGTTGTGTATAAAAGTTATCTACATTGCTTTAGTATATTTTACGTGATACCCGAACATATAAACAGACAAACAGACAAACAGACACACAGACAAACAGACAAAAATTCTAAAAAGGCTGGAAATGGGTTCTATTGGTTGTTCTTTAATACCCTGGCTATTTTGTTTGGATTTTCTTTTGATGTACAAAAATTATTTTTCTACAGATTTATTATATGTATAGATAATAGTGCTAATAATATCCTGGGACATTATTTACACACGGCGATACTAAGCTAAGCAGAGCTTGTACTATTGAAACCAGATAACTGATATACTATTTTTTCTTTTGTAAATACATACTTGTCTAGATAATTACACCCAAACTCAGGACAAACAGACATGTTCATGCAGACAATTATCTGTCCTGGGTGAGAAACGAGCCCACGACCTCCGGTTTCAAAGCAAGCATTTGCCAACCACGCCAACAGAACCGTTTACTTAAGTATAATTATTAACTTTTTTCATTTGCTTAATTATGACCTAGTATGCCTCTGATGATAACGTTTACAGTATAAAATATAATAAAATAAGGAATCAATAAAATAGCGTAACCTGTTCAAATTCGAAAAAATATTTACATTAGGCAGAGCTTTCGCCAAAAACACGTTTCACGTCATAAATTAAAACAAATGCCCGTTTCCCTTCCTCCTATTTCACAACGATGCGACCACCCCTTGTCCACACAACTTTCCACCGTTGACCTTTCCAAACTTTGCGAGTCTTGTAAAGAAGTTCGCGTTTGTATTTGGTGACTCACTCGTTGAGATAAAATGGCCCGGAGTCACTCGCCAGTTCAAAGTCAGCCGTATTTCTCTTTCTAGTTTTCACCTGCTTTAAGAATGAATCCCGTTGTGTTTTTTGATCTACGGGCAAGGCGCGCTACTAAAGGACGGTTCGTTTTCGGCCTATTCTCTCAGCAAATACAAATGTCACGCACCTCGATTTTAGATTAATTTTGATGCCATGAGAGCTACTATATAACTAGAATTTTCTTTGATTACTTATGGAACATTGGATTCCACATCGTTTAGAAACGATCCTGTTCTTTCTCAATGACTTTAGTTCTGATGTAACGGTTAGTTAGATTTCTAAATTATTGGTAATAGTTGTTTTAGTAATCATTGAATCCTGCAGTTCCCTAATTTTTTTGTCATGGCGCTCCATTTTACCTACCAAAGGCGCTCCTTTTGCTCCGCTATAAGCTCCACAAAGTTTCTTTCGTTCTAAATTTTAATCAGACATCTCCTCTTGAATGATTGTCAGTTCCACTTTAATTTCTCCTTTAGTTCCAGTGTCACGAACCATCCCGGTGCCACATATCCCAGCACTAGATGTGGCAAATGTTTCAATGCAAGGTACATCAGAAGGCGGAGTATTTGGATTTATTAATAAGAATGCTGTACTAGACGGAGACATCTGAATAGTTTTGATTGTGGTTTCAGTGCCATTATCTCAGGATTTATTTTAGAGCAGTATGAAGTATACTTTACCTTCTCTTGCTCGTCTTGCTCGCTACCCATACGTATGAAAAGAAAACAATACTAAAATGAACCTTTCATGTTCTACCTTTTCTTCCTTCAAATCTGAACCAATTATATGTTTTTTTTTTACTGATAAGCGGATTTTGGGTCATCATTTTTACTAAATTTGCATACCTATTGCACAAAACTGAAGTGGTAGGGTGTTGTCGTGGTAGAATCGGATACTTTGTTTAACCATTTATTTATTTAGGCTAAGCAACAATTACTTACAACTAGTCGTAAACACAGTATTACAAACTGTCCGATCATAAATAAAGCTATATGTAAAAATCTCTTACAGCCAAACACCACATGTATCTTTTTATTACAATAATCGCACCGTATGTGTATTCATATAAGATAATGATATTTTTTTTAAAAAATCCCGGACTAGGGATTTTAAGCCCTGTGTCGCGGGGTACTTTACAAAGATATAATTGACGGACCCAAAAATACATCTAGACTCAGAAAAACTATTTATGGGTCACACAAACAGTTGTACTGCGCGGGAATTGAACCCGCGACAAGAAGCGGCGAGGCGACTGTCTTAACCGCTGCGCCACACGTGCGCGTTAATTATAAGACTGTTAATACAAAAACAGTAAACTTATGATAATATAAACAAATGAATAAAAAATCGGAAAAAAACATGCTTTTAAACAGAAGTGGATACTATTTAGATTAACTCGCTAAGTGCGTAAAACTGCACATCTACGAGATATATGTAACCATTTATTAGCTTATTGAACCCGACGATGGAATTAGCGCTTAATACTATTCTGCGGAGAGGGGCCTGTTAGGCATAGTGGCAGCACGAGTATATATGGCTGCAATTCTATATATGAATATACTAGGGAAATTAGGACAGTCTACTTTACACCGAAGGATTTTGAAGGAGAGGATGGAGTCTTAATACATCTGCTTTTCTCCAAGGACACCATTCTGAAGTGAGATAATCTTCCTTCATATGACCGTGTCTTAGATATTCCAGAAGAATATGCAAAATGCCAAAGGAATCCTTTTCATATTCATTTCAGCCTTCAATTGTGTATTGCCTAATGTGGTCTCCAAACGACACTGCAGTACTACAAAATGCTACGAACCATTCAGATATGTATGTATTAAAATCTAAGTACGGCTGTTATAGTTTGAAGCCAACAAAATATCTAATAACAAATCCCAATAGTTTAATACCTTTTTTATTATATTCAACATGAAGGACAAATGTTAGCCCAATATCGCAAATAACTCCGAAATCTCTAATTTGATGCACCTCTCGAACGATATCGGGGTTTTTGACCTATTGATATTTTTTTCCATGTGTATTTTATTTGAAAGAATTTTGTTACATTTAAACCTATATCATTATCGTAACATCTCTGGACTAGTAAATCAACAAAATCTGCGACTGTCTACATTTGGCTTCTTCAGATACTTTATTAGTTTTTTATAAGCCATTGCCCAGTTGTGGACGTATTTCGGCTGATATGATGATGATGACCCTTTTAAACTTAACTGCTTCTCTGCTACATTGTCGTTTGTAATTAATAAATCTGAAAGATTTTGGTGTGGGTTATACTTTCACTTATCGTGACAGGTATTTTTATATTAGTTTAATTGTAATGTTTAATGTCTAATAAAGTAGAACAAAAATAAACACGTAAATAAATAATAATAATAATATCTTGAGACAACTAGCACACTGTCATCTGATCCCAAACTAGGCAAAGCCTGTAATATAACCAGACAACTGATAAACATACTTATATATTTCTAAATACACAACAGAACAAATAATCGTGCTCATCACACAAAGATTGGGTGGAAATAGAACCCACGATCTCAGGCTTCTCAGTAGGGGTGACTTACCACTAGACCAATAGTCCAGTCTTACTACCATCAATATCACCGTACGCCATTCTTTGCTATGTATTCATTATATATAAGACGCTATGCACATCAAAGATCTAATAAATAATGAAAAATGTAAGAGAATTTCCGTGTTTCAAATGAAACGTGTCGTCATTTGTCATGGTAATACAGTGATGATAAGTCTTCGTTCCGAATGTTAATAAGGGGTTTTAAGATAACATTTTTCATATCTTTATTACCTACTGAGTACTTATCAATGAAGGTAAAAATAAACTCTATTTCAGAGATATAATATATTATTTTAGGAGGAATACTACGACGCCATCTGTAGTTAGTTCTCATTTATCTATGTATATAATTTTCTATGTTGTAGTTTTAGTTTTTCTTTCTAATGTAGTTAGTTAAGTATCTCTATAAGTTTATTTAGATTCCTAAGTGCAAATGCAATTTACGCAAATGGTTAATTGAGAATTCCTTCTATACTGTCAAGGAATTCCTGCAGGCCAAATAATTGTCTTCACAAATTTGCATGTCATAATTATATGATTAGATATGTTAAGCTACTATTGTGTTACCAATACAAGACCTTTTATAACCATATTTACTTGCAAATAAATCTTTGAATTTGAAGTTATTTTGTTGTAAATTTTTATATTGAATAAATAGTATATTAATAAGAAGATTTCAGACTACTACTAAGTCTATATTTTCGTTTTTTTTTCTATTAGTAACAATGTTGATTATATAAGTAAGTAAGTATTGTTAGTTTCTAGACGGTAGCAAAGAGAACAGGAACAAAAGTGTTGCCTATTATAGATCACTGACCTACTGCGAGTTAAAGTTCAGTTGAATCGGGTTCCGTACACAGTCTCGTACTAGTTAATTATTACTAACTTACGTTACGTTATGTTCACGTGGGATATAATTCACAGAGAACTTTACGAAATTTCAAATGCATACTGGTATAGTTTTTGAAGTAGACTCCTACTTGAAAAACTATACCAGTATGCAGTTAAAAATGTTACGAAAATCTTGGCACTACCTTTTTCAAAAAATAAACCTTTAATTTGCATTCATGATTATCAAGAAATAATATCAAAGAGTCATATATATTCATATACTCATATATATATATATATATATATATATATATATATGAGTCCGCAATACAGGACATTGAATCTCACAATCTTTTCACAAATTTCCTAAGTTTTAAGGCTCTGGTGTCATATTTAGCAACAGGAAAATATAGTTATTTTTATGCAGGCATATTTTTAGAACTGCAGATTGAATATCTACTATGTGAAATAAATATACCTGATACTAACTTCCGCCCGCAACTTCGTCCATGTGGGAGTACTTATTAGGGAAAGTGTACAATTTTTTGGGATAATCGCCAACCTTTATGTTACTCCGGAGAAAGGTGTACTTCAATTAATATATAAATAAATATCCTGGACATATCACATCGCGTCATCTAGCCCGAACGAAGCAGATCATGTGTTTTGGATATTAGAAAATGAAAGAAATACTTATTTACTTTTGTACATATAAATGTATACAATACATATAAAACACCCAGACCGCGACAAATGTTCATGAAAACAAATATTTGACTTGTTCGAGGATTTAACTCGCAACCTTGGCTTAATTAGCTAGTCCTCGTTCCCCCTTATAGACCAATAAAAGTAAAACTTACAGAACCAGTGTAACTGAAGATATATTTCTAAGATTCCATTAGTCCAATGTTGTATATAGATTTATGAAAACGGTGCCATACCTATACAGGTGTTTGCTAATAAATACAATACACAGTAACATTCAACAGGATAAAGTCCACTGCTTAACTGAGTCCACAATAGAGTTGTGTCCATCATTTGGAGGGACATGCCATAATCGCGACGCTTGGCAGACGGGTTGGCGATAGCAGTACACAGTGACGTTGTTGCCCGTTCTCTGGGAGAAATTCCCTCGGAACGACTTCTATACGCCCCACGGGATCAGACGGGGTGTTGATTTTCTTTGCCGTCAGCCACACAGCAATAAATAAATGCAATATATTTTGTAATAATACCGGCGCTGTCTGCACCCTTAAACCAACCGAATGTGAACTGTTTTCCTTGTTCATTGCCAAGATATAAACTTTTGGCAGTAAATACAATATTTATTATGTTTGGCTAAGGCTAATTAAAGATTTCTTTTTTATACATAAATATATATTGAGTGTTTGTCCCTGAAAGTCCAATAGAGATATTAACGAAATCATGAGAGCGGTAACTGTTTTGACGTACTTTTATTAAAGGAACTCGTATGCTACAATTTGGTTATATTATTATATCTGTTAGACTGTTCATAATTTTGGTTTTTAATTTTGCGAGTGAGACATAATGTAACTCGATTTGATTACATAATATAATAATGACCTCATGGTCGATCATTGATTAAGGCAGCCTCCCTCAATGGAAACTAGTCATCTCATGTCAGCTGCAAGACATCCACTGATTTACAAAGGCTGGAATGCAGTGATAGAATTGCGTGACATTTTAGAAGTAGGTCTCGGATACTCAATAGAGTAATATAAAATTTTAGATGTTATAATGCGTCATTCAACTGTTTTCGCTTGGTATGAGTCCTGCAGGAAATGCAAGAATTTCTGAATTCGTTTAATACGCAAGCTGTGCACAGCATATTGAGGCCATCAAACCACGCTATAACATTTTGAAGTACTCCTCACTAAACTGTTGAATAAAGGAATTTTGTTTTACTTTTATTGTATAAGGACATTACGTCCTCCGATTGCAAAGCTTCATCTTTTTGAATATTATGTTATCACATTGTCGAAAGTAAATTTCCAATTGTATGGAAATCTCGACATTTCTAAAATAAGACATGCTTCCGGGTTGATATCATTTATATTATTTTGTATTTTAGATTCGAAAATCAATATTTATTTTAATAAAAACTACTTAACCATAATATGTTACATACAATAATATTTACAGATTTAAGATATATTAGATAAACTGCATTGACTAGATCCAAATAATTTAGTTCTCTATTATTTTCAAGTATGACAACAATTTTCAACATGTTGAGTGAGACAGCTTAGTGGGTGAAGCAGTGAACTCAAGAGTGAGTGGAATCGAGTTCAAACCCAATGTGCAGACCGCACAAACCACTGACTTTAAGCATTCATGCGCGGTCATTATCATATCAGCTGAAAGACGTCGACTACAAGACAAGGGCTTTCCTCATGGTATTCCACAAATTCCGGTCTAACCCTGCCCACATCCAGCAACGTTCTGCGATCCTTGTAAGATCCGCGAACCACCTTGCAGTGGGTGGTATTAGAAATGATGTCGTACTTATAAAGGGGAATGAAAACATCATCATCATCAACCGGTCTGCCAACTAGAATTAGGCCAGTGTGGGGGGTTAGCCTAATCCTATATCCTCTAATTGTGAGAGGAAGCCGGTAGTGATTCGTTAAGAAAAATTAATAAATAAATATCTTGGGTACACGTAACTTGAAGACAAGTAAACACACTGCAATCTGATCCCAACTTAGGCAGTCTTTATTATGGCAACCAGACAACTGATAATACATAATATATATTTCGAAAAACATACATATTACAGATAAATTATACCCATCAGAACAAATAATGTGTTGATCACAAAAAGTTTTTTTGTCCCGGATGGGAATCAAACCCACGACCACATTGACCTCAACCGGCATCCTGATCTCTAACCACTAGACCAAAGATTTAATATGTACCTTTGCAACATCTGTACTTCCTGCTTAAAAACAAACATTTCTGTTCATTGAATAGTTTCTTACAAAAACTAGATCTCACTCTGAAATCATATTTAATTGGGTATACGTAATGCGTTTATTTCTAAATCTACCCGAAGTAAACTCCGAGTGATCCCAAGAGACACAGCTTCGAATATAAATCCCTTAGACATTTTACGACAGAGACCTTTGCACCTATTCTGCTATTTTCAGCGAGGATGTTACAATACAATCTGTGTTGCCAAGGTAGTATAAAAGTTGCGGCTTTTTTAAGAGCCTCTCAGAAAACCTTTTACGTATACTTAAGTGATGTAAAATGATGGATGTCAACTTCGTACATAATAAAAGAAACACAGATTTAGTAAGTATTATATATATTTTTGCAACTTATGGTTTCCAGTAAAGGAAATTCTGTATTTAAGGTTATAAGTACCTAATTAGTCTTAACAGTATACTACAGTATATATATCAGTGGTTCAGCATCCATATTAGACCGAACTCGAAATCATATCTGAAACTAGACCAAAATTCTTCGATTCTTTCGATTGTTCACGTTAGCAAAGTTGCCAAAAGGTAGGTGTACAAGAAAATATTAAAATAAGTTTTTTTTTAATAATTTTTAATCGAATATATGTTTATATAAATACGTGACGCGATTTGTCCATAGTTTAAAAACCGATTCTATTATTTATTTTATTATTCGATAGGGTATGCTTCCGAGATATAGAGATTTCCCATCCTATCGGATTTTAAACTCAACCACTAATAAAGAAATATTAAGTTGGTGTCTTATAAACGACAATTATTAAAGTTTCACGTGATCGAGTAACAATGACGGAGAACAAATATACAAAGTACATATTTATTAATAAAAGGTCCGTAAGTAGGTACAGACGCCAGAACATCAATCCCCAATTATATATCTATTATCTATAGATATAATAAAATCGTAGGAAAGTCAAAACAGTACATTGAATATTTTTTAAAGGATACTTGGGGCGTCATCTACAATCGATATCGAAGCCAAAAATATAGTTTTTAGAATTTTTGTCTATGTGTCTGTTTGTCTGTATGTATGTCCGGGCTAAACTCAAAACGTACTGCATGGATTTACTTCAAATTTTGCATGTATATTAAGAGGTCGGGTCAACATATAGGCTACATATTATCACGCTATCATCTACGGGGGAGGAGCTGTGTTAGTTTATAAAATTTAACGTGGGTAAAACCGCGGGGCACAGCTAGTATATTATATGTGATATAGTTGAAAATCTGTGAAAGAAATTTGACAGATTGGGGTAGCTGGAGCACATCCAGCTAACCCAATCTGTCAAATTTCTTTTGTAGTGTCTGTACAAGGCCCATTCAAAGGCAGAGTAAGTATTTTACAAAATAATTTACTCATGCAATACACTTGAAGTACCTTTTTTATAAGCCTGATATTCCCTTCGAACTCTATATCTTGAGCACTTAAAAACCTCGGAAAGAGTTAGAAATCATTATGGAGCAAGGTTTATTGATTTTGGAGCAAAATGCAACATTGGACTTGTTACTTGAACACGTAAAACAAAGGGTGTGATCTTGTTCAAAAAGGACATTTTATGCGAATTTCCCGTTTAATTATTTTCACTTCGTATATAACCTTGATTTAAATCAATTGTTATTAAAGCTTTAAGTTAAAGTTGAAAAAGTTGTTGTTAAAGTAAAACTAGTAGATATTTTTATATTAGGGACATAACTATTTGTGTGACCTATAAATAGTTGTTCCGAGTCTGGATGTAATTTGTGTCCGTCTATTATATGTTTGTAAAGTCACCGCTGCATTGGAAGATGTCTTCAAGCTTCTGGACTGGAAAGGCTTTGGCATCAATGTCAATGGCGAGTACATCACCCACCTTAGATTTGCCGACGATATAGTAGTCATGGCTGAGACCCTTGACGACCTCGGTACAATGCTCGATGACCTCAGTAGAGTCTCTCAACAAGTGGGTCTGAAAATGTACTTGGATAAGACGAAAATCATCTCGAACATCCATGTTGCACCCACTCTAGTTAAGTTTGGAGACTCTGCACTCGAAGTTGTAGAGGACTACATATAGGACAGACCATCCAACTAGGGAGGTCCAACTTCGAAAGGGAGATAAATAATAGAATCAGCAGTGTCTCAAGTCGAAAGTCTTCGACCAGTGTGTCTTGTCAGTGATGACTTTCGGAACTGAGACGTGGTCGCTCACTATGGGCCTTAACAGACGGCTCAAGGTCACCCAAAGAGCAATGTAAAGGGCTATGCTTGGAGTTTCCCTGTGAGATCGAATCAGAAATGCTGAGATCCGCAGCCGAACCAAAGTAGCCGACATAGCCCAAAGAATTGCTAAACTGAAGTGGCAGTGGGCAGGTCACATAGCTCGTAGAACTGACGGCCGATGGGGCAGAAAGGTACTCGAGTGGCGACCATGAACCGGAAGACGCAGTGTGGGCAGGCCTCCTACACGATGGACCGACGATCTTGTGCGGGTCGCGGGAAGCCGCTGGATGCGGGCAGCGCAGGACCGGCTATTGTAGAGATCCTTGGGGGAGGCCTTTGTCCAGCTGTGGACGGCTTTCTGCTGATATGATGAAAGTTCCCCGCGGCATGGGGATTAGATTCCCTAGTGCGGGCGTTGTCTTTTAAATAAATAAAAATAAAATTATAGCCTAAGTCTAAGTGTATGGTCTGCCATAATAATAACTTACGCTTTTACGTCATATGGAGAAAGCCATCTAGATCCAATATTAATTGGCTGCACGTGTGGCTTACTGGTTAAGGTAGTGGCCTCACTTCTACTTCAGCCCCTTGTGTTTCGGGTTCAATGCCCACATACAACAACTATTTTTGATGTCCATATATAGAATTTATGAGTCTGGGTGGGCTTTACATCCGTGAATTGCATGCTTTCAGAGCCTCTAACAGTATTGAGTTTTATTTATACACTCTGAGCGTTATCTTATTGAAAAACAAAAAAAAAAATAGTAAAATGTCACACCAATTTCCTCACTGGGCTTAAATAATTATATTTTATTTTATGTAAATTAAATAAAAACGAATTGAATAAATATATATTATGTATGTTACTAATATTGTCCGAATAGGAATATAATAAAGTAGTTCCCTACCTAACATCTATACATATAATAAAATCGTAGGAAAGTCAAAACTGTACATTGAATATGTTTCGAAAAGGATACTTGGGGCATGATCTACAATCGATATTGAAGCCAAAAATATAGTTATTAGAATTTTTGTCCGTGTGTCTGTTTGTCTGTATGTATGTCCTGGCTAAACTCAAAAAGTACTGCATGGAGTTACTTCAAATTTTGCATGAATATTACTAAGAGACTGGGTCAACATATAGGCTACATATTATCACGCTATCACCTACGGGGGAGGAGCTATGACAATTTATAAAATTTAACGCGGGTAAAACCGCGGGGCACAGCTAGTAATAAATAACCCTCATACATAATATGAAATTGACCGGTAAAGCAGTACAAGCCTCCTACCTATAAACAACACGTAAAAAGAGCAACTGATATTAAGCTCCTTGATTCTACATCAATGTTTTGTGTACATATTATGTCATATATCGTGGTCTTGTTGCTTCAATTTTTGCCGGAGATCGTGGTTTACTATAAGTACTGCAAATATTAGTTTTTAAGCCAAAAATAACCCCATTAACCGGCCGCATAAAGTGAAGGCCGTAAATTTAACGTTTATGGTTAAAGCAACCCCTATACTAAGGACTTTTATGCGTACAAGAGTGGCCTTTTTCTAACACCACGATTACACTTAAAAACTTCAAGTACCTACGTTTCAAGATAAGACGGGATACCGCTTTTGTGATATCAACGGATCCTGAAGGCGGTACCGGAAATCTACTCTTAAAACGCATGTAATTATGTCGTTGTTAAATAATTAACAACAACACACAGTGTTGATTTCGATATATTTATATAATACTAGCTATGCCCCGCGGTTTCACCCGCGTTAAAGTAGTTTTGGCGTAAAAGAGTAACAAACATACATCCATACTCACAAACTTTCGCATTTATAATATAAGTAGGATGTGTACCTCCAGCGGTTTTGGCAGTGCACGCCGTCATAGCTCGCAGATGGTAGATTTTTTCCTACTTCCCTGACACTTATCTTCATATTTTGGACAATTGACACAATATCTTTATAAATTGTAGCCTATGTGTTATACTGATATATAGGCTATATTATTGTAAAGTTTCATTAAAATCCATTCATTCGTTTTTATGTGAAAAAGTAACTAACATCCACCCATCCATACTTACAAACTTTCACGTTTATAATAGTAGTATTCACAGTCAGTTCAAAACTCATATTATAATGACAAAATGATTTGAAATTTTGTATGTTTGTTTGTAATAACTAATGACGAATCCAAACTACTTAACTGACGAAAATATCTTTCATCTAAAGCTGTTTTATCAGTCAGTAACATAAGCTGTATTTTATATTCAAGAAAATTAAAAATAGACACCGCACAATAGTTGCAATAATGTAGGTAACCTTATCTCCTTCTGTGAGACAGTCATGCTCCAGAAGGAGGCCGCCGTGCGGGTTCGGGAACGAGCCGATCCCGTAGTTGGAGGAGGCGTCGGGGCGGCCGCGGCAGCCAGTAGCCCAACTCCCCTCGGGGCTGCGGTTGCAGTGTGATAAGTGTCCTCTACTGCTGCCACGTACAAGCAGCTCCGGGAAGACAGCGAACTGTTTGTGGCACAGTCGCTGTGCCAGACTGGCAGGAGTTGGCAATAGGGGAGGGCAATGTCAAGCCCTCCCAGGGTACGTTTCCCGACCATCTGGGAAATGGCGCAAAAGGGGGGCACCGGAGCAGCATATCCGCGTTCCCGGGGCTCCTCCCATCAGGCGTTTAGAGAAGTCCACGGCAGGTAGGTTTAATCAGTGCGAGTCCGACACACCTACCCGCATACACTTTTTGCGGGTGGCATGCGTAGGCATTCCCTCTGCCATATAAAAAAAAGGTAATCCTATCTAGTAACTGAAAATTATAAAAAGTAAAAGAGCACAAAAAAATCTTTGTAAATTATTAATTGGCGTAATATACTAATTAATATTTCTATCTATCTCGTTCATATTTTTGTGGATCCAAAAATAAATAATTAGTAAATAACACACTGCCATCTGCTCCCAAACTAGGCAGAGCCTATCTATGGCAATGAGCCAATTGATAAACTACTTATTTCTAAATATCTACATATTATAAATAAATAACACCCAGACACCCACCGGAAATAATTATGCTCATCAACCAAGCCATCCCGTCTGCCAAGCGTGGCGATTATGCTATATCTTACCCATTCTTTGGGGAGGCTTTTGTCCAGCAGTGGACGTACTTTGGCTGACATGGTACATGAATGTCAATAGATTTATTCGTAATAATTTGAATACGAATTCTAAATGTGGATTTGATGTGTACACATAAAGGATACATTTTTTTTGGCATTTAGACGAACCAAAACATGTTAACATGAAGTTAATATTTTGGTACTAGCAGTCGTATTGTTACAGTACATTAAAGTAAGTCGCAAGATCGGGTTCATTCATTGACAACAATAAACAAAAGCCTGCGACACAAGCATGCGCATAAATCCTTTGCGTCAAAGGTCTCAGTTGTCAACCGATGAGTAAGTAAAATATGAGAACGATCTGGAATAAATGTTGCAAAAAATGGTGACTAAGGAGTAACAAGATATAACAGTGGTTGATTCAAAGCCGTCAAGTCCGGAATATGGTTGGACTAACACACGCACTGAACAAAGTTTTTGTATAAACGAAGATTTGTTTCTGGTCTGGATACTGGGGCTAACTTAAACCGATTGCTACTACAGAATTTTATAATCGATACTAATATTATAAAGAGGTAACGTTTGTGAGTTTTTGACGTTATAAGAGGTAATCTCTGGATCTACTGAACTGATTTTCAACATTATTTCACCAATACAAAGCTACGTTATTGCGGAGTGTCATAGGCTAAGAAAAAAAATATCTTTAACTTTTAACCCGAAGTATTACGCGGGACAAACGGGCAGGGACAAAAATATTTATAACGCGGAACGAAGTCTGCGGGCATTGGTAGTGGGCAACAAACTAGTTAAACCAGCGCTCATGATATCCATAGACTTTGGGTTAATTATACACAAGAAGGACTGCTAGCCACCCACCACGTGAACATTCCTATGTTTAAGAGGCTTCACCACTCCAACAAAAGTCTAACGCTCTTCATTTCGCAGAAGCTCTGCTATTTAATACCAAATGTTCATTTCTGTGTCCGTCTGTACTTTCAAATTCTAACTTATTTTATATGAAGGACTACATCCTTTACAACATAAATGGTTTTATTGCCTATCTGATTGCGTTCTAACCAAGCTGCGTCGTATTAAAAACATATTTTAATTTTATGTCAATTAAACCACCGACCATAATGATACAATGTCTTGAACCTTCGCAGCTACCGGTTACTGGAATTAATTGCTTACGTAAAGATTTCATCTACTTTTTTTGTTGTGATTCACGTTGCAAATGGGACCCAAATAATAAATAAACAACAAAATATAACGAAGAGAATCACTACGGATGTGAATTTTAACGCTCCGTTATACCCAGCAATACAACATGTAACTTAATTAACGCACATCCTGAAAATAGTTTGTTCAGAATCGTTTACTGAAGTGATTTATATCATTTTTAATACAGGTAATTTTTTATTCCAAAATAATTAAAACTACGGAAAATATTGTCATATTAACCCTGTACAGTCAAAACAAATTGAAATTGACTTTAAAAGCGCAGTTTTATTTGTATTCATACAAATTCAATAAGACAATACAAAATAAAGAAAACTAAACTTTAATCCAAGAAACTAATTCAGTAAATAACAATGCATTTATACATGTTAAATAAAAAAATCAGTGTATGAATTATGATTACAACATAATATTCTAATTAGGGTGTTTGAGGGTGTGCGTTAATTACGTTACATGTTGTATAACGTTGGGCTGAGCGGTAAGAGTATGAAATATTGCTTTTCTGGTTATAACATGAAAGCAACATATTGAAAAAAAGAACAAAATATAACGAAGTGAAACAATACCGAGTGAATTTTGTAACAGCACGTTATAGGAAGCAATGCTTCAAGTATAAAGCAGTAGCCGTGTGACATCAACATCAACAGCAGAAATATACCCACTGCTGGACAAAGGCATTTCCTAAAAATCCACAATTGTCGGTCTTGCGCATGTTACATGAATGCTTCGTTTTGTGAACTAATTTTGATATTTCTGTTCGTATCGATAAGGAAGGCCATCTGCTGCTGCCGTCGGTCCTGTGCTCTTTCCGGTCGTGTCGCCTAAGTGTCCCATCGGATCATGAGAGTGATGGAATAGAAAGTGCTCCTGTGTTTGCGCACACACTTAAGCACTATAATATGTCCCGCGCAGATGTCTAATCTCTGTTGAGACTGGCCGCCGTGGCCGAAATTCGGCTAGGAGGACATTATTATTATTCATTTTGTTGAAATCACTTGTTATAAAAATAACTTGGAGTCAGTTATATTTTTAAATAGTATGTTTTTATTATTGAGCGTATTTTTGAAGCCCTGTGTATAACACTGCAAATTACCTGATTTCCGGATATTTATTGTGGTCTCCATATATCGTCCGATTAATGAGGCGGTCAACGTTAACGATATGTTTTTGGTACTGTTCTTTAGTTAATTTTTTGATTAAAATATGTGGTGATGTAGTGAATGTAATAAATTTGTGGCATCAACTCTAATGGGACAAATTTGACTGCACGTATGGTGCAGCGGTTAATACAGTCGTCTCGCCTCTTCATATCGAGGGTTCGAGGCCCACGCCGGACAACTATTTTTGTGACCCATAACTACTTGTTCTGAGTCTGGATGTAATTTGTATCTGTCTATTATATGTTTGTAAAGTCGCGGGGTACTTTACAAACATATAATAGACAGATACAAATTACATCCAGACTCAGAACAAGTAGTTATGGGTCACACAAACAGTTGTCCGGCGTGGGCCTCGAACCCTCGATATGAAGACCCATAACTACTTGTTCTGAGTCTGGATGTAATTTGTATCTGTCTATTATATGTTTGTAAAGTACCCCGCGACACAATGACTACATTCCCTAGTGCGGGCGTTGTCTTTAAAAAAAATCACAATCTGGTTTTATTTGCCAGTGGCATTACAATAAACAATATTAAGGAAAAGGCAAAATCCTGTTTGAACAAACTTCTTTGACAAACGTGTTATTGAAAGTTAAATGTATGTATATGTATATCTGATAGCTAGTGCTAAGTTACGTTTGAATCTTCTATTTTTAATTATAATTAATTTCACCAAAACTGAAATGCCTTAGCCTTAATAAATTAAGCCAGTATAATTATGTAGATGCAATCCGTGAGCCAAGAACCGACACTCGTATTTTTTTTATCCTAACGAGGCAAGCGGGTGTTTAAATCTTGGTAAGTAGTAGACTATTTTGTGGCACAATTTCTGCAGTACGTGGTAATTTAAAAGTAAATAGTACAGTTTCAGTTAATTCATGTGAATAAAATAAAAAAGGTTTTTATTCACGTAGACTTTAAAAAAGCGCTTGTAAATAGTCAGAACATGTTTGTAGTAATATAGTTGTTTACATAAGATATTATTTCTAGTAACATAGATATTTAGGTACATCTTGTATGAAAACATTTATAAAATGAACTATCCGCTTACTTTATGCTTTGGAAGGAGTGTATTACGTGAGTTCGACAAATGGATGTGCGATTAACGCTTAAGCGACAAAACTGTACCTACTGCGATTTACCATAGTTTGAATACACGCTTCTGCGACACACTGAAGATCGACATCTCTCAACTAAACTAAAATAAAAAAATAAAAACGGTTTTTATTCACGTAGACTTTCAAAAAGCGCTTGTAAATAGTAAGAACATGTTTGTAGTAATATAGTTGTATACATTATTATTTCTAGTTACATAGATATTTAGGTACACGGATTGTATGAAAACATTTATAAAATTTATTTTATAATAGCAATTATATTTAGCTAGCTTGTGTTAAGTTATTGTCAAAGACATTATGTTTAAGTTTAATTATCAAAATTTATAGTTTTAGCTATATTTTACTACATATTGTCTGAATTATTTATTATTATGTTAACCTTGTGTTAATAACGACGCTTTAATGCTACCACCGGATCCAATGCGCTCCAACTGAGAAGACCCCTGAGAGACTACACTACTATAACTGATTAACATACTTATAATTTAGTATTTTTACTTTAAGTTTATAATGATAGTTTTAGTTTGTAGGAAGTTTTAATCTATTTCCAATATCTATGTTAGTATAGTTTTAATTTATTTATTACATTTTTAGTTAGTTATTTTTTAGTGATTTCTGTATTTTCCTTTATTAATATTAATTTGTAAATTAAACCACCTTAACGATCTTGATACTCGAATAAAATAACATACTTATATATCTCTAAATACATACATAACATCTATAAATTACACTCAGTAACAGAAAAAGTAATTGAACCCGTGGCTTAGCAGTCAAGGTCTCAATCACTACACCAACAGGCTAGTCAAAATTAACTTAATTACAATTCGATAAAATGACGGCATAACCATCTTTGATCTCCATTCGGCACGTCAATAAAATTAAGTCATTATTATAAATTGTACAGTCGACGTCAATGAATTACTACAGTTTGATCTTGACGACGACGTATCTAATAAGAAGATAATGTTGGCAGTTTTCACGCATGGAATAGTAGGCTCTTAATTAATTCGATAACTTTTTTTGTATATAGGTATGTATATCAATTGCTCAGCCATTCGTGAAACGATTTTAACTATATTTCGAATCAAATAGGTATACCTGCGAGTTGGTCCCTTATTAACTTGAGATTATTAATTTATTATTCAGGTCCAGCATAAGTTAATGGTTAAGTGTCGAAATAAAAAATAAAAATGATTTATTAGAATTTGCAAACCAAGTTCAAAATGCAAAGGCTCTAAAATATGTATATACATTTTTAAATCTAATCTTTCGATCTAAGGGTCTATATATGGTCTATATTAATTTCGTTAATATCGGATACAACATAAATTATTTAAGTGACGGAATAATAATAATATCCTGGAACATTATTTACACAATTCCATCTGATCCCAAACTAAACTGACTTTGTACTATGGAAACCAGATAACTGTTGTACTACATATACTACTTTTCTTTTGTAAATACATACTTATATAGATAATTACACCCTTACTCAGGACAAATAGACATGTTCATGCACACAAATATTTGTCCTGGGTGGGAATCGAACTCACGACCACCGGCGTGAAAAGCAAGCATTTTCCAACCACAGCAACAGGCCCGTCTGGAATCAGGCGTTATTTTGCTAAAATCCATAACAATCCAAATACAAATTAATATTATGTAGTTTTCGTTCCGCTAAATGTTAGTTTAATCAAACCGGGAGGCCATTTGCACCGCCCTCCCGCCCGCAAAAAATATGCACATGCAAGAAGGACAATATAAATAAGTAAATTACATGCGCCAGTATGATACGCAATATGTGTTTCAGTTCTCCACGGACTATTCTCATGGGATGCTAACTCGTTGAGTAGCCGCTCACTATCAGCAGCGCCGTATGCTTACTTGCTGACTTGATTTTATAAAAACTAAAGTTTCTCAGAGCTTAACGGGAGGTAGAAATGGGGTAACACGTTTTGATAACGCCTCCTACATTAGAGGCACCTATTTACAGGTATGACAGTCGTTTACTATGAGGCGTGCCATGAGTGTAATCCGTGCTTTAAATTAATTAAACTGTTATCAAAATGTTACAGTAAAGTAGACCCCCTATACTGTACCATGTTGCTAACAGTTTAATTAGTGTGAACAAGTGTGAACGGCTACCGTAGCGACACTCTGATATATACGACAGACCTTTTCCGCCCTCGATGAACACTGGGAACCACATACACTTAGCATTGAAACACACAACACAACATCTAGGTAACAATATCATTATGTAAATGATATTGTTACCTAGACTGCCTCATTAGTCTAGGTCTGGCCAAAAGTGATGTTGGGACTTTTCGAGCACTTAAAGCCGTCGGTCCTGTACCTAACCTCTTTTCGGTCGTGTCGCTAGGCGTCCCATCGGAACACGAGAGCGATGGAATAGAAAGTGCTCCTGTGTTTGCGCCCACTAACTATGTCCCGCGCAGATGACTAATCTCTGTTGAAACTGGCCGTCGTGGCCGAAATTCGGCTAGGATGATGTTTATTATTATTCTGTAACTAATAGCTTTTTCATGTCAAGCTGTTCATTGAGCGAAAGAAAATGTTTATCGTCCACTGCTGTTTAGCAAACAGCAGGCCTTTGTTCAAAGGCTTCCCCCAAAGATTTCCTCTACGTGTAAGGGTATTCCGTAGTAATGCGAGTTGGGGACTGCAGTGAGGTAGTAGTTAGTAAACAGGTGACGTTGCTCGCCGACACTCACGGGATGGTATAGGGTTATTCTTCCTGGGACCATTTTTATTCAACCTCGCTTAAATTCACATTCGTTTGTATATTTCAATATATTTCTTTCTTTAACTCGTATTTTGAGAAGAATAATTTTATAATGGTTTGTTAATATCATGCGAATCTTGAACTTTTCGAGTTAAGTAACTTCGGGTTAATTCTTTAAAATTTTAACTCAACATTCTGTTGCGCCAATGAAAAATAACACCGAGTCAACTAACTCCGTGTTTTTCTATTTTACGTTGGTATCATTAAGGAGGTTTTGTTCCGTAATGTAATCCAACCAAATATGAATGAGTGAAATATTTATACACCTCTTTTTGTCACTAGAAAACTTTGTATATGACTGTCTCGTGTGTCAAGTTCAAAGACATTTCAATTTGATCGTTTGTGTTTGAAACCAATCTGTCAATTTCGAGTCGTTAAAATATTGTCATGGCAACGTTGACATGATCGATCTTTCTGCAACTCTTCTTTTATAAAAGTCCGAGCTAATATTATATTCGACGATTTCTTCATCATCATCAGACAATAAAAAATCACTCATAATTGTTTAGGACACAAAACTGTTATAAAATCTCTGACATTCCCTTCTGCAACCCAACATAACCTCTCAAACGAAACAAATTTGACATTACTAATCCGGAGTTAGTGATTTAACCCACCAAAATAGCTGGGTTAATTTTTTTATAAAATAACTCAAGGTTAGTTCCTAACTCTTTGTGGTGCAAGACGCAATTGTAATTAAACCCCATATTAGCCACTAACTCTGAGTTAATGCATTTAACCTGGGGTGGCGCAAGTGGGCCTTAGTATAATTAAAATGTACAGGAATTTAAAAAAATGTAACACCTGATTATGCAAAATTTTAACTAAAAATTATGAAAACAAGAGGTTTCGCTTTTATTTTTCCCTTCATAAGGGTTATTCCCGTTGTCACAAGCCCCATTGTTGCTATCAGTACTCATTATATATAACGTTAAAGCTGCGACCACGGGTGTTACCATAGATGAAGGGGAAAACAAAGGCTATGATTTTCTCCTCTTATATTTTTCCCTATTATCCGCTGAAAGCCTTCTAGGCTAACTATAAAAGTATTGCTAAGCAAAAAATCTTTTAAACATATTATTAAGAGCTAGAAACGAAGTTTGAAAGATTTTTAAAGAAATTAATTAGACTCTCACATAAATTGCTACTTGCGACTGTACCTATCTAATAAGCAAGGAATCTGTTTAATATTCGATCAATAAAAACAATTATTAAAGGCAGGTAAAACTTGAACGAAACATACTTTGGTTTGAATAAATAATTAGCTCACGTATAGTATTAGTGGAACAAAGCCCCCAAGAAATCTTACCGGTTTATCGTTATTAACTAATTTATATGCGGTAAAAGATTTTCAGGTCTCTCAAAGATTTAATTTTTGAATTAGATATATTTATGATTTCAGGCTGAGAATGTGCACTTCGCGAAATGTGCGTTTCTCAAAAGCTACATTTTAACAAATTACTTCTGAAAATTATCAACTCAACTCGCAAAATATGCACTTCATGAAAAAAGAGCGAATTCTAAATGCACATAATTTAGTACGCAACTTTCATATAAAGTAATTATTATCTTAACTTACGAATAATTGACACATTGGGATTCTAAAATATTGGGGACAAATTTTACTAAACTTAACACAAACAATTATATTTCCCATTTTGGTATGCATACGATTAAATAAAACTTGGCCTTGATAGTTTTGTATTATACTCACGAAATTACTGAAGCACATTTTTAGAAATTGTTAACAATTATATAAATGTAAAGCATTCAAATATGGGAGTTAGATAGCTTCGTACTAAAGTTTTGGGCTTAAATATTCCTTGGGTAAAATGTTGTAATGTAATTAGATTAAGATAAAAGTCAGAATTAGGGTAGGCTTTCTATCCAGGGTAGCATGTCAGGGAAGACTCGTTTTTGTTTTTTTGTCACAATTACCGATATTGTTATAGAGACGATATGTCAATGTTAGTATTGACGATAAAATTTTGTGTATTTAAAGGATATATGCAATACTACATACATACATAGACTCACGCCTGTTTCCCAGAGGGGTAGGCAGAGACAACGGATTTCTATTTACTAGCAATACTAGCTACGTTTATTTATTCGGTTAATTAAGGTATAACCTAACTCCATTCCAAATTTCAACCATTTGGTTCAGCTGCTTTTGGGCGATAGTAACATATATAAATAAGTACTTTCACATTTATAATATTGGTAGGATGTGTGTACCTAACAAAAGTATACTCTCTAATCGCTCAGTGTCACGATACGATAGGAGATTCTCACGAACGACGGTTTTACGTGCTCTTCTAGAAAGGGGTTATGGTATACCATCGGCTTCCTTATATCGGGTTAATATCATGAAGTTTTATTGCCAGAAGAATTCCAACAACACTTTTTGGCCTGACCCATAATCTCATTTTCTACAGTTAAAGACGATCAAAGAAGCAGTGAAGGCAAATTGTATTTGAATCACAAATAGTGTAATAGCGTCCGCTACATCGAGAAATGGGAGTCTCGATATAATAATTAGGTATAACCTAGCTTGTCTTGACTTTACAAAATTAAACGCTTAAATAAATAAATAAAATAAAAATGGTTTCTATTTACATAAATATAAAAGAAACGCCTTTACATGTCAGAAAATATAAAATAATATTTATGCCTCAGTTATATATAAAATAAATCTTTTATATACATATATGAGTATTATTAACTACATCACCTATTCCCTATGTAGTTAATAGCACTCATTAGAATTGATATTTAAGGTTGTCTAGTGAAATTATTCAGAAGATAAAAATTATTAAATTTGAATTTAGTACATTATTCGCAATGCAAAGCGTTTATCTAATCTCAATTTATTTAATAATTTGGAAGGTATTATCAATATGATATGATCTGTCACATGCAACTGTGAACATATCAGTCGGCCATGTTTCTTGAAAACAGAGCCGATAGATAATACCTACATCTTCCGGAAGGGCAGATGTTAGCAATAGAATCCTAAAATTTAATCTGCCAGCGTGTATCGTTCGTAGCTTAACGCAGAGCGCCTACCCCAGATTGGTAGATGGTGCAGGTTCGAGACCCGCCGGACGATTATATTTATGATTTCCCATTTTTAAGATAAGATAAAAATTGTAACAATGAAAATTTTGCTATGACGTTTCCTGACTACTAATCTCGAGATATCTAGAAAATAAAAGCCTTTTTGGTTATAGTAGATAATTAAATGTTTGTTTGGCTTATTGTGAACAGAGTTGCCGTGGCAGAAAGGGTCGGTAATGTAATATTAAGCTCCAAGGTGTTGCAAACGCCTATTGATAAGTCGACCGCCAAGCAAGCCGCTTCTAAATTTTCCAACTAAAGTTATACACCTATTCTAAGGAATGTTAATTATATGCATAATAGCAGAATATAACTCATAATAATTAATTCAAATTACTGATTCGTGAATGCTGTAATTGTGTTAATTAATTTTTATACCGGTTACTCAGGAAGTTATTACATGTGTAGTGAAATGGTGTGGTTTTTAAATAAAGTTGAGTTCGTCTTATTTAAGGTTAAATGACGTGACGTGTTAGGGCCACTGTCCTCTCTTACAGGGGAATGAGAAGGCAGATGAACTTGCGATACTTGGAGCCGTTAACCCTCAAAACGGACCCGAACCATTTTGTGGTATTACCAAGCAAAGGACCTACTCTATCCTAAACGATCAATGCACCTCAGTAGCCATGGAACTGTGGAAATCCTCAGCTGGACCTCTACACTCAAAGGCTGTTATCAGGGGCTACAACAAAAAATTGTCGAAAGAATTACTTGAATTCAAACGTTACAAAACATGTGCGGTAACTCGAATTCTCACCGGACGCTGCTGGCTGAATAAGCACATGTTCAACCTAAATTTGGCCGACAGCACAATTTGCAGATTCTTCCAAGAATCAGGGGAAACTCCTTTGCATATTCTGTGCTCGTGCGGACCGCTAATGCGTTGTAGAAGTATCCACTTAGGACAGCATATTATGCAACCGGAAGAGATACAAACACTCACTGCACAATTAATCTGGGAGTTTTTGGAAGCTGTAGGATTGAGCAGTGAACTTTGACAAAGTCAAGGAGCTCTGCTACAATAGATCACTAATGGTCGAGGTAGCAAGATGCCATCAAGGCATCAAGCCCCAAACAATAAATAATAGGGCCTCTGACTGCTACCGACACCCGCGCGTCAGATGTTATTTTTTTTAATTAGTCTTGATAGTGTAGATATTGTTAACTACCTAGGGAAAAAGCAATGGAAGAGCTGTTTTGTGTAATTTTCCTCAAAAGAAAAAATCTAAACATTAAAATTTTACTTTTAATCGTAACAATGAGATGCATTATGTTGTTGTACAGCCTCAGCACATCAAGCTACCCCAATCTGTCAAATTTCCCCAGTTGAAAGTAAACCTTATGCTATTGTGATAAAGTTGAAAATCTATAAAAGAAATTTGACAGATTTAGTATAGCTAGTGTACCATTTTAATTATATTGAAGTTGAATTATACACGTTTATATGATGTGTGTATTTAGATATGTAGAAAATACTCCTTATAAAACTGCTTGACTGAATTTTTACCATGCTTTGTTTGCTGCGCCTGAGTGACATCGCCAGACGTCAGTAATTGGGAACAGTAGAAGAAAGATTTGGTAATGAGGGATCAGTTTCGCACTTACTTATCGTATGTGCAGTGGTTAAACTAGTGTCAGAGTTGTTCTAGTCTCCCATTAGGCATTTTTCATGGCTTAACGATTGTGGCTAATGGATACAACCGGGACCGACAGCTTAACGTGCCCTCCGAAGCACGGAGATTATCAGAAAATAAACCACTTTGGCGGTCACTCATCTATGGACTGACCGCGAGCCTAGTTGCTTAATCTCTCTCACTTACGAACCGATGAGAGCATGTAGCTATGAGCGCTTTTGGTTTAGTATAGTATAGTTATCAGAATTTCAAGCACCCATGACAAGGTGCCGCATGAAAATTTGCCAAATAAAATTTACTAACATAGAATATAAGACCGCTATCTAACAACATATGAATTGATTTATATCTGAAATAAATGTTTTTATTAGTATTATTATTGTTGTCATAAAATTAATAATACAGCAATTCTTAGGAATTTCAATTATATGCATACTATCAGAACATAACTCACGATAATTTATTTAAATTAATGTCCCATGAATGCTGCATTTTTTGTTAATTAATTCTGGTACCGGTTACTCAGGAAGTTTGCATATTTGTACCTACAGTGAAATTGTATGTATTTTAATATAAAACGACTTTGTCTTATTCATAGGTGAAATGACGTTATCGGCGCCTCTGACTGCAGGCGATGAATATGAGACGGTGGTTATCACCAACATGACCAGAAAATTTGCTGCTAATCATGAGAGCTACGCACTCGATCAGCTACGACTACTACTAAGTACTAATAACCATCAACTACACGGTCATATTTATCGCTGGCATGCTCAGGAACATTTGTCACGAGGAATATATACCATATTGAATATACCGGTTCTCGTTCGCAAGTACTCATTAACAATCATCATCATCATCATAATCAGCCGAAAGACGTCCACTGCTGGACAAAGGCCTCCCCCAAAGATCTCCACAATTGCCGGTCTTGCGCTATCCGCATCCAGCGATTTCCAGCGACCCGCACAAGATCATCGGTCCATCTTGTAGGGGCCTGCCCACGCTGCGTCTTCCGGTTCGTGGTCGCCACTCGAGAACCTTTCTGCCCCAGCGGCCGTCGGCTCTACGAGCTATGTGCCCTGCCCACTGCCACTTCAGCTCGGCAATTCTTACGGCTATGTCGGTCACTTTGGTTCGCCTGCGGATCTCAACATTTCTGATTCGATCTCGCAGGGAAACCCCAAGCATAGCCCTTTCCATTGATCTTTGGTTGACCTTGAGCCGCCTGATAAGGCCCATAGTGAGCGACCACGTCTCCGTTCCGTAAGTCATCACTGGCAACACACACTGGTCGAAGACTTTCGACTCATTAACAATACATGGTGTAAAATAAATAGTGGACGAAATTTAATTTCCGTCTAATTAAATGGGCAGGTCTAGAATCTAGACTATCTAGAATACGTTTCAAGAGACGTAATGCTTGCTGCAAGCCCTTCATACTTCTAGCAAGGCAACCGTACACAATATGCTATATGGATCGGTCTTTTATGAAGCACTCCATGTCCAAGCTATCACCGGCTGTTCAGTTGATAATGCAATGTGGGTGGCAGTTCACAGTTAAAATATTTGGTAGTGACCGTTATGCAGGTAAGTATGTGAGTGTTTGTACAGACGCCAGCACATCCAGCTACCCCAATCTGTCAAATTTCTTTTATAGATTTTCAACTTTATCACAAAAGCATAACTTCACTTTCAATTGGAGAAATTTGACAGATTGCGGTAACTTGATAAATGGAAGGGAGTGGGTTGCGCAAAGTATTCTAGATTCTGGATGGAGCTGATATCAATTAAAATACATCTTGTTAGTATAATGTTGCAGACTCCGCAATTGCTTCGTGAAGACAACCTTCTTCAGTAAAGATGTTGTCGATGAACAGCATTGAGAGAGTCTTGGACATACGTAGTAGCAGCATAATACCTCTCTATAAAGGACCAAAAAAATGACAACAAGGATGCCTAATGACGTGCTGGCTTTACTAACCGCTTACCTCACGTATGCACTGGTAACACAATATAATTAAAATTTTATTTATTTCTTTACTTTATCGCATGACCTGTGACTACTCTAGTGTCAGAATTTTTCGAGGTATTTAAGAGGCCTTTTATTTCTCAACGATTGTTGTACAACGACTATAAAAGAGAATAACATCTTATCCAGCGCTCTGAAGTTCAGAGATGTACAGAAATGTTAAAAAAATAGCGGTTATCCATTTACAGATGGCCACGTGGCTAGGTGCTTCATCTTGCCAATCACTTACAAAGCAGCGAGAATAACTAGCTACCTTCTATTTATTTCTTACACACCAAAGTTTACAAGTCAAAGTAAATAATATCATAAGATAAAGTACACAGATAGTATCAAATCTCAAGCCGTGTATGAGAATAAGTAGATGCAAAAGAAGACGCAGCGTGAATAGGCACTCTACAAGATCGACCGATGATTGTATGTGTGGATGCAAGATCGCCAATTGTGGATGTCTTGGGGAAGGCCTTTGTTTAGCAGTGGACGTCTCACAACTATAATAATATCTGGGGACAATGTCACACAGATCATCCTAGCCCCAAACTAAGCAAAGCTTGTACTATGGGTACCAGGCGTACATACTTATATGGATAGATAAATACTTAAATACATAGAAAACATCCATGACTCAGAAACAAATATTCGTGCTCATCACACAAATATTTGCACTTACCGAGATTTGAACCCAGGACCACCAGCTTCGTAGGCAGGAGCACTACCAACTAGGCTACGGTGACCGTCCGTCCGTGATGATGATGTCAGTAAGTTTGTAATTATTAATTAAGTGTCCTGGCTATTCCTACTTTTTGCCAATAGTCACGGTTCACGGACACTAGTAATATTGTTTTTATTGGTACTTAATTTTTTAAAATCATAATTATGGTAATAAATCCTATATAATCATAAGTTCACACGGATACGCCGCTCACATTTGCCAAGCAAGTTAAGTACGCGCATTTTTAGTTTTTGTTATAATATAATATTCTTGTTTGGGCTCCTTATTTCCTGTACACACTGGTTAAGAACAACATAACATAACTTTTATAACAAGCATGAAGCAGTATCAATTTAATTTAAAAGCCGGGTTTTTATGTATAATTGTCTAGACTACATTGTGAAGCAAGTAACTTTTAATTAACATTTTTTTAATAAACCCCGGTTCAAAGAGCTTTGATTTTTATGGCACCGAGTCAGCAAATAGGTAAAAGGCTCATAGATTCTTATTATGGGATTTTAGTAGATTATGGACGTTTTGAATGAAAGAAGATTGACCAAAGAAGTATACCTGGCCTGTGTAAATGGAACAACTGGAAGGGGAAGACCTCGTCGAACATTCTCTGACCAAATCGGAGACGTTCTCAAGAAAGGGCAGGTCAGAAGTACCCTAAACTGGCGAGCATGTATGAAGAATATAATGACAGTAATCGAGGCAAAAGACGTGTGCAAAGATCGTGACAAATGGAAATCCGTTGTCTCTGCCTACCCCTCTGGGAAACAGGCGTGAGTCTATGTATGTATGTATGTATGTATGGACGTTTTCCGGAGATTTGGACCATACCATCACTTATGCACGAAACACTCAATCTGCAGTCCATACAGGCAATTTGACTTTTGCTAAATGAATCACGTAAAAACAAAGAGATCGCGGTTAGACCGTTGGTCTGTAGAGTCAGTCTCTGGAATTAAAACCCAAGGCGTGCTCCACTGCCATTTCAGACTCATTGCCTATTCACCATCATCATTACAGATAAATAAGTCCACTGTCGGACAAGCCACCCTTAAGAATCGTCTTGCGGGGATATGCCATAATCGCCACGCTTGGCAGGCAGGTTGGCGATCGCAGTAAGATAGTCATAGTAATCAGAAGGAAGCTGCTGCCCATCCCCTGTTAGATATTCCCTCGGGTTGACTTCTACGCCCCACGGGATGAGATGGGGTGATGATATTCTGATTCTGATATTTGTCGCCGTCACCAGATAGCATGTGCCTATTAGAAATTAATAATCTCGTACCTACTTAAAACGGTGAAAGCAAAAATCGTAAAGAAGTTTTCCAAAATGTTATTGATGGCATTTGAAGTTACTGTACTAAGCCAGCATAGCTTATCCCCTATCAATGTTAGGGGCGGCCCCTATCTTGCAATGAGATTATTATATTATATTACATTTATTATAACATTCCTAATACTTCTGTCACGAATTTATTTTATAGCTTATAGCTATTTTAACAATGACTCAATAATACATTATTAATTTGTATGCATAATTAATTGAAAAGTATTTCCTATCAACCTCCAGACAAAATAATTAGTTTCATAAATAAGTCACCATTTAACACGATCTATGATGAACAGTATAACGAAAAGCGATATTAGAAACTTGGTACACACTTTCTTTTAATACTTTTTAAATGACTCCAAAAATTGGTGGAGGAAGTTCTCAATGCGGCTGTATTTTTTTATGTTTGTTACATTACTATATTTTGTTTTTATGTGTCTTTTATCTTCTTCTTTTAACTTCTTTTATCTTCGTCTTTTATATGTATATTTTCAAATTGATCCCATTTTAGTTCATATCAATATTTATAGTAGTTAGATTATTATTTATTTTTAAACGACTTGAAAACAAGCAAGTTACAATTTCATGCATGTTTTTTTTGTATGTAGGTACATTATCCGTTGTGTGCGAACTGTTTCTGAAAAATATTTGTTTATTCGATAGGAAAAGCTTTCGCATTGGTCTCATATAAATTTGGTTTAAATCAGTTGTAGTACAGAACAGAACAGTTGGAGTCAGTTACCTCATATAGTAAAAAAATATTATCTAGATAACTTTGTGTAATAAATAATAAAACTATTTTATATTTTCCAATTTTAATTTTGAAGGAAAACCTTAAGCAGCGCAACTGAATTCTGAAATATATATCATTAAGTATAGAAGATATCGAGTTTAGTGATAAGGCTGTCAATCAATCATAATCATTTATTGCTTGAAGTGTTGGTACATGACAGGTCTTGGTAAAATATTTTAAACCCCGAACACTTAGTCATAAGATTGACAAACAATTTTATATCAGTAATAACAATCATTTAAAATTTAATAAATTCCATAATTTTGTTAAAATACATCACAAGCATTATTGAACAAAGTAAAGTCAACAATATAATACTAATAATTTCTAATGTGAGATACATTACCAATAAATAAAAGTCAAAAATATAGGACATCAGATCTATTTCAAAGTCAATATAAAATTATTTGTCACAATCAAAATTTAAAATGTCAAAAGTTTGATTGTCAAAAATGTAAAAGTAAAATAAAAGACAGACTGTCAATTGCATTATGATCTCACTAGCTGTACTCCGCGGTATTACCCGCGTTAAACTTTATTAATTATAGCCTATGTGTTAGAGGGTGTCAGCTAACTCCATACCAAATTTTATTAATATCGCTCTAGCCGTTTAGACGTAAAGAAGTAACAAACATACACACTCACACAGTCACACACTCACAAACTTTCGCCTTTATAATATTAGTGTGATGCCCTTGTTCGTAATCTTCCTCATCATCGTTTTGGTCTTGGTTACCCTTGTTAGAGTTATTCAAGACGCCTAGTAGGCCTCTAGGACATGGCTTAACGCGCGTCCCTAGGCAAGGAGATGCTTAGAAATAAGACCAATTTGGCGGTCATGGCGATGGACTTATGGCGTCACTAGGTGCTTAACCTTTCTGACCACTGACGGACTGGTACAAGCTTCTTGATTCAGGAATTTTTGATAGGAAAAATAAATTTAAATAAATTCCACCCATTTCAGTTTTCTACACGCTGTCCCTTACACCCCGTATAGTTGGAATGTTCATTCTAACAAATTATGCAACCTCCTGGAGTGCATCAAACCATTACTATATATTATACTATTTCTAATATTTCATTAGTCATATATTTAGATTTGCCTTGAGATAATACAATACAATACAAAACTCTATTGTTTACCAGAATTAAGAATTAATTACAAAAACAGTTATTATGTACAAAGAGAATTAAGAATTAATTACAAAAACAGTTATTATGTACAAAGAGAATTAAGAATTAATTACAATAACAGTTATTATGTACAAAGGGTAGTCTTATCGCTAGTTGCAATTTCTTCCAGACAACCTTGGGATGGACTAAGCTAGTGAGCAATGAAAAATGGGTAGTATAAAGGCGTAAGAAATGATAGTGAAAGACTAATAAGGAAACAAAACATATTGTCACGTTCGGGCTTCGAACCCTAGTACCACTAAGGGCTTTTGGTACAGCGCTAGAATGTTCTAGATAATACTAGAATAAAAGAAAAAGGATAGCTGATGACAAGGACATACAAAATTCATAATGTAAAAATTGGCATTCGATGTTTCTCGAATAATTAGAAAAAGAAAAAGCTAGTTTTATGAATGAAAAAAAGAGATAGGTGAAGACAAGGACAGAAGCATTACGACTAATCTGTCATATAGGCGAGTTTTCTAGAAAGAAAAATCTGCCTTACGAAATGTTTTAAATTTGGAACTATTTTAATTTGAATTCAAGTGAAATCGAAGGCGAATTAAGAGGAAGTAATCTAAGTGGAAAACAGAACAAGTACAAGTGATTAGTGACAGTAAACAGTGACAAGTGTTCCCTGCACAGTGTGAAGTGTGCCGTGTACGTCAGGACATTAACTCCGTTGTCTTAGAGGTGAACCAACAGTTACTGTCGACGCCAATAAAAGTTCCTGTGCAAACTCTAGTTTCTTTTTCAATCCCCTGACACACCGCTCGCCACAATATGAATTTTAAAGTAATGATGTAGTACAGATTAAAGTGAGGAAACGCCTAGAATATGTAGGTACAGATACAAATACCTATTCTAAAATTATACATACCTATTCACCCGCCGAGAACAAGGTCCGGGGTTCAAATCCTGGGTCGTGCCAAAAAGTGATTTTGGGACTTTTCTATAAAAAAGAAATATTTCTCAGCATCAGCCCGAAGTCTGGGAGTTGGCGGTATTATACCCCCGTGCCTCGGAGAGCACGTAAAGCCGTCGGTCCTGTGCCTGACCTCTTTCCGGTTGTGTCGCTAGGCGTCCCATCGCATCATGAGAGTGATGGAATAGAAAGTGTCCTGTGTTTGCGCACACACTTGTGCACTATAATGTGTCCTGCGCCATTGGCTAATCTCCATTGAGACTGGCCGCCGTGGCCGTAATTCGGCCGGGAAGACATCACATACTTATATGTAATACATAAAACACATTTAAACATATATGCTATAAAATATAATATCGTAAATATATACTTACATAAATAAATATACATAGGGAAAGAATTTATAGTAACAATTCTGATGCTGCCTGATCTTTTTAATGTGAATACCGATTGGGCGCGTCTCACCATGATCATACTAATAAAATAATTGCACATGTATTTGTTTTTCTTTATTTATTAGTTAGGCTTTATTTATTTAGTAACTAGTTTAGTTTATATTTATATAGGTAATTAAAGGTGCATAAGAAGTCTATAAAAATGTATATATGCCAAATTATAAGAATACAATTAATTTACTTTGCTTAAATCTAAACCTTCTATTAATATGGGTTCCGTACTTAGATAATGCCAAAGAGACTATTCACTAATGCATTATTAAATTATTGTCCTCCAGACCTGCCACGCACTTATATGAATAAAAATTACACGTTTCCACACAAATTAATGATTTGAAAGAATATACTCGGAAATCCATGTATATAATAGTTTCTTATGCTTTTCTAATTTAAAAATCGCTATTTTAAAATAATAAAAATAAATTTCGGCTATTTTAGTGTCGTAGTTACAGTGAAGGGAAAAACAATACTAGATTAGGATCCTCTGATAATATTAAGGTGTTGGTAAGAAAATCTTTGAATTCATCACACTAATATTATAATGGCGAAAGTCTGCGAGCATGTATGTTTGTTACATCTTCACGTCTAAACGGCTAAGATTTTAATAAGTTTTGGTATGGCGTTAGCTGAAACCCCGATTAATGCATAGGCTATAATTTATAAATATTTAATGCCGGCGCACAATACATGTTGCTCGAATATCGATAAAGTGCGATCTTAGACCAGGAAGAACTTCGTACAATGAGTAGTTTACCTACTGCTACAGGTTAAAAATATGTTTTATTAAATTCGGGTTTAAAAGAAATATTGTAAAAAGAAGAAAGAGAGATCAACAGACCTTACTGTTTAGGTTCATATTTGCAATATTTCAGGTGACAATGTCTATCCCTCAACCTATTCCGGAACCCGCAATATGGAACTTCGTTCCAATAAATATCTGGATTCTAATACCATTTTATCTCTGCACATACTGAATCACTTGTCTGCATTATGAGGCAGAAATTGGAATGGAAAGGAAAATTCTTAGTTCAAAGAATAAACCGTAAATTATTAAGGAACAACTACCTAGTTGTTTAAGATGCATATAATCCGATATTTATCTTACGAATTGATTTGATCTTGATAAGTTTTTGCCCTCAATTCCGGGCCTAATAAAGTTTGACATAATTGGGATTTGAAAATATTGGATTCAAGTATTTTGGTTTTTAATGGTTGATGGTTCAATTTAAAACCAGAGATCAAAATAGAATATTTTACCTACATACGTACGTGGCAACATTAACTGTTACAGCCCTTGAGATCATACCTAATTCTCATTAGTCTAGTTATGTCTTCATCTTGGGTTCAAATTTCTAGTCCGGTCAGGCCAAAAAGTGAAATCGAATATTCCTGTTACGAAAAATTCTCAATAACGACCCGGGGTCAACTATTTCCCAAACTATCCCAAAAAGTTATATGGGAGTGGGAACTCATATAGAAACTTTTTATTTACTACTGTTAAAATATTTTACTAACCGACAGTGTCTTGGGTGTGTGACGGATTTGCATTTGCATGGCTAAGGCTGAGTCCCCTTACCGCTATCTAAGTGCCTTCGTGTTTTGCGTTTGATCCCCGCACAGAACACTAACTAAACTACTGATGTTACCCATATAATAATAGGTCTTTACCTATGAAATTGCCGTTTTGTATGAAAAAATTTAAACGAATTTTTTTCATGAATTTTTTTATTTGTATTAATCGAAGTAATCACCCATGCAATCAATGCATCTTTGCCATCGCAGTGGCAGTTTATTGATGCCCTTCTTAAAGAAATCAGCTGGACGGGAGGCAACAAATTCTTCAAAGGCATTTTGTACTGGCTCTCGGGTATTGAATTTTTTTCCCGCCAAGAAGTTATCCAAATTCTGGAAAAAGTAGTAGTCTGTAGGCGCAAGGTCTGGTGAGTAGGGCGGATGACGGAGAGCTTCCAACCCCAGTTCTTGCAACTTGGAGACCGTCTGCTGTGCAGTATGAGGTCGCGCGTTGTCGTGCAGGAGCAGCGGAGACGAGCGATTGACCAATGCTGGTTGGAGATGCGCCAGCTTCTCCATCATTGTGCTCAGCTCTTCACAGTACACATCTGCAGTAATGCTCACCCCGTTTGGTAAGAAGCTGTGATGAATCACACCGGCGCTAGACCACCAAACAGTGACCATCACTTTTCTAGGGGTAAGTTTTCGTTTAGGGCATTGTTTAGGTGCTGAACCAGGATCCAACCAACTTGCTGAGCGCTTGCGGTTATCAAACAGAATCCATTTTTCATCGCAGGTAACAATGCGGTTCAAAATTCCTTCATTTGTGTGTCTGTTGAGCAGTGCAAGGCACGTCTCGACGCGTACTTCGCGCTGGCGATCATTGAGTTCGTGGGGCACCCATTTGTCAAGCTTTTTTACCTTGCCAATTTGACGCAAATGGACCAATATTGTTTTGACGCTAACGTCGAAAGCTGCTGCTAATTCAGCCGTAGATTGTGTATCATCAGCTTCCACAACCGCCTTTAATTCGTCATTGTCGACCAAAGTCTTCGGACGACCGCGAGGTTCATTTTTCAGGTCGAAATTTCCAGAACGGAAGCGAGCAAACCAATAACAGGTGGTGCGTTGGTTTGTAGTGTTAGCTCCGTAAACGTCGTTGATGTTGCGTGCCGCTTGTGCCGCGTTGCTGCCACGACGGTACTCATATTCCATAATTACTCGAATTTTTAACGTATCCATGATGACGAAAAAGATTGAAATGCGATGAAAATGTAACACTTATCAATAAAGAAATGACTACTTTTGGAAAAAAGAATCCATGTTTTTAAAATAAAATTAATTTGAAATTAGAATTCTTAGCCAAACAAAAATTATTTTGATTTGAAATGGCCAGTACTGCAGAACGGCAATTTCATAGGTAAAGACCTAATATTATATAATATAGTTGTTTTGAGTCTGAGAGTACATTACCGTTAGCTGCATGGTCGTAAACTCAACTACGATCCGGAGATTCATATCCTAATTTGTTTTGATTTTGTCTTAAACATTTGTGCAGTTCCTCGCACCAGCCCATAAGTGAACGCGAGGTTAAGCAACTATACACGCGGTCATTTTATAAATGGGTGACTACCAAAGTGCTTAGGAGGATACGTAAAGTTGTCGGCCCCGGTTGTAGTAATTAGACATAGTCATTAAGCCATGTCAAAGCCGGCCCACTGGACGGCTTTAACAACTCTGACACTAGTGTAAACATTGCCCATACGATACGTAAGCAACAAAATCAGACATCATTATTCTATTCCATGCTTTTGATAGCTGACTGAGCAAATATATCGTCGGGACAATGGAAAACAATTAAGTACATTTTGATCGATCTTGCATCGGGCAAATGAGGTCTCGCTTACGATATAAATGGTTTGTGAGCGCAATTCAACAATGTCTATTCCAGAGAATAATGTTTTTCTACATATAATTAATGTACAAACGCCAACACATCAAGCTACCCCAATCTGTCAAATATCCTCAATTGAAAGTGAACCTTATCCTTATGGGATAAAGTTGAAAATCTATAAAAGAAATTTTACAGATTGGGGTAGCTGGATGTGCCTGGCGTCTGTACTTCCGTGGGTTCTGATCCAATCCACCATAACGCACTTCAAAAACTGATAGCTGATAAGAATAACTATCCATGTTACGTAATTTGATAATGAGTTTTAAAGGGCAGGGGATAGTTTTGTTTGGAGATATTTTTCTAAGATTGTACTTTTCATGTTATTTATGTACTAAAAGTGTCTGAAGAACTTGGTATATGTACGTATACCGAATGGTAACGCACTCGACAAGTTTCTATTACTTTGATAACTGTAGAATCACCACTTCTGTCTGACTCCGTAAAACAATACTGTGCGTGCCGATCTAGTTATAGCTTCACACGAATATGTTGAGTATAAGCATAATCTTGTGTTATATACCACCCGTTTCCACAAAATAAGCAACTCTTTTATAGGGCAGGTGTATAAGATTCTATAACAAACTTTCCATTGATATCAGACAAATGACTACGAAAAAGTTTAAAAGAATTATAAAAGTCAATTTGTGTAGCAGGACTTACAACAAAACTTCTGATTATATAAGTGACAAAACTGTTTGGGATTGGATCGCTCTCAATTACAAATTTCAGCACACTGTAATTTTAGGTTAAGAAATAAATATTTGAAAAAAAAAGGATTCGTACTGAGTTTTGTGGCAATGATTCTCAGTAGCTGCCACAAAAAAAAATCGAATCCACATAAAAGTAATATTAAACAGAATTAATGAATTTTGAATTTGACTCAGGGGCTCTACCGGCTAAGTCGCCAAACATCGATTTCTTAAATGGCGTTCAAATAAATAAAGGTTAAAAATGATTTAATCAATCGTTAAATGCTTCCATGAGCACATGTGACGTCATAAATGGTCCGGCATCGATTGTCAACGTTGAAGCCGATTTAACAATTGATTAAGTAATTTTTAGGCTTTATTTATTTGAACGCCATTTAAGAAATCGAGGTTCGGCGACTTAGCCGGTAGAGCCCCAGGCCTGGTTTTAGACTGAAAAAACTTTTGTCCATTCATTATAATATCATGTGGCCGTTACTCCAAGTGCATTACAGTAACTTATTTACTAGAACAATATATTATTTTAAATGCATATAATTTTCTGCCAGGAGTATTCTTTTACCAATGGCCAATAAATAACCCTGTAATAATAATGTCTTACAGAGAAGAAACGCCTTCAAGGTGAGCCTATAAATAGAAGATCGATTTCTTTATGGGGTTTTATTATGGCTTCAGGAATCGTGAATAGGAAGAGGTATGATATCATATAGTTATGTGACGTCATTCTCACGAGCGCATAAAGTATTTTAAGTACTTTTTTAACGCATGTTTTTTTAAGTTGAAAATATGAATTATTATAACTATAATATCATAGTAAAGTCGTTAGTCATAAAAAAAATTGTAAATGTTGTCTTAATCTCTGTATACCCAGACAAGTATTGATTTTAAAATTATTAAGTACCTATTCTTATGTCCACTGGAAGATTTAAACAATTAATTCGTACTTAAATATTTGGTCTAACCGTAGCGTGTTCAACCGCAGATAACGAGGTCGTGGGTTCGAATCCCGGATCGGGCTGAAATTGATTTTGGGATTAATCTGTAAAAAGATTTTTTTTAGTATCAGCTCGAAGTATGGGGTTGGCAGTGTTATATCCCTGTACTTTTGAAGAGCAAGTAAAGCCGTCTGTCCTGTACCTGACGTCTTTCCGGTCGTGTTGCTAGTCATCCCATCGGATCTTGAGAGTCATGAAAGAGAACGTAGTCCTGTGTTGTCCAGAGTCAATAAATTTTAATTTAGTCTAAGCAATCACATTACAGATAGTTACTTAACAGTTTAGTCATGTCTATATGGCTTCAAGATCTCCAGCGAGCAATGTCGATGTAATAACCCCTAGCCATAAGTATGCGTTTAATATGTGTCATAAAACTAGTGTCAAGAGATTACTAATAAAATCGAAAGCTTGTTACAAAACCCAATACAATTATAAAAATTAAAAACAAACAATAACATACGAGTACATTACAAAGTAGCGATAAATTACGAAAATTTATGACGATCTTATGAAAATAGAAATACTTTTTGTATTGGTTCTACATGTCCATGTTTTGCGTGGGGGTCGTAAAGTAGTCCTGGGGGAATACCTACGAGAAAAAGGGCAGCAGTGACTCTCTGTGAACTATGATAATCGTACTGCAATCCCCAGCTTGGCAATTATGGCATATTCCCTTCACACATTAATACGGAAGACATATAGTTTATATTCACTCCTACGTGTGATAAAGAAAACAATACCCAAAATGGATAAAGTTGGGGCCAAATTCTCTTACTACCTCATCCAAAACTGAAGAATTTTTGTTTCATAATCAAATGACCAAAAAGTTTGCTTGCCTCAAAGTATTTTTTTATTTTTGCTTCATCTCGTCAGTTTTTTTTTATCAGATTATTCTTGATAGTTGTATGCGATTTGATTTCAGCTTTTTATTTTTTTATTAGCATCATGTCATCATCACATCTAGGTAGATGTGATAGGATAGGTTTATAGAAAAAAAAAAAAAACAGCGACTTCACATATTTGTGGCAGCAATGCTTCAATGAACTTACAAATAGGCCCTCAGATTTTTGCATAGGTTGGTCTAGTCTTTTTCCACAAAATGACGTAAGGAAATGTAAACAGAAATAAATACCCAATACGTTTGTAAAAGAAAGTGGCAGCTAGGAATCTATACGAATATTATAAAGAGGTAAAGTTTGTGACGTTGTAAGGAGCCAATAGAAAGCTACGTTATTGTGGAGTGTCATAGGATATGATTCATCATCATATTTTATATTTATCCCGAACATTTAACCCGAAGTATTTCTCGGGACCAACGGACAGGGACAAACATATTCATAACACGGAACGGAATCCGCGGGCACTGCTAGTCGCTCATAGAGACGCAAACTTAGAAAGAACTTG
Organism: Pseudoips prasinana; assembly: GCA_951640165.1. Lineage (NCBI taxonomy): Eukaryota > Metazoa > Arthropoda > Insecta > Lepidoptera > Nolidae > Pseudoips > Pseudoips prasinana. The sequence continues at coordinate 30,275,374 of OX621243.1, read as the reverse complement.
GGCGGTCATTTCTCAGAGTGATTTTGATTAACTAATATTAAGCATGCGCAATCGTTGCGATTTTGTGATTCGTGTAAATGGTAGAATAAAATTTGGAAAATCCTCATTTTTGTCTTTCCGCTTTGACTCAAACTCAGTACTTGGCCCATCGAGGCTGGTGGCTTTGTGATGGCTGAATTTCAAAGAGAAGAAATGTATTGCTGTTACATCTAATTAATCTTCTGTTACTTCACTTGAATGGTCTCTGTATCCGTGGTCACGTATAATAAAGATTAGTCAACGTCTGGATGTCAATTTCGGAGGGTCAAAACTAACGGAAGAATATGTTAGTGATTGCGTTCCTAAATATTAGAACTGTTAGGAAATTGGGGTCAACCAAAAGTTATTTTGTGTGAATAATGTAGCGACGGACTTTTTTTGCACTTTTAACCGAATTAATGTAATGGCACGTTTGGCGCAGTGGTTAAGGAACACGCCTTGCTACCACCTCGGCACCCTCGTGTTTAGGTTCAATATCCCCGCAGGACAACCTTCTGTGACCAAATCGAAAGTACCCTAAGGCTGATTTCAGAATGACGCGCGCGGCACGCACTGGCGGCCAGCGCGTCTCAACAGCCATTTTAACTGTATGCGACGGCGCGTGCAAGACGCGTCACTCTGAAACGCTAGCTGCCAGTAGAGGAGCTCGGGAAGCGCTGGCCGACGGCGCGCGTGTCACCGGCGGCGCGTTTGAACTGCGTGACTATGAAACGCAACTACTATCTAGTGTAATTGTAAGCGCGCGCGTTTGGACGGCGCGCGCCGCTCGCCGGCGCGACTCTAAAATCAGCCTAAACCGGCGAACATGTATGAAGAATATAATGACAGTAAACTTGGCAAAGGAGGTGTTCAATGATCGTAACAAATGAAAATCCGTTGTCACTGCCCCTCTGGGAAAGAAGCGTGAGTCTTTGTATGTTGTAGGTTAAATACATAATCAAACGTTTAAAATTCAACATAATTTTGGAACTCGTTGGTCTAGCGGTAGTGGGGTCAACCGCACATAAACCTCTCGTCCTAGGCTTAAACTTGTTGTTATGGTTCGGTGAGTCTACCCATATAGTATGAATTTATTATGTATAGGTACTAACATAACCTATAAGTTATATTGTTACTAACACTTTGGATCTGCTGGTCTGAAAATAAATGTTTTTTTATTATTATTGTTTATTAAATCCCAGATCGTGTAGAAATAAGTGATACTGGGAATGTAAAAGCTTTTTGTTCACAATAATAGTCCGGTCAATTTAGACATCAAAGGTTACAACAATTCCCAATAGGCTGAAAATTGGTAGGGTCGTTCATTACACTATTATAAAGGAAATGTAAAAAGACCTCATCGATCCGGCTTGTGCAAAAAAAATACTCGGGGTCAAACGTCACAAAAACGAGTTTTTCGCGATTTTCAACAAAACGTTAAGTTTTATCATAAAATTAGCTAAGAAGACAAAATTGTAGGTTAGATCTATAAAAAATGTCTCAATACTTTTTTTCCTAAGAGCTACCGTTTTTATGATATATCGATTCAAAAAGATGTACGTCCTAATATTAGGTCTTTACCTATGAAATTGCCGTTCTGCAGTACTGGCCATTTCAAATCAAAATAATTTTTGTTTGGCTAAGAATTCTAATTTCAAATTAATTTTATTTTAAAAACATGGATTCTTTTTTCCAAAAGTAGTCATTTCTTTATTGATTAGTGTTACATTTTCATCGCATTTCAATCTTTTTCGTCATCATGGATACGTTAAAAATTCGAGTAATTATGGAATATGAGTACCGTCGTGGCAGCAACGCGGCACAAGCGGCACGCAACATCAACGACGTTTACGGAGCTAACACTACAAACCAACGCACCACCTGTTATTGGTTTGCTCGCTTCCGTTCTGGAAATTTCGACCTGAAAAATGAACCTCGCGGTCGTCCGAAGACTTTGGTCGACAATGACGAATTAAAGGCGGTTGTGGAAGCTGATGATACACAATCTACGGCTGAATTAGCAGCAGCTTTCGACGTTAGCGTCAAAACAATATTGGTCCATTTGCGTCAAATTGGCAAGGTAAAAAAGCTTGACAAATGGGTGCCCCACGAACTCAATGATCGCCAGCGCGAAGTACGCGTCGAGACGTGCCTTGCACTGCTCAACAGACACACAAATGAAGGAATTTTGAACCGCATTGTTACCTGCGATGAAAAATGGATTCTGTTTGATAACCGCAAGCGCTCAGCAAGTTCGTTGGATCCTGGTTCAGCACCTAAACAATGCCCTAAACGAAAACTTACCCCTAGAAAAGTGATGGTCACTGTTTGGTGGTCTAGCGCCGGTGTGATTCATCACAGCTTCTTACCAAACGGGGTGAGCATTACTGCAGATGTGTACTGTGAAGAACTGAGCACAATGATGGAGAAGCTGGCGCATCTCCAACCAGCATTGGTCAATCGCTCGTCTCCGCTGCTCCTGCACGACAACGCGCGACCTCATACTGCACAGCAGACGGTCTCCAAGTTGCAAGAACTGGGGTTGGAAGCTCTCCGTCATCCGCCCTACTCACCAGACCTTGCGCCTACAGACTACTACTTTTTCCAGAATTTGGATAACTTCTTGGCGGGAAAAAAATTCAATACCCGAGAGGCAGTACAAAATGCCTTTGAAGAATTTGTTGCCTCCCGTCCAGCTGATTTCTTTAAGAAGGGCATCAATAAACTGCCACTGCGATGGCAAAGATGCATTGATTGCATGGGTGATTACTTCGATTAATACAAATAAAAAAATTCATGAAAAAAATTCGTTTAAATTTTTTCATACAAAACGGCAATTTCATAGGTAAAGACCTATTATGCACACGTTTCCACGCCACCTTTGACGTAGTGTATTGGCGCGTTTTTGTGTTTTCCCCGGTAGGCTTATTCCACTGATTTATTGTGATTCTGTTTAATTTGGAGCTATTGGATGACTATTGATATTGGCATGGGTCGAAAATGATAAAAGAGGCGTAAATTAAAAAAAATAAGAAAATTTATCCATCAGAGTCTAAATTATCAGAAACTTCTGCTTCCTTTTCTCCTTGTTTGCCTTCTTCATTCTGGGTGCAAGTAAATTGCCCCAATGACAATTTTTTTTTTAATTTACACACTTTTTATCATTTTCAACCCTTCCCGATATTTAAAGTCATTCAATATCCAAATTAAATAGAATCGCAACAGATCAGTGGAAAGAGCCTACCGGAGACACCACATTAAAAAAACCTCCTCAAAGGTGGCGTGGAAACGTGTGCAAATTATGACTTTGAACTTTTTGAATCGTTATATCTAAAAAATTGTGGCTTTTAGGAAGAAAGTATTTGGACATTTTTTATAGATAATTATCTAACCTACAATTTTGTCTCAGCTGATTTTATGACAAAGCTTATCGTTTTGTTGAAAATCGCGAAATAACCGTTTGTGACGTTTGACCCCGAGTATTTTTTTTTTTGCACGTGCCGGATCGATGAGGACTTTTCACATTTCCTTTATAATAGTGTAATGAACGATCCTACCAATTTTCAGCCTAATGGAATTATTGTAACCTAACCCCTATTTTTTCGTTCAATTTGACCGGACTATAAAATGTATTTGATTTTTATATGAGTGTAATATACAATGATGATTAATAAATTTAAATCTAAAAACAAATCAAAACAAATCCTTATCCCAAATTTTCTCTTTCTTAATGTAAAATGGCATCGCAGTTGGCGGTGGTAAAAGCCCGCTAGTTGGTGTTGTTTTAACTAAGGTAGCGGGGAATTCGACCGGCACTTTTACAACAAGATAAGCTGTACCTAGTGAGCGAGCTGGACAGTGGAGAATGACGCAACAGGGTGCCGCACAGGTGAAGAGACACCACGATACGTAGACATGAATGAATCGATCTATGTCCCCGTATTAAGTGATGGGAGGGCTTGTAACCACAAACTAATCTGCAACGGCCAAGAGGGTACAATCTGCGGAGCTTAAGCACGTTTCTAATAATTGTTTCCGTACTAACTAGTAGAGCGGCCCAGCCACGGCCGATAAAATGAAGAGTTTGTGGAACTCCTGGCTTCGCTCGTATTAATTTTAATTCATTTGTACCTTTACCGTGAACCTTTTAAAATAAAAAAAAATTACACGAGCGGTAATCTCATGAACTAGACAGTGTCCTACAAAGCTTTTTAACTGTGGGATTACTAAGAATTATTATAATATTTTACGATGTTAATGTATTTAGGTATTGCCAGTACTTCTTATTATAGATACCTATGTACTTAATTATATATGTATATATTTATATATATATATTTATTTATTTATTCATTCATTATTTCTGCTCAGATGTGTTTAGGTGAACTATTGAGTATGTATGGAATAAGATTTTTGAAAGTGCTATCTCCATAATCATTAGGAACTCTTGGAATAAGGAATTACCTCAAGGTCATTGACCTTGAATTATATTTGTTACTTATATTACTGACATGGCCAATTCTAGCAAGATTCTCGTTTTAATTTGATGGGTAATATTATTAAAAGTTTGAAGGGCTGATGAGATGATTTTTTATCAATCTGAGGGAATTTTATTAGTTAAATTTAGCGTATGTACTATGAGCAGACGGCTGAAATGTGGGAATGGCCACATCTGAAATAGCCCTAACGCTTAGACATCCCGATCGCACTGGCCCCACTTGCGAAGCCTATAACCAACCCTGCTCGTTCAAATCTATATCAAAACAGACGATAGTGCATTTTAACGGTGCCGACTAAACTAAATAAAATAAAATAAAAAAGGTTTTTATTCACGTAGACTTTAAAAAAGCGCTTGTCAGAACATGTTTGTAGTAATACAGTTATTATTTCTAGTTACTTATTACAGATATTTAGGTACACGGAATGTTAAAACATTTATACAATTTATTTTATAATGGTAGTGATATTTAGCTAGCTTGTATTAAGTTATTGTCAAGGATTATGGATTATAGAAGCTTAGTGTACTTCCAAAGATGACAGGATTTAACCGCAGCCGCAGTCAAATTGGGAACTAATAAGCAATATTTTGAAATAGTATTGTTCTGAGTGTCTGAAACATTTCCGGTCATGTCAGCTTGCTATCCCATCGGATCCTGTACCTAGGTTGCACACATAGTTTTGCACTATAATATGTCCCGCCCATTCATAGAGACTTGTCGTCATACCCAAAATTCGATCAGGAGGACATTATAATGATAATTGGTAGATAAGTACTCAATGGCGAGAAAAATGTGATAATTATCATTTTCACTGAGTGGATATGGTTCAAGGTTAACATTAATTGCAACTCGTGAATTTATTTTAATCTACACTTCATAGGAATAAAAAGTACAAATACTTTTAATTTATATATTTTAATTTTAATTATAGAAACTTTTCTCTTCTTTTTCAATTTCCAGTTTAATCGGAAGTCTTATTACACAAAGGAAATAAATGCTATTGACGTAGAGAGTGCCTGAAGTGAATTGAATTAAACATTAATTTGAGACGTTCTTCTATGTATATACAACCTTTAACATAGCTCTGTCGTTTGTTAAACTTGTTACTTAACGGATATATACTTAACAATTGAAATTGAACACGTTTTTATACATATAAATAAATTTCAATTGATGTTTATTACATTTTGCTTTTCGGAGTATTGTTTTAAATTACATAATGCTATGTAATAGATATTATTTTAGTGTTTAGTTACATCAACAATTGCCTTCAAAACCATTGAATAGATAACTTCCACCTTATGAAGTTAAGCAATTAAAAATTAAGATTATTTTTAATTGCTTAAGATAGTTAAGCAATTAAAAATTCGTTCGCGTTCTATTCATATAATAAACTAGCTGTGCCCGCGACTTCGTCCGCGTGTTAATTAGTTTATTTTGTTTTATTTTGTATTTTCAAAAATAAAAGACTTTTCAAAAATAAAATTAGCCTAAGTTACTCCTTATTACATCAGCTACCTGCCAATAAAAGTCCGGTCAAAATCGGTCCAGCCATTTCAGAGATTAGCCGGAACAAACAGACAGACAGACAGACAAAAATTGTAAAAAATGTTATTTTGGAGTATGTACCGTACATATATTCATATACATGTAGTAAAAATCGGTTATTTTAATATTACAAACAGACACTTCAATTTAATTTATTTGTATAGATGAAAGAAAAGAGGAAACAAAGAAGTGAGGCGTATCTTATTAATTACTAGCTGTGCCCGCGACTTCGTTCGCGTGTTAATTAGTTATTTTGATGTTTTTGTTTTTTCTAAATAAAAAGTAGCCTAAGTTACTCCTTATTACATCAGCTACCTGCCAATAAAAGTCCCGTCAAAATCGGTCCAGCCATTTCAGAGATTAGCCGGAACAAACAGACAGACAGACAGACAAAAATTTTAAAAAATGTTATTTTGGTGTAGGTACCGTATATATATTCATATTAATGTAGTAAAAACCGGTTATTTCAATATTACAAACAGACACTCCAATTTTATTTATTTGTATAGATATTTTATTTTTTATATTATATTAATTATTATTTATTTATTTAAACTTTAGCAAAAGTAATGTACATAGGCGGACTTAATGCCATAGGCATTATCTGCCAGTCAACCATGGGTGGTGCGGAGAGACTACGGTAGGTGCACTAAGATGTCGAATGTACATATTTTTTACACTTCATTATATTTGTTATAATAGAGAATCCACAGTTGCAAGTACGTAAGCTATAAATAAACAAAACGAAGAACAGTCAGCCTATACAAAGTTCATAATTTGTTTTTCGAATTGTTTTTCCTTGCTCCGGTCACCTACTTTGAGAGAAATTTTCAAGAAAGTAAATCAATGATCCCTATCAGGTAAACAATAAACATCTAATAAATAGTTCGGTAAACAGTAAACAAAGGGCATCTAAGTAGTTCAAACAAAGTGGCAAAAAGGTGTTTGAATTGTTGAGAACCACCTAAGTAGCTACTGTTGTCTTAATAAATTAAAAAAATACTATAAAAGTTAAGCTGTGATATACATAGCTTAACTTTTATAGTATTTTTACTGTTACTGTATATGTTTGTATAAGGATTTTAGTTAGTTAGTGTTCAATATTAAGCGAGAGAATTCATGAATACTGAATTCGCAGTAATCGTTTAGATCTTGGTAAAGTTATGTTCTGTGGAATTTCCATAAAACATCTTTCTTTAGATTTATTTAGTAAGAACTTGATATTATGTCTCGACAATTAATGCTTTAGTAGTATAATTAATAGCTTAGTATTTCCATTGTGTAACTATTTCCTTTTTAGGGTTCCGTAGCCAAATGGCAAAAAACGGAACCCTAATAGATTCGTCATGTCTGTCTGTCTGTCTGTCCGTCCGTATGTCACAGCCACTTTTTTCCGAAACTATAAGAGCTGCACAGTTGAAACTTGGTAAGTAGATGTATTCTGTGAACCGCATTAAGATTTTCACACAAAAATAGAAAAAGAACAAAAATTATGAGGATTCCCGATACATAAAACTGAACCTCAATAAAAAATGTTTTCATCGTACCCATACATGTGGGGTATCTATAGGTCTTCAAAAATTATATTGAGGTTTCTAATATCATTTTTTTCTAAACTCAATAGTTTGCGCGAGGGACGCTTCCAAAGTGGTAAAACGAGTGTCCCCCCCTGTAACTTCTAAAATAAGACAATGATAAAACTAAAAAAAATATATGTTGTACATTACTATGCAAACTAATAACGAAAATTGGTTTGAACGAGATCTAATGAGTAGTTTTTTTTAATACGTCATAAATCGTAAACCGCAATTTACCTTTCATTTAATCAACTGAAATATTTGCTGTTACGGAACCCTTCATGGGCGAGTCCGACTTGGCCGGTTTTTACTATTACAACTATTACAAACGCCTCGCCTAAAATTTCTCAACAATTGCCAATCTTGTGCTACTCACATCCAGCGGCTTCCAGCGACCCTCACAAGATCATCGGCCCCGCTTGTTGGGTGCCTGCCTACGCTGCGTCTTTTGGTACGTGGCCACTCGAGAATCTTCCTTCCCCAGCGGCCCGTCAGTTCTACTCTACACTGCTACTTCAATTTGGGTTTGTAGTAAGGTAAGGTTGCCTAAGATCGGACGCTTTTTCTGTAAGTAAGGAGCATGTTACAAAAATTGTTTTTCTCTTTTTGTATCGTTATTTTCTTAATGGACTTGAGTGTGAATTATCAACAATAAAACATTATCTATTCAAATGTTTTTTTTGTTTTCATAAACGCAATAGTCTATGTAAGACACGGCGTCAAAGTGAAAGTATATTTTTTCTGATTGTCCTTCAAAAAAGGTCAACGAAGCTGAAGTTCGGACTACTGTCTAATTTCAACTCTGTAGCTACGGCGTTAGAGTGCATAAAAAAGAAATATCCGGTCTTTAGTTAACCATAACATATTAAAAAATGGTTTTGAAATTCTGCATGGTGTACCCGGAACACATACCTATTTTATATTTTAATTTTTTTAGTCCGGTCTTCCCTCCTCCGGCTAATTTAAGCGTGACTGAGCTTGTCAAACTTTATTAACTCTGCAGGAAGGATATTTTGGGTTAATTAGGTAAGATCGGATGTGTACTGAAGCCATAGGTATTACTGATAATATCTCTGAAATATTTAAGTAGTAAATATATCTATATCTTCTCATTAAAGTGATAAGTAAATAAAAACACGTGTAGTAAACTAAATCAATTTTATATTACTCTTAACTTAATATAGTCTCTTTAACTTGTTAGAGTCTTTCATTAGTATTTTAAGTATAGTATGGCATAGACAGTCTTGGATAAAATCCTAATACTATAAACTTTTAAGTATCACTTAATACCCTAATTAAGAAGCCCTTCAATCTATTATTATTATTTTTTTAAGCAAATAATTTTAGCCTTTGGGCTAGGACAAGAAAACTTAAAAAAAATGAAAACATTTAAAAACTATTTTTATAAACTACTTACTACAAACATCACAATTATCTTTTATCACAGCTGTTTAACATCTTTTTACAAAAATCTTAAATATCGTTTTTATACATAGTAATGAAATTAAAAGTATTAAAACCACAACAAAAAAACATATATCTTTTACGCAGCATAATTAGATAATTCTTTATTTTTTACCATTTCCACAGCTTCCTCTAAGTCCTTACTGGTATAGTTGGTCGCTCGAAGCGAATGTCTTTGGTATTTTGTAGGCATGGTTACTAAATCTGTAAGAAAAATATATAATAAATGCTTGAAATTATACCAAATCATAATTATACTTTTTACTCTAGTACTACCTGTGTTATTTTATTATATGTAGATAAACAGACATTAGGCATTAGTGACATAAGGGCATCCGGTCAGACCTTTGACAAATAGCAATCAAGCAGTTTTTACTTTTGTAATATATTATTGGGATTTGAGTATGAATATTTGAGAACCACTGTATTTTATTATGAAACCTAAGATCGGATGTTTTTAGTCCGATGTTAGGCAACGGGAGGAAAGTCCGGATTTAGACCTACATACGTCCTAGGCTTAAACAAAGTTTACAGATCTCGAGAACATTTGCGAATTCCGCGCGAAATTCTACTTAAAAAGCAAAAAAATGATGAATACTTACCATAATTGCTTGACAAAATTTTGGAGGAAAGATCGGATCGCGAAAATTTCTCGAAAATTTACAGAATTATTTTGAATCACCAGCACACACGTCTTGCTCATCGCAACGCCGACCGAGGTATGAAGGGAGGGACATAATAAAATGGCGGAGCCGACTATGTAGCCATCCGTGGAAAATGTCGCTTCATTCGCGGTAAATTCTATGCTTCCGGTCTTATGTCACATCCGATCTTAGGCGACCCTACCTTATCGCCTGCGGATCTCAACATTTCTGATTAGATCTCGCAGGGAATCTCCAAGTTTAGCCCTCTCCATTGCTCATTGGGTAACACTGAGCAGTCTGATAAGGCCTGTAAGCGACTGGGACTGGTAATTATAAAAAGAGCTGGTTCAGATATAATATGGTATAATATTTTTTCTTCCCTTAGCCAACTGACATAACAAAAGACGACTCTTACAATACGTCAATATTAGAAAAAATATAAAAAGTATGTATATACAAGGAGTTTATATATACAAGGAGGTGCGTTGCGCACAAGGCCCATAGTCAGCGACCACATCTCAGTTAAGTCATCACTGGTAACACATACTGGTCGAAGACTTTCTACTTAAGACACTGCGGCAATTGGGACGAGAAGATGTTATGTAGCTTCTCAAACGCTGCCAAGCCGAGTTGGATTCTACGTTTGACATCCTTCTCAAAGTTGGACCTACCTAGTTGGATAGTCTGTCTTGGATAAATTGTTGTTCTGAGCCTGGACGTTAAAGTCAGTGTTTATATATATATATATATCGTGGTATTATCTTAAATACTTAATTATTACAAAACAAATATGCTCAGTCATTTTATTAGAACGTTTAGTTCGTAAATTAAACAATTATTGTTATAAAAAACATCGAACCGACTCCAACTTTCCTAAATATCAACCTAAAAATTATACGAGACATTACCACTCGAAAATAAATATTTAAAAAATCTAACATGGATAACATTTTTTTTAATTATCCATATACATGTATCGCCTTGCGATAGTTAGTCAATAGAGGCCTACGACTATTGTGAGTGACAACAGACAGCACCACGAAAACGCTCAAAAAATTAGTTTAATTGAAATCGCTCTACGGAGAATAAATATAAAATTTCATACAAATTTTACACTGTGATTATATCTGCTTGTTAACATTAGAATAAAATATGGGTAAGCATAATTTTATTATTCTAATATATAGAAAGAAGTAATAATAAGCGTACGAAGTTAATTAACCATATAACCATGAACACCCAATTTAGTTTAGAAAACATTGAGATAATGTTCAGGCCTTTAATCAGCATATTTCCGTTTAATTATTATCATATTTCGTGAGTGTGTATACTCAGAGTAAAATTATTTCTCACTAGCTGTGCCCCGCGGTTTTGCCCGCGTAAATTTTATAAATTATAGCCTATATATTAATTCAGGCTGTCAGCTAACACCTTACCAATTTTCATTAAAATCACTCCACCCTAAATACTTACTTCTTCACGTCTAAATAGACGTGAAGAAGTAACAAACATGCACACTCACATACTCACAAACTTTCACCTTTATAATAATAGTGTGATTCGTAATAATTGGGTACAAACGACCACTTATGGGTCGGCGAGAGCATAACCTTTTACAAACACAGTGCCACTGCACTGCGATAGCTTACATCTCGATTAAATCATGAATGTCACTCGACAAAATACTTACACACACTCGGAATATCTTGTCTTCTCAATGGAGGAGCGCGACCACTGTCTTTCAAGCTACTCTATTCTATTATTTATACAAACACAGTGCCACTGCACTGCGAAAGCTTACATCTCGATTAAATCATGAATGTCACTCGACAAAATACTTACACACACTCGGAATATCTTGTCTTCTCAATGGAGGAGCGCGACTTCTGTCTTTCAAGCTACTCTATTCTTTTATTTATACAAACACAGTGCCACTGCACTGTGATAGCTTACATCTCGATTAAATCATGAATGTCACTCGACAAAACACTTATACACACTCGGAATATCTTGTCTTCTCAATGGAGGAGCGCGACCACTGTCTTTCAAGCTACTCTATTCTTTTATTTATACAAACACAGTGCCACTGCACTGCGATAGCTTACATCTCGATTAAATCATGAATGTCACTCTACAAAACACTTACACACACTCGGAATATCTTGTCTTCTCAATGGAGGAGCGCGACCACTGTCTTTCAAGCTACTCTATTCTTTAAGTTATTACCTCATATTTACTAAAAAAAAATGCGATAATAGCCTTTCTTTAAAGTCATGATTCGCTTTTAGTTACTACTCGTATTAAAATAATTTATTAATTTGAGATCTTATTAATTGTTATTATATAAACAAAGCTTGCTTTGCAACAACAGAAATTCGATTTAACTGTGATTTTAGAAAACAAATAATAATTTAACATCAAACATTAATTGATAATGTAATAATAATACAATAATATATTGGGACAATGACACACCGATCATCCTAGCCCCAAACTAAGCAAAGCTTGTACTATGGGTACCAGGCGACGATATACATACTTATATAGATAGATAAATACTTGAATACATAGAAAACATCCATGACTCAGAAACAAATATTCGTGCTCATCACACAAATATTTCCACTTACCGGGATTCGAACCCAGGACCACCAGCTTCGTAGGCAGGAGCACTACCAACTAGGCTACGGTGACCGTCTAATAATATAAATGTAACATTTGACATTGAACAATTTAATTGTTTGGACTCAAAATTACAAAATAATTTAAGCAATTCTTTTTTTTTTTTTTGCTCCTGGTGTATTAAAGTAACCGTACCAACCTATATTCCTACTGCGTTTACCAATGAAATTGAAAATAAACTGATTTGATCAACGGTGTTTTGTTTTCTACATAATAGATAAAAGAACGAGCGAGTCATCTAATTATAAGTGATCACCGAAGCCCATATGCAGTCGCACCACCAGAGTTCCATTCAAGTGTTAGGATGCCTGCAGCTGTGGTGAACATACCATGTACCACAGAAAGGTATTTAGTTAGTCATATAGCACTAAAATGTAACCGGATAACTTAATTCATTTGTAAAGGACTTTTGATGATTTAATAAAAACTAGACCAGTTTTAAACATCCCTCGAATCGTCCAATCGCCAATTTCAAAACATTTTTATTGTAAATATAGGTAGATTACAGATCATGTTTAAATATAAAGTACTACATACTCTATAACACCCAAAAGGCACTGTTAAACAATATACAAGTTTAATAATAGGATACTATATAATTTAATATATGCCTGAGAAGCTGCATGTGTTCACCAACTAATTCTAACATAAAATGATTGCTAACATAAAATAGAGTTATGGAGTAATAATGTAATTATTTGATACCGTAATAGAGTGATTTGAGAGGAAGGTATTTATTAAGAACTCTACAAACTTTGTTATAGTACAAGCGAGCCTACGTTGATGAATTACGCGATAGAGTAACAGCAGCTGTGTTGCTAATTTGAAGAAGACAGAAATCTTGTTGACTCAACCAAGTCAACCCGGCCCGAATAAATTCAAATTTTTCATCCAACCCTTAAACATGCGGTTGACTGTACAAGACGTCAATTACCATCATTATTACTTTGGAACAAAGTAAAAAAACAATAACAAAATGTAAAGCAAAGCTTATTTAAGGGCTAAATAATTAGATTTCGATGATTTGCATGGATTAATATAAAGATATGATAAACGTTTGATTTATTGATGGAGTAGACACGGCTACATATCAAGCTAATATTCCAGTATAAGCTGATCCCGCGTTGTATAGAATTTTCATACAACGAGAGGTCAGCTCATATTGGAAACATATATCTTGATTTGTAGCCGTGTGTACCAAGGGTGTATCATAAGAGGTTTACATACTAACACAGCGTGGCTTTGATTGTATTATACCTAAATATAAACAATAACAAATCCAGATAACTTCATACTTTGACGGGCCGGTTGGCGTGGTTGGTAAGCTTCCCTTTCACGCTGCAGGTCGTGGGTTCGAATACCACCCGGGACAGATATTTGTGTGCTTGAACATGTCTGTTTGGGTGTCTGGTTGTAATTATCTATGTAACTGTGCATGTACAAAAGAAAACTAGTATATATATTTTATCAGTTATCAGGTTATATAGATCTGTTTAAGATCTGCTTAGCTTGGGATCAGATAGCCCTGATAATTTCGATATACCTATATACCTACATCCATTTTGGATATACTTAGTTCTGTTTTGTAACCATATATAAAAAAGAAAAACGTTTCATATATTTTTTCTGGATCAGAAAATGGACTGTATCGGTAAGGGCTGTATTAACTGTTTATTATATTCTATAATTTGAGTGCAATAAAATATATTTAATTTGTCTTATATTCCCCGCCGCAAACAGGGTAGACCACTCTATATAAGTTAAGTATTTGCGTATCAATGCTATTTCATGTACTTTATTTAAGTGAAAATAAATTAAATCTAGAAGATTTTAAATATTTTCAATCAAAAACCCGTTATATATATATATTTCAGTCCAAAAACTTAAGATGGCTAGTTTTTAAATTACTTACAAATATACGTCATTAACCAAATAATAGATACATGATGCTTACACCTATTTAGGTAGATGATTAAAAATATAGTTTAATTATGGAAAAATTCAACAATGCCAGCAAAGGAATTAGCATCACAGCATATCAATTATTACAAACCCAATTGATTTCATGCTATTTTTGTGTGATTTAGTTGTTTTTATGCCTAAATTGAGCTCTAAAAACTGACTCGCGGTTTTACTCGCGTGAAACATGTTATTTGGATGTATAAGCTAAATTACTACAAAGTTTCATCTTAATCCGTTTGGTAGTTTTGTGTGAAAGAATAACAAACATCCATATATCTATACATCCATACTCACAAACTTTCGCATTTATAATATAGTAGGATTATAACAATTATCTTACTGTTTGATAGTTCTAAAATATATATAAATTGGTGCAAATCCACTCTCCATAAGTTTAAAAAAGTAGCAATCACCTGCGCTGCAATTCCCGTTGCAAACGTTCTGTTCTGACTGCTTCAATTTATTGCATACTATGTATCTTACTGAACAATCTCTCATAGGTGAGAATTGAGAATGAAATTTTACTGTCTGTATGTGTCTACTTTTATAATTTTTTTATCATACTCCTTAATAATCATACTCCTATAACTGTAGATTTTTGATGATTAATGCAAATTAAATTTATTTAATACACCTATTTGTACTTCTATATCCAAGTGAGAATGTAAATAAAAATAATTTAATATTAATTATAAGGCTAATTAGTTATTATCAGTGCAGTCGATCTAAATTGTGCAGCATAGTCAGAACCTTAAAATCAAGCTTGTAATTTAATATAGAAGGCATAAAAACGTGTTAATAAATATTAAATTACCAAATCACGTATCACCTGTCAATACGATATTATAATTTTGTTCACACACTTACAATTAGTTTACTACCTCAAATTATAGTTTTATAGCATTATTCGCAATGTACAGACGCCAGCATATCCAGTTACTCCAATCTGTCAAATTTCTTTTATAGTTTTTCAACTTCATCACATAAGCATAAGGTTCACTTTCAATTGGGGAAATTTGACAGATTGGTGTAGCTTGATGTGCTGGCGTCTGTACCTAAATCAGTAAAACTAAACTCAAAACTGAGAAATCATAAAAGAGGTTTCGAATTCGAGGTCAAATTTCGAACAAGTACAGTGAATTATTTAATCTACCTGCCACATCTTACGAAGATCTTTAATTGTACTAGTAGCAACGATTCAAATATTATTATTAAACAGAGACACAACTCTGCCAACGTTCAAAGTTACTTCAGAGACCTAGCTTCGTGCGATCAATTAAACTTTCCAAATACACACTGTCATTTCAGTAAACGATCTTTGATTGCAATCCTTAAGTGTAATTGGTTTTTTGATAGAAATTTCTACGATTGAGCCGGAACGATAGCACTTTTTACGAGCAATTTGATGGGATGGTCGGAACCTAACTGAGTTGTCGTCAAAGAATAAATTGCCTTTTATATTGTGTTAAATAAAATTAGTGAGCGGAAAATCGCAGGGACGCTAAAATACTAAGCTAATAATAGTTTAAAAACTAAAAAACAGGTTTTAGCACGCACTAAAATTACAAAGCAAACCCTTTCATTTGATACCCCTGTGGGGGTGCATTTCAAATAGCCTGTCCGCCAGCTTGGACGTCCGCCATATTGGATTTAAGTCACGTGACTATTTTTCGTATTCCTGACAGCAAACCTTTTCATTTGATACCCATATGGTTTCCATAGGACAAGCTCAGCTTAGTTTTGGATCAGATGGCCGTGTGTAAATAAGGTCCCAGGATATACTAATATCAATACAGAATTTCAAGTATGTACACGTTATATCAATTAACATAAATAACAAGATAATGGTACACATTAACTAAACACCGATTTGATGTTTGTGTACCGAACAGGGGCTCTCCCGGCGAAGTTGCCGAACATCGTTTTCGTGAATGGCGTTCAAATAAATAAAGTTAAAAATTACTTAATCAATCGTTAAATCGGTTTACATGGGCATATGTGACGTCATAAATGGCCCGAAATCAATTGTCAGCGTTGAAGCCGATTTATATAATAAAGGTTAAAAATTACTTAATCAATCAAGTAATTTTTAACCTTTATTTATTTGAACGCCATTCACGAAAACGATGTTCGGCGACTTAGCCGGTAGAGCCCCAGGACAATCACTTGACATCCGAATATGGCGGACGTCCAAAATGGCGGACAGGCTATTTGAAATGCAAACCCTTTCATTTGATACCCCTGTGGGGGTGCATCGCCATCTTGGACGTCCGCCATATTGGATTTAAGTCACGTGACTATTTTTCGTTTTCCTGACAGCAAACCTTTTCATTTGATACCCATATCACGGGAGTGGATTTCAAACAGCCAGGCCGCCATCTTGGGGAGGCCGCCATATTGGATTTGTAATGACGTTTCTTAGCTGGTCATGTATTGTCATCAGAACGCAGAGCGTGTGGAAAATTTAATCCTAATCGGAGACCGGGAAGTGGGCCAAATTAACATTTCAAGATTTTCTTACATACATGGTTACAAGTTGAAAATAGAGGCATGTTAGTGTTAAAACTACATCTGCTACCGGCCAATGGTTATTAGGACTCCATACCTAAAGGGTAACAACGGAGCCCTGTTATTAAACCTCCGCTGTCCATCCATCTGTCTGCCTGTCTATCGGTCAGCGACCCTCATGAACCGCTAAAGGTGATAGTTGAAATTTTCACAGAAGTCGTTATCTGATGAGTTCATGTTTTTGTATGCGATAGCGCGAGTACACTATTCGACTATATCATAAGACGGCGTACGGTCGACGGGCAAACTTCAAACATTGAGTGTTGCGAGTCGTCGGTCGTATGCGCGTCTAGCGCCTATGTTTTTGTATCCTCGAGTACCACATCATGGGTTAACTCGTTAGCCAACTAGGACATGCGTCGAAAGAAACACATTTTCAAGTTTTATGTGGTATTTTATAGTTCTCGATTGAAATTTTCATTTATTTTTAAAAAATAAAATAATAGAGGTTTTTATTCACGTAGACTTCAAAAAAGCGCTTGTAAATAGTCAGAACATGTTTGTAGTAATATAGTTGTATACATTATTAAACGATAAATATAAAATGGGAGCCGATAGTGTCAAAAATATCCATAAAACAAACCCCATAATCTTTAGCAGTTATTATTTTCAAATACCTCTTCTAATAAGTCATTATAATTTATTTATACTACATTCCGTGACACGACACAGGAATAGACAAGGAAATGGATCTTATGAATGCAGATGACCTAATATCTCCCCCGCCCCAATCCAAACGGTTGTCAAATGGTTGACCTGTTCGGTACAACTTAACAACTGTGTCTTGTTGTACTATGATATTATTACTCTTACCTAAATTCCCGCACGTTACAGCAACTGCAAGCATCCGTTATACAAAAATCGCAGCTAAAGTCTTAGCTGGCTTAATTTAGATCGCAATCGACACACTGAGTACAAGATGACTACTATTTTATTTCTATAAAAACCGGTTTAAAATTAATTGTTGTAATGTCTTCTGTAAGGTGGAGGTACTTCACCAGTCGGGCTGCTCTTTGAGCGAATGAACGCTATGCCCTATCTCTCTTAATTTAAGATAGAGAATGCCTTTGGCATTAAGTCCACCTTTTTTGCAATTTAGTGCAAGCATATTTTAAATAAAACAAAAACATCTATGATATTATTATGTTACATATGATATAACCTAGTGGGTATGAAATCAGAGGCTGATTAATCAATAAACTTTACGACCAAGAGGACACCTTTGATTTATTAAACCCTCTAGTAAAGCAATCATCAATAATAAAAAGCTTATTATTAACGATACTCGTTTGATATTTAGTCATAATTAAATTAATGATTTTTATCGCGTTTGAATAAATTTAAATACATATTTAAATATTCATAACTGACAAGTTCAACTATAATGATATTAATAAGAATGGCCCAATAAAATTTTAATATTATTAGGCTTCGATGCTCGAAGATTATTAGGGCATTTGTACACCGAACGACGACATTGCACGATAAAAAGAGGACGCGATGTCAGTAGTACAGTTTTTAGTAATCGTTTAATTGTAAGTCTAATATACTGGCGACTACATTATTACTATGAAGTGAAGACAGTATCAATCGGTCAAGAATAGAAATCACAAACATCCTAAGATCTTTTAACACAGCACAAAGGTAAGTTTATAATTGGTGTATCACCGATCTAACTAAAATCATCTTTCGATGAATGATGTGGTTTAAATTGATACCATATTATTGTAGAGTCGGTCCAATTTTGTTTATTTTTTCCAACAGGTTAAATTGGTTGTTAGAAAATCTACCACTTTTTCTAAATTCTAAATATTAAATTACAGACCTGAAATATGATTAATAAACCATATTTCCCTTGACTTTTACTAGGGTATGCAAAATTAAATATATTTAGAATTTGGTATTCAGAGCACTGCAGTTTTCGTTTCTGTATTTATTTATTCTCTCTGACATAGAGATTCAAAGTCCCTATTAGCTTAGAAAACGCCCTTGGTATTGCCTTTAGAGAATTGGTAACTGGTGATGTAATAAACTGGTTTCTGTTTCAATGTATACTATATTTTGCTTTACTTATATATTTAGTTATCTGAGGTCATATTTAAGAAATCCTACTTGTTCTTCTTATTGCTGTTACATGGGTAACGCTAAACGATGTCAACCATCGCGGCATCGGTGTAAGTTATTTGCTCTATGACCAGATCGACTGGTTGCTCCCATCTATCTCCGTGAACGCTTTGAGTATCTGGTGCCTAGAGGCAAACCTTGTCGCACAGCTATTTCTCTTCTTCTAAGGACTCCTTCTCATACTTCCAGCCGCTATGATGGCTCGTTTACTGTACGCGCAGTGCGCCTTTGGAACTCTTTACCACACTTCATACGTGATAGCTCGTCATTAAGTATATTTAAGAACAGAATTAAGAATCATTTCTTATCTCTTTAATTTATGTATATAATAGATATGTAGGTTTTATGTAGTTTATTCTTTATATATTTATATATATATATATATATATATATATATATATATATATATATATATATATATATATATATATATATATATATATATATATCTATTTATATATATACATATTATTAGGTATTGTATGTAAATATTTGTGTGTATTTTATCAATATTTTTAATTTAATATTTTGTTGTACACTGCTTGTACCCATTATATAATAATTTCACTCTCCCTATGGTTTGCTGGAAGAAAATTCATTAATGAATTAAGCTCGCCTATGTACATGACTTTTTATTGTAAAATTTATTTAAATGTATGTTTCTGTGTGCAATAAAGAATAAGAATAGGTACCTCCATAAATCAGAATGTCCTCTTGGTAAAATTTGACCATGGTGGCTGGCATTAATGAGAACTAGCTACTGTGGGACTTACTAGAATGCAACAGTGTGTCTGCGCACACAGGTGCAATCTTTATTCGATCACTCTCATAGGACGGACTAGCCAACACGACCGGAAAGTGATGAGCTGCGTATGCATTCATTCCGTTTTCCTTTATGATGTGATTTTAGTGTAGGATTCGCGGATTCTTTGAACAATACTTTTTAGAATGTAACCATTATTACGGTTAGTCTTAATGTTGATCACATTTAGTATCAACAAAAATAGCGTAAAATGCTATACTAAAGCAGTTAACTGGCCGTCAATATTATGTGATTCCGAACTCTTTTCCCCTGTAAATAATCCCTAAGCAATGACAAAACTCAACACAGAAATTTAACAAGTTATAAAAGATTTTTCGCCTACAACGGTGCCAAGATTTGATCAAAATTATGTAAAAACTATATTGTTTGCCAAAAAATCTAAGGAATTCGCTACATATGGTGTTGTCCAGATAGCTTTTGTACCAATTGAGATTGAAAAGAAAGATCTCCCAAAAATATGTTTTCTATTAAATTACAAATCATGAGAGATTTGAAACGCCCCTTGGCAAGTCCAAACCTGAGTTTCATTTTGGTGTCTAAATCTCTGTCTTTTCTTTATTGCATTATATCTATAGGATTAAGCTCTTTTGCCAGTACCAAATATAAGAATTATTACGAATTAGTGTCTGACTCGAAGTGAAAATAATTTACGAATAAAGATACATAAGTACATATGAGATCTATTTCTAATCTGTTCCTATTTTTATATATACTTCACTGTTATAATTCACGTAAAATAGAACGCTTTGATGCATAATAATTGATTACCCTATATTGCCCCTCAAATAAAGTCTAAACTTCGGGCAGCTCTCTCGATTGAACATTGAGATCACTTCCATATATAAAAAAAAAACGAAAGTTTTAATTTCTAAAAGAGTGCTTCAGTCATCTTGGAAAATTAATATTTGACATTCGCATTAATTTAAATATTTTTATAATGACCATTAAATATAGGAGGAATTATATAGCTTTTGTGTACAACATATCATCATCATCATATCACCCGAAAGACGTCCACTGCTGGACAAAGGCTTATCCCAAGGATCTCCACGATAGCCGGTCCTGCGCTGCCCGCATCTAACGGCTTGCAAGATCGTCAGTCCACCTTGTAGGGGGCCTGCCTACGCCGCGTCTTCCAGTTCGTAGTCGCCACTATATACAGTATAAAATGTAAAATATGAATTATTAGTCTCCCATAATTTCCGAAGCACATTTTTTGAAACAGCTTACAATAATAATTCGAGTCACAGTAACACGGTGCGGTGGTGGACGCACGCACATGGTGCCGGATACCCCGTGGTCGTGGGTTCGATTCCCACCCGCACTTCTAATTATACAATTCATTTTAAAGATCTCTGAAAATTACAACAATAATTAATCAACCTTTCAAGTTTAGGGCTTGATATCTGGCTGGAGAATTACATGCAGAAGGCGGTTTTGCTGGAGAATACCAGGATTGTGCGGAAATTTCTCTCCATGTAGACCATATATTTTATGAGTTGTATTCGAATTAAAATACCCTTATATAATATATTGTAAATAATAGTGGTAATAAACATGTGATATCATAATAATCTTATATATATTATATTTGCGTGCTCATAGTTATTTTTGGGTGACTTTGTGGCATGCTTATATGTAATATTAGTACACTCACATATATAATATTAGTAAAATCGGCACATTTTTAAAGCCTATTAAAAATATATTCTTTCCATTCTTGAGTACGTATAAAGATTATCAAAGGTGTTATCATTTATTAAATTTATTTCTAGCCCCACACCACATGCCCTTCATTATAAATCCCTGTCCGCTCAAATCTTTCACGGCCAACAATAGACAATGAGCAAGATTCAGGCAAATCCAGTAAAGGAACAAAGAAACTGCCTCGACACCTATAAGTAATTAAATTAGATGGAGAATACTATTAAAAGATGATAGCGGTATAAAACTTAATCAAATATTAATTACGAGTTGTTTGTACAATATATTCGACACAAATGTAATCTAAGCGCGTAATTTCAATATAATAAGTAAATAATAATATCGTGAGACATTATTCACACTCGGCCAACTGATCTCAAACAGAGCTTGTACTATAGAAACTGGATAACTGATATACTACTATTTATACAAACTTTATTTTGTAAACATACATATATAGATTATTTCACCCAGACTCAGTACAAACAGACATATTCATGCACACAAAAATCTGTCCTGGGTGGGAATCCAACCCACGACTGTGGCATTTACCAACCACGTCAATCGGCCCGTGATGGATTGCATCATTATCATGATGCAATGCATCACTGTCCCACAGCAGAAAAAGGTACTTTCTCAATGAGACAGGATAGGTCATAGTTCACCACGTGGGCTTAGTGCTGGTTCGCAGACTACACATGCCACCAAGTACATTTTAAGAGAATTCTCAGGCATGCAGATTTTCACAATATGTTTTCCTTCTCCTTTTGAATTAGAAAATAATTATTTCTAATACGCACATGAATTTGAAAAGTCAGCGGTACCTTGTGTTTGAACTTGAGACCTCTGACTCCACAACCTAATGGTAGAGATAGTCTAGTAGTTAATAGGCTAACTCAATTTAATTATGAGCAATACCTTAATAGGTTATAGTCCATGCGGGCTTAGTGCGGATTGTCAGACTTAACATGCTATCAATAACATTTTAGGAAAATTGTCAGGCATGCAGGTTTTCTCACAATTTTTCCTGCCCTTTGATAATACGCACATGGATTTACATACGTTAACGATACTTTATGTTAGCTCTTTAGACCACTTATTCCACAATCTAATTACCAAGCTATCTCAATTTCATGCGCAATATCTTATTTTTTTTGCGTGGTGTATTAATTTTATTTGCAATGCCATGATCGTAAATAAGTTTACAAAGTATATAAATAACATAATTACGAAATAAATAAAACACTTATAGAATTATAATACCTAGTTTTGGCACAATTTCTATCAACAAAGTTATAAAACTGCTTAGATATATAAAAGAGGCGCCCAGAAAGAATGCATAAATGTACCCAGTTATTCAACTTTTGACTTGAGACGAAAATAAATAGGATTCACGGAGTTTATTTTTGCATGTAAATGTCACGTTATCTTTTTATTGAGATCTAGACTTTCGTAACGTAGGTAATAAAGTAAGACAAATTTTAAATAAAACAAACAATTTTACATAATACACATAATAATATCTGAAATATTTGAATTGCTATTGATTTACATATAATGCTGGTTAAAATCCAAAGAAGTTATGATTTTTCAAATTAATTTTGAAAGTATTTATGATACAGTTTGGTAATTAAGGATTTTTTAAGCTATTGCATAGCTTCTATCGCGGGCCTTGAGCGTGGGGACCGAATCCAGAAATTCCGTAACAAAAAAACCTAACACCCCCCACTCCAACCGCCATCTATCGATAAATACCAGAACTTTTAATGACTTTTTGAAATATCACGCTTGTCTCTTTAGTTCAGCAACCCGCCTTTAGGTGGCATTGGTTGTATTGGAAAACTACCGTAATCAGCTGTTTGTGAGAAAGTATATAGGTGCATAGGTATTTATCATCTACGTACAACAGTGAATGTTTGTACTCGTATAATTTGTGTACAAAGTGTTTTAAATATGAATAAACAAAGTGCATTTATTAATGAAGAAAGTCACGAAAAAAATAGTGAAAGAAAATGAGTTAGTACTCTACATACATTCATTTTATTATTATTATCACAAATGCAGTATTATAAAATAAATAAATAATTATAATTGCATAAGTTGATAAAAAATGCTATGCAATAGCTTTACCGCGGCAGTCTCCGAGTGCCACACGTCTTTTTTATTTTTCTTTGTTAAAGAGACCAACGAGAGAGAAAAGATTTCACAGTACTGGTACCATGTGAAGTATGGTGCTATAATTTGAAACAGTTAAAACGCAGTAAAAAGTCCTCACATACATTAAATTCAGGGACACAAAGCACACGCAGGGTCAGAACAACTATAAGTGGGTGACCCATATAGTTGTCTTGAACAGAGATCGAGATGAATAAAGCGAGGTTACCGTGCAGTCAACAAATACCTAAATATAAAAAATATGATATCGCCACTAACAATTTTCTTAAGATTCGGAATTTAAATTAAAAAGCACACCAGACTGAGAATATTAAATACCATGTTGCCTGGTAGTCTTACAGCTGTCTTAAAATTAATACTTCAGCTTTCTAGTATGCCAAGCTTCTGGCTGTGTGATTGTGTAATAAGTCTCTCGGGGCTGTAGAGCGGCGGCGGCGGTTGCTCATAAAGCCCCTTATTTTATGTTAATGTTTGGCTCTACAATTCGACAGCCGGGAGAATTACGTTTGTGTAAACTCTACTTTGTGCTTAATACCTACTAGATGATTTGTGAAATTAATATTTCTTTTTAAGTACAGAACTTGACCCTACTGATTGCCCTGCTTGTGGCATTCTTAAGATCCTGCCATGAACATGTGGTAGGGCAGGCTGGACATATAAAAACTACAAAATATTAAAGACGCTCTAACGAAATTATTTTATTTATTGTTAGCCGGATTTATTTGACGGTGAAATTAGTGGCATTCATCGGTATTTATTTACGTCTTTATAGACGTGTATCACAAAAAGATTGACAAATACGAAATAATTAAAATTTTAAGTATTTTTAACGTTTTAATACGTATTATTAAGATTCGAACCTAGTGAACCACGTCAACACGATGAAATCTTATGTCCATGATTTACCTGTGCAACTGAAATTCAGCCAGGATCATTATATACCATCCTTAAAAGAACTCAATTTATAGCCCTTATGTCAGAGATGATATCTTAGAGGATAAGATCCTTATCTTCTAAGAGTATCTGTGTTGATCATAAAGATTAGTCAACTCTGGTTGGGTTGACTGAGCTGGTCTCTCTTACAAATACCACCGTGACGCAGTTGTTAGCAAACCTGTCTTCTGATTCAAAGGTTGCGAGTCGATCCTTGCACAATATTAATATTTTTGTTCAAGAACGTGTCTTTTTGGAACAAAGTTCCTTATCGCGCGTTGCGAAAGGGGGCTAGACGGAAAAAATTAAGACGAAAAGTTGTAACGACACTATTTGCTGTTGTAAGCCGTGCGGCGTGCGCAAGTTTTTCTGTCTGTCTCTCTCTCTCTTATAGAAAGCAAGCCAGATATTTTCTTTCGTCTTTCTATTTCGCATTGAACAGTGTGGTGTCGCGACGATTATTTTTGTTGAGTGTATACAGGTTTTTTGTACATAATAAATAATAAAAAATAACTTTAAAAAAATAAAATGTTATTTCAATTCCGTCACTAGTTAATCGAAAGGTACTTCGTTCCATCCGGGTGTCCCTTGACACCTCTTAAGTTTTTTTTTTTTTTTTTATTTACACACAAATAACATACAAAATATAGCAAAACGGAAACTAAGAGTACATAGGATCTGCTTATTTCGTAAGAAATTTCTTCCAGCAGACCCATGACAGGAAAAAAAATTAAAGATAGACAATACTGTGTGTAGGTATGTAAGTTTATTTTACATAATAATAATTTACATAAATACTTAAACTTACTTACTCTATTATACTCAAAGTTAAAATACACTAAATACTAATACTAATGTACATTCTATTATTATTATTCTTTTTGTTTTGGTTAGGGTTATTTTGGGAAAATATATACATATTTACATAATAAAATATACTTGTGTTTCTATCCATTCAGTAGTATCTATAGTACTAGATTTGCTTAGTTTGATCTGGTTGGCTGTGTGTAATATGTCCTAGATATTTCTTTACTAAGGACTACATGTCTGATAAAATGAAATCATAAGAGAATTTCTGTGTGGTGACAGCGGCGAATATCAGAGTATGATTACTCATCCCGTGGGGGGCATAGAAGAAGCAGCAGCTTCCTTCTGTGTCCTATGACCTTAATACTGCGATCGCCAACCCGTCTGCCAAGCATGGCGATTATGACATATCCCTCTAAGATGATTCTTGGAAAAGGCTTGTCCAGTTGTGTACTTCTTTCAGCTGTAATGATGATGATGATAAGTCAATTTAAAACATTTACTAAAAATCACAAGAAATCAATGTTTATTTTCAAGTGAAATGAAATATTTTCCGAATTTACTAGTGAGATTGCATCGAACGTCTGGTTATACAATTATTTTAAATACCTCAATAAATTAAATAAATATGATTTATTATTGAAATAAATATAAATGACGGCCAGTTTCAATTCAGAGTAGCCAGAAGCGGTTGACACACTGCAGTCAGACGAACGAGGTTAAATACATAGAGACATAATTTATAGGCGTTGTTAGCACGGAGATGTCAAGCTTCTGTCACTTTCATACAATTTGACGTTTTGACAGCGGGACAAATTCACTACAGTCCCGCAAACTTATCTGACCCGGTGGCAGCGTCGCTATTATCGCATTTAGTGTTGCTAGTAACTATTGTTTGCAATAAAGTGGGTAAAAATAATATGCACATTGTATCTATAAATGTTACTTCACTAAAAAGCAAACAAATACTGTCATGTACAAATCTTTATATTTTTATACAATAATTTACATAAAATAATGATCATTTACATAAAATGTATGCTGAGTGTTCTCTAACGGAGATACTCCAGGTATTATTATGTCACCGGAATGGTTTAATTCAGAAGTCATTTCATCATCATCATTATCGGAATCACTGCTTTCACTATCACTAGGTACCTAAATGAATGATGAAAGGCTCGTCTAAGTATCCATCCCTTTTTCGATACACATTTTCAATATTTTTTTACATGATTGTAATTGTCAATGAATGGCAAAAAAAAATTGCCATTCATTGACTGTTATTTAATCAAAAGCTTCTGCAATCAATGATAGGATTTCAGAATTCGATCTACCAATATTCTGAACTGCTATAAATTTTTGCATCTGCTTGCTCTTTTTCTTTCACAAGTTTTCTTACAAATCGCTCCCGGACACCTACAAAGGAAATAGCAAAAATTAAATAAATAAATAATATTTTAATTTAAAGTGCGAGGGGGATTTTCGTATTTTTTCAGAAGCTGACAACACTAACCTGTAGCAGCAGCTACGCGTTTATACAACTTATTGAAGGGTATAATTGGTGCCTGAAGGCGTTTTTCTTCCTTCATATAATTCAATACTTGTAATATAACGTTCCTCGCATCACATTTTAAAGCTTTTGGCATTTTTCAAAATTAAAAATCACATAAAGAAAAATAAATACGCGCAACAAACAATCAATGGCAGGAATGTCATGGAATAACAGGCCGATTGACATTTCAAACTGGCTTGTTAGTTCTACTTTTGGCCACCGGGCCAGATAAGTTTGTAGCACTATACATGTTGTAGTGTTATGGCGGTTCTGTCACTATTCTGAACGATAAGAAAAATAAATTAAATATTGTCTATATTTAACTTAATTTCGGTGATACATCTTAGTTTATATAGATTTACAAATAAATTGGTCCAAATTACGATTTTGATCAAGGTTCAACATTATTAAGGTAACCTATAAATTTATTAATGACATATCTTTGATGTTAATTAGGAATATTTAATTATGTGGCGCTTGTGTGGTATCACATTACGAAATAATTTAATTAGTTCCTGCGACTTAGATTTTATGCGACATCGTTTAATGTCCAAATATATTAGAATTATCTCATGAGCTAAAAGGTAAGTTTTATTTTTTACTAAAGACTATGTCAATAAAGCCAAGAGACACGACAGTTTAGAGTATGTTTCGGTTTTAGTTAGGGTTACATACCCAAAAGATAAGTATTACTAGTAAGACTGTCTATCAGCGAGCTGTATCTCATGAACTTTAATAGGTAGATAGATGAAAGGTGTGGTAGGTATCTATTGCTACTATAACATTTATTTGGTGGGTATCGTATAGGATGTGTGGTTGCGTCACTTACAGATTGTTTCAGATTATCATCGGACATAGATGTTTCGGTGAGTATCTGAGCTAGATAGGCAGAGAAGCGACGACATACTATCACCACTGCAGCAGCAATCTGGACTCTGCCCCAAACTGTCTTGCGGAGTGCTCGGCTTTGTAGACCGAGAGGTAAGTCTTGGTCGCAGAAAGAGTCCACCAAATGTGACACCACCGTGGTCTCTTTTTGTGAGGCGATCATGTTCCAACAGGAAACCGCCGAGCTGGAGCGTGAGAGAGCCAATTTTGCTCACAGACGGAGGAGGTGTTTGGGAGTTGCGGTAAAAGGGAGCACCGCAACAGCAAATACTTGGTCCCGGAACCTCCTTAGACGTCAAGTGAAAGTCCACGCCAGGTTAAGTTCAGTATTCATGATCATTCATTAGCCCTATCCTCTCGTCCGATTTTATTCATCTAATTAAGCCGTCGACTCTACTAGCGTTAAAAGACAAAATTCGCATTAGTTTAGATCCATCCATTTGGTAGCTATAGCTTCACTTACAGTCATAAGTACGCAGACTTACTTATTATAAACACGCGGGGTATTAAAATTAAAAGAAATGTAGGTGCACAATTTACCTAAATTTCCTTTAATTTACGTTACGATTATTATAAGAAAATGATGGGGTATGATCTATTCTCAAAAATGGGAAATCATAAATTTAATCGTCCGGCGGGACTCGAACCTGCACCATCTACCAAAAAATGTGGAACGCTTCACGATTTTGGAACGATACAGAGAAGATTAGCATGGCCCCTGCACAAGCGTTGTATAGCTTTATTTGCATTGCAAATATAGTGAAGCTATACAATTCAAAAGTATGATATATTCTCATAAAATTGCAATATAAATAAGATTTCTCCCAAATAGAACCAACATTATTCCTAGTGGAGCTAGTAATACTGAAACAGGTAGCTACAGTTTCTAAACTCCAACATATCTACTGACATGGCATAAATCTGTGATCTTTGACATGAACCGCCTATTATTCATTATTGACTATCAATTACGACCGGATAAGTCTCTGAAATATTTCCTATTAGCCATAAATTTATGAAATTCTCAGAATTAATCTTGGTAAGGCAAGGTATATTGACGGGTATTAATAAAAAGTGAAGAATATGTTGTGCCACACACTTAAAATAAAACCGGCCAAGTGCGAGTCGGACTCTTGCACGACGCGTTCCGTACCATTATCTATAAAAACGAGCAAAAAAATTCACGTTTGTTGTATGGGAGCCCCCTTAAATATTTATTTTATTTTGTTTATTTTAGTAATTGTTGTTAGTGGCAACAGAAATACATCATCTGTGAAAATTTCAACTGTCTAACTATCACGGTTCATGAGATACAGCCTGGTGACAGACGGACTGACAGCGAAGTCTTAGTAATAGGGTTCCGTTTTACCCTTTGGGTACGGAACCCTACAAAACTGAAATGAATAAAAATTTCGGAAATAAGGGAAATGAATTGTATGGGTAGTTTAAATGGCTTTTTGGTACAGACGACTCAGTTTGGAACTTGAATGAAATATAGGTATACTTTCTACTCGCATATATTTCTTATCTGTGAATTGTCTGCATACAAATGTAACATATTCTAGTGTGTCGCACTCGTGCGTGTCGCGAAAGATAACAGTTTTTACTAAGAGTTTCAGGAAAATTGTAGACATAAACAACCTTGTTTAAACTAGTTTCTTTACGAGTGCAGTATAATATAGTATTTTGATGTCTCTATTCTGTTAAGTGGGAGCATGAGGGCAAATACTCACAACTTAATATTTTATATACACTTATACAGGTTCATATAATGTACCTTTTCACAACTTAGTCTATACCCTATGTTATATTATTTGGCATTAGTTTCTAGAAAGTTAGAAAAATACATTTCTTTGTTTCAATTTTTACATCAAAGTTATCAAATTATGTTGTTTTTCTCGTTGGAAACATACAAATCTGACTAAATGTAAAGAATATATTACTTTAAGATAGCACGAGCATAATCTTTGAAATAAATCTCTTCTGAGTAGGTACTTGTGCCAAATTTTAAACTGTGTAAATATTTTGAGAGATAAATATTAAATTCTTTGTTAAAAGAAAATACCCAACTTAGCCTATAAAGCAAGTTTGTTTATTTTAGTAACATTCTCTTAGAGTAGATTTTGTTTATCACAACTTTACCATATTATTTTGTAACAATGGAGCTCTTTAATAGCTATGAAATTAAAAAATACCTTTTAGATAATATAGATAAACTAGCATAAAATTATAAAGGATATACGAGTAGTATCTAAAATTTATTATTTCAATAGCGAACTTCCGCTTGCATTTAAATCTCAATAATAATAATAATATTTTTATTTTTTTTCACCACAACACATCAGAGTTTGTACATTAGATTAAAATACACAAAAAGGTTCAACATTTTTGCTAAGATCAAACTGCTACAAAAGCAATATATTGATGTTATTGTCTTACAGGTGTGGTTGCTAACTAAGCTATTATACCATAACTTGTAATAAAGGTGCTAGGCCCAAATTTCCTAAATACGCTGTGAACATCATAACAAGCAAAACATTATATAACAATTAACTGAACATCAAATACAGTAAAAAGAAATATATAATATAATATACTTTAAGCGACTGTCGTATGATAGTAAACATTTATATTGTATAACAAATACACAAAAATAAGAAAAAAGACATGGTGCAGTAATAGTTGTAAATATTATTTTTTATTAATACAAATATATAACTGGCCGATTCTTTTTACAATATAAGATTTTACATCGCAATATTTATTGTATATGACAACATAGTTTGAAATAAAGTTCCCCAAATTTGTTTATTTTAAGTTTAGCACAATAAAATATTTTTAGGTACGGTATAGGTGGGCATGACATTATTTACTTTGCTGCCTTTGTGTGGTACAGAGACACCATGGTGCATACAATAAAATAATTCAGTTTAATTTACCTATAACAAATCTTCAGTGTCCAAAGAAATTAATTGACTCAATAAAACAAATTTTATTTGAGTAAATAATGTAATACAAAAATATGATGGGATGGTGATAATTTATATATTACCATTATAATATTTTTATTGTTAAAATTTTTAGGTCCAATGTTCTCTTTAGTTTACTTTATTCAAATTTTAATGTTTAGTCTCAGTTTTTAATTAAGTTGAAATAACATTATAAATATAGTTTTAAAATATCGTGTTCTTCAATTGTGTTTAGTTAATTATATTTAATGACTAACTTTCATGAACTGTGATGAAAAAATAGTCATTCATACCACGTAAAAACTGTGTATTTAAAACTGGGAACTAATAATCGTGCGATGGAAATCTAACCTGCACCCTCTACTAAATATCCTAGGTAGGCACTATAAATTGTGGACAATGCTTTTAAATTATAATTTGATGATTGTTTGAGAGTTATAATATTATCATGCTGTGTCATCATATGTAGGTGACTATGTTTCTAAAACAAGGCTTATATGTAGATGGCATCTACATCCTACGTAAGCGTGCTAGCAAATGAAACCACATATTTGATATACCGGTATTGCTTAAGCATCAGGTCTGATTTCACCTGATTTCTCTCTCTAAATATTATTTGGCATTAGTTTTGTCTAGGTAAATCGTTTTGTTACATTTAGTTTTTGTTTCGTTAAGATTTAAATTCTTTTTAAACTCATCTAGGTTTATTCGTCTTAAGTTGGTTTGCGTAAAAGGCTTTGAAGGACAAAAGTCACGGACCATTAAATTTTAGTATATGACTATTCCTTGCTAAAATCTAAAGTAGTAGATACGTAGCAGTCGTAGTAATTGCTACGGCACTAATGACTGCTCGTAGCAAATCGTTGAATAATGTCTGAACATACCCTGATAACAATATTATATTGGAATGTTTAGCGCTACCAGCTTATTTTGGGAACAATGGATTAATTATTATTTCTTTTGATCTCTGTTTCAACATTCATCGTTCTAAATATAGAATTACTTTTCAATTGGGTCTTTACTGACATCAAAACGTTAATAGGGGTAAAATAAAAGCCTGTTACTTAAACGTCTTTGTAAATATATAAATATCTGAGTTAGTTCTTTTTGTATTTATGAACTACTTCCCTCTAATATTATAAATGGTAAAGTTTGTGAGAATGGATGTATGGATGTTTGTTACTCTTTCACGCAAAAACTACGTGATTTTGATGAAACTTTATAATTTATTTATAGCTTATATATCCGAACAACATATAATTTATAAAGTATAACCTACATCCTCCGGAAGGGTGTTAGCAAGGGAATCCTAGATTTGATCTGCCAGCGTGTATCGTTCGTAGCTTAACGCAAAGCGCCTACCCCGGATTGATAGATGGTGCAGGTTCGAGACCCGCCGGACGATTAGATTTATGATTTCCCATTTTTGAGATTAGATAAACGCTAGTATGCTATAACAAGACCACTACTAAATATGATAAGCACTGCTAGTATGCTATAACAATACCACTACTAAATAATATTGTACAATCAAAAGTGAAAATAAGTATGTTACGGCACCAATGAACCATTTAATACCAAGAGCAAGATGGCACGCAGGCAGCTGAACCTTAATTTATTCCTATAACTTTTAACATAATAATATGTCTTCAGCTACTCTGTTTAAGAGTAAAATCGGAAGCGTTGTATGTGTGTATCAGTCGCTATCCGTGGAAACCTGTAATTGGCTTTGTTTCCTATTATAGCAGTAATATTTTTTATGTTGGTTTTCCAAACAATAAATAAATAAATAATTTTTAAAATGTTATTTAATTTAATCTCAAAAATGGGAAATCATAAATCTAATCGTCCGGCGGGTCTCGAACCTGCACCATCTACCAATCCGGGGAAGGCGCTCTGCGTTAAGCTACGAACGATACACGCTGGCAGATCAAATCTAGGATTCCCTTGCTAACACCCTTCCGGAGGATGTAGGTATTATCTATCGGTTTTGTTTTCTAGAAACATGGCCGACTGATATGTTCACAGTTGCATGTGAAAGATCATATCATATTGACAATACCTTCCAAATTATTAAATTTTAATTTTATAGCATTATTCGCAATGCAAAGCGTTTATCTAATCTCAAAAATGGGAAATCATAAATCTAATCGTCTGGCGGGTCTCGAACCTGCGCCATCTACCAATCCGGGGTAGGCGCTCTGCGTTAAGCTGCGAACGATACACGCTGGCAGATCAAATCTAGGATTCCCTTGCTAACACCCTTCCGGAGGATGTAGTTATTACCTATCGGTTTTGTTTTCTAGAAACATGGCCGACTGATCCTCCGGAAGGGTATATATTAATATAATTAATTTATAATAATTAATAATTAATTTATATTAAAATTTAATAATTTGGAAGGTATTATCAATATGATATGATCTTTCACATGCAACTGTGAACATATCAGTCGGCCATGTTTCTAGAAAACAAAACCGATAGATAATACCTACATCCTCCGGAAGGGTGTTAGCAAGGGAATCCTAGATTTGATCTGCCAGCGTGTATCGTTCGTAGCTTAACGCAAAGCGCCTACCCCGGATTGGTAGATGGTGCAGGTTCGAGACCCGCCGGACGATTAGATTTATGATTTCCTATTTTTGAGATTAGATCAACGCTTTGCATTGCGAATAATGCTATAAAATTAAAAGTTATTTAATTTGTTATAGTCATATAGTTATTTTTTTATATAATAGCAAAACAAACGATCATGTTGGTTACAATCCAAACTCGTAACACTTATGAGTCCGCAAGTGCGTTGCCGGCTTTTAAGAGACGAATAGGCTCGCTACTAGCAGATTGTCATGTCATTCCGCCATGCAGTTGTATTTTCCTAGTCACCTTTTAGTCATTTATTCATTTCTTTTATTCACCATTCACAGTAAATAGAGTTTACAATGTAGGTCTTATTATAGGGCAGTCCTTATAATCGATTTAGCCTCTTCAAGGCATGCGAACATAGTGCATAGCTTATAATAATTAATCGTTACAACACAGTAAATAGTCGTAGTCAGAACGAAGAACCACTGATGAATCAAAATACAGGTACCTAGTTTGAGAGTCAGAGGCCACTCAAGTCTGCTACTCGTACAATCATAGCCAAGTTTTATAATCATTTTAACGTTGATTTAAAGAACTACACGTATCAGCTTAGCTGCCTATTGTATTATATTACCACTATGATTGTTGTTTAGTTGAATTTTTCTGTAATTTGTAACTGTTTTGATTGAAGAATAAAGTTATTATTATTATTATAATATCATGTCACATCTTTTAGCATTCAGTAAAATATATAAATAGGTATAATATTGAATTTAAGTCACATTTCATATGTAGCCATTGGTCAACGGAATAAATCTTTTTTCCATCAATATATACTTTAAAACTCTTTTGAAATTTACTAGTAACGGTAGTTGTTGGACATCTGATGGAAGTTGGTTGTAGGTCGTAGTGCAATACACTTTCACGAATTTTCAAATTGCCTTATTAAAAATCTCCTGCATAAGCATCTCAATTAACCTGGACGTTCTGCAGTAACTAATGCATCTTCAAATAACTCTCGTCTCAAAAACTTCACTTACATCACTAGGGGCAAAGTTTGGTGAATATAGGATTCTCCATTATTGAATCGCTCAAGTATTTCAAACCTCAAATCGATGGATGGAATGGATGGACGGATGGATTAGCCGGATTGTAAGCATCGGAAATATATAAATATCTGAGTTGTTTCTTTTTCTTTTTGTATTTATGAACTACGTCCCACTAATATTATAAATGGGAAAGTTTATGAGAATGGATGTATGGATGTTTGTTACTCTTTCATGCAAAAACTACGTAACGGATTTTGATTAACCTTATAATATATATATATATATATATATATATATATATATATATATATATATATATATATGGCCTTTGCGTCTGTTACAGACGATTTACGGCGCAATGTCTGAGAGACATTTCTTATTGTGGCTAAACAAACCGATGCGAGAGCGACATAGCCTGCCGCAGGCCTGACAAGAGAAGTTTGCGGTGGTTTGTGCCGAGCCGCTTTTATGACGCTTCTGTCTCTTATCAGCAAGTACTCCGAACCAGGCTTCATCACAGATCTTACGACCCTCCACTACACGTTTGCGCCATTCAACTCTATTTTCAGCGAGCTTTTCCCAGTTACAGTGGTCAATTTTAAAAGCGGCCATATCTCGCTTGCAAATATAGCTTATATATCCGAACAACATATAATTTTTAAAGTATAATGCGGAGCACTGCTAGTATGCTATAACAAGACCACTACTAAATACAATCAAAAGTGAAAATAATTATGTTACGGCATAATTTTTAAAATGTATTAATTTGGTATAGTCATATAGTTATTTTTTTATATAATAGCAAAACAAACGATCATGTTGGTTACCATTGAAACCATAA
Organism: Pseudoips prasinana; assembly: GCA_951640165.1. Taxonomy (NCBI): domain Eukaryota; kingdom Metazoa; phylum Arthropoda; class Insecta; order Lepidoptera; family Nolidae; genus Pseudoips; species Pseudoips prasinana. Next base: position 30,239,964 of record OX621243.1, on the reverse strand, counting down.
CACCAAAGAGCACGCAAGTGCGTTGCCGGCTTTAATAGACGAATAGGCTCGCTACTAGCAGATTGTCATGTCATTCCGCCATGTAGTTGTATTTTCCTAGTCACCTTTTAGTCATTTATTCTTTTCATTTATTCACAGTAAATAGAGTTTACAATGTACGTCTTATTATAGGGTAGTCCTTATAATCTACTTAGCCTCTTCAAGGCATGCGAACATAGTGCATAGCTTATAATAATTAATTGTTACAACACAGTAAATAGTCGTAGTCAGAACGAAGAACCACTGATGACTCAAAATACAGGTACCTAGTTTGAGAGTCAGAGGCCACTCAAGTCTGCTACTCGTACAATCATAGCCAAGTTTTATAATCATTTTAACGTTGATGTAAAGAACGACACGCATCAGCTTAGCTGCCTATTTTATTATATCACCACTGTGATTGTTATTTAGTTTAATTTTTCTGTAATTTGTAACTGTTTTGATTGAAGAATAAAGTTATTATTATTATTATAATATCACATCACATCTTTTAGCATTCAGTAAAATATATAAATAGGTATAAAATTGAATTTATGTCACATTTTATAATTTTATATGTAGCCATTGGTCAACGGAATAAATATTTGTTTCCATCAATTATTTTAAAACTCTTTGGAACTTCACTAGCGGTAGTTGTTGGACATCTGATGGAAGTTGGTCGTAGATGGTAGTGCAATACACTTTGTCGATTTTTCAAATTGCCTTATTAAAAATCTCCTTATGTTAAGCATCTCAATTAACCAGGACGTTCTGCAGCAACTAATGCATCTTCAAATAATTCTCGTCTCAAAAACTTCACTTACATCACTAGGGGCAAAGTTTGGTGAATATGGAATTCTCCATTATTGAATCGCTCAATTATTTGAAACCTCAAATTGACGGATGGAACGGATGGACGGATGGATAAGCCGGATTGTAAGCATCGGAACAGCAGACCTGTGTGTCTGGGCTATATCTTTTCTTTTTTAAAAAGACAACTCCGGAATTAGGGAATCTCATTCCTGTATCGCCGGGTACTTTACAAACATATAATGGCCACAAACTAAGTTTCCAGACTCCGAGCAACTATTTATGGGTCACACAAATAGTTGTCCGGCGCGGGAATCGAACTTGGGACACTAAGCGGCGAGGCGATTGTCTTAGCCGCTGCGCCACGTATGCAGCCGTGATGAATGTTTACATTTACTTCGCCGCTTTCACGTATTTCATTTTTTTATGAATGAATTCAACAGTAAATTCAAGATATTTTTTTTATTATTGGAGTAAAGGTCATGATCTAGTTGTTTTAATCATTACTAATCTTTAATTATCCCAGAATAGAAAACCCATGATTTTACATACATACACGGACTCACGCCTGTTTCCCAAAGGGGTAGGCAGAGACAACGGATTTCCATTTGTCACGATCTTTGCACACCTCTTTTGCCTCGATTACTGTCATTATATTCTTCATACATGGTCGCCGGTTTAGGGTACTTCTGACCTGCCCTTTCTTGAGAACGACTCCGATTTGGTCAGATAATGTTCCACGAGCGCTTCCCCTTCCGGGTGTCCCATTCACACAGGCCAGATATACTTCTTTTGTCAATCTCCTATCATACATCCTTTCTAAATGGTCAAACTACCTCAGCATACCTTTTTCAATCTTTGTGACTACACCACAACGTTCTCTTACATCAGTATTTCAAATGCTGATGAATGATTTTACAAGTGAATAAATGCACCTTGAACGTGGCAGATACAAACTAACTTTTTTAATCATTGACCATAAATTGTGATGTTGCCAGTCTTCCATTTTCAGTCTTGAAGTCACTAAATTTATCTTCAATTTAAATAAAAGTATAAAACTACCTTTAAATATAAGTCCATTTAGATAGAAAGGAAAATTATGAATAGCAGCAAAGTTTTAAGTATCTAACTTTTAAATTTAGCTTCTTCAGTTTCACCTGGGAAGTTGCAGTTACATAATTCTAACGTTAAAGATTTCGTTATACTTTGAAATTTGTAGACACTTGTACTTATTTCTCGTTTTAATTAGATCACAGTTTAATGCTATAATTTTCTAATTAATATCAATGTATATCAACTTCTATACGAGAGAGAGTTCCGCATACCTTCCTCCAAGACATGGCTTCCTCACAACTGGTCAGACTGGCTGTCTGCTACCTACGTATTTAATATTATACTAGCTGACCCGACAGACGCTGTCCTGTCCTAAGGCGCCACCAGTTCACGTAAAAATTTCATGCGAGGGGGTGAAGCACGCGCATAGCCCCCCGCTGCTGCGGGGTGGGAGGGATGCTACGGCACTCGTTGATGCCACGCGCGTGCAGATTCTTGTTATTATTTTCGTTTCGGTGTGCACACAGTGTAAAAATAGTAGTAGTGCAACTTAAATTTTATGGTAATTAATTTTTTTTTTGGGCATAGGAAGTGGTTGATGGGTAAGTGAAATAAATACAGTAATAACTTATGAAATTAAATGAAATTTATTCAACACTTGGGTATTAACATACACTTGTACTTGTCAAGCTCACAATGCAGCACATAAACATAGAGGATAGTATAAAAGTTACAAAAAATATTATTAATTAGTCCGTCCGTGCGGTTTGTTACATTACATATATATTCTGAAATTCTTAAATAAATAACAAGTTACCAATCCTTTATTTTGAAATTTAGTTCTACATATTAAAATGAAAGAATGGAAGACTAAAGCAAAAAGACGAAATTCTAAATGAGGGGATTACCGATCATGCGTTAATGGGCCAAAGCGATCCTCGCCGCTGAGGAACCTACCCTAGCTAGCTTTAGGCTTTCTCTAGCTACCTAGGTGGACCACCCGGAGAAGAAAGCCACAAAGCAACTCCGGGCTTGCTTTTTTCGTCTTCTTTTGCTTTCAGTTTACGATTTTTTTAATGTCATTATTATTTTACTTACATTGTGATTGGTTGTTTTATGTAGGCTAATGCACGCACAGAACCGTTGTCATCCAGTGAATCATAATAAAATAAATAAGCAATACCAATTAATTTCACTCAAGCACTTAGAATATCCACTTGCTAGACGAAAAAATGGTGGGTGCATCCGCGAACATTTACAAAATTAACAAGTCACACGAAGTCTACCGAAAAAAATATGAGTACCCCAACAGCATTTCGATCAGTTACCGCAAGCAGCGCCCGTTCACGAGTATGACGTGTGGGCCAGCCATCGCCTCCTTCGCCAAATTAGAGGGAAGGAAACGAACCGACCCACAACGTACACACCCACAATATATTTTATATCTATTAAATGGTATAACCTCTTTCAGGTTTTGCATACGCTTAATTTAATTTACAATGTTTGCAATTTTTTTACATTATACAACTGATCTAATGTGTAATGTAAATTTAAGATTAACAATTACAAATAACCTAAGGGCTGCAACTTTCGAACGGCAAGACCAATTTTCATGAAATGTCCTTCCCAATTAAACTAACTATCAGATGAAATAAATGCATTTTAAACGGTAGATCCCTTTAGAAGCTGCGATGCCCCAGACAGGCACACAGAATACACGTTAAACTTATAACACCTTGTTTTGTGTCAGGAGTTAAAAAATAGGTGGAAAATAAGTAAGTGATACAATCGTTTTACCGATCAATAATTTTTAAAACAGAAACTAATAGATAGGTGTGGTAAGTTTAACGTGTGTATCTGAGTGTATGTCTGTGGCGTCGTAGCTCCTTAACGGATTTTTTAAAAAGTTAGTATTAAAAAAATATGTTTGAAATTCATAATTATTTAAAAATCTGCGAAATTAAGAACCGTTAACTCTTCTTCATCGTGTATTCTGATACCTGCACTGAAAGAGACATCCTTATTGCATGTTATATTATTTACGTCTTCCGTAATCCATAGTATATTATTAGACTGGTTGTTCTCCTTGTCTGTTTCATCGTCCCTGAATGGTTATTCCCTACTATAGCGTGAGTCAATCTCTTTTATTTACATGCTTATCCTATCTTTCGTACAGACGCCAACACATCAAGCTACCCCAATCTGTCAAATTTCCCCAATTGAAAGTGAACTTTATGCTTTTGCGATAAAGTTTAAAATCTATGAAAGAAATTTGACAGATTGGGGTAGCTGGATGTGCTGCCGTCTCTACTATTCATTGGTGCAACTTGTCAACATGTGTGCACTATAGGTTTGTATATACCAGCGGGATCATATGGGTGAATTGCCCAGCCAAAAAAAATACACGGCAAACCTGAGAATGGTAGTGCAATGTGCAGATTTTTTATTTTACACATTTTTTCTCAACAACGAATGTACTCCCTACATACGAATGTACTATACACCGAAAAAAAAATTACAAAGTGTTATTTTATCATCACGGTGGCTTGTCCTGAACCCAATTCCTCAAATAAAATACCTTCCCCTGCAAATAAATTCGTAATATGGACTTAAATCGATTTTGTTATCATTAAATTATAATATATTCGATCAAATAAAACTATTTTTGTTTGTTTATCTTCTTTCTCATGGATTTGACAGGCAGCCAACTTTTGTCTGGAAAAATATAACTCGTGCTATATTCGTTTAATTTGTTTCAAAATTATGTATTAACTTCGCCGTAAGTACTGTTTTGTTTGAGTAGTGTTCATATTGTTTTAATAATTTATTTCGCAGTTAAATATAGAACTAACCTCTATTTTATCATCTCAGTGTTATCATTTCAGTGGATTCGGTGGACTTTTATACCAATTACAGTCCACCAAAATTAAATGTATCTCCGAAATGATAAAACCATAAAGTTTTAGAGACCCTTGTGTCAAATACAAAGTCATAGTTTTGTAATGTATTATTTTTATTTTTTTTAATTATTCGGGTGTATTTGTTGTGTAATATTTGTGTTTAAGATATATAATATAAACATATATCTATGTAGTAAGTATATGTATATACTTTTGATTCACATTTGTTCAGCTCAACCATAATGTGATGAGTGTGTGAGTCACCACAGTGTAGATTTTTATATCTACTATTTGTCTACATAATAATTATTTCGAGGGTTTACCTTCATTATAAGTAAGTTACTTACCTTTATTTGTATGTCATTTATTATGTGTAAATAATATTCGATATGATTACAAAATTTTTAAATTTTACAAGATATAACAATTAAATCTATGATTAAACTTATTAAAGAAGACTGATGTTTATAATAATTATAGTAAAGACGTGTTGTGGTAAAAACAATAAACATTACATTACATTAATAAACATGACATTAATATCATATTTTGAGGTGTTTGTAACCTCAAAGAATGATATATGTAATACTAACTGTAATATCTGAATATCTCTCCACCGCCTTTCTGTCTACTACAAGACCTTCTAAATTTCTAATAATTAAAAATAAACAACTTTCAATTTATCCACGATGTATGGTTACAAAACAAGCTAGACCAACGATTCCGTCAATATTGTTCTACTGTTCAATCCTATACACTATGTACTGCCGGCCACCTACTAGCGCAGACTTCACTATTATGGACTTTATTACTAAAGAGTTTAAGTGCTATTAGAGAAAAATATTTTCGGTCATTTCGTTGACGTGTTTGACGTTTCCTTGTCCCAATTTAACTAAGTAATCTATGACGTTTATTTACCATTTTCACAAAAACAATTAAGTACGTCTAAAAATGTAAAAAACAGTTCACAAAACATCTTAAAACCTACCTAATACTACAAAAAAATAATAGCTACTTTGGATAAAGTAATTTCTGTCTTATATTTATTGAAATTTTTATTAAGTTGTTCGGCGATCAGAGCGACACAGAAACCACGTCCCGGGGCAGCGTCTGAAGGCGAACTGAAAGTACTAGTCGTTCCGACATTTGTTCTTGTCACTCGGTTAATAAGGTCGAACTTTGCGTAACGAAGGACAGTCGTCTGTAAATGCAGACGCTGAATTCAATTTATATTTAAGGTTTTTATTTAATTTTGTAAAAAATAAAAAGCAAAATTATAAAATAAACGGTCTATTCTTTTAGACACTATTTAAGGTACACACTTCTTAAAAAAAAAATACTGTTGTCGCTTAAAATATGGAGAAATAGAAGCTGAAAATTTTTAATCTTAGGTCACTTCACATTTGTTTTTTGCTTTAGACCTTTGTTGTTTTGGAAATCTACTCGGTTCATTATTTTGTTCATATTCTTCGCATCCTACTGTATTTTTCTTAGTTTGGTATCTATTTCGAGACGTGAGATTCGTACGAAGAAAAAGGGGCTTCTTACTGAGTTTTCAACTACGACGTCGCCTTAACGATGACTATTTAATTCGAATTCCCTACCCTACCCTACCCCTACCCTACCCCTACCCTACCCCTACCCTACCCCTACCCTACCCCTACCCTACCCCTACCCAACCCCTACCCTACCCCTACCCTACCCCTACCCTACCCCTACCCTACCCTTACCCCACCCCTACCCTACCCCTACCCTACCCCTACCCTTTTTTTTTTTTTTTTTTTTTTTTTTTTTAACGTGGTGGAAACCTTTTATAGGTCCCCGTAGTTGGGGAGACTACGGGGTATGTGGGAATCCCCGTGGGTTACCCACTAAAACCACCACGGTAGCCTAGCCTCTCGGTGCTGAGGGTGATGGCTCCGGGAACTCAAGACGATCTTCATCCGGAACCACCATCATTACACCTATGCATCTTAAGGAAGCTCTTAAGGAAGGGGCAAAGATGTTGATGCCCCCCGATCCACTCCTTGTGCGTAGGCAACCTGCAGCTACCACAAGTTGCCTCTTCCAATGACCACCTTCTGCATGGACGGCCAGAGTCCCCACTCCAACCGCCCGTGATCCCAGAAGCAACGCCTCACTGGCAGCTTGTATGCCACCTATCATGGGCCGCTTCGACTCTCTCGCATTGGATTGCGCGGCCACAACCGGTTTCCAGCGCCTTAAGTTCTCCGGCGCCTTATGCGCCTACGGGCAGGATCAGCCCTCTCCCGATCCCTCTCGGCGGCCTCCTTCTGCAGCATCACCGCCTCACAAAAGCAGACCACTGCCTTCCAGGTATCATTCTCCGCCAACATAGCTTCTACTATGGCTGGCGGGGAAAGATCTCTCCCGGTCCGTACTTGCAAGACTTGCCTTTCTGCATCCCAGGCCGGGCACTCTCCAAGTGTGTGTTGGGCTGAGTCCTGGGCGCTTTCACAATGGTAGCATTGTGCCGTCAACTCTCATCCTATTCGACACAGATACTCACCGAAACATCCATGTCCGGTGAGAATCTGTGTCAATCTGTATGTGAGGTTGCACCTGCTGCCCATCCAAGCGTCGAAGTTGGGAAGAACCGCACCAACGGCACGCTGACGTGCGTTTCAAGGCAACTCCAGCCGCTCACGCCATATTTCTAGTGCCTGTTTGTGAGCATTTCGCCGCACTTCAACCACTTCATTCCGAACGTCTCTACCGACTCCCTGGCAGACACAGGTACGGATTCCTTCGTAAATTTCCGTGTCCATGACCGCCAGGATGTCAAATGGCAGAGATCGTGCCAGGACGGTCGCCGCCTCAAAAGATATTGTTCGGTATCCACGAACGATCCTAATTGCTATCACGCGCTGCAGTCCATTTAGCATTGCTCTGCAGCGTGAGGCACCCGCTAGGCGATGTGACCAAACGGGTGCCCCATAGAGAGCCATGGATCGAACGACACTACCATAGAGGCGGCGAACTTCCTCCCTAGGTCCTCCAAGGTTGGGTAGTAGCCTTTGAAGGGCGCCAGACACTTTGCGAATCCTGGGGACCAACCGCGTAAAGTGTTCTTCAAAGCCCCAGCGGCGGTCCAAAGTCAGGCCAAGGTATTTAAGGTGAGTTCCCACTTGAACTGCAACATCATCTACCTGAATGGGTGAACTAGGCGGTTCAACTCTCCTACGGGCGTTATAAAACCAGAGGGCTTCCGTTTTATGTGGCGCAATATGAAGGCCTAATTCCCTAATTTTGTTGACGACACAGGTCACTCCAAACTCAGCCAGCCAAATAGTCTCTTGGAAGTTTGCTCCCCTGGCCAATACGAGAGTGTCGTCTGCGTAACACACAACATCCACGCTATTAGTCCTCAAAACCACGTCGTACGCTATGTTCCAAAGAATAGGCCCCAGAACAGATCCTTGAGGAACCCCACAGTTCACCTCCCTCACTATGTCGTTTCCGTCCCGATCTGTGAAACTAATTGATCTGTCACGTAAATATGCCCCGATAATGTCTCTCAAGTAGGAAGGTGCATTATGATATACCAGAGCCTCCCATATAGCTTGCCAGGGGAGAGAGTTGAAAGCATTGACTATGTCTAAACTGACCGCCAACGCAACTCTCCCCGCCCGAACTGCTGTTTCCGTCAGAGATTGGACACGACGAATAGCGTCCACCGTTGATCTTCCCCTTCGGAAACCAAACTGGCAGTCCGACAAGTCGGGGCCGACTTGTGACAGGTGCTCATTGAGACGGGCAGCAATAATGCGCTCGAATAACTTGCCTACCTCATCCAGCAAACAGATAGGACGGAACGCTGAGGGAGAATCAGCGGGCCTGCCACACTTTTGCAGGAGGACCAATTTAGCTCTCTTCCAGCTGCCAGGAAACACAGAAAAACGGAGACAGCTAGAAAATAGTTGCCTCAATCTGTTTCCCAACACCGCCAGAGCCAGCACCCACGCTCGACCAGGAATTCCATCGGGACCGGGTGCAGTATTACGAGCTGCCATTCGCCCTACGGCTCGGTCCAACTCCTCCTGCCTCACTTCTAAATCGCTCGACCATATCGAGTTACTTGAACGCGACGGACGGTCCGAGAGCCCATCTTGAACCCTGGGAAAGAGATAATCAATGACTCTCCCCACAAATTCAGGCTCCAAGGTCTCCGTCAATGGAGGAACCCATGGTCTGAGTTTGCCCAGAACCATTTTGTATGGACGCCCCCATGGGTCCCTATTCAAGCCCTCAATAAGCTCATTCCAGGACTTAACCTTTGCATTCCCAACGGCCTCTTGTAAAGCAATTGTAGAGAGTCGATAGAGCTGATAGGCTCCAGCAATTTCATCGGCTGTGGCTTGCCTTCTTCTTCTCGCTCTTGTGTACTGGCGGCGAGCTCTAATACAAGAGGCGCGTAATTGCGCGAGACTCATCGACCACCAATACACGGACCGATTCCTTCGTCCTGGCCTGGTCCGGGGCATAGCAACGTCACAAATATTAAGCATTGTGGCCCCAAACCAGGCCGCAAATGCATCCGGATCACGGAAACTCCGTTCATCTTCGCAATATGCCCAATCCACAACGTGGGCTGCAGCGACGAGCATATCCCGATTGAGCTGCTTGAGAGACCAACGTCGTGAGAGGTCGCCATTCTGACGCTCGAGGCTGACGTTTGACCGACGGAATGTAATATCACAAAAGATGTGACGGTGGTCAGAAAGAGTAACCACGCCGTCCATCACCTTCCACCCTGAAACCAGTGAAGCAGCCAAAGGACTGGCCCATGACAGATCCACGATCGATTCGCCCTGCCATCGCACACAGGTTACCCGCCCCTGGTTGAGAAGGATGAGGTCTAGAGCCGCCGCCCATTCAATGAGAGTCTCTCCCCTGACGTCGTCACAGGAGTCACCCCACATCCTAGAGTGACTGTTAAAATCTCCCATGACGAGTATTGGACGAGATTGACAACTGCGAATACAAGTATACAACCCGTCCAAGTATGCCTCGAAAGCCGCGAGACCACAGTTTGGAGAGACGTAACATCCGATGATGACAATAGGGCCAAACTCAACCGCGACAACGCCTTGTCCCACCTTGAGAAGCGAGCAATGAGGGCCACCTGTCTCCCCTGACCAATAAACGGCAACGGAATTTCCTTCCCCACCATACCAGCGTGGATGGTCCGAGATGCGATAGGGCTCCGCTATCACCGCTAGAGTAACCGACCACTCCGCAAGCGTCTGCATCAACATATCCTGCGCTGCGCGACAGTGGTTTAGGTTACCCTGTAACCCTACCCCTACCCTAACCCTACCCTACCCCTACCCTAACCCTACCCTACCCCTACCCTACCCCTACCCTACCCCTACCCTACCCCTACCCTACCCCTACCCTACCCCTACCCTACCCCTACCCTAACCCTACCCTACCCCTACCCTACCCCTACCCTAGGCTACCAGCTTCGTAGGCAGGAGCACTACCAAGTAGGCTACGGTGACCGTCAATCTATATAAGTACTTATTTACAAAAATATAATATATGTAGGTAGTATATAAGTTATCTGGTGCCGATAGTACAAGCTCTGCTTAATTGTGAATCAGATGGCCGTGTGTGAATAATGTCCCAGGGTATTATTACTATTATTATTGTTTTACAGAGCCATATTTTTTAGTTCCTTAAACGCTATACATACAAGTATGTGGTTTAAATCTTTATCAGAAATCAATACTTTATCCAAATTTTGTAACCCGATTATGCAAATAATTAAACCCCTTTCTGCAATCGAAAAATACAAAAGTCGGTTTTACGACACGTTCGGAGGCCAAACGGAATGTTGATGATAATGTAAGAAACATGATCCAAAGAATAATAATTAAACTTAAATAAGTAGGTCAAAGTTAAGTTATGTGAAAGGGCGTAACTATAGCGTTTTTATCGGAAAATAAAAATTTAATATTAATCGCAGCACCGCATTAGATTTTTTAGATATGCAACGCAGGTATATTTAGTAGATAGCTTAAGTTATCTATGACAAATTAGTCAGTTTTCATTTCTATCGAGCTAATAGTGGCCTGATCAAATCTAGATCAGAAGAATTATTTCATTGAATTTAATGCAATAGGATGCCATAACTTTCAAATAATGTGTATAATGTAACAAAAAATACTTACTATACTATAATGACTGGTAGGAAAAATAAACTAAAAAGTAAGCTGATCCCAAATGCCCCTTCTATCTCAGTCAAGTCTTCGACATTATAAAAGTGGACAGACCGAAAACATAAATGAAATAGGAAATGGCTTTGCCCATCTAAAAGTAGATTATTTAGTTTATTCTAGCTAGTCCGGGAGAAGGAAAGTGATGGCAAGCGTGCAGCAAACCTCACAGCTATGTTAACCACTTACAATCAATTGTTGATGTAATGAAAAATTGAAGTTATTATTATAGCTCTGAATCACAATTATAACCTTTCCTTCAGCTTTTTGTTTAAGTCATGAAACTTACAGAACGATAAATGTTTGCCATTGTGTTGTTCCTAGAAGAAAATTATAAAAATTTATCAAACTTTATACCTGGATACCACTTATTTCAAAATAACAATGTCCGGGTATCAATTCTATTAAAATAATTCAAATGGCAAGAGTTATGTGTTCTTTACATTTAGATACATGACATAATAAATAGTTTTGATATTGATCTAAAACATGTTAATCTAGATCTTATCTCAAATTTGTTATGCAAAACAAGAGGCAGGACCAATCTATTAATATAATGATGGCAAAATGAATAGCTGCAATTTAGTTATACATGTAAACTTTGGCATATGTTTTCACGAAATGTTTATTTGATAGTGTAGGAAAAGTTGATAAGATTAAGGGCGTACTTTGTGCACCGAACTACGACACGTCGTCACGGCAAATTGGCTGTTGGTACGGATGGGTACCGGAGTACTATTTTTAAGAATCGCTGTAAGTCTTCTGCACTGACGGTAACATGCTTAATAGGTAGCGGCGACAAATCCCAATCAAATTTACTTATTGCTTATTACAGGTGGGAAGATGTGGTAATGTATCTTATATTAAGTACCTCTGAAACATTCCAATTATTGTCGTCATATAATTCATAATGTCAAAATGAATAATCTATTATTCACACACACACACACACTCCTATATCTTCCTCGTAATAACGTGGATGATATGGGAGAAGGCACGTGATGTACATATCTGTATGCTACTACCACAGATACCTAATCCATATTAAACATACTTACAATATTTTGGTCAAAGAATTTATGGTGAGAGACAACATGGATTCAAAGTCACCTGTACTCAGAACAGCAGTGTAGAGGGTACATATATAGTTGTCCCATGCCGGGATCGAATTTGAAACATGTGGGTGGTTAGGTACCCACGTGTTTGGAGTTGTTAAACACTGGCATTTGATGATGGTAAAACCACGTCGCTTCGACGTCATTTTATTAATATACTGTCCTTTTTTAGATCTCTGAGAAACAAGCTTGTCGCAATACCCTATTACTACTAAAGTCGAGCTTTTTTATTACCATAGGCAGCTTTTGTCTTGAGCCCTAATAACGTAGAGTTGGCGACGGTCCGTGGAATTATATTTCCCTATCTTTCAAGTCGATTCAAGATTTCAAATACAAATAAGAACAAATAAAAAACAATTTCTTTACTTTGGCAACTTTTCTCATATCCGTTTGAAGTAAGGAGGAGTTACGAGGTATTTATGGTAAATTTATCCCGATATTATCATGTAACTTTGAGAAATCAATCAATAATATTTTTGTTAGCAGTAAATTGTCGACATTTTAGACACAATGCACACAATATCACTGACTATTCGTCAATTTAAAAGAACTAAAGACTTTCCCTATATGATGTGCCTCATTTTATTTTACTGTTTAACGATATCGACTGTAGCTTTGTCTGTCGTTTTTAAGAATAAATATGAAAAAAGAATATTTAAAGTTCGGCTAATGATGCGGATTTACATCATCGTACTACAAGTCGTTTATTTGGATCCTGTAGTAAATAAACTGTTAAATAAACCCGCAATTCAATTGTCGAGTGTTCTCTTCTGTGGCAAAATCACTAATGAAATCGACCTTCAACTTGTGTAGTTCAAAGTTTTGTGCAAAGTTTATTTGGATTTGCAAGTGGTTGATTTTTACTTTAAATGAGTAGTTTTGGTCCAAAATATAGTTTTTTCTTAGTGCCAGGGTAGATATTTTAACCGCAAAATCAAGCCAAGAATAGAAATATTAAAATTAAGCTTGTTAAATGTATTTACAGCATGACAGAGCAGCTATTATTGAAGCATTGTAAATAATGTTCTCATACTAATATTATAAATGTGAAAGTGATTCTGTAAGGTATATTATTGTTATTTTATTTATATGGATATTGTAGGTATAGTACTATAAAACTCTGTCAATTTTGATGAAGCTTTGTAGTACTACCTTATATTTCCGAATAACACATAGGCTATAATTGATTATGATCAACGCGGGTGAAACCGCGGCGTACAGCTAGTATAAGAATAATTTTAATATTTGTTTCACCCAAAACATCTAGGCTAGGGGATCCAAAATATGAAGACCAACAAAATACTAGAAATTATGTTAATGTTAGTGAGAGTATTTTAGAATTTAAATTTGGAAGCCTCCGCTTTTAAGTACGAGTAGTTACTCGTATAATATTACAAAACAAGGCAATTAACAGTGCTCTAAATATAATTATCTGATTTATTTTTAACTGAATTAAATAAATATGAGGTTAACATTTAGACTGTATGTTTTTTGACATATTCAAATCAATCACTCTCTGTGCGATAAAGATTAGATTCTTATCTTGTATCTAAGATACGTCACCTTGTTTTATGAATATATGAATATTGGGGAGTTTCAACGAGTTTGTGACTCATCGATATAATCATACTAACATTATAAAGGCAAAAGTTTGTCAGTTTATGTTTCTTACTTCTTCACGTCTAAACGGTTGGAGCGATTTTAATAAAATTTGGTATGGAGTTAGCTGATACTCTAGATTAACACATAGGCTATAATTTATAATTTTTAACGCGGGTAAAACCGCGGTACACATGTAGTATATTATAAATTTAAATCTCTTCTCTGTCTGTAACCTTTTTACGATTAAGCCACTGAACTGACTATGATGAAAGTTGCCAAGGAGATAAATTTAATCCTTGGATGATGTAAAATTTGTCAAAATATCCAGCAAATAGAGCCTTTTTCTGCCTCACTGAAAATCATGACAAAAGGTTTGCACTTTTTTTATTTCCCAGTCGCCTTAGTCTTTGATTTAAAGAATATAGTACGTAAGCAGTGCTACAGCTAGGCTGCTACGTGAATATAGTACGTAAGAAGTGCTACGACTAGGCTACTGCTACGCGTCTGTTACTACTATTTTGCTGAGCTACGTGCTATTACTACTCTTTTAGTAAATAATAAATTGTCAATCTATTTGCGAAATCATCATCATCCTCATGTACATAGTAATGTCCTCCTTGCCGAATTTTGGCTACGGCGGCCAGTCTCAACAGAGATGAGCCATCTGCGCGGGACATATTATAGTGCTCAAGTGTGTGCGCAAACACAGGAGCTTGCCTAGCGACACTACCGGAAAGAGGTCAGGTACAGGATCGACGGCTTTACATGCTCTCCGAGGCACGGGGGTATAATACCGCTAACTAGCAGACTTCGGGCTGAAGCTGAAAAATTTTTCTTTTTACAGAAAAGTCTCAAAATCACTTTTGACCCGACCCAGGATTTGAACTCAGGACCTCGTTCTCTGCGGGTGACCACGCTACCGCTAGACCAATGAGGCAGTACTTTGTTAAACATGTACATTTTCACCTATCATATGCAGCGTAAACACATTAGATTTATACACAATAAATCGAAAAAACAAGGGAGGTAACTCTGTTTACGTATCTATCAACCTTATCTTATTTATTACAAAGTCGGATTGTTTGTCCGTCCATAAGGATAGGAAATATCGCAACGAAATAAATAACAAACAATCTTACGAGTAACTCACCTTGGGATTTATTGTGACAGGCATAAGCTATTTGTCATGGTAATGGGAATATAATTTGATAAAAGAGCCTAGGGTCAGTTTGGAGGACATTGAGGATATAAATTAAAGGAAACTTGTATGATAAATAGTGTAACATACTCAATGAACCGACGGCCACTGGTGCAGAAAGGGTCTTGGATGGCGACCACGAACCGGATGACGCAGTGTGTTCAGGCCCCTTACTAGATGGACCGCTGATCTTGTGCGAGTTGCTGGAACCTCCTGGATGCACTTAGCACAAGACCGGCAATTCTGAGGATCTTTGGGGAAGCCTTTGTCCAGCAGTGGACTTCCTTCGGCTAATATGATGATACTCAAAGAACGCAATCTATACACGAAGTTGAACAACCAAGATCCAGTTGTATTGAATATACATGTACAATATAAATTTGCAAAATACCAGAAAATAAATCTTATTTTTGGGTATTGAATAAACTGATAGAAATTTAGATGAAGTTAATCTTATCTTCACCTAAATTTCAATCATTTGCCGCTGTGTATGGGGGAGTAAAAATTTTTTGTTGTATTGCACTAATTTGTTTTCTTTAATTTATTTAATTTTAGGGATAGATTACGCTCCTTAAGTTTATACCACTATTTAATTTTCACCTTGTACCTATACACTTAGGCTCCTCGCCCACCGCGACCTTTTGTAATGATGCAGTCGGCTGCATCACTACTAACGCACCATAGTTGCATTTGCAACGCGATACAGTAGTGATGCTAACGCGCTACAGTATCGAGTTTGTATCGCGACTGCATCGTGTTCAGGTGGGCGTGAACACACAGCTAGCGACTGCATCGCGACTGTATCAATGCAAATACGCAACAGTATCGCGACTGCATCACTACAACAGTCGCGGTGGGCGAGGGGCCTTATACTCTTTGGGTCCATTTTACTCACCATTGTGGTGCGCCACTCAGCCTATTCTGGGAATTTTATCTCATCGGGGAAGGGGGAAGGTTTAGCAACGCATAAGTGAGGCCATAAGTTTTGTAAGGATGGGTCATGGTTAGTTGACTGTCATTTACGGTCAAATTGGTCAAAAATGGTCATTTACTGTCAAAAACGGTCATTTTCAGTCAATTTGATTTCAGTAATATTTTAGTACCATTTAAGTTTATGTCGTTGATAAAAGTCTACAACTTCTTAACCCTTTCCCGGGCAGTGGGGATATAGTTACCACCACATTTTGAACTCTATTAGCTTATAATAAGGTCTAAAACCACTTAATTAGAAATATACCTACTGCCTTGTAAAGGGTTAATTGAAACAAAAAAGTGGTTTTTTGACTTATACTATTATTATAATATACAATCTATTTTTCCTTACTTGTCTTATTTAGTACACAAATATGGCGTACTGGTAACCAAAGACAATTGATAGAGTTGGGAAATTATCGAATGAAGGACTGAACGAATTAATACAGCTGTAACCGAATGATATTAGTAATGTAGGATTTCCTGACAAATAAAATTTTAGTTCTGGCCCTGGGAATAAATTAGCGTTGATAATTTTGTAGTAAGCTGCCAGAATATCACACATTATCTTAATCACAGAAATAATTCCTGAAATATATCGTTGGCCTATATAAAAAATAAAACAAAACTATTTATAATTTATTTATTCATGTGATTCACTACATGTATCTTCACTTCTGGAGTATTCCGATTCTGACAGGTGTATAATGAAACCCTGGGTAGGTGCATCTGTTGCAGCATCTAAAAGTCCGTCAAGCTGCATCATTTTGTCCTCTTCTTTTTTATATGGTTTATACAATTATTCCAAGACATCGTACCAATTTGGCTTAAGCCTTCTTTTAGCAACTCCTTGACTTCAGCCATTTTAAAAGTTTTGTTATTTTTGACTACATAAGATTTTAACTGCGCCCATATCAGTTCAATTGGGTTTAATTCGCAATGATAGGGCGGAAGGCGTAAAACGATAACATTTTTGCGGGCCGCCATTTGATCCACAACTTTATATTAAATAGATTTTTGTTAAATTTAGATAAAAGTTGCGCTTTTATCTCATTCTCTTCAAAATTGATATGTTACTCCTGTAGCCACGCTTGTATATCTGCCTTCCGCCAACTCATGTTTGGCACTCGTTCTGCAAGTCTGGAGTGGTACGGTGCATTGTCTAGTACTATAACCGACCCAGGTACCACTTTACTCAAAATTTATTCAAACCTGTAATGCAGATAATTCCATTATTTTATTTTCATCTTGAGCTAATAAATGCTCGATAACACGATTTTCTTTAATTATTTATCCACAAACCATAATCCATTAGCTTAAGTATATTATCTAATTAGGAACATGGCACCTAGTAATAAAGTCACTTATCTTCAAAATATTATCTTATACATACGATCATCTATACATCTATACAAATAAATAAAATTGAAGTGTCTGTTTGTAATATTGAAATAACCGATTTTACTACATGTATGTGATTATTTATACGGTACATACTCCAAAATATATTTTTTTACATTTTTTGTCTGTCTGTCTGTCTGTTTGTTCCGGCTAATCTCTGAAATGGCTGGACCGATTTTAACGGGACTTTTATTGGCAGATAGCTGATGTAATAAGGAGTAACTTAGGCTACTTTTATTTTAGAAAAGTCTTTTATTTTGAAAAACAAAAATATAACAAAATAAAGTAATTAAAACGCGGACGAAGTCGCGGGCACAGCTAGTTCGTCATAAAAAACGAGAAAAGCAATCAATTACAACTGTCACTTAGAAATGAAAAGACAAAGGTTAAATAAATTCAAGCGAACTAAACAAAATAAGAGCTCACGTCTCAATTGCGCTGTTATTTACCGAGACAAATTTGGTGGCGTTGACCCGATATCCAATTATTATTATTATTCAGGATTTTTTATAGAATTCCCAATATGAATAAATAACATTAAAAAAGATTAATTTACTTACCTTGTTTAAACAAAACAATTGCACTAAAATCACAGTCGTATGCAATATCGATGTCCTTGAAGAATAGCCAAAGGTCATCAGTCTAAAGAATAAAACCGTCCAAATCACAGAAAGAATCAGCAGAGTCCAGTAGAAAGCCAAATCGTTACACTTCAAACATACACAGAGAGCAGTAGAGCACCCGTAACGTACAACATAAAGCGAGGCGACGAGACGAATGACAGGACGTATCCCGTCAAGTCAAAAAAATTCACTTGTCAAATAATACTTTTAGTCTATTAATTATATTGGCAATTTGACTATATATATATATATATATATATATATATAAACATTCTGCTTTATTATTCAGTTTTTTACATTAAAATTATACAGTTCACACTGGTCAGAATCATTCATTCACTTTTCCCTTCTCTAAGTTCCGAAGACAAACTAGCATTTTGAAATGTCAAATTGCCAATATAATTATTAATCTGTGAAAATGGATCCTGATATAATTTTGATTTTAAGAGAATTAATGTGTTTGGATGGTTAATTTGAAGCAGTTTTTGGTGTTATTTATATAGTATGTGTTTCTTCCAACAATCAAGATGTTCATACCTAACTAAAAGTGCGTGATTGATGACGAAACTAGTGATTTTCGTGCCGAGTAGTGTTTGTTTACCAAATAAGACAAGTAAGAAAA
The DNA here is from genome assembly GCA_951640165.1 of Pseudoips prasinana. Lineage (NCBI taxonomy): Eukaryota > Metazoa > Arthropoda > Insecta > Lepidoptera > Nolidae > Pseudoips > Pseudoips prasinana. Next base: position 30,221,408 of record OX621243.1, on the reverse strand, counting down.
AATGGACCGTAGTGTTAATCATTTTACATTTCTTATCATGCGTGCATTTAAGACAAAATGGCAACGTCGCATCGCCTCGCGCATCGACTTTGTGGTCGTCTTATCCTCTCATGATATAATAGAAAAAAAAGGCTGCTTCATTTAAACTTGCATATAAATTGGGTACCTACTAAATAAATAAATAATTGGGTGGTAGTCGAGAACAGACAATAATATTTGAGTCAAATTGACTGAATTTGACAGTAAATGACCGGTCATTTAAGGTTTGTGACAATTGTGACAAGTCATATTCAGTCATTTTACATCTTTAGTCATGGTAAACGCTTACCAACAGAGGGCCAGAACCATAAATCACTCATTAACCCACACGTACATACATAATACATACACCTGAATATCATTTCTCCGTTACAGTTGGATGCACGCAGTCATAAAAATACATGTGTATTCTTAATACAATTTATTTAGGTGCAGAAAGTAATGCAGATAAAAGAAACTTAGTTCTTTCAAGTCTGACGTCTCTTTACACATAGAAAGCTAAGAGGAAAAATTTAATAGAAAAGGAAAAGTTTCTAAAACTATCTTTTATGCAATTGGAACGTTTAAACTTTAGTTAGGACTCTTGTCTTCGAATTGGAATCGTTTAAACTTATTCTTTACAGACACAGTCTAAGATGCAAATGCAATGCAGAATGTTAGTTTAAGTAAACTCCCTTTTAGTTTTGGTTTCTGTTTATTCATTACCGTATGCTCTTTTCCAAGTCGGGAATCATACTTGTACACTAGGAATGGTGTATTGTAACAATATTCTGTCCTCCTACAAGGTAAACCGACGCTATTGCAAAGGTCGCCGCTGGATGCGGCTATTGAGAACTTGGGGAAGGCCTTTTAGGCCAGCTGTTAACGTCTTTCGTCTGATATGATGATGACCATCTCACACGGTGACAAAACCCTCTGTTTTTCTTAAAAAGCAATGCCCGCGCTATAGAAATAATTCTTAGCGTCATGGAAGAGCAACATGGTTTTTTTTTGAAAACCTAGAAAGGATTTAAAATAGATTCCACCGTCGACGTTAGTTATATGACGACAAATGATTCCCTCACCACTTCCGTTTGGCAAATCGTTGGGCTATATCGGTTACATCGGTGTTCCTATGGATTTCATCAGCTCTGATTTGATCTTGCACCGAACGTTTGTATAGCCCCCTGCATTGCTCTTAAAATTAAGTCATCTTACGAGGCACATGGTATGTGAGTGACCAGGTCCATTTCACGTCAAATTCAATTCCAATACCTGTAAATTGGACGTCTAATCCTCATATTCCCATGTAGAAATGCTAGCGATCAAATAATACGTGATCAAAATGATAGCGATTAAAAATTTATGGATATAGCTCGCGGAACCTTATTTCAAATTGAAAAATATTTCTTGTTTACTTGATAATGAGATTCAATTTCTAGCACATGTTAAAATGAGTTAATATAAAAGATCTTCATTTGCTGTGTGGTGACGGCCCCACTTCATCCCGTGAGGGGCGTAGAAGTCGACCCGAGGGAATATCTACCAGACAACGAACTGTACCTAGCGTCTCTCTGAGTACTATTAACGTCTGTCAAGCGTGGCGATTATGGCATATCCCCCCAAGATGATTCTGTTGGGAGGCTTTGGTCCAGCAATGGACGATTTACAGCTGTTAAGATGAATAGAGCTTCATTTGCATACAGCATTGTTTTGAGTATGATCTCTCGGTGGTCTTGTTTTGTTAGTTAACCGTCTCATTCACAGATTGGGCTACTAAAGTTAAGGAATAGGGAGAGTTTCTATTTTCTTTTGAGGTTGACTAAAATTTCAAATACGAAGAAAATTATTTATCAAATCATATCATTTATAGTCATTTGAAAAATGAATAAAACACAAAGGAACGTCAAAGAAGTTTAATTTTCGTGATATTCACTGACATCACAATAGTCAAAATAGATCACTCATGATATATTACAATAACATTGTTTTAGTTACATTTAATTACTTAACATATACCTATTATGAGTAACATCGCAATCATGACACGTATCTATGAGTATAGCTTTACATATCTACTTTATTACTAAAGTTTGTCGTTGTAAAATAAAGCATTAGTCAAATCACGAAAAGGCGTAGCTATCAGTTACGTCTGTTCAAGCGTAACAATATCCTCGCTTTCCTTTATGATGTTAAAAACAGAAAGAATTTATAAATGGCTTCATGTAATCAATCTTAGCTAAACAGATTTTCTTACAAACGTAATTGCGTCTAAATATATAACTTTTGTTTTATTATGGCGTAACTTATCCAAATTTGGCGGATAAGCCCTTCGTGAATTGATAGATCAATATTAAAATACGGTTGTGAGGAATACCAAAATAAACTCCCAAGAAAAAATTTCACAACGAAATATTTTTAGGTAATTGTTGAGCGTAAAAAAGCTCCCATTGTTGTAAAGTTTCTTTTCTTTACTTCGTCAGAAAAGTAACTTTAACTTAGGTTTATTAATAAATTCCGCAGTAAATAGAAAACAAATATTAGAAAAAACAAAAATATATATTATTTTGATTCTTAAATCATAAAGATTTCTTTTGGGGATATCTAAAGGTGTATTGAACTGCTGGGAGATTCTTTAGAAAAGTTAAGTATATGATGAACCTACGTTATTATATACCACTTATTGACGATTATAATAAGTTATATCTCACTTTTATATAACTCATAGGTGACAGAATGATACAGCACTCATATCATAGATCCCACTTTATAAAAATGTGGGATCATCATCATCATCTTGATCCACCAATGTGCTAGTGGGTATGGTTTCCGCACTTAGTCCCGATGTGACCATTGTACGTGAGCCACGGTGGCCTCTACTCCATCCAGCCCACCTCTTTCCAGAAGCATATTAGGTCTCCCAAACTTTTCAGGGCCTCCGGAAGAGTTCTTGGTGAACCCAAGATTTCTCTCCGGATTTTCACGATGCCTGTGCTCTCGAGGAGCACATGCGCGACCGTTTCGTCAGCGTCCATGCACACTCTGCACAGAGGGCTGTCAGTTAAAAATGTGGGATATAGTTTTATAAAATTAGTATCATTAGTAGCCGTATCATTTTATCGCCTTTGAGTTTAACTAACCGCTGTCATCATCACACCCTTATTATGAATTCAACATAACCGTGTAAGTCTCATTAAGAGATGTCACATCGACAATGACCCTCATTATAATAATGTCATTACAAACTATTCCTCATTTAAAGCTATGCCATAATAAAAGGCTTCTACTGTAGACGATATATTCAAATGACTTATCAAATGATTAAAATATACCTATATTTCTGACTTTAATTTTCAAATTAAATCACAGATGATTTTTATGGGGATAACTAATGAATAAAATACCTATTTCTTCATTGAATTCTCCTACAATTGATTATAACTAACCGAATACACAGCCAAACACACTTATATATTAAATACTTACATAACATCACAACATACAATATTTTCATGTAAAAATAGCAACTAATCGTAACCACACCTTAAAATTGACAAAAATAATGACTTAACGGCTAATTTTATATAAAAAGTGGTCACTATACGTCACGAAGGAAAATAGTAACCCCTTTCTCTTCCTATTTTATGGGTTATTTCCGATTAAAAACGATTTATATACTTAAGTCCTTATGGACTTAAGTTCTTCTTTTGGATGTCACTATTTTAGCCACACTATTCATTGTATTATACATTTATCATAATCCAAGTCACTTGGGTTCTCGTATTTTTTTAAATATGTCTGCTTACATCTAGGTATATTTACAGTCAGTTTAATTATTATTGTTACAAATTAAATATCGAATGACATTCTAACATATACATATGTATGTACATAATGCTGGCTCTATTATAAACCAAAAAAAAATAAAATGTTTAAATTTTAGTCAAAAATCGCACGCTGTTCAAATAATTATTATCTTTTTAATAAGTAAGTAGTAGTAGTAGTAAGTTTTATCTATTTAAATACTTAAATATAAAAACACTTGTTTAGCCCTTTTATTACTTGCAGCCATATATGTATAGCAACTCTAGCATCCTACTGTGTACTTGCCAACTTGGTAATATTAAAAATTAAACCATTCTGTATGAATGTTAATTACTTGCAAAATGATTTACACAGCGTCCAAGCTATATGCAATCCCTTTGCCGTGACACAAACACGTGAATAACGCCGGAATATCCTTCATTCTGCTCAGTGATGTATGATTCGACCTTAACAACTTTTAGGCGGCAAACAACTTTGCTTGCGATTAGGAATTCTTACTATAGCCACTTTGCGTAAAATTTATTGTCCTACTTTTATGCTAAACAAAACTTTCCTTCAAATCACATCAATCCACAAGCGCAATACGCTAAACTTTTGTTTTTAACTTTGTGCTTAGCACATACTTTTACAAAATGTACTCTACTTTACTATGTACACTATCAGTAGATATTAATCTTAATATTATATGTATACTTAACTAAAATGTATGTATTGATACTAAAATTTTCATGAATACTTTACACTCTTATTTAAAATATCAACCCGTAGGTTCCTCAAATTTGTTACTAGATTAAAGACAACCTAGTTAAACAAGACTTTCAGATGTACGACAGTTTGAAAAATAAAATCTTTTGTCAACTACAGCGAAAACATTTGTCATAATAACAGCAAGTCAATTTTACATTTTTGATATAATTTGCATTAACTGTTAAATTCGCGCCATTCGTTTCAAAATTCATTTATTACTCACACAAAGTTTTACACGTAGAATAAGCAATAACAATGATTAATACAACAATGTACAATAATCTAGTGAGAGCTTGTGGATACTTTATATTATTGTTCAAATACATGATATAATAAAACCTGTATTTGAACATTCCTTTATTCCAATAAATTAATTTTAAATCTCTTTGGAACATTCACTCAACTGAACCAAGTAAAAAAAGTAAGTGAAAACTATGCAGTATCTTTTGTTAAATTATAAAAAAGAACACAACTGGTATATAATGAAAATAAAACTGGGATTTTACACAATTGTCTGCAACGATTTATTATCCGCTGCTTTCTGCTTACATTTTAGTAAACAGTTATTATATATGTGTGTTGTTGAAAACCATGTACAGACGCCAGCACATCAAGCTACCCCAGTCTGTCAAATTTCTACAATTGAAAGTGAACCTTATGCTTATCTGATAAAGTTGAAAATCTATAAAAGAAATTTGACAGATTTGGGTAGCTGGATGTGCTGGCGTCTGTACCTATATGACATTGAATTTGAACATCATGAATTAAAATTACATACATATAAAATTTGCTTTTGTTATTTGGCTAAACGATATCCAGAACAATAAAATTTGAGTGTTTACAATAACTGTCTTAAGTCCTATATACAGATATTAAAATTTAATTTTCGTTTCTTATAATTACTTTAGTAAAACTCAGACCAACTTGGAGTATTTCACGGATTTAATACAACTTACTAAAATTATACCTATTTCATCGGCTTTGTGTCACCCGAGCTTAATTAATAGATTCAAGAATGAGTAATGGCCAGTGCGTGATAAAGATAACAACTTTATGTCCCATCTTTACGGTAGAAGTTCTTCTTGTTTCTTAAGAGGAATCCTTACTGACGCGACTGTGTCGCTCTCATCCCGTATACGTGTGAAAAATAAAACACTACGAAAATGTTACATTTAAAATTGTGGTGGGGATCTAACGTAGTCAAAATTGTAACATACTCAAATCTAGCAACTAATGAATTGAATGCGACACGTATGGCCCCTTAACACGTCATTGGTGATCCCGTGCAACTGATCGCACCCTCTCTTAGAATTCTGTCCTTTTGCTTCAGCGGCCCCCTGAGCTGTGGCCCGAACCCTAAAAGGGTGGCCTCGGGTATTAATTAATTTTAATATTGTACAACTAAATTTCAAAATAATAGATTAATTTTTTTAGACTAATTATATTTTTGTAATTTTTATACTGTATTCGACTATGTTTGTGTACTGCATTTTGAACTTGACAAGTACAAGTGTATGTTAATACCCAAGTGTTGAATAAATTTCATTATTTCATTATGATGACTCGCCCTGTCTGGCACAGAATATGAGCTCCCGAAGAGATAGAAAGAGAGAGATATACACTTTTGGCCGAGTACAACATAAAATTAAATACTTTAGTTACCCGTTCTCAAGACTAAAATTACCCAAACAGAGGTTTTATATTCTTCTATTTCTTCCTCCGAAACACAACCAACCTCAATTTCTTTTTCTCAGTACTAGTAATCGACAAAAAAAATATTCTACCTGACCTTTTTATTTGTTTCTTCCCCCAAAAATTAATTTCGGTTGTTTGAAATACATATTTTTATTGATTGCTAAACGACTTCAATAGAGCAAGGTTATCAATGCATCTGTGTGGTTTTTTTATGTAGGTATGTCTGTATGAATGTATGTATATTACGCGAATTCACCGTGGTTTTTGAACCGATAGTAAAAATATGCGATAGAGAATGCTCCCGTATATATTTTATTTACATTATTATATCGGTTGGTAAATGGTTCTATATTTTATTTAAAACAACGTATTTTTATTCTTCCTTCGATTCAAGACTACACCAAGTCTTAGAATACGTTCGTTCGAAAAATGGTAGCCGCAATGGCTCTTAATCGTTCCATAAATTTAACTATTTATAAGTAAGCTATTACATCACTCTCCTCCACGTCGTAAAGTTTCATTATTTCACAAACATGTTCCACTAACATAGATTAGCACTTAAAATGGACGACAAGTGCACACTAACATTTTAACAAGCCTTATGGATAACGGACAACAATATTTATGTACAATTATTTTAACTCTGAATATCCATAGGTATAATCACAGTGTTAGGCCGGCGTTCACTTAAAGTCACTCACTCCCGGGAGCGTTTCGTGTTTGTCACTGTGTCTACACGGTCGTGTCTCAGGTGAGTCCGCCAATATGACAGTTCACGTGGTACATGTAGGTGGCCAGTTCTTCTCCGGTGAGTTCCTCGTCGACTTCACGCAGGCTGGAGTTGGAGATGGAGCGAGGAGACTCGACAGAGTCGGAGGGCTCGGTGATGCGCAGCCGCCAGGCTCTGGCCCAGTGCCCGTTTCCAGAAGGCGATTCGTGGACTGTCGGTAGATCCCGCCCGTTGTAGCACTGCACATAAATAATTCTACATTAGAATAGAAAGCAAAATAAAATTAATGAGCTGAAAATAGTAATCACAATTTAAAACATTTTTATTGTCTCTTTTTATTTTTTCTATGTCAGGATACCATATTTAATAAAATCTTAAACCAGCCAAGTATGAATCGAATCCACTTGGCACTTGAAAGTTTCTTGGATATGGCAGATCCAATTGATCAGACAATAGTTAAAAACTTTTGGAATAAAATTATTTTGGCCCTTGTCAGCGCTTTCAGTTCTAACTGGGGGAACTGTTTAACTACTCTGATTTAAAAATCAACCCCTCAAGTTCTTTGGAATCAAGACTTCAAACGTAATTCATCTAGAAATATGAATCTAAGTGTTATGTCGAACAATTTAACAAGAATTACATTTATTCACAAAGGTTGCTGACAAAACATTCCATTTATTTAGAACTTAAAGCTTTTTTATAATTATATATAGCATAATAATATTGCATTCCGAGTAAAATTTGAGTCATCGCGACCAGTCTCCATGGAGAATAGCCGTTTGTATAGGACTTGCCTATTAGAATGAATTCCTTCACGCTCATTATGGGATGAGACAGGATTAGTGTCGCGCAAGTCTAAACAATAATATACAGAAAGTTACAATATAACATAATCCATAAATTTAAATCGCCTTTATCAGGCAGTACGTATGTTTTATATTGATTGGTTTTAAACTTTAATTGAACCTAATAGAGTTTAAAATATGGTATCCAGACTGAGGTATATAAAGGGTTAAACTATTTTAGTCTATATATTACGCTCTTTGGTCTCATAAAGCTCTCATCAGCTTTGGTTATGACCAAAGATGAAAATCAATATTACAAACAATACAAAAAACATTTTTTTGTCATTAAGAAATCAATTGGGAAAACTGTATTAAGCATCATTCTTGAGTATTAAAAGAAGCAAGAAATGTGGGTGGTTCATGTGGGAAGGTATAACAAATGAACCGTGTTCGTTATATCCCAATATCACTTTTAATTAAGTCCTGGGATTTGAATTATAAACATTCCTTATATATCTGCGATTGTAAACGCTATAAAAAATCCAAAAAGACAGTTACCATAACACATAACAGACATAGTATCTGTCTCTATTATTTTCCATTGTGTTTCCGTCAAGCAGAAATTATATTTTTTCCAACACAAGGCTCCAGGAAATGGAAGATGTGACAACCCGTCGGTTGTTTTCATATACATTTGATTTGATGCGATGGACTTGGGTCATAATAATAATATCTATGTTAGTCGAGATTATGAATATCTCCCCGACATTGTATTAAGTTAGGTTCTACAGGTGATATAATCCGAACTTTTGAACTGTGAATATGTGACAGGATTATTATTATTATTGGATTGATGAATTTAGACAATTAATTACTATTTCATCTTTATTTTTATTTCATTATTTAAACAAGTCGCAGGACTTGGTCTCTCAGATACATTGGAATTTTTCCATAGTTATATACTGATTGCTGTGTGGTGACGGCCTAAGAATATCACCACCCCGTCTCATCCCGTGGGGGGACGTAAAAGTCGTCCCGAGGGAATATATACCAGAGAACGGGCAGCAGCGTTCTCCTGAGTACCATATCCACCTTACTGCGATCGCCAACCCGTCTGCCAAGCGTGGCGATTATGGCAAATCCCCTCAAATGATGGACACAACCAAACCGCGGCCCCCAGTCCCCGGCAGCCCTGCTATTCCCAGCCGTGGTTACAGCCGTGGTTACGGCAGGGCAGGGGGTGCTAAGAATCCCCGGCAGATTCCGCGTTACCAACACCGACGACCTCTGGCCCTGGCAACATATAACACACGTACACTGCGGTCCGACGAGAAGATAACCGAACTGGAGGAAGAATTGAGCAGGTTACATTGGGATATTGTAGGATTATCTGAAGTCCGAAGAGAGGGGGAGGACTCGATAATACTGAAATCCGGAAACCTGCTCTATTACCGGGAGGGTGACCAAATATCCCAAGGTGGTGTCGGGTTCATAGTCCACAAGTCCCTCGTGAACAACCTAGTGAAAATCGAGAGTGTGTCGACGAGGGTTGCGTACCTTATACTCAGAATCACCAAGCGGTATTCGTTGAAGGTTATACAGGTATACGCACCCACTTCGACACACTCCGACGATGAAGTAGAGGTTATGTATGAGGACATATCCAGAGCCATACATACCTCTAACTCCTATTTCACTGTGGTCATGGGGGACTTTAACGCGAAGCTGGGCAAACGATTCGGTAATGAGCTGAGAGTGGGGCAATTTGGAACTGGAGACCGGAACCCCCGGGGCCAAGTGTTGGCCGACTTCATGGAGAAGGAGGGACTCTTTATGATGAATTCCTTCTTCAGGAAGCCGGATCACCGCAAAATGGACCTGGGTGAGCCCCGATGGTAAAACTAAAAATGAGATAGACTTTATCTTGTCGACGAGACGACAGATGTTCAATGATGTCTCCGTGATCAATGCGGTTAAAACCGGGAGCGATCACAGACTGGTCAGAGGCTCATTGAACCTGAATGTCAAACTCCAGAGGTCCCGACTGATAAAGTCTACGCTCCGACCTTTACCTATCCACGTCCAAAACCCCGAATCATTTCAGCTCGAACTGCAAAACCGTTTCGAATGCCTAGCAGACTGCGAGGAAGTGGACTCATACTATGACAGGCTCGTAGAAGCTGTCCATACGGCTGGGTCTAAGGTCTTCAAGGCCCGTCGTACAAACAGAACTAAAAAGATCTCTGACTTTACCCTGCAACTTATGGAAGATAGACGGAAAATGGTTCTGACATCCTCAGATGATGCTACCAGATATCGGCAGCTCAACAGACAGATCTCAAAGTCTTTGACTCGCGACACGTGGCAATTTAATACAATTAGTATTAAAGAGGCTATCGAGCGGAACAAAGGCTCTAAAGTGTTCGCAAGAGCTCTGTCTGTTGGACAGAGCCAACTGACGAAGCTGAAGACTGAGGATGGTAGAATCGTCACGTCTAAACCTGAGTTGCTGGGAGAGATCGAGAAGTTCTACGGACAGTTATATACGACAACACAGCCACCTGTCAAAAGTCATGCCTCAGATCCCAGAGCACGACTAACCCGACACTACACCGAAGACATCCCGGACGTCAGCCTGTACGAGATTAGAATGGCTCTCAAACAACTCAAGAACAATAAGGCGCCTGGTGATGATGGAGTTACAGCAGAGCTTCTGAAGGCGGGTGGTACACCAACCCTACGGGCCCTTCAGAAGTTATTTAACTCCGTCATACTAGATGGTCAAACGCCACAAGCATGGCACAGAAGTGTGGTGGTGCTCTTCTTCAAAAAGGGCGACAAGACCCTATTGAAGAATTATAGACCCATCACACTGCTGAGCCATGTTTACAAGTTGTTTTCGAGGGTCGTTACGAACCGTCTCGCTCGCAGGTTTGACGACTTCCAGCCTCCCGAACAAGCCGGTTTCCGAAAAGGCTTTAGCACCATAGACCACATACATACGCTGCGGCAAGTTATACAGAAGACCGAAGAGTATAACAAGCCACTGTGCTTAGCGTTTGTGGACTATGAGAAAGCCTTTGATTCTATCGAAACATGGGCCGTACTGAGGTCTCTCATAAGGTGCCAAATTGACTACCGGTATATCGAGGTGATAAAGTGTTTGTATGAAAACGCCACTATGTCAGTGCGACTCCAGGACCAGATCTCGAAACCTATCCGCTTGCAGCGAGGCGTGAGACAGGGAGATGTTATATCTCCGAAACTGTTCACCGCTGCATTGGAAGACGTCTTCAAGCTTCTGGACTGGAAAGGCTTTGGCATCAATGTCAATGGCGAGTACATCACTCACCTTCGATTTGCCGATGATATCGTAGTCATGGCTGAGACCATGGAAGACCTCGGTACAATGCTCGATGACCTCAGCAGAGTCTCTCAACAAGTGGGTCTGAAAATGAACATGGATAAGACGAAAATCATGTCAAACGTCCATGTTGCACCCACTCAATTGAAAGTTGGTGACTCTACACTCGAAGTTGTAGAGAACTATATTTACCTAGGACAGACCATCCAACTAGGTAGGTCCAACTTCGAGAAGGAGGTCAATCGTAGAATCCAACTCGGCTGGGCAGCGTTCGGGAAGCTACGTAACATCTTCTCGTCCAAAATACCGCAGTGTCTCAAGTCGAAAGTCTTCGACCAGTGTGTGTTGCCAGTGATGACATACGGAACAGAGACGTGGTCGCTCACTATGGGCCTTATTAGAAGGCTCAAGGTCACCCAAAGAGCAATGGAGAGGGGTATGCTCGGAGTTTCCCTGCGGGATCGCATCAGAAATGTCGAAATCCGCAGGCGAACCAAAGTCACCGACATAGCCCGAAGAATTGCCAAGTTGAAGTGGCAGTGGGCAGGGCACATAGCTCGTAGAGCCGACGGCCGTTGGGGCAGAAAGGTTCTCGAGTGGCGACCACGAACCGGAAGACGCAGCGTGGGCAGGCCCCCTACAAGATGGACCGATGATCTTGTGCGGGTCGCTGGAAAATGCTGGATGCGATAGCACAAGACCGGCAATTGTGGAGATCTTTGGGGGAGGCCTTTGTCCAGCAGTGGACGTCTTTCGGCTGATATGATATATACTGATATTACCTTACGAAAATGAGTTTTATCGGACATAGAACTGAGTTAGATACATGTTTCGTCATCTTATAATATAAAAGCTTTCTTCGCAAAAAATCAAATATTTATTGGATACAAACACAGTATAAAAGGTCCATTACAAATAAGGAAACCTATTTCCTTTGATTTCATTGTTGGTTTTATTATGAAGCCACAATACATTGTTTATAGGTAATACAATATAACAAAACAAAATACAATCAACGTATTTTTCCACTCTTTTCAAGAGCAATGACTTGACTACGCATCCGCCAATTTTATTATTTTTCAAATTTATCAAGTATTTATTATAGGTTTTTTCTAGTTGACGCTATTTTTCATTAAAAATAAAATACAATAAAACAAAACTTTATCACTTTTATTTTATTGTTAGTACTAATAATAATATCAACTGTGAGCTAGACCTAACTGGCAACCACATTTCGTATGATAACGTCGATACAGGCATTGCCCAGTCAGGCTATCATTGTACATCAACCATGTAAAAAGTGCTAATAAAATTATTATTAAGAGTTTTTTTTTAATATATAATAATACTAATAATAATGAAAGGTTGTATTATTTTTTACGAAAATATAAGCAATATTCACTATTTGTATGCCGAATACAAGGTAATGCAATATATGATAATCTGTTAAATCCTAAAATATATTATGCTCTTTATTCAAAGTGTAACATAGACAGTGGACGTAATTCACAAAACAAACATGCGAGGCAGTCTTTGGGGACTGCCGATAGAAGTGGAAACTATTGCTATTTAGATTAGAACATACAATAGAGTAATATTTTAAATTTATACAATTCGTTTTATAGATGTCTGAAAAAAAAGTTTTTTTCAGTAAAGCATGTTTAAAATGCTCAAAATATAATAAATCAAATCATAGTTACTAATAAAAACTATGATTTAAAAAATATTCAAAAATGAATAATTTAAAAGCGCCATCTATTGGAATCGTCCGATCTAAGTATTGGCATTCCAGCCGTTGTAAGCCGTGTAGGTTTCAGTAAGATGTCGCTAAAGCGCCTTAAAAGCTTTAAGAAATATCGAATGGATTGTATAAATTCGAAGTGTCAGTACCACGGTGCGGTGGCGGAGCCTAACGCACATAGGGGCCGGATACCCCGTAGTCGTGGGTTCGATTCCCACCCGCACATAAATTTTATACATTTTAAAGATATCAGAATAAAAGAAAATAAAATTGTAATATTTTCATCATGGAGTCAGAGACAGATTTTAACACGAGGTTTAAAATGTGTTGCCAAGTCTTGAGTTTATTAATTCATGTATGTATGACATTAAAACGAGTGTCGTGACACCTTTCGTTAGCACTTAATTTAATGTCATTGCTCACATTTCACATGATATTTTCATGATCATCAAGAATTCAACCCCTTTGGCATATAAATTGGCCTTGAAAGGGGCCTTTACGCAGACCCATTAACAGTTTGTTACATTTGGAATTACAAAAAGAGAATTTGTCTTTATGGTGGAGCAAATGGCCGCCGCCGCGCCGATTTAACCGCTAAAAGCATGTTGCCAAGTTGATAAATGATAGTTCTAGGATAAAAAATATTTAAAAATTGAAAATGTGGTATAAAATTTAAACGTTTGTAGAGTAACAGAAAGTATTTAAGAGTAACTTGTGTCTGCCATTTTAAGCCATTTAAGTGAGGCAGAACAAGAAAAGGCCGTTTGGTTTCCGAAAAACCATAACAAAACCATCCACCATCATATGATTGGCGTAAAAGGCGCTTAAGAGACAAACCAGGTAGTCAACTTGTCTGGAGTCACCAACTCACGTGTCAATCGCGGTGAGTACGACAAATCATTAAAATGATGCGTAATGGAAGCCTTTAGGGCAGAACTATCTCCAGCACTGGGCTACATCAGGCTGATTTACAAAGAACACGCATTCTTCCCCAGGTTAACTGTTAAAGTGAGGTTACCTACTGAGTTAACTGTGAAACTGCAAATAATAGCATTAGTATATTAATGTTATGATCCTGGGTGTGTATAAAGTGTCGTAGCTAGTGTTGCCAACTATACTTTTTGAACAGTATTATAAGGATTTCACTGAATTATACTTTTTACTGTTGAACAAAAATCAAGTGTAAAACATACTGTTTACATTTATTTAATTTTTTAGTTTTTTCGGTAATGAATGCTAAGTGGCGGGTGAATACAAATAGAGCATCTATTAATTTAATAAAAAAAATGAGCCTCTCATTTATTTTAATTTCAGTTACAATTGTGGTGAGGCGTATAAAGTTTTTAAAAAACACTAAATAAATAAAATACTGTTCATTTTTCTAAAATACTGTTTAATATTCTTTATAGACTTGAATATACTTTATTTCTAGTAAAAAAAAGTTGGCAACCCTAGCCGTAGCTCAATAGGAAGGAGGACATAGCCACCATTTTGTAAGTGGAAAGGTAGGAATTGCCGCTTTCCATTCGGTTGGGTGTATGTTTGATGTTTGTTTGACCACTCAGTAGTATAAAAATAATAATCAAGAGCAGATTTAGAGTTAAAGGCAAAGACATAACGGAGCCGCATTGTTGACACTCTCACTTTATCGATCTGTATGGCAGTGGTTAAACTCGTAAATGGTATGAATTTTAAATCATAAATTAGTAAATTGAGGAATTTAATTTTTATAATTTTTCATGGAAGGCCCGTTAACTATTTGATAAAATTGCATATTTTGATCACATATCATATCTTTTTTATATGTTTTATATAATATATTGTAAAACAAAAATATTAATTTAAATTTTGCAAACAAAACATTGAAAACGTTTCAATGTTTTGTTTGCAATATGGTCAGGTAAACAATATTTAAATATAATTTAAAATATTAAAAATTTCACTTCGTTATCGTATAAGATATGTCTGGCGAATGGGACTGCAATGTTATTGTGCTTTTTACAGTTTAGTCAAGATCAGATTATTTTTGAGAACTAGGCTTTCATAATAATGACCATGCTTCTCACCTAAAAATATATGTATTTAAAATAATCAAATACATATTTGCTTATTACTGTCCTTGTTTATGTTTAACAAATATTTAATTAATCGTCTCAATTATGTAAAATCGTAGCATGTTGCGTATTGCGTCACTCGAATAATCCTACGCACTTTACCGTTGGTACGTGGTTGGTACACAAATCATAAATAACCCTAGGGCACTTTTACCACCACTTGGCATTTCTTTATTTCCTCCAAAGCACAAATTTTCCCCCAATGTTTTAAATTTACGTTTATGGATGAATTATTTTCGGCAAAACGAAAATCTAAGCGGTACTGAAAATAAATGATCGTGGAAAACCGCTCACCGCAAACAATCGGAACTAAAAGGAAATCATATTTTAAAAAGGCCTTCGGTGACATGTGGTCAGAATGCGTAAGGGAAATGAAAATCTAGTAAGATCTGCCACCGAATCTCCCGTCTTAGTTTCTAGTTCCTGTACGTTACAGTAACCTGTATAATTTGATACATTAATTTGACTATGGTAATCCTACTAATATATAAACGCGAAATTTTATAAGTATGGATGGATGGATGTTTGTTACTCTTTCACGTAAAAACTACTGAATGGATTTTAATGTAACTTTACAATAATATAGTTTATACACCAGAATAACACATAGGCTACAATTTATAAAGATATTGTGTGAATTGTCCAAAATATGACGATAAATGTCAAGTAAGTAGGTAAAATCTACCATGTTCGAGCTATTCCTATTTCCTATTATTCGAGCTATGCCAAAACCGCTAGAGGTACTACACATCCTACTAATATTATAAATGCGTAAGTTGGTGAGTATGGATGGATGTATGTTTGTTGCTCTTTTACGCCAAAACTACTTTAACGCGGGTGAAACCACGGGGCATAGCTAGTATGTTATAAAGGAGTTTTCATTATGAACGTTCGAACTTGGAAATTAAATAAAACTACCTGTTTAATTGATGTTGCTACAATTTTCAATTATATTTTATAGGATATTTCATGACATTATGTACGGAATATAACATCAGACAATTGTTCGCGTGACTTCTGTACGTGGTGGATCTAGGTGGAACCATTTTGGATGATATTTTTTGCATAAATGGGGCTAAATCTCACGAAGAACGTAGCCTTTAGGGCGACAATTGATTGTGGTTGGTCATAGACTTGATATATCACAAAGGCTCCATAAAGGACTCAAGCGGTTTAAAGTCTCAGTGGCCAGTTATTTTCGATTCTAGACCAGATGATGGTGAAGCCCTCGAGATTTCACTCAATAAATTTAATATTTCCCGTACTTTATGCCGTCGTTATGTTGATACCACATGTTTGTGAGATCTATACCATTTAAGCCACTAGTAATTGTTATCATTGTCTAAAATCGGTCGCCCTTCGCAGTGAGCGCAATGCACGTTACGAGAATAGAGCACTGATTATGATAATACACTTTAACAATTGCTTGCGTTTTTGTAGTATGTAGCATTCCATTGTGAAAAGTGACAGCTAAATACGAATTCACGTCAAATTTGTCAGCTATAGCTTTACCAAGATAGCCGCTAAGCGGTGTCGAAGTTCGCGTGACTCTATTGAAAAGCTTTTATAGGCTAATAAATTTAATATGTAGTTATAAACAGTGTGTATATATACTATTACTGCCATTTTGTATTTTCTTCACGGTTTTGATGGGAACTGACAATAACAGAAATGAAAGTGACGCTGATAATTAAAAATCTCTTCTTACTTACCTTACTCCCGTTTTTGTTCGGGTTGACTCTTATTCCCACATGTACGTGATTTAAAAAGCGAATATCTTTCCTCGTATCCCACGGGAAATTAGTCACAGATTAGTCACAGACAGAACAGAGTCGGATAGACCAGGCGATATAATCTATTAGGCGTTTGACAATCTGTACTGTGTTTCATAGATATTCTCATGATAAGGAGACCGACTAGGCGATACTTAACTTACTACTGTTTGACGGGCCTGTTGGTGTGGTTGGCAAATGCTTGCTTTTCACGCCGGAGGTCGTGGGTTCGATTCCCACCCAGGACAGATGTTTGTGTGCATGAACATGTCTGTTTGTCCTAAGTCTGAGTGTGTATGTTTGTTACTTCTTCACGTTTCAACGGCTGAAGCGTTTATAATAAAATTGGTTAAAATTGGTTTATAATAAAATTGGCTAAGTTAGCTGACACCCTGGATTAACATAAAGGATAAAATTTATAAATTTTAACGTGGTTAAAACCGCGGGGCACAGGTAGATCTCTGTATAAGGATGTATTTACAAAAGAATAGTATTATATGCAGTTTATCAGTTATCTTGTTTCCATAGTAAAAGCTCTGCTTAGTTTGGGATCAGATGGCCGTGTCTAAATAATGTACTAGGACACTATATGAGGCACTGAGAACAATTCCTCTATCTCGAACAATGATTTGGCCTAAGGAATCCAACACATGACCGCAGGGATATAACTGCCGCACTTTACACGGCTCAAACAATCGTCATGATGATTCAAAAGTGACCTTAATAAATCCCCAGTCTTTATTCTCATGTTGGCACTACCAATGTTTAAGAACCGCCGTATAATATTAAAAGGTATAAAACCCATAAATTCTCGAAGATGACTCAATAAAATATGAAAAGCAATAAATTGAACATTAAACCCGATCAAGGGCGGATCGACCCTTATAGCGGTATATGAGTATTGTGGCTATACACAAGCTATGGATATCGACATTTGTTGCTGACATAATATTATCTTGGTAACATGTGGTCGTTCTCTTTACTCTAGTAAAAGATTTCCTACAATCCGTGTACCTAAATATCTATATGTACCTAGAAATAATTATAAATTAATTATATATTACTACGAACATGTTCTGACTATTTACAAGTGCTTTTTTAAAGTCTACGTGACTAAAAACCTTTTTTGTTAATTTTATTTTATTTTTAAAAGATTCATATTCTATCATGACTTACCCTAAATGTTCCCTATAAAACCTAGAATTCGCTGGAAAGATATCTCAAGAAACGACATTAAACAAGGCAATAATGCTGTGCAAGTGATGCTAGAGGCCTACTGGGTGACATGAATGCACTGACACTAGGGTAACCACTGCCCATACGAAGTTCAACTTAGAACAAACTGACTACCTAATATGCTTCTGCTTAAATTTTTTGAGCAATCCAAACACGGTCATCGTCATCATCATCATCATATTAGCCAAAGGCGTCCACTGCTGGACAAAGGCCTCCCCCAAAGATCTCCACAATTGCCGGCTTTGCACATCCAGCAGTTTCCAGCGACCCGCACAAGATCATTGGTCCATCTTGTAGGGGGCCTGCCTACGCTGCGTCTTCCAGTTCGTGGTCGCCACTCAAGAACCTTTCTGCCCCAACGGCCATCGGTTCTACGAGCTATGTGCCCCGTCCACTGCCACTTCAGTTTTGCAATTCTTCGGGCTATGTGGTGACTTTGGTTCGCCTGCGGATTTCGACATTTTTGATTCGATCCCGCAGGGAAACTCCGAGGGAACTCCAAATACGGTACACCAATCTAAATCTTTACATTTTTTTCATTCTGCTGCGTAACGCAATGGTAGTTAATCGTTAGAGATTTGTTAAATTTAATAAACCTATATATAAATGATATTAACGTTTGTATCGGTGACGGATTTACGAATACCCTCGTATATTATTTATTTTATTATGTACAGATGTCAGCACATCAAGCAACCCCAATCTGCCAAAATTCCCCAATTGAAAGTGAACATTATGCTTATATGATAAAGTAGAAAATCTATAAAAGAAATTTGACAGATTTGGATAGCTAGAGGTGCTGGCGTCTGTACATAATGTATTCTAACTTACGCTTAAGTTAAAATTCAAAAACGGAAAATCCGTTTTCCCATATTCAATTAAGTATAATTATGTATTTGTCACGATTACTTTGGTATTTGGTCCTATACTAAGCTGACTTTTAGCCAATATACGGGCCATATGTTAGGTGCTATAGGATAAAGAGCGAAGGATTTAAGGTTGATGATCTTGGCATTAAGCGGTCTCGATTAAGCACCTCATCTAATATAAAAGGCACTGTAGCCGATCAGGAAGGCTACTGCCTAATTCGCTGGTCATAGTGATCGTGATCGGTATTCAAATAGATGAAGGTTAAAAATGACAAAATCATTCGTTCAATCGGCTTTTATCGTTGAAAATCGATTACGGACCATTTATGACGTCATAACAAATGATTTAGTAATTTTTAACCTTCATCTATTTGAACGCAGATCACGATCACGATGACCGGCGAATAAGACGGTAGCCCACCAGGGGAACTACCGGCTAATTCGCCGAACATCGATTGCTTAAATGGCGTTCTATTAAATAAAGGTTTAAAATTACATAATCAATCGTTAAATCGGCTTCAACGTTGACAATCGATTCCGGACCATTTATGACGTCACATGTGCTCATGGAAGCCGATTTAACGATTGATTAAGTCATTTTAAACCTTTAAGAAATCGATGTTCGGCGACTTAGCCGGTAGAGCCCCAGGTAGGGTCTTTTTTTATAGACGGCTCCATATTAGGTTTACGTGACCTAAAATACGCGTGATCTCAAGACGTTTTAATTGGCAATTATTTTTATGGTTTGCGTAGTGATTTAGCTGCGACTAGGGAAAAGCTACAAAGTATATACATACGATAAGAATTTCTATGAAAAAACTTATGATTAACTGGCAATAGTTTTATATAGAAACTAGCTGTGCCCGCGACTTCGTCCGCGTATGAATTAGTTTATTTCGTTTTTTTAGTAAAAACAAAACTTTTTCTAAAATAAAAGTAGCCTAAGTTACTCCTTATTACATCAGCTACCTGCCAATAAAAGTCCCGTCAAAAACGGTCCAGCCATTTCAGAGATTAGCCGGAACAAAAAGACAGACAGACAAAAATTGTAAAAAATGTTATTTTGGTGTATGTACCGTATGTATATTCATATTTATGTAGTAAAAACCAGCTATTTCAATATTACAAACAAACACTCCAATTTTATTTATTTGTTAAGATAATAATGTATACAAATATATTACTACAAACATGTTCTGACTATTTACTTACAAGCGCTTTTTGAAAGTCTACGGGAATAAAAACCTTTTTCAATTAATTTATTTTATTTATTCTAGCACTGTGTAAAACAATTTATCTCGGACTTGGTATCTACATTCTGTAATTTTTTGGTAACATTTAAGTACCACATGGGATTAAAAGTGGAACCTTTATAGGCAAATTATCAGCTCACCATCAAAATCAAAATATCAATCAACCATGAAAATCAATCAAAATAATGTATGGATGTCTGGTGGTTGTAAAACCACAGAATGGATTTTGATGAAAATTTGTAGTAATATAGCTTATATATGCGAATAACACATAGGCTATAATTTATAAATCAACGGTCACCGTAGCCTAGTTAGTAGTGCTCCTGCTTACGAAGCTGGTGGTCCTGGGTTCGAATCCCGGTAACTGCAAATATTTGTGTGATGAGCACGAATATTTGTTTCTGAGTCATGGATGTTTTCTATGTATATAAGTATTTATCTATCTATATAAGTATGTATATCGTCGCCTGGTTCCCACAGTACAAGCTTTGCTTAGTTTGGGGCTAGGATGATCTGTGTGACATTGTGCCTAGATATTATTAATATTATAAATATTAACGCGGCTGAAACCGTGAGGCACAGCTAGTATAGTATACATTGCAATACTTGCATAAATACAGAATTGTGTAGTATGTGCACTGTTCTCTAATATTATGGCGTAATTATTTTTGAATGGAGAGCCTAAAACATCATTTAGTCACAGCGATATTTATAGCTAGTCTATACAATCAATCTCTGTGACTCGGATCTGGACCATGACCAACGACGAACATTAGTCGAGTAATTTAACCCTAAAACAAACACGCATCGATGCGATTGATAAACGCCCTTTTGTTCAATACTGATGTTAAAACTAAAATAGACACAGTTATTATTTATCAAAACAAATCTATTATTTATTACCGATTCCACTCAAACCTTGGCACATATGAGTTTATACCTTTATATTCAATATGCGATATTTATTTTAGTACCGATGATGCCATTGTAAAGCGAAGCGCATTTTGACATGAAAATTAATGTAACCTTTATCGTATTATAATAGAATCTATATTCATATAAGGAAATCTCCTGGCTCACTCAGACTGAGTCAATGCATATCGCAAACCAAGACATTGTATAATATTTTCAATACACAAAAATACACACATTGTCTTGTTTGATGATACGACATAGAAATGTTAGAATTTCCACGGGATATGCAAAATCTACCTAAAAGGAAAGTTACGCCGCGGGCTATCGATAGTATATTATAATAATTATTATTATATCCTGGGACATAATTCACACACGGCCATCCGATCCTATACTAAGCAGAGCTTGAACTATGAAAACAACTTTTCTTTTGTTAATACATACTTATATATAGATAATTACTGTAGTAACTTTGGAAGATATTTTAAGTATAAAATTATACTTAAAATATCTACAAATACATTTACTGATGATAGGAGAGGGAAACTAGATTAGAATTCAGATTAAGAGCAGATTATACAAAGCCTTTTTTATATTCACGTCATGATTTTCCTTTATTCTCACAATCCTGACGTGAATAGATTTTCCAGTTGAAAAGATTCAGAAACGTACATTGTCACTAAAATAAGTACGTAGGCGTAACAGCACAGCTCTATCTACCCATAAAACTTCCAGAATACCATTTTATAGAGATTATATATATGTATCATATCTAATCCCAAGCTATATAATGTGATTCAAAATATGTCTTGTAGATTTGGCGCGATATTAGAGCAAAAATAAATAAAACGTACAAATATCTGTATGTAGTATCTGTACTTAAGACCATCCACGGAACTTTCATTAATATAATATATTCAATATACAGTCACACTTTTATTAAAGTTTTATGTAAGTACTAGCTGAACCCCGCGGTTTCACCCGCGTTAAAGTTTATAAATTATAGCCTAAGTTTTATTCGGATATATAAGCTATATAATTACAAAGTTTCATCAAAATCCGTGCCGTCGTTTTTACGTGTGAAAGTAACAAACATATAATGATTTACAAAAAATAATATTACTTTTCGTCAAATCGAACTATTCCTCATACTATTTAAATCAAAATGCCTAATATTATTTAAATGAATATGTTGCGTTCCATTTAGTTAAATATTTTGTCTATGTGACATTAAGAAAATAATGGTTATATCAAGTTTCAAGTGTATGTATATATTTAACTTGCGAAAATGTGCCATGAGCACACCAGTCAAGGCAGTCATTTTAGTTAGTTTATATTAATAATGTCCACTTAGCCGAATTTCGGGCACGGCGGCCAGTCTCAATAGAGATTAGCCATCGCGGGACATATTATATTCCACAAGTGTTTGCGCAAGCTCAGGAGCACTTTCTATTCATCACTCTCATGATCCGATGGGACGCCTAGCGACACGACCGGAAAGAGGTCAGGTACAGGACCGACGGCTTTACGTGCTCTCCGAGGCACGGGGGTATAATACCACCAACTACCATGCTTCGGGCTGATGCTGAGACATTTTCTTTTTACAGAAAATTCCCAAAATCACTTTTGGCGAGGGGCGGGATTTAAACCCAGGACCTCGTTCTCTTGGTCTAGCGGTAGCGTGTTCACCCGCAGAGACGTTGGGACGTCGTATAACAAATGTGGTCCAATTAACCCAGGGTCACTTTGTGGATTGGAACATTTGGTTAAACTTCTCCAAATTCAAAATGACTTTTTGTTTTGTTTAATCATTATTTTATGTCTATGCTTATTATTAATCTGTAAAATATATAAATTAGGATATTAATTTCAGAAAACGTAACGGCGTGGTTCCACCAGAATTATCAACGCTTTAATAGCAAAATGATTTCGGTAATCGCGCCATTTTGAACTTGCGCGAATAACAAAGTGTTATGTTAGTTTGTATTTTTGTTATCTGTGTAATTTTCTGCATACAAATTTTTCGTTCTTTCTTTCTTCTTTATTTTATTATTTCGTTTCTTTTTCGCTTAATAAATGTAGCTAAACTGGACGTAGCTAAAATACAATGCGGGACTTATTATAGTTAATGTTGTAATCCTGTGTATTTCTCATACCGTCATAAAGAGAGGAAGTGTGAAAGGGATGGTAACGCGTGTGTAATGCCATGTATGTTACAAGCGTTATACAGTAACCAATGGACTTTACACTGGCATGCGGACGCTATAAAAATAACTAACCATGGCAATAAAAGTGAATCATAAATAACCGTTAAGCAGACACATAAAAACAAATTGTAAGTTTTCCATTTATCAAATGTTTTTCAATTATATAGATTTAAATATTGCTATACTTTGATTATATTACTTTATTTATATTTTCTAATATCCCCAAAACGACGAACACAATAGTTTGAATTATCCTCGCTAAAACTAAAAATTAAGTAGGCGCTAATTATTTCCACTATATATTTAATGACATCACAATGTCATACCAATTATAATGTAACATAGTAACGGGTAGCTCATGTAATTAATGTTATATAGGATTCGGCCATCTTCCTGGAGAAGTCGAAACTGTTGGCCAAATCTATACATATAATAAAATCGTAGGAAATTCAAAAATGTACATTAAATATTTTTTAAAAGGATACTTGGGGCGTGATCTACAGTCGATATCGAAGCCAAAAATATAGTTTTGAGAATTTTTGTCTGTTTGCCTGTATGTATGTCCGGGCTAAACTCAAAAAGTACTGCATGGATTTACTTCAAATTTTGCATGAGTGTTACTAAGATGTCGAGTCAACATATAGGCTACATATTATCACGCTATCACCTACGGGGGAGGAGCTGTGATAATTTATAAAATTTAACACGGGTAAAACCGCGGGGCACAGCTAGTCCAACATAAAATTAATTACGTGAGTTACCCGTTACTATCTTTCACTATGTTAGCTCCTCACGTTAGTTTCAATAATAATGTCATACCAATTAGTTTAAATCATTATAATAATAATAATAATATCTAGGGGACAACGTCACACAGATCATCCTAGCCCCAAACTAAGCAAAGCTTGTACTATGCGTACCAGGCGACGATATACATACTTATATAGATAGATAAATACTGAAATACATAGAAAACATCCATGGCTCAGAAACAAATATTATTGCTCATCACACATATATTTGCACATGCCAGGATTCGAACCCAGGACCACCAGCTTCGTAGGCAGGAGCACTACCAACTAGGCTACGGTGACCGTATTATACATATTTATATAAAGGGCAGTGAACGACCATAATAGGATGCTGTTGGACGGGCCGGGTAGCGCGCAGCTATAACTGCCTGTAATAACACTTCACCTCCAGGTTTATTACCTCCTTGCAGAAGTTCTTTAGTTGCAAAAGGGCACGGCGTTGATTCACTCAAAGAGCAGCCCGACTGGCGAAGTACTTACTTCCACCTTACAGAAGACATTCCTTAATAATAACATTTATTACTTAACTAGATGTGCCCCGCGGTTTTACCCGCGTTAAACTTTATAAATTATCACAGCTCCACCCCCGTAGGTGATAGCGTGATAATATGTACCCTATATGTTGTACCTCTAAGAAATATTCATGCAAAATTTGAAGTAAATCCATGCAGTACTTTTTGAGTTTAGCCCGGACATATATACAGACAAACAGACAAAAATTGTAAAAACTATATTTTTGGCTTCGATATCGATTGTAAATCACGCCCCAAGTATCCCTTTTAAAAAATATTCAATGTACAGTTTTGACTATCTTACGATTTTATTATATGTATAGATAAGATGTTGTGTTTCTGCGAGTGAGTAAGGTCGCCACAGCTCATTAGGTTGGGTCAGCTACACTGGTTTGCTGACTCTTTTAAAGGCCGGCTACGCACCCGCGACTCCTCTGGTGTTGCGAGTGTCCATGGGCGGCGGTGATCACTTACCATTAGGTGATCCACTTGCTCTTTTCTCATCCTCATATATAAAAAATGTGAATATTTTATTTGGTATGTCTTAGTTAAGTTATCTTAGTAACAAGTTAGTGCATAATATTTTCGTAAATCTAAAGGTTAACGAAGCATTAGTTACCACAGCCCACAGCTTCCACTTAGTATCAGATGAAGAGCCTGACCTCACCTGCGCTCGGGGTGGCGCATCATACAACTGGGTGGTGGCGGTGGAGAGACGGCGTAGACGACGAGGTCCCCGCACGGGGCCCGGACCTGCGCCCGCGCGGGCCCGCTGTGATGCCAGCAACGCGCTGTACGTACGTCCCGCACGAGCTCCGCCACGCCCGCACCATGTCGCCAATGTCATCTACAACAAAATAATAATATTAATAATAATATATTATATAGGGACAATGTCACACAGATCAGCCTAGCCAAAAACTAAGCAAAGCTTTTTGCTATGGGTACCAGGCGACGATATACATACTTATATAGATAGATAAATACTTAAATACATAGAAAACATCCATGACTCAGAAACAAATATTCGTGCTCATCACACAAATATTTGCACTTACCGGGATTCGAACCCAGGACCACCAGCTTCATAGGCAGGAGCACTACCAACTAGGCTACGGTGATCGTCAAATTCATATAATATAAAAAATATATTTAAAGTAGCCGTGTGGTTTCCGGCCTAGAAAGAAGAACAGGGTCACCACATACCATCCCGTGGGTGTCGTAAAAGGCGACTAAGGGATACACCAGGTAGTAGGGCAGCAGCGTCACCAACTCGCATGCCAAGGGCGATGACTAAGGCAAACCCCTCCAAAAGGCAACATGGAGAGGCCTATGTCCAGCATTGGACCATAGCAGATTGATGCGACCTACATACAAGTTGATATTAAAATTTGATTGATTGGGGTCCAGAATTAGAACCCAAAGAAAAAGATAGATAGCCGTTCGATTAAGTTTTAAAATTATTCTGCTAGAAAAATCCATTTTAATTTCTTATTAATATCGCGTCACATTCAATTACTTGACGTAGTTAAGTTAATCAATATAATAAAAAATATTCCCTTATTACAATTAAAATAAATAAATACCATAGTGACAGCTAATTTATTATTTATATTCGGTATCCTGTAGTTTAAGTTGGCAACATGCTGTGTTTTAATTTTTTGTGTATTGACCCTCCGTTTGTAACTCGTGAGGATGACCTACGCAGTTTATTAACCGAGGTCGTTTGTAAGGGTTCCGTAAACGAACTAATGTACTAAAATATGGTTTAAACTGCTCTCTTTTATGGCGCTCTGATTATTATTATTTATTTTTTGTTGTTCCAATATTAAATACTAGCTGTCCCGGCGAATTCGTGCCGCCATTTTTCTCGTCAATACTGCGTAAAGCTAAATATTTTAATCATTCATTTAATGCATTGTAATTTACAAACGCCAGCACACCCCGCTACCCCAATCTGTCAAATTTCTTTTATGGATTTTCAACTATATCACAAAAGCATATTGCATAGCATATAGCATTTAGTTATTCACATTCTTTATATACACTTTCAATTGGAGAATTTTGACAGATAGGTGTAACTTGATGTGCTGGTGTCTGTACGACATTAATGTTTTTTTTTTCGGAGTGAAAACAACGACCAATAAATTAATCAATATCTCCCATTCTTCTCTCCCATTCGCACACTCAGTTTTCTGATATTTTTAATTATTTGCTATTTTTTTTCATAAAATCCTTCTCCTTACAATAACGAATACATATAGTTACTTGAACCATGTAATTTACGAAGTACTTAGGCATAGAAGTTGAGCCCTGTCATTCAGATTAAAAAGTTGGAAAATAGGTTTATCAGTTAAACGATTGAATTGAATTTCATTACTAGAGATCCCATGGTTTAAGGCGCTCAAAAAATTATGTAATAACCATATTGTATACAGGGTTGCTGGGTAATTGATTAGTTCCGTTGACAACACAAACAAAATCAAGTTTGTTGGCGTTAGTAACGGTACGATTGTAAGTTTACGAACGAAATTAAATTTTATTGACGGGTTTTTTTATTACTTCCCGTGATTCAAAACAACCAATTTGGATGGTGCACACTAATTACACTATAACCTTTTTATAAATAACGAGAATCATTCAAAATTTATTGAAATTACTTACCAAATATTCATGTTCGGTTCAACATTCTACTTACAATATGAAAATATATGGTAATACCCGCTCAGTACATTTAAACCACTTCATTGTGTTCCGTTATACACCTATGCAAAACCAAATGTGCCTAATAATAAAATGCCCTTTATTCAGGGAATTGGTAAAAATACAGGGATTCAGTTTTTAGAGAAGTACGAATATTACAATTAAAAGCTTGTGTACGATGTCTTCAGACAATGATAAGAATTACATGATCACTTTTACTTTAACTTTATTATATTATATACTAGCGGCCCGGTACGTGCTTCGCTACGTATAAGGCATAACTAGTAAAAAAAAAAATGATTATAAAGTTAATTTATTCAAACAAAAAAATATTATAAATTGCTAAAAGATGTTGATTTTACTTACACTACTTTAATTTTATATACGCACAAACCTTCCCTGGACTTCCACGAATAATTCAAGACCAAAATTAGCCAAATCGGTATAAGCGTTGTTGAGTTATAACATTACAACGAAAAGTGGCATTGATTTTTATATATATAGAATATATTCAAATCATTACCATGCACTATTTAATATGATTGTTTAGTTAAATTTTATTTTCCTTACAAGCTATCAAGACATTGGTATCGTCGTCTATAATTAGGAACTCAAAGTTCATAATAATAGTCTGATTATAACAACCAATATACAAAAAATAACAAAATACTTAATAACCGTTTGAATTTGGTGAAGAAAACTTAATCGTCCGCGTCGTGCACTCTTGACCTACTTTACAAATTGTTATCGGTTATCGAACACTGTTTCAAAATAAATCAAAGGGAACATTCCGCAAAATCTTTCCTAAATTCCAGATATAGGAATAAAATCCTTCTTATATTATAAAAGTGAAAGTATGTATGTTTGTTACTCATTTTAGACCGGAATTTGCAACATGACACTAATATTATAAAGGCGAACGTTTATGAGTGTGTGACTGTGTGAGTGTGTATGTTTGTAACTTCGTAACGTCTGGAGCGATTTCAATAAAATTTGGTACAAACTTAGCTGACACCCTAGATTAACACATAGGCTATAAATTCATAAAATTTAACGCGGGTAAAACCGCGGGCACATCTAGTTCATTATAAATGTAAATAGTTGTCTATTTCATATTGGATATACTTGAAACTAATAAATAAGATTACAATTTGCTAACAAATAAGTTGTTTAATAACAATTTAAGCCTAATCCCCACGTTTTTTTTTAATATTAAACTTATTAATTGTCGTACGAATCTATTGCATGTCTTTTCTATTGTTCACATTTTGAACAAATGTTGTCGCTTTTGGTTCGAAAATCAAGTTAGTTTTGTACACATTAAGCCTATTTCATGCCATTAAATGTAAATTGAAAGACTTATACCCTTATTTGACACGTAGGCTATAATAAATTACAAAATCGTGGGGCAGAACCACAAATTGTAACCGTTAAACTGTTTTATTTTCTAGTTTTACGTTGTAATGTGTGTTCAAAGGAGAAGGGAATGACTCCATACATTCCTGGGCCCAGGTGTTAACTGAATCAAACTAGCCTTATTTGTGAGAGGATATAATAACAAGAACTCACTGAAATTTTGGTGAAGTTTGGCTATCCAGGAATCAAGTTATATGAAGTTAAGTTAATCAAGTTATTAAATTATAACATTGTAGTTTTTTACAAAATATTGTAGCATGGCTTCGGTTGTGTTATGGTTTTATGCATGGAGAGTGTGACATGTCTAAGATCTGGCACGTTTGGATCCCCCGCGCCCCGGGCAGTAACTACAGTTAAAGAAAACCACAAATAAAACATGGAAAATACGTGCGCACTTAAAATGAAAGAAAACGAACGAGTGACAGTCAAAGAGCATGTAAAGGCTGTCAGGCAGAGAAGTGTTGCCTGAAGAAAAAATAATGGAATACGATCGGCTATGAATCGATTCCACGAAAAACACTTATCACCTGATTTTAAAACATATTCTGAGATTTTACCGATTTTTTCTTAATCGATTGCGAGCAATTCATCATTATTTAATCGATCATTTTGTTTCATAACTTAATTTAAGTTTTCTCGCTTCCTAGATAGAAACACGATACGATATTTTGTGATTTCCTTTAGAGAAATATAACGGTTTTTTTATCCACATTTCAACTAGTTAACTGCTGGGCCGAGAAGTTTCCTTCTCCTTTGTGTATTTGATTTTTATTTACATTCGTCGGTTTCGCACTCCTTCAACCTATTTTGTTTTTTTTATAATTATGACTTTGTGGAAATATTAGCTTATCGTATACCAACCAGTCAGTTGCCCAATGAGTGAATAATTTTATTGATTCTACGCCATGATACATAACCACCTGTTACATGTAGCTATTATGAAGCGAATAAAGATCTCCCATGCAATTGCATTCAAATAAACAATTAAGATCATTTGCTCAGCAGTAATAATAACATTTTCATCTTTTGCATAAGTAAATTCTACATCGCATTAATATTGTGTATTATTCAATCACGCATCTTGAAATGAAGGTAGATTATAGGATTATACCCTGCAATCCCTGTATCAGCAGATATACTACCATTAATTGCTATTGCTATATCACAAGTTACATCTCATACACACTTTATAATAATAATAATAAATATCTTGGGTGAAGTAACACACTGGCATCTGATCCCAAACTAGCGAGAGAGTCTGTACTATGGCAACCATGTCTTGTTGTCAAACTTAACGGAATAAATGACTTTTGAGTTTGAGTTTGAGCTCAAACTCAAAAGTCATTTATTCCGTTAAAATATTACATTTGTGTGGAATCGTGCATGACGTGGCAGCTACTGAGAAACACTGCCAGAAAACTCAGTAGGAATCCTTTTTTTAATATTTATTTCATACATAAAATTACATTGTATTTAAATGTGTTAATTTAGAGCAACTCAATCCCAAGCTGTTTTGTCACTTAAATAATCAGAAGTTTTGTAGTAACCCGTGCTAACACCATTTGGCTTTTATAATTCTTTTAAACTTATTTGTAGACATTTCTCAACACACAAACACAGATCAAATAGTCGTGCTCATTACAAAAAGATTTGTGGTGGTTCGGAATCGAACCTACAATCTCTGGCTTAATAGTCAGGGTCACTAATTACTAGTCTACTGGTTTACCTAGTACTATACAAATATTTCAATTTCTGCCCATAGTTCAAAGTAAAAGGTTTTATGAGCAAACGCCGCTCGCCACAGACCCTATATTATATGCTCGAGAGACCTATTACACAATTCTGTTTCAAGGATCTAGCCCGACGAGAAACTCCAAGTATTAATTAAGACTACCATTAGAATACCAGGCAACGAGAATTGTAATATTTCCTTTCTCTGATAGTGCTCTTTTATTCAAATGCTTCGTTAATTATTTGATCAGATATTGAGCCTTTATTGAGGTATGCAGACTTACATTCCTTGCGTTCCTGACATATTATATTGAAGCACGTTATCGTTATCAAGAAAGAAGTAGGTAGTTTTACGTTTATTTGTCCTGAAACATAATATTGTATGCAATGTTAACCTTTAACAAGGCTTTGTTATACGTTTTTTTCATTGTTGAAAGTGGCCTCGTAAAGTACAGACGCCAGCATATCCACATTCTGTCAAATTTCTTTTATAGATTTTCAACTTTATTACAAAAGCATAAGGTCCACTTTCAATTGGGAAAATTTGACAGATTCCCTAGCACACAACGAGATTGGGAGGTGATATTTGCCGCCGTCACCACACAGCAGAGTTTGTAGTACGGGGAGAAATATTAAAAATGCCGTATGTTTTTAAAAATATTTCTACCACGTCTGCTTTGCACGAGAAAGGAAAGTCATCATTATTAAACGTTTGCGCTTGTTTCGAAATATAAATATAAATTGACATCAATTTAGAATGCCTCCTTATAATACCTCAGTTGATGGTCTAATTCTCTAATCAGATTCATCGGTTCCTCGAGTTTTGTATCTAATAATAAATAAGTCTCATCCTACTAATATTATAAACGAGAAAGTTTGTAAGAATGGATGGATGGGTGGATGTTTGTTACTCTTTCACGTAAAAACGACTGAATGAATTTTAATGAAACTTAACAATAATATAGTTTATACATCAGAATAACACATATGCTACAATATATAAAGATATTGTGTGAATTGTCCAAAATATGACGATAAGTGTCAAATAAATACGAAAAAAAAATTACCATTTGCGGGCTATTCCGGCGTGCACTGCCAAAACCGCTAGAAGTACACATCCTACTAATATTAAAAATACGAAAGTTTATGATTATATATGTATGTTTGTTACTCTTTTACGCCAAAACTACTATAACGCGCCAGCG
Organism: Pseudoips prasinana; assembly: GCA_951640165.1. Classification (NCBI taxonomy): domain Eukaryota; kingdom Metazoa; phylum Arthropoda; class Insecta; order Lepidoptera; family Nolidae; genus Pseudoips; species Pseudoips prasinana. The sequence goes on along the minus strand of OX621243.1, from coordinate 30,189,758 downwards.
TTAGTAATCAATAAGTATTTGTAACTGGACACCTATGACTGATAAATATTATAGAATGACAGCAAAATTATGTGGGTATGCATGACACATTTTCTTGGCAACAGCTTACCTCATAAATTGGACCGGAGGAAGAAGTCGTTAGCTATATATTTGACACAAATCAACTGCGTTGATTTAATGTACGCTATAAAACGCCTCACGTTTCCCTATTTCATGTCCACATAAAATTCTTGAGCTACTAAATCAACGTAACGTACAATCATATATATATATATATATATATATATATATATATATTATATATTCTATCTCTTCATGATACAACAAAATATAAGTACTAACGTATGATAAATATAATATCACTTAAATAATGCTTAGCAGCTTAATTTGCTCATGAAACTAGACATCGAGAACTATCAATTTGCAAAATGCATAATAAAAGACAAACTTTCCAAGCAAAATCAGCTGTCGCATTTTTTATGAGGAGCACAGCAGCAGAGAAAACAACAGCATTTCGTATTTTATTAACTAGCTTACCTTAATTAATACAATTTCATGGATAGACTAAGATCTTAACATTGTTTTTACTAATTGTCTGGATTTGTGCATAGTTTATGGTTTTAGTTATTTGTTTCCTTAGCTGTCCATAGCTAGTTGTTTTCAACGGCTATAAGCGCCCAGCGATAGTCAGATGCCCATTAATAAACGTGAGATTATAGATTTGTGACCGCGATTGTAGTTTAATTTCTGAACCTCTTCGTGCTTTAAGGGTACGTTTAGTTATCGATTCCAGCTATAGCCATGAGACTGCCATGGTTAAGCCGTGATTCATAGCTATGGGGCAGCTTCAACAGCTTTAACACTAAGGCAAGGATTACCCACTCGATTTATACATAAATAATTGTACTCGTCACTAATTGGTAATTCTGTATCGTTATAAGATTAAAGATAGAGCTCTAATAATACATGCTCTCTAGGTAGCGCTTAGCAGTAAACGCGTTTTTAGTGACGTGAATTATAGCATTATTTCGCGCCATTTGCGACTGAGTAAGTAAGTCTACTTTGAGGGTGCAATCCAGGTAATACATAGTATTGATATCAAAATGTTGTGTTCCTGGGAAGTAAGGTCGCCGGAGCTCATAGTGGAGGGTGAAAATCGGCAACGAGTGAGTCGGGCCATGAGTGTCACGAACCTCATGACTATGGGAAGGGTTTACGATGACGCAGCGTATGTTTTTCATTCTGAACAACCAATCGGAGGCTTTACACTAATGAGCCATAACCCTGTAAGTATATAAATAACAAATAATAATAAAATTTCATTTTAGTTAAGTGGTTTATAGTACCACGTAGATCAAAGTTAAAAGACCTCCAAAATAACTCGTAATACAAATGAAAACAATGATTGTGAATATTTTTATTGTATGTTGATTATGCATATTCAACTTGAATATACAGGCTGGCCGAGGAGATGACGTACAAACGCAAAATTTTGATACTTCATGATGAGGAGTATCCGAATCACGCCCATGTATGTTCTACGATTTTGCATAGTTTTCGAGATATAATTTTTTTTATGATTTGTTTTGTTTCGTAAATTTCACCTAAATTCAGTTTTCGATTTTTTTCTCGTTCTGTTGAACATTTCTGGGTCAGTTTTTATGTGATAACTAATTAGCATAGTTCAACCTAACACCTTAAAAAGTATGGTTTATCTAATAATTGCAGAACTGACTTAGAATTTATTCGAAAGTTCTAAATTAGGGCTTAGGTACAGGACTCATAAATTTTCAAAGTATCAAAAAGAACGCAAAATCGTAGAACATACATGGGGGTGATTCGGATCATAAAGTATCTAAATTTTGCGTTTGAACGTCAACTCCTCGGCCACCCTGTATATGGGCAACAACTGATAAGCATTTTCATGTATAACTATAGCCCAGGCCCATTAAAAGTTAAAATACCAACAAAAAAACATAGTAGTAATGAAAACAATTGTGAATATTTTGATTGTGTATTGATATATGTACATATTTAACTAAAATATATATTAGCAGCGACAGAAGCGTAAAAAATAGCGAATAAAATTGTAGCCAAGCCTCGTTAAAAGTTAAAAGACCTCCAAAATAACACGTAATACAAATGAAAACAATGATTGTGAATATTTTAATAGTGGGTTTACATGAATATTCAGGTTTAATATATATTCGTTTATGTAAAATGAAGCCAAGTCTCATAAAAGTTATACATTCCCCAATATGAAACAGACCCCAAAAACTAGATCTATTTGATTTTCTTTTCTATTGTACCTGACCATTTACTTTACTTACTTAGCATTTATATTCATATTGGGATTGGTTCCAGTCAAACCGTTAGCGGCTAGCTAGCAGAAATAAATGGGGTTGCCATCTGACCTCCAAACGAATGGTGATTACAACGGTTGTAAGGCTATATTAATCTTTTGACTACAAATAACAATTGTCATATATCTTCTCTAATGGGTCGCAATTTTTTGGTGGAAGGACCACCAAAAAATTGCGACAAAGATCTATCACTAGGACATAGAGGTCGTTAAATATTTACTGCAATATTTTCTTCTAATCACAACTTCATTAGCCTTTAAAGGCTTTTCATGTGTGCAAAACACATTTTTCTTTTTGTACCGTTATCGGCAAATTTCAACTGGAATTAAAATGTAAATTAATATGCATAGTTTATATCCACTAAAATGTCAACAAGTTCACTAACTCCTAATGGCAATGCTTTTGATTTTACCGAGTGACGTTATTTTAAGCATACCTACATATTTGATAGCTCTCTCGCCCTCTACCACAAAAGACTACAGTAAACAAAGACGTCACGCTTTTATTTTTGACATTGTTTACTAAAGTCACTAGCTCACAATATAGGGATAGAAAGTGTCAGTGATATACAAAAATATTATTATCATGAATCTTACTTTTAGAGCCCCGTAGAAAAGAGTACACAAGGAACCTTTGAGGTGGGAATTTTTCCATCGGGCAACGAAGTAGATTTACTAATGCCAGCGATTTGAAAAGACGTAAATATATCTTATGGCGGAATGAGAAAATATTGTACGTAAGGTGCTGGAAATCACTGAATGCGTATAAGAGCGGCATTTGTAGAGATCTTTGGGGGAGGCTTTTGTCCAGCAGTGGACGTTTTTTGACTAATATGATGATGATGAAGGTGTTAAATTTAACGGTACGGGTTAAAATAGGATCCCACGTAAAAGTACTGTTTTGTGCATTCCAAAATAGGTTTAAATATACCGCGTTCTTTTTTAGTTATGATTCATAGTGTCAATACATCCCAGTCCTATCTCCCGAGTTGGTTAATTATTGTTGAAAAATATTCTTACATAGAAAACAAGAATATTTTTCAACAATAAATAACCACCTCTGGAGTATAAATTATAACCTACATGTATGCTATTCAGATATATATAGTATATTATTACAAAGTTTCATGAAAATCTCTTCAGTAGTTTTTTCGTGAAAGTGTTACAAACATATGGGTGTATGTACACCTATACATCCATACTTTCGCATTTATAATATTAGTAAGATTTTTTATTCCTGTCTCTATTCACCCCGTGTTATGGTATCTAATATGGTCCAAAAATCTAACATAAGCAACACTTATTTTAGTTGTTTATAGATATTCCCGTACATATTTATATGTACAAAGAAGCGTGTATTTTAAAGTTAGCAGAGATATTTGTAATCGTTTTCGGAAAAATAGCCCGAATATTTCGACGCCATTTGTTAAATGGCAGAAAAAGTAGATTAGAAATCGTTGACGTGTGAGTTTAACTCGCACTTGGCTACCATTTGATTATATTTATTCCTGTGTGAAAAGGTGAATACTTTTTATTTTTGCGTTTATTGTGCAAACAGTTTTATAACTTTGTGTGTGTGTGCTTTGGTGCTGAGCACATATGATTCTGTAAGCTCTTTTTTATGTACGTACTCGTACCTTTTTTATCCACAATTTTTTTTTCACTGTTTTCCTTTTCCCCGTGATGTTTCGGGACTTATCAGAAATTTGGTGTAGTCTAGTTCTTTGTTATAAAACTAGCCAGACTTTCTTCCTTTATCCTTTATAAACTCATTATACTTCGTCCATTTTTCCTGCTCTACAAGTTTTAGTTTGATAAAAATACTTTTGTGGCGACAGAATATTATCTTCGTGATTTATTAAATGTTTCATAGTGTTCAAAGTTTATGGAGTCTGTGTCGGAGCAGGCATTGATGCGTGTGAGGACTCGGCATAGATTTCTGAAGAGGCTACGTACAGTATAGTAAGTACGTACAATTTGGCTAATCATAGTCTCTTAAACTGACGGCCTTAGTTGTTACTAAAATATTAGCTCTGCTTTGACTAATCTTATGTTGCTTATAAAAAACTGCAGTACCAAGCGGGTTGAGAAGTAGTTTACTTTATTTTAAAGATAACGCCCCCATAAGAAAATTTAATCCCTGTATCACAGGTAGGTACTTTACAAACATATAATTGACGGGCACAAAGTACATCTAGACTCAGAACAACTATTTATGTATTTATGGGTGACACAAATAGGTGTCCTGCTTGGGAATTGAACCCGGTACACGAAGTGGCGAGGCGAGACTTAATTCATATTTCTAAATTTTATATAGCTCTGAAAATGTGATGAGCATAAGCGAGTATCTGTCTTGTATAAATACTCTAGTAACAAGCGTATTAATATTGTAATAAATTGAACTGCATAATTGTAAGCTTGATACAGTCGAATTCAATACAATATTAACCCAACAGGGTATTATTATAACCAAAAAATTCAGTAATTTGGTATTACACATCACACCTTACGAGTATATACACTTTTACTTACAAATGTACATTGTTGCTGAATTAATTTGATTATAGTATATTTGATTATCATCAGCCCACCGTCTTACAGGTCTCCCAACATTCCTCTTTTCCTGTGTGGTTTTCCACCGTGTGGTGGCTGATGATATTATCCATGTGTCAGGAAACGACTGGACAAATACAGGCAAGGACAGGGATTTGTGGAAAAAGCTGGAGGAGGCCTTTACCCAAAAAGGGGTCCATATTTCAACAAAAATAAATAAATTATAACATTTGAAATGTAACTTGGAAATATGGAATTAAATGCCTTTTTATTTATTTATATATTTGATTATGGTTTTATTTAGCTAAAATATAAAATTTTAATAATTAAACCTACACATGATCCTTGACAATAATTTAATTTAAGCTAGCTAAATATCGTTACTATTATAAAATTAATCTTATTGTAATTTTTTTCCTACAATCCGTGTACCTAAATATCTATATGTACCTAAAAATAATTATAAATTAATTATAATAATATATTACTACAAACATGTTCTGACTATTTATAAGCGCTTTTTTAAAGTCTACGTGAAACCTTTTTTATTTTAATTATTTTATTTTCACCTAACTAAAATATATCCTTGGAAGTTGTTATGTTCCTCTATTGAAATCGCCCTCTGTAGTCTAAAATTGGTCAGAAACACTAAATAAACATTCCGAATCCGTATGATATCATCATGGAGCTATCATCATCTTATGTTTTTCGTCACGTTAAATGAATTTAATAGCTAATACTTGTCAAAATATACTACAAAATAAATATATAATAACTGGTACTTAGCTACAAACAAAAACTGTACTCATCCATCAACTGCCAGTTGAAACAAAATTATTATTTTTTTATCTCTTTTTGTAACATATTTGCTGTAGATAGTAATTTAAATATTAAGATCGTAAGTTAATGCGAAGTTATAATAAATAAGGGCTTCAGTTTTTCTAGATTTCATCGTCTTAATTCCTTGTTTAATCGATGCTTGCTTGCTTATCGTATGGGAAGTGGTAACCCTAGTGTCAGAGTTATTCAAGCCACCCAGTAGGCCTCTGACATGGCTTAACGACTGTTGTCTAATGACTACAACCGGAACCGATAGCTTAACGTGCCGTGCTCCGAAGCACGGAGACGCTCAGAAATTAAACCACTTTGGCGCTCGCCCATCTATGGACTGACCACGAGCCTAGTTGCTTAACCTCGCCGATCGCTTACGGACCGATGAGATCATCTAGCTATGAGCGCCTCGATTAAGTCTCGTTTCTAAAACGAAAGTTACGAAGACACAAACGCTCCCAATACTTTAACTGAAATTCAACCAAGCTTACCATAAATCAAAGTAAACACAAGTAACAATGCTACCACAGCTTCAGTTATTGTGCAAGAGACGGGTTTATTGATTCTCTAGTTTATTGCATTTGTCTTCTGTATTTAGAAGCAGCAAACATTCTTTATATTAATGTTTCAAACAGAAAGCAAATTTAACCTAAATAGTATTTAGGTACTATAACACTAGGTCACAAAGTGTCCTGGACAGAAAAGATCACCAATGAAGAGACATTAAAAAGATTAAATAAATAACGACATACTTTAAAATACATAAAAACCAGAAGGAGTAAAATGATAGGACATCTAATCCGAAACGATCAGTTTATCACAAATATAATAAAGGGAAGATAGACGCAAGAAGAAAAACCGAGAAGAAAGTTTACTTATCAACTCAAAGAAAAATTACAAGTGGTAGTTATTTAGTAAGAGTCACCAATTTAGTGAGACTTAATATTGAAGTGATATTCTTTTTTAAACGTCACTCACTATCATAGATAATTTGTAGAAAGTAGGTTTTATACTTTAGTTGTTGCCACTACAGTTATAAACAGTTATAAAGTAGTAAAAAAGAGATGGTTATACAACGGAATAAATGGAGAATGCTACACAGACAAATGCCAAGCACTTAAATTTTAATGGTTGGACACTAGAGTCACCGCTACCCATACGATAAATAATTAACGTAGTTATATATTTTTACATACATATGTACATAATATTATATATAGATCTATTACACACAGGCAGATAACTAATAATCATTGCTATCATATACTTAATTTAAAATTATTGACTCTGTCTCAAAATGAATAATGTTATTGTTTCGAAGTTTTTCTTTTGTATACCTAAATATAATCTAAAATAATAAGCATTCAGACAACCGATCGAGCATATATTGTGTTTGCCTACTAAATAATTACTCTAATTGGACCAAATCCCGTGTTCATGCCCGCTTGAGTATGTTTCGCCGGACCGTCTCAACTGGGTCGTGTTGAAACCGGTAGTAGATGAACCCACTGAGTTTGTTTCGCTGGGTCTTCTCAGTTGGGGCGCATTGGATCCGGTGGTAGCATTAAAGCGCGACCGTCGTTATTAACACAAGGTCCGTCATAATAATAATACCTTTAATATAGACAGAACCATTGACAATATGTAGTAAAAATATTAGACTTAAACTAGATAATTAAACATAATCTCTTGACAATAACTTGATACGAGCTAGCTAAATATCATTTCTGTAATAAAATAAATTTTATAAATGTTTTCATACAAGATGTACCTAAATATCTATGTTACTAGAAATAATATCTAATATCTAATGTATATTACTACAAACATGTTCTGACTATTTACAAGCGCTTTTTTAAAGTCTACGTGAATAAAAACCTTTTTTATTTTTTTATTATTTTTTTTTCATGCTCATCACACAAAGACTTATTCTGGGTTGGAATCGATCTCTGGCTTAGTAGTAGGTTCACTAAACACCAACAACCCAGTCATCAAGTTAATGTATCTGATTTTCCAAAAAATCTTTCTTGGTACTTTTTAACCCCTGACACAAAAAGAGGCGTGTTATAAGTTTGACGTCGATGTCTGTCTGTGTGTGTGTCTGTCTGTAGCATCGTAGCTCTCAAACGGATGGACCGATTTCATTGCGGTTTTTTTTTTATAATTTGAAAGCTAGTTTTCTTACGGTGGTTTTAGCTATGTTTGGTTACCAAATATTCGCTACCGGAGGTTATTTACAATAATACAGTACATATTCTTTAAACCTCTATCCAAATGTTATCTAGAATAAATCGCTTAATACACAGTCGACGGCATTATACACGTTTTTATTACCGAAACAGTAAGAGCGGATTTCTTAGTGCAACTGTACACACTGATATAGTTTAATGCGTGTCCCATGTTTCTATTTCTTCTTTCTGTATTCAATAAAGAGTGTTTAGTTTTGGACATAACAAAACACGCATTTAGAAATAAATACTCTTTTTCCTACTGCGACACTGTCCAGTGTCCTGTAGCTGTACTGAAAAATTGTTAAACTACATTTTTTTAACACTCAGTTTATGATCAAAATTCTCGCGGAATATACATACATATTTCAAAAAAGTAACAGGGTTATATGGAGTGCATGAAAATATGAAGGGGTGTTATTTTTATTTTAATGACAACGCTCGCACTAGCTAAGTGGATAGCTGTGTCGTGGGGCACTTTATAATTGACAGGCATAAAGTACACCCACGCTAAAACAACTTCTAATCGGTCGCACAAATAGTTGTCCTATGCTGGAATCGAACTGACACGGAGACGTGAGGCGACTGTCTTAACTGAAGCACCGCGCGTGCAGTCATCTTAAATAAATAAATATAATAAATTGGGACATTATTTACGCACGGCTATCTGACCCCAAACTAAGCAGAGCTTGTACTATGGAACCAGATAACTGATATATTACATATACTAGTTTTCTTTTGTAAATACATACTTATATAATATACCCAGACAGATAATTACACCCAGACTCAGGACAAACAGACATGTTTATGCACACAAATATCTGTTCTGGGTGGGAATCGAACCCACGACCTCCGGCGTGAAAGCATTTTCCAACCACGCCTACAGGCCCGTCAATTATGTTCTTACTTATTGTTATATCACTATTCTATTTTAGTTATTTGTATCTGAATGGGATTAATAACAAAATTAACATATATGAGTTTATTATATTTGTTAGGAATAACCAAGGCCTTTTTGAGTCCCTAAAAAGTAAGAGACTAAAGAATATGTAATGCGTAGAACTAGTCTCTACGATGATGGAAGCGTTTTCTGTATGGCCCCCAGGATATACAATAAATTACCTCACAACCTGGCAGTATTAGATTGCAATATTGAATTTAAGAAAAGGCTTTCTGAATTCCTTTTAGGTAAAGCTTTTTACACAAGCAAGGAATACTTCGATGATAAATTAGGTGAAGCAAACATATATTGTGTAACAATTAAATAAATTTAAAGACATTCAATATTTACATTTAGTTTGTTGATAAATTAAAATTGATTATAATGTGTAAGACAAAAGGCTATTATGGAACGGTATCTATAATTAGAACCAAGAACAATGTAAGACCCATATTTTTGCAAATAAAATAATTTCAATATGAACATATTCTCAAGTCTCATCATTGAAATTAATATCAATATTTACATAAATACTACATGAATTTAGTTAGTGATTGGTAATTAAACTTGAGAATGTGTTAAAATAACGTTGTTGAGTTAATTATACAATGTTTAAGGTATAAATATATGTGATCATAATGTTTTACTGTTTATGTTGCTGATAGAGATCTTAAAATGAATAATTACAAACTTCATATACTTTATACTTAGTAACTACTGCCTCGTTGGTCTAGCGGTAGCGTGTTCAACCGCAGATAATGAGGTCCTGGGTTCTAATCCCGGGTCGGGCCAAAAAGTGATTTTGGGATTGGTAAAAAGAATTTCTCAGTATCAACCCGAAGTCTGGAAGTTGGCGGTATTACACCCCCGTGCCTCGGAGAGCACGTAAAGCCGTCGGTCCTGTGCCTGATTTCTTTCCGGTCGTGTCGCTAGGCGTCCCATCGGATCATGAGAGTGATGGAATAGAAAGTGCCCCTGTGTTTGCGCACACACTTGTGCACTATAATATGTCCTGCGCAATTGGCTAATCTTCATTGAGAATAGCCGCCGTGGCCGAAATTCAGCCGGGAAGACATCATCATCATCATCACTTAGTAATTTTAAAACAGTCGCAACCTTTTGGTCAACGTTCATGCTTTTTTATTGCACCACCACCACCATTTTGCGCCCTCTTATTCTAGGTTCTATCTCCGTACAGAATAACTATTTATATAGCCCATTTTCGGTAGTTCTGTGGGTGTGCTTTATGACTTTGCAAAGTCCTCCACGTAACAGGGTTTTAGTTCCCTAGTTTGGTCGGTGTCTTTTAATATATAAAAAATATAATAACAGTTATCTTGAATGTGAATTCAAAGAAAAAATATAAAACTAAGATGTACTTTCATTCCATATTTCAGGCAGTAAACAGGGACCTCAAACATCTGAAACAGTCACGAAAAATGTCTCGCTATTCGGTATAAATCTTTGTCAGACAAGCGTCAATTCTATCACGTTGTTTGTTACAATTACCAGATTACGTTAGACCAAAAAAACCGTAAAATAGAGACCGTAAAGTTTTGTCAATAGATATAAAAATGTCGAAGTTGATAACTATCAACTTCGATATTTTTCGCCACCATATTGAGTTCAAAAAATCTAAAATATTTTAATTTTCGGTCAAGCTGCCTACTTACTAAAAATATTAAGTACAAGCCATGTGGTTTCTGGCCTAGAAAGAAAAACATAGCCACCTCATACCATCCCGGGGGTGTCGTGAAAGGCGACTAAGGGATACCAGGTAGATAGATAGATAGATAGAGTACACTTTATTGCACCAGAAAACACAATACATAATATCTTAATAAAGAAAATATAGGTATAATCGGCGGTCTTATCGCTTTGTAGCGATCTCTTCTAGACAACCGTTGGGTGGACAAGAAGAATTAAGATGGAAAAGGCGGTAGTTGTAAGTATACTATCGTGTGTATTAAATGTTTAACGTTATTACATACATACATTACATATGTACAAGCTTCATAAATATATACTTATATTTGTATAAATACTAACAATACTATACTATAATAATATAATATACTATACATACATACATTATATATATTTTTAATTAAGGAGTAGTCAGACAGCAGCGTCATCTGTGTACTAGCTACAACCTAACTGCGGTCACCAACTCGCATGCCAACAGCGCAGCGGTGACACAGACAACCCCTCCAATTGGCAACATTCGGGGGAGGTCGAATGATAATGAAATGATGACGTTGTTAGACATTTGTACAAAAATTTAGATATGTACCAAGTAAAACATACTACATATCCAAAAAAAATGTCATTAGGATTTAGAGGAAGAATTCTTGAAATCTGTTAAAATTGATATTACCTAAACCGATAAATTACAGCGGATTTAAAGAACTTTACTTTAAATTATTTCGAATTGAAATAAAAAAATGTGTGTTTTCTTTATACGTTAATCACCTTGATTTGTTCCATCATGTTAGTTTTGCACAAAAAAGGACAAGTGGATTTTAATTGGCCAATTTTGAGTAGATGATGATAATGATTTTGTGATTGTTTGATAATAATCTTCATTTATTTAGAGGGGAGTCTTATTGGCCATCAGGTTTTTTACATGTTTTACAGTGTAATACTTTGTACAGTGTTCGAAGAATAAAATCATTATTTTAGACTACGCCCACAATGCATCTTGCTTAATACATCTCTTTATCTCGAGAGACTTTACAAACATGAACGTATAGTATAGTATAGTAGATATTGGACATTCTTCTTAAATTTAATCATCATCATCTTCAACTTTGTTCCAACCAAAAGACTGTTGTGTGTGTGTTGTGATTACTGGACAAAAACCACACCCAAAGCACACTTGGTTGATATACCATAATCCCGTTGCCCGTTCTCTCATAGATGCTGCCTTGGGACGTCAAGAGTTAGAAATAAAGTGACAAAAAAAATTTGAGGGTAGAGTAAACCATAAACCCTGATTTTAATCAAAATTTATTATTATATTCTCTTATATAAATCCCCAGAAAGTATTATTTTTATTCTTAATATACCTATTTTATTTTTCATACATAAAAATCTATTTGTGCACACGTCACTATCTAGTCTGCGCTAAATATGAGCGCTGTTGACGATTATAAATTAGGAGATTTAATGCCTTATCTATAATTGAGCTGTCGAGATCATAGGTATTACAACATTCCTGTTGCCAACAATATTGTGTGTTTCCTTGTGGAAACACGTTTTAAACTGACCCAACACTGATACCTACGGCACATTATTCTGACCAAAAACTGATACCTACTGTGATTCCGGCACATTATTCTTCACTCATCAGTAATAGATTTTTTTGCCTATAAATCTCTTAGACAATAATTGAGGGTAAAGAACTCGCAATAAGTTTATATTACTCTTTACCGGATGAAGTTAGTTTTATCGTACCCTTGGGAAACACTATAGGTCGATGAACTTTCTCAATAGAACTGATGACAAGCTTCCGCACTTTTTAGATTTAGCAAATATTATTTTTATTTAGTAAAATCCTACTAATATTACGAGTATAAATGCTTGTGAGTATGGATTTACGGATATATGAATGTTTGTTACTCTTTCACGCTCAAACGACCGAACGGATTTTGATGAAACTTTGTAGTAATATAGCTTATATCCTACCGACACATATGCTATAATTTATATAGTTTACCGCGGGAAAAACCACGGGGCACAACTAGTGAAAAATATTTACAAGATTAATTGAAGATTATTTGTTAAATTATTGTAATCTAAGAGTTGTATCAGATGAAGAATACTAAGAAAAAAGCCGAAATAGTTTACTAAAGTCCTATTTTTAGTTTTCTTTTTGTTCCCCCTATTCCTATATAATATGTATTTATGAGTGATTTTATGTGATAGTAATATGGTTTCTATGTCGTTTTATGATTTACAGGCACTGATAGTCCTCTGGGCAACTTCAGGGCAACTGCCCTCACCGTTTCGTACCCAATCAGCGAGGTTAAGAATCTATGCGTCCGATTAGACTATAGATACCGCAAAAGTAGTTTAATTTTAAAGCGTCTTTTTTCTGGGTTGGGGGGCAAGTGGTCCTAGTTCAAAACTCTGACCAGGGACCACTTCTACCTTTTCTGGGCCCAAGTTAGTTTAACTATTAGACCATTTCTGTTCTGAATATTCTCTTGGGGTTAACTGGTCTCAATAAAGTAGAACTGGCTTTAAAAAAGAACTTTTAATGTGACTGCAGGATTGGCGCTATGGTTACCATGTATGATCGCTTGCGGTTTCGATCTTCTCAAAGGTCAAGTATTTGTCTGATTTGTATATTTGTAACCTTTCTCACGAAACAGGACTTGCCCCCTTACCCTTTTTTCTTCGGAGGTCACGTATAGTTCAACGTGACCTCCATGAGGCTCATGGCTCCTAATCCTTAGACTGTCCATAAGCGTTGTCAGAAGTCTCCTGGGCAGTCGAATAACTCTGACCGTGGCTAGCTACGGTCAGAGTTATTCGACTGCTAGGTGGAGTTATTAGTTTAACCATGTCTAACAAAGTAATAAAAAGTAGTTCTTCGGATGAAACAGGATTTAGACACGGTTAAGTAAATATTTTGTGGAAATTATGTATTTGAAAAAAGGCAGGGTTATCTTTTATTAACTATACAATTTACATGATGAAAACTGCCTTGCTTTTTAAATCATTGTCACTGTTGTAATACGTTGTTATTGTGTTAAACAACGTACTGCAACCGCTTTCCGTGCGACTAAATAAAGAGCATAAAAATGATATAAAGCTCGTATTTTATATATAATATATAAAATGTTAAGCTGTCTTTACCAGACTCCGGCACAGTAGACGGTTATGTTTTCAATTAAATAATGATAGCATGGAATTATTTTGCTAGTAACATTAAAATTCTTTATTGCCTATAAAGTTAGCTAATTGCTCAATAAACTTAAAAATATGACAAAAATGTCCAATATGTAATATAATTTTAGAAGATATTTATGAATTCATTCAGGAAGGTGCTCCCAGTCAATTGCCTTCATTGATCGACAAGTATAAACAACTAGGCGCGCTGTCAGTCTACAGATGGGTCACCGCATAAGTGGTTTATTTTTTAAGCGTACCAGCGATACCAGTTTAATGTTATGTACTTTGGTGTACAGTAAACATTACTTTTACATTTTAATCAATGAATTCAGACGTATCTAATGCAGACATAGTTACGACCACTTAATATTTAATTTATATTCGAATCCTCTAATACAACTACTCATCGATCAACGATGCAGACTATGTAATACAATACAAATTAAAAAAAAAATTCTCTTCGCATACAATAATAATTACATGGATAAGTACATAATGAATATATGGGTACATTTTGTTTGCGAGCAAACTCGTTGGTCTGGCAATTTTAAATGCTTTGGTTTACCATAAAAATGTCTTTCATTTCAATAATCAATGAGCCCAAAGGTGTCTAGTTTGTTAGTTATATCGTTGTTTAATTTATCTTTGACTACATACTACACTATAGTTAAATCAATAAGGTAGCCTAAATATTTCCTTGTTTTAGCGACAGTGAAGTCTACGTGTGTCTTTAAAATCAATTACCACAGACTAGACCAGTCTGACATAATTATGACCGATGTATGAAAATGTATATAAATAAAAATCCTGGGCCAACTAACACACTGCCATCTGATCCCAAACAAGGCATAACTATGGCAACCAGACACAGAACAAATAAGTGTGCTCATCACACATAGATTTTTCTTAAGGTGGAGTTCGAACCCACGACCTCTGGCTCATCTGAATGACTTATGACCTCTGGTCATGAGACCAGCCAGCCAGAGGTGTTTCTACTGGTTAATACCAGTAGATCAATATGCCTGCTAAAGCATTTAATATTTAATATTTGAGTACACTATAGATACGTCAACGAGGCAGGCAAAACAATCACGTTATAACTATGTTACACAAAGAGTACAAAAAGAGTATTTTACAATATACTAAAGGAAATAGTATCACAAATAATGAGTTCCTCATTTCCCTGTCAAGAATTTGTCCCAAATGTGCAGGAATACCTTCAGTATTAGCTCGAAATTCAGCTAGTATCCGAAATGAAATGAACTTAAATAATTCGCTTCGAAAAAAGTAAGGCGACAGTTGAGCAAAACGTCCCAAAAAACTAACCCTTTCATGCTGAGTCGAGATTAATACTCCAAAAGGGCTGTTGTATGTGTAAGTTTGTAGTTTTATTTTATTTGGTGGTTTGAGTCCTCGCTCACTTCTAATGTCTAGTGTAGCAGTGAAAGCCGCCTAGGCAAACTTTTAACATTGTGTTAAAAAAAATAGATTCTTTGCTCGTTAACTTCTACACTATAATATATTTTGCGCATATTTAGTCTTCCTCGAGACTGGGAAGAAAGTTGCCCATGGAGACTTATAATAATTTAGTAGAACAACTTTATATTATTGTTTATTAGTTCCACTTTTGCCAAGTTTAGAACATTAATTTACTTAGAAATTTCTCAACAGTTAAGTGGCCGGGAGGAGGAAAAACAATTTGGAAAACTAATAAAAACAAATGAACTGTCCAAGAATTCGCTTGTTTACGTATGGCTTAGGTAAATTGGGTTTTTTGTAATAAAATTAAGTAGGTATCTATCTAACGATGTGGAAATAAAATGGCGAGTGATGCAACGATCGTCAAAATGTCCTAAATCAAACAGGAAAAAGAGCTATAGTTTTAAAATGGGTAGTTTAAACTTTGTAACGTGGTCTAGTAAGTTATTTGCGATTTTTATTTTTAACTAAATTCCCCCCGCAGCTCCCTCGCGTTAATTATTGGACCATATGATCCTATCCCTTGAGCAGTTATTTTATTATATTGCGTTATCTCCCAGTTAAGGTCCTCCTAAGGTCAAATTAAATTCAACCCTTTAGAGCTAAGGCGGAAGAAACATACATAAAGCTATACACTTTACTTTATTGTATATGCCTTTAGTGTGCCTTTAGCGCTGTGTGGTAACAGCGCAGAATATCATCACCCCATCTCATCCCGTAGGGGGGCGTAGAATACCTACTAGAAAACGGGCTACCAGCATTTTTCTGTGAACTATGTCTATCGAGCTGCGATCGTCAACCCGTCTGCCAAGCGTAGCTATTATGATATATCCCCATTCTTTGGGTGCGTGATATTTTTGTCCAGCAGTAGACGTAATTTGGCTGTCATGATATGCTTTTAGTTAAAATAATTTATTTTCTCTTACTAAAAGACACTTCCCATATCTATCCCATGCTAGGCAAAGCTTGTTCTATGGAAATCAGATTACATACACTACTTTTCTTTTGCGTCACCCAGACTCCGGAGAAACAGACGTGTTCATGCACACAAATATGTGTTATGGGTGGGAATCGAACCTAGGACCTGCGACATGAAAGGCAAGTATTTACCAGTCACGCCAACCGGTCTGTGGTCACATATTTATTTAGAATGAATTTAAAAATATGAAGCTGTAACATTAATTGTACGTGAATATCACGTGGCGCCATCAAAATTATCAGCGCTGTTGCAGTTTAATGAATCAAATTCTAAGATAGGGCCATTTGTGACTTCTAATCTACATATTTTTTGCATTTTCCTTCTGATACTAGAAAGATAATGAATACAATCATTATCTTTCTAGTATTCATGTTTCTTGCTTTTTGTAGCTTTCCTACTGAGATCTTTGGATATGATATCACTCAGTCATCACCATTTTTAGAATAAGATTATGAGCGAATAGATTGTGCACATGTGTGAGCGCGCGCACCCCTGTTCTAGGTATAATATAACTTGTGACGTTGCGCTTTAGACAGTCGCCTCGCCACTTGGTGTCCCGGGCTCGATTCCCGGGTAGGAAAACTATTTGTGCTACCTATAAATAGCTTTTCTGAGTCTAGATGTACTTGGTATCCATCAATAAATACATTTTGGTAAAGTACCCCGCGACACAGGGACAAATTACCTAGAGAAGGCTTTGCCATTAAAAAAAAAACCCTGTGAAATCTCCGTTGAAGCTAGCCGCTGTAGCTGAAATTCAGACCCAGGTGCGCTATATAGTACGGTATATGTATATCTATACATATAATAAAATCGTAGGAAAGTCAAAACTGTACATTGAATATTTTTTACACTGGATACTTGGGGCGTGACCTAGAATCGATATAAAAGCCAAAAATATGGTGGTTATAATTTTTGTCTGTATGTCTGTTTATCTGTTTTTATGTCTAGGCTAAACTCAAAAAGTACTGCATGGAATTACTTAAAATTCTGCATGAATATTACCAAGAGGTCGGGTCAACAAATAGGCTACATATTATCACGCTATCACCTGCGGGGGAAGAGCTGTGATAATTTATAAAATTTAACGCGGGTGAAACCACGGGGCACAGCTAGTAAATACACAAAGGTGTATTTGTCTATGAAACTGAACTTACTTGTATATCCATGCACATTACAAAAAATATAATAACTTCCCAAACAAGAAAAAAGAAGATCAGCTGCTTTTTATAGTATTGCCCAAACATGTTTTCTTAATTTTTTTCAGTTTCATATTAGATAGTGCTCCTTAATTATCCTCCAGTATATAATATGTTACGCCCTGTATGTTTAACTTATTTTTAATACCTTTTGCTTTTATAAGTAATCGTATAAGTTTGACAAGAAAATTCGCAACAAGTTGGTAACTAGAGCAATCAATCATTTACTTAATTTGTACTTAGTACTTGTTGGATTTGTTTCTTATTTGTAACACTTACTTTCAAAGCATTTTTGAATGTGACTTTGAAATACATGTATTACGCAATGGTTAAAGGGTCTTGTACCCACTGATCCTTGAAGATTAGACCCAATGGTAAAAGTAACTCCTGGATCACATTAAAGGGTCCCTTTTGACCTTCTTAAGCTCACAAATGAACTGAATCTAGAGATGTTTTATAATTTATCAAATATCTAGAAATGTGCGAAGAATTTTTTAATATAACAAATGGAAGAACGACAGGTTATATTAAGGTATTTAATAAAAAACAAAAAGCCATTAGTGTCTTGTTTTGTTTTAAATAAAAATATTGTATTTTATCGCCGTAGAAAATTATCATTTCAATCATTTTTTGTTATAAAACTATTCATTGAAATGAAAATTGAAAAAGTCTTCTAAAAAGTAATTATTAATTAATAAGTTCTGCTTTCTCTCGTTTAAACTTTTAATTAAATTGTCAATGTCTTGCTGCGGTATGTGGTCCCATATTCTTTTCAAGTGTTCGTAAAGTTATTTTTCCGTCATCAAATTTGGCGGGAAACCTTGCAAAACTTTTCGTTGGAACGTGTCCAGGCTTGCTCGATACGATATAAGACGTGTGGCTGTGCAGACTCCAAAACGAATCGTGTTCTAGGAGAGGGGCCGACACCAGCGGCGCACTATGGGAAGGAGTATTATCATGCATGAGTACCTATTCCTCGCCCATTTGGCTTCCGTATGGGTCAATAACAGCCTCCTACTACTACCACCTCCTAGTATTTTTGTGCAGTCATGCTACCTTGGATTTCCATAATTAACCTAAGATTAGTATTAAGTATCTAGAATATTTTACTCACTTTTTCAGTTGAAGTAGGTTATTACCTCCCTCTTCTTTAAAAGTAGTAATTTGTTTTACAACACTACCGACGCGCGACGCACTTAATTGTCAGTATTTAAATGTATTTTTAAACATACTATGTAATAATTATTGTAGTAAGTAGTATTTTGTTTATCTGGCACACCTGAAATAAAAATATACTCAAGTATACGTAATATGCACCCATGACTGACAATTTAATGTGTTTTTTTATTAATAGATTATGAATTATTTTGTGATTATTGTGATCCCATATAGTTAAGAAAAGAGTGAACAAAATCCAGTAGATACAGTCTAATTTAAATCCACAAGTTTATTTAATGCAAGCTTATAATTATTATTAATTGCCTGCGTGACAGACGCCAAAGCATACATATCTCTGTGTACTTTCACCATCATACTGCGATCGCCAACTCGTGGTGGCGATTACGGCATATCCCTCCAAATGATCGACACAACTCCATTGTGGAAATCTTTCGAGAAGGCCTATGTCCAGCATGAGATTATGAATGGATACATGCAGTAGTATTTCCTTAACTTTATTATCTAATCCCTAAATACCTATATATTATAAGAGTAGACGGTTTACAAAGGAGAAACCCAAACTCCATAGAAACTTAGGCCTAACACTAACCTGTTAGTTATAAATATGATATTCTTATAATTACCTTTTTCACGACAGGTAATAATAGCTAATTACTTTTATTTTCAAGGCATAACTAATTAATGTTATTTTCTAAGTGATTTAAAAAGTCGAAGTGTAAGGTTGCCTTTAAAACTTTGCTACACGTTATGCTGGCCATTTTGACGTGTCCATTAAGTTAAATGTGCTTTTTTACAACTATAAACAATAGACCACTGCCTACTACTGGACATAAGCCTCCGCCAAGGATCTTGGGGGGATTTCCACTATTACCACGTTTGGCATACGAGTTATTATATATTTCATAATTCTCAGAGTGCTACCTTAGAATTTATTAGAATACTACCTTGAAATGAGAAATATATTACAAAGTCCAGAAGCACTTAAACTTACCAAATTCAAATAAATGTACCATACGCTGAGTTTGTTTCACTTCTCAGTTGGGGCGCATTGGATCCGGTGGTAGCATTAAAGCGCAACCGTCGTTATAAACACAAGGTCCGCCATAATAATAACATTTAATTCGTACCTTAATATAGACAGAACCATTCGACAATATGTAGTAAAAATATAGCTAAAATTTAAAATTTTGATAATTAAACCTACACATGATCCTTGACAATAACTTCATTTAGGTTAGTTAAATATCGTTACTGTTATAAAATAAATCTTATTATAAATTATTTCCTACAATCCGTGTAGGTAGGTACCTAAATATCGATATGTACCTAGAAATAATTATAAATTAATTATATATTACTACGAATATGTTCTGAGTATTTACAAGCGCTTTTTTAAAGTCTACGTGAATAAAAACCTTTTTTATTTTATTTTATTATTTTTTATCATATAATAGTAATTTATTTTGTTAAATTCAGAGAAATTAATAATTCTCTATGAACAAATTCTTTATAACTCCTTTTGGTTAATGTTACAAATTTCTCAAGTTTTTTCCGAAAAAAACAAAAAGTTTTTCATCTATGATTATCATAATAATTATTCCTAAATTAACTTCTTGATATAATAGTGGAGGGTAACAGTGATATAAGTGAACTAAAATTGTTAAATTAACAAATTGTTCACCTACCTTTGCATTGCGGAAAATGCTACAATACTAACGTTTTAAAAACATGTATATATATCTTGAAACTTACCATAATATTTACAATTAGTTAAAAGTATTATAAAATATAATTCCTTAAACCTGCCAGAAACTAATGGATACAAATATCCTTGAGCCACATAGCTTCTATAACTATTAAAACTAAGCTGCTCCGCATTTAGCTAGCTAATTCTCCAAAGCTCCTTATCAGCACATACCCAAGGATAATATCGACTGGAGAAAATAGGTCAGGATAGCTGGGGACAGATATATTGGCCACTATGTGATCTATGGCCCTATTAAAGGCTGAGGCTTTGCCAAGACCTTATCGAAACGATTTTCTCTATGGAAAAAATAAGGTGACGCATTGTTTTTCCCGAAAATCAAAATTTTATATTGGGGTCACTCATAATTTCTTAGTCATTTTAAATGGCTATAAATAAAAACGCCTAGAATGTAAATTAGTGAAATCATGAAGTTTTAACACAAGAGTTATTTATTATGTTTTATTAAAAACAAATTTAACACTAACCTGATTTTGGCAACAATAGCGCTTTGAGGTTATATTTATTACCTACTAGCTGACCGGAGAACTTCGTTCCGCCTAACAGTAGATTTTTTTTTTAAATATTATACCTACTTAACTTCAAGTTATTTTTCTTATACAAAATTAAGTTATGTTTTTATTGATAATAGCAGCTGTACCCGCGCTTAATTAGTCCGCGTGTGAATTCGTTTATTTAGATTTTTGTTTTTTTCTTAATTAAAATATTTTTTCGAAGTAAACTTAGCCTAAGTTACTCCTTATTACATCAGCTACCTGCCAATAAAAGTCTCGTCAAAATTGGTCCAACCATTTCAGAGATTAGCCGGAACAAACAAGAGATACAAACAAAAATTGTAAAAATGTTATTTTGATGTATGTACATTGTACCGTATATATTTATGTAGTAAACGATGGCTATTTCAATATTACAAACAGACACTCCAATTTTATTTATATTTATAGATTATTAAGTCATCATAACCTTAACGTACTTCGTGGTAATATAAAATTTTATCATGACGTATACAAATTTTAAAAATAATAATATATTATATTATATTATATATTATTTATCTTTTTGAGTTTCCCTGCGAGATCGAGTCAGAAATATCGAATTTCGCAGACTAACAAAAGTAAACAACATAGCCCGAACTATTGCCAAGCTGAAGTGGCAGTGGGTAAAGCACATAGCTCGTAGAACCCCTGGAGCAGAAAGGTTCTCGAGTGGTCACTACGAACCGAGAGACGCAGTATGAACAGGCCTCTTACAAGATGTGAGGATAGGTGGAAGCCGCTGGATGCGGGTAGCGCAAGACCGGCAATTGTGGGGGAGGCCTTTGCCAAGCAGTTGACGTTTTACATCTGAAATGAATTTAGTTTTGCATACGTTGCAAATATTTTTATTCGGATAAAGCTCGCAAGCATTGCACTGAAATACTTTTTCGATATTTTTCTAAAATCTTTTTATATGACACAGTAAATAAAAGCATAAAACCGAATTCAATTTTTTTTACTACAGAACCGAACTGATATCACACACATATTATAATTTACGGAAGCAAAGCACACCGAGATTTGGAACCACTATATATGGGACACAAATACTTGCCCAATACGAGGATCGGACGCGAAACATGTCGGTGCGCGCCGAGGTTAAGCGTCTGCGCACGTATGCATTCTAATTAGGCAATTTTAACCTCAAAATGCACGATGACAACAAATGGTCAATACAATTATGATCAATTCGTTAATTATAGTAGTTCATCACTATTAAGGTAACCTAATTTATTATTATGTACCTTGGCCATGAATTGAACGACTTGTTTTGTGAAAACAACTGGTTTAAGTCAGGGCCATGTTTATAAATAAAACCATTAATAATAATATCTTAGGACATTATACACACACGGTCATCTGATCCCAAACTAAGCAGAGCTTGTACTATCAAAAACCAGATAACTGATATATTACATATACTACTTTTCTTATGTAAATACATACTTATATAGATAATTACACCCAGACTCAGGACAAACAAACATGTTCATGAATACAAATATCTGTCCTGGGTGGGGATTGAACCTACTACCTGCGGCGTGCAAAGCCAACTTTTACCAACTACGCCACAGGCCTTTAAAATTATGCTTATTGTTAAATTTGTATTTTATTTCTAGACATGTATTATAGTATTACATAGTACAGTCGCCAGCACATCCAGCTACCCCAGTCTGTCGAATTTATTTGATAGATTTTGAACTTTATCACAAAAGCATAAGGTTCACTTTCAATTGGGGAAATTTGACAGATTGGGGTAGCTTGATGTGCTGGCGTCTGTACATGTGAGTGTAAGGGTTTGTAAAGTTTTTTCACCCCAACGAAATTAAAACAAATGTATATCTACCTAATGCCAATTTTCAATCACCATCCATAATATCCGTAATCATATTTTACGTCATTATATTACATCCCAAAGGATACGGTGTCTAACCAGTCGGATTGCCGAAATATCCAATTTAAATACTAAGTGAAAGCCTACTGAATCTCCACTTTTATGTCTTTTGTTTTCTATTATGTTCTATTCATTTACGAACGACGAACGCGTGGATTAAAACTCAGCTTATTCCAAAAACCCCTCGATTTATCCCTTGTTTACTTACTTTTGTGAAATGCTTTTGTTTTAACTATTTACACCATCATCAGAAATCACACTAATATTATAAAGGCGAAAGTTTGAGAGTGTGTGAGTGTGTATGTTTATTACTTCTTCACGGCTGGAGCGATTTTAATAAAATTTGGTATGGAGTTAGCCGACATCCTGGATTAACACAGGCTATTTTTTGTAAAGTTTAACGCGGGTAATACCGCGGAGCACAGCTAGTAATGAATAAAAGACCACAGGACCGAGTTATGGTTGTTTACCACTAGTTCTATCAACAACGGTTTACTTTTCAAAACCCTTACTATCTTTCCATGATGCTGGTATACCTTCAAGAGCGTAATATAATAATGTAACGAACCAAGTCACAAAAAATGTAAATTGTTGAACGAAAACTGTTTAATTTAAAATAAAAAAATATATAGGGTGGCGGAGGAGCTGACGTTCAAACGCAAAATTTAGATAATTTATGATGAGGAGTATTCGAATCACCCCCATGTATGTTCTACGCCTTTGCGTAGTTTTCGAGATAGAATTTTGATTGATCCTGAGCTCAAACCCTAATGCGCACAATGGCCCAACCGGAACGCTATTTACGAGAAGCACTGACGCCACTAAACTATAACGATCTGGTATGATGGTTACACGGGGTTAAAAAAAATCCAGTACAGACTAGGTATAGTGTCTGTAGTAAAAGAATCTGTCTGTTACCACAACAGTAATTTTCTGTTGGTATCATACAAAGAAAATCAATGGTGCATATTTTCAGTAAGCTATCGCTTACAATATGTAGATGAACGACTCCCAAAAATACCCATGTTCAATAAAATTCCTATACCATGTATCGTTTCTTATTATTGCGAAGCAAATAGAATTCATTCAGCCGATATTAGCATTGTTATTATATTTTTTCTTCCCACAAATACTTTTTTGCTTAACTTTTTTTTGTTATGGTTATAGCACTTTATTTATTCCGCAATCTAGTCCAGGCGTTTTTAAGTATTTTATATTAAGTTAAACTGCTGCTTGAGCACACGATCTAAGAATTAGTCCATCGGTATTCCTTAGTCAACTGTTAAAGAGAAGACTTAGACGATATTACTGTCAATTACAACTAATTTTACAAATTACGACACATATAAGTTTTCGTTCTTTTTAAATGTCGCACTAGCTCAGTAGTATCAAGTAACGTTCACATGGTGAAAATTATATTTCTTTTCCATAAATTGTTTTTAGGTTAACTGACTGGGTGATTTGGATTCAGGATTTTACATTTATAAAGTGTACAGGGAATGAGTGAACATTATAATGAAAGTGAGAAATAAAACTGATTCGGATCAATGATGTTCTTCAGATATAGTCAAATATGGCCTACATGTGCTTAAAGAAGATAAACCTTGTAGTATTTAAAAACTTTTGTAAAACGACCAATTTGGCTAATGTCAGGGATTTAACGACAAAATTATTAATTATATTAATTAACTTCTTCTATAAATGAAAATTTATTCTCGTCTAGTTCCCAGTGGTTTTCCCACGTGAAACATAAAAAAATATAGCCTACTAGCTGTGCCCCGCGGTTTTACTCGCGTTAAATTTAATAAATTACCACAGCGTCTCCCCCGTAGGTGATAGTGTGAAAATATGTAGCCTATATGTTGACCCGACCTCTAAGTAATATTCATGCAAACTTCGAAGTTAATCCATGCAGTACTTTTTGAGTTTAGCCCGGACATACATACAGACAAACAGACATACAGACAAAAATTCTAAATACTATATTTTAGGCTTCGATATGGATAGTAGATCACGCCCCAAGTATCCTTTTAAAAAAAATATTCAATGTACAGTTTTATCTTTCCTACGATTTTATTATATGTATAGATGTGTTATTGGGATGTGTAAGCTATATTACTACAAAGTATCTGAATACGTTCCGTAGTTTTTCCGTTAAAGAGTACCAAAGATCCATACACCCATACTCACAAATCGTCGTATTTATGATATGAGTAGAACTCACAACAGCAGCCGTGCGTTTCATGCGTTTTCATCAATTTGAGAACTGTCACCAGTGGGGTCAATAATACTTGACATATTTGAAGAAATAAAATCCGAAAGACCAACGAACTCATTATCTCTTTGAAACAAAATGTTTCCAACCATTCGATCATAATTGCCTCTATTCAGTTTACTATGCTGAATTTGATCTTGTCCTCGAATAAACTGCACCATTGTACAGACGCCAGCACATTTGCCCCAACTACGACGCTACCCCAATCTGTGTACCCGTACTACGCTACGACGTCAGATACGACCCAATCTGTCAAATTTATTTAATAGAGTTTCAACTTTATCTGAAAAGCATAAGGTTCACTTTCAATTGAGGAAATTTGACAGATTGGGGTAGCTTGATGTGCTGGCGTCTGTACGGGTCCAAAGTTTACGCCAATTAGGCAATTATTATCTCGGTTCAAAATTGATAATTAATGCAGGATAAACATTAAAAAATTGGTTTGTTTGCCCTAACGAAGATACGTACGTAAAACGTTTTTTATCAGTTTCTCATTATTTTTATGTTTACAATAGTGTCATTAAGATAAAAAAACCAATTTGGAGGGTGGACTAATATCACCTAAAAAGGTACATTCTTCATCATTTAAGTTGTCTGGAAGAGATCTCATTTAGTGATAACGCCGCCCATTGTACAATTTAATATTGCGTAATGTCAGTATTTCTTTAGTACGACATAACCTCCTGGTTAGACCGTCGGAATATGTGGTCAGGGGTCTTAAGTTTCTTCCATCACTGAATTTTGGAATTAATGTGAGTATTGGAAATTAATTATCTCGTATTCCAAAGGATATATGAAGATATCGTGAGAAAACTTGCATACTTGAGAATTATCCAACATCTTCTTGATGTTAAAATGCCAAACATGTGATTTGATTTTAACTTGTCCATTTATATGTACACACGGTTATTTATCAAGCTATACATTTCCAATATAAGCTGACTTCTCAGTGTATGGAAATTCTATACAACACGAGATCAGATTATACTAGAAATGTAGATATAGCTTGATATGTAGCCGTGTGTATAAAGTAAATTAATATTCTTATTCGTATACATTATGTTCATTAAAATTAAATTATTTTATATAGTTTCGCCTATAACCTTTTCATTCATCTATCTCTTGTCGCATTAGAGGCGGCCACGGTCAACATGGCGGCGCCCATGGCTCGCATCACCATTAACATTCTCAATCACTTACATTTGTGCAAGTACTCCTTGCACAAATGCTGTTGTTAAGTGAACATTTGTGCAAGGAGTACTTCTCTTCGTGATGGACAACTATAGCTAGTGAGTAAATTAACCGGTCAACGAGAGAATACACTAAGTTAACCAACGCGAAAATAACTAACAATAAATAAATTTTACGCCATAAGAGACGAAGTTTCACTTGGACTTCATAAAACCATACTTTTCTTTTAATACTACATGATACTGGTCTATTAACCTAGGTAGAATTATTGGTTACTGAATGTATTGCATAAAAATTTGCTTACCTTGAAAGCGTTTCTGAACTTGTTAGACATGATACTGTAGAGGAAGGGGTTGATGGCCGTCGACAGGTAGTACAACACCCCGGACAGAAACGTCAACACTATGTATACCTGAAAAATATAAGCCACTATAAAAAAAATCACATCCAAAGTGCGTAATAAAACCATAACATATAATATTATCGCTACAGAATTTTTTTAATATGAGTTTTGTTGGTTATAAAATTTTGATAGTAAGGGTAATGTGAGTTAGCCGTGTGGTTTCTCGCCTAGAAAGAACAGGTCCACCTATACAACCCCGTGGGTGTGATTAAGGTTTACACCAGGTATTCGGGCAGCAGCCCCACCTGTACCTAACTGCAGTCGCCGACTCGAATGCCAGGCCCGGTGACTACGGCAAACACCTCCATATGGCAACGAAACGAAACCTTTGGGAGAGGCATAAGTCCAGCAATGGATAATGTTAAGCTGTTGAAGTGATGTGTGAGATATTCCTGTACTATTTAAGCGGGATAATGGAATTGACACTAAGATTAAGGCGCTGCCGTGTTTTGGGATCAATCCCCACACATTACAATTATCTGTGTGATGCATGAATGGTTGTTCTGAGTCTTGATGTAGCTTTGTGTCCGTGAATTTTATTTACGTAGAGTTTCCTGCCATTCATTTATCATAAGGGATTTAAAAATAACCTATTGATTAGGCTATAATGTTACACAACAACCTACTTGTTAGCAAACGGTAACGGAAGGTAGTAGTAATTACTAAAAACAATTAAAAAATCTGAAATCATCTAACGTCCAGCAAATTTATTGTACAAGTTTTCTATTGTTTACTTTTAAATTCACGTTGCCAATTTTGGTACAAAAACACAGTTTTGCACTCTCTCATCCTATCCAATGCCTTTAGTAGGCCAACCGGCTAACGCAGTATGTAGGCAATTCACTCATATTCAACTAAAATTAGTTAACTGTAATGCGTACGGTTTGGTACTTACTAAGTATAATTCTCCTTACAAGCTACTTAGTTGTTTGTATTGCTATAATATATGGTTTAGTTTTTATGTGTTCCTTAATTTTTTGCCTCTTTTTCTATCAACAAACATATATGATGCGGATATTAATTGGCTTACATTACTTTCTCACTTTACACATATATTCTACGTATTATACATATTATTATGTTAATGATTACATCACATGTAATTATCAGACAGGATGAAAGTAGCAACATGCTTTGTATACGTTTTCCGTATTCATTCCATTTATGAAATATATTTCCCATAGGAACAAGAGCTGTAAGGTTTTGACCCGGTGGCTTCAGATTTAAACGGTTGAACCTCCGGGCGAACGGTCAACATTATAAATCACTGGGTAAGATGGAGTATTAAAACTACGAGAAAAGAAAAATCTGTTAAATTGTTTGGCAGCCAAAAGACGTCCAATGCTAAACAAAGGACAATGCATAGTTTGGGGGATATGACATAACTACACTATATGGCAGTAGGTACTTAAAGCAGGCGAACCAAAGTAACCGACATAGCAAAGAATTTCCAAGCTGAAGTGGCAGTGGGCAGGGCACGTAGCTCGTAGAGCCGACGGCCACTGGGGCAGAAAGGTTCTCGAGTGGCAACCACGAACCGGAAGACGCAGCGTGGGCAGGCCCCCTACAAGATGGACCGATGATCATGTGAGGGTTGCTGGAAATCGCTGAATGCGGATAGCGCACGACCAGCAATTGTGGAGATCTTTGGGGATGGCCTTTGTTCAGCAGTGGGCGTCTTTCGGCAGATATGACGAGTACTAGAAAGAGAGACACTGCTATCCAGGTTCATATGTCGTCGGGACCACTTCCACGCCCCCCACGGGATGAGATGGAGTGATGATTTTTTTTGTCGACACCACAATGTAGGCTTAAACGTACTTAGATAAAATCAACTAATTGCAGAAAAAACACGCACGGTACACTTCCACAACTTGTAAACACACTTTTTTGAGTGTATTTAATATTCATTACGATATGATCTAAAAACTCAAGGTTGGGTAGTTGAAATTGATTCTTCATTTTTTGAGACTGTCTGATATACGGTGATTTCTATCTCCTTACAGGAGATCTTGTGGCCATTATGGAGCTTTTCTGCGATTGGATGCTATTTGGTTTCAGTGAATCGCTTGTTAAGTCCCCCGTAATACAGGAATTTATTTCTCTAGTGCGGGTGGTGGGGTGTAATATATATATATATATCCCCTCCGGTTGACTTCTACGGTCCCCACGGGATGAGAAGGGATGATTATAGTCTGATATTCGCCGCCGTCACCACACAGCATTATTTAATTTACTGAAAATTTTAAACTTAACATTTACGTCATTTATGGCTAAGCAGTGAAATTCAAGTAAATTAAAAGTCTTACCAAGTAGAAAGTATCTGAAGGATGTTCTAAACTCTTTCCGTATATAGCCAGGAGTCTCTGCACGTGGAATGGGGCCCAGCAGATGAAGAACGACAATGCCACAGCAACTGCAAAATAAATAAAGTAATTATAAATTCTGAAGATAGCTGAAGACCGCTAGAGGACATGCCAGACGATTTCTGAGTAAGTCGAACTCTGACACTGGGCTAATTACTGCCAATTCAATATTTATAAATAAATAAAATGTATGGATTAAAACTGACAGGCCTGTTGGCTTAGAGGTTATTGACTCTCACTGCTAAGGCAGGGGACGTGAGTTTGATCCCCACCCAGGATTTTTTTTCATATATAATATATTTTAAATGTGCATCAGTCCTTAAATATAGAGAGTTAAGTGAGTTGAAATTGGAAAGATATAATTATTTTAGAGAATATTTATTTCTCTTGTAGAAAATGGAATCTTAAATGCCCACGAATTAATGTCAAGACAAAAATAAAAGTAATTATAAAGTATTCTCGTCTACTTGAATTAAATATGGCTTCTTTGTAAAGAAGCCATATACGAGTAATACGTTTTCCTAATTACAAGTAAAAAAATGTGACCTCGGTTTATAATGTTATGTTTTTGCAAATTTTAAAAGTTTTGGTTTTTACCAATCACCAAAACATGAAGAAAGTATGTAAACTGGTTTACATTTAATTAAAGAGGAAAAGATTATCTTTTCTATTCTGACATCGAAATTCCACCAAGGTATCAGTGACAAAATTAAAAAGATTATTAAAAATAATAAACTGAACATTTTTTTTTTCTTTTTGTCACTTAACACCCAAACTTTTGTAAGAAGTTTTTGTTGGCAAAATTTGGAAGAAAATAACAATAATAAGGTATTTCGTATACCTACATCTATAAGCTTTCTTGGCACTTTGGAGTTGTTATTAAAACCACATAATGTCTTTTAACTGTAAACAAACAATTCTTATATGTAGGTTTAAAAATATATTGCACAGATCTGAATTTTGGGAACAGCTCTCACGATTTGGATAAAATTTTGCATCGAAATAAGATCTTGCCTTATGTATGATGATATAACAATCATATCATTATCTTCATGATTGTACTATTCTGGTTAAAGATGATGGAGAGAGATAGATTAATATGAAACTGGGTCGACGCTCATCACCGATAAGTAGGTTAAGCGATTTCGAGTAAAGGGCAGCAGATCAGATGATCGTAGTATCTAGGTTATGCAGAAGAGAACGAGGTTAATAAGAGGAAGGGTCGTCGCTCATCATAGAAACTGATATTAACTTGCTTTCTACTACTGCTTGTTATAGAAAAAAAGAAAGAAAGAAAAGAAAGTAATACTTTTATTTATAATACACATACATACATGACGGCGTTTACGTCAAACGTCAGGTTGACAGGACTGTCAATGTCAACCTAGCGAAGCTTGATTGTCGATGGTAGTGTGGGCGGCCATCTTGAAGTCACTTTTGAACGAGACGGCGCCCGCGCACCACGCTTGTGACGAATCGCTGAGAATCTTCGCCATCACAATATTTTAAGATTTAATTTGATTGATTTTACATTGTAGTAATCACTAAACATCTAATTAAATCGTGATTCTTGTGAATTACGTTGATTGTAATTTGAAGTAATTTATTTCTGTTCCGCCCTCACCTACCCATAAAATGAGTTGAAATAAGATCTTGCCTTATGTATTATGATATAACAATCATATCATTATCCTCATGATTGTACTATTCTGGTTAAAGATGATGGAGAGAGATAGATTAATATGAAACTGGGTCGACGCTCATCACCGATAAGTAGGTTAAGCGATTTCGAGTAAAGGGCAGCAGATCAGATGATCGTAGTATCTAGGTTATGCAGAAGAGAACGAGGTTAATAAGAGGAAGGGTCGTCGCTCATCATAGAAACTGATATTAACTTGCTTTCTACTACTGCTTGTTATAGAAAAAAAGAAAGTAATACTTTTATTTATAATACACATACATACATGACGGCGTTTACATCAAACGTCAGGTTGACAGGACTGTCAATGTCAACCTAGCTAAGCGTCATTGTCGATGGTAGTGTGGGCGGCCATCTTGAAGTCACTTTTGACCGAGACGGCGCCCGCGCACCACGCTTGTGATGAATCGCTGAGAATCTTCGCCATCACGATATTTTAAGATTTAATTTGATTGATTTTACATTGCAGTAATCACTAAACATCTAATTAAATCGTGATTCTTGTGAATTACGTTGATTGTAATTTGAAGTAATTTATTTCTGTTCCGCCCTCACCTACCCATAAAATTATAAGAGGATGAGTTGTGGTGAAGAGCCTTAAAGCCGTCCTGCCTCGAATACAAATTACTAAAGAGGTGCTTAAACAAAAAAAAAACAATAGCTGTGTACCATAAATGGATGCCAAATTCAGCACAAGCTACAGCGAAAATAACTGTAGCGCTGGTAGCTAGTTGTAGTAGTTCTATAAAGATATGTTATGATATGATATATTATAAACTACAGCAGACCAGTGAGACTTTTTGGTGAATAGAACAAGGTTAGTATGATGAAGGGTCGTCGCTCATCATAGAAACTTAGGTTAGCCTGCTTTCTACTACTGCTCGTTATAAACTATAGCAGACCAGTGAGACAACGATCATCAGAATCTATAAATATAATTTAGGTGCCCATTATTTGCGTCTAGAATTTGTCTCAGTATACTAGCTGAGCCAACTTCAGAAGCAGCTCAAATGCTTTTTAGTTTAGTTTAGTATGTAATATTATTGTATTTTTATTCACGGAGCTGATATATCTGTGGACAAAAAGCTCCTTAAATAAACAAAAAAAAAAAAAAAAATTGCGTCTTTTTGGCATTTATATCCGATACGAGAAGAATCCTATTAGTTCAACTTAAAAGAAAACCGCATAAAAGGTGCATCATGAAAGTCTTTCAACTCATTATTGCCTTAAGCCGTGTGGTTTCCGGCCCAAAAAGAATAACAGGGCTACCCCATACCATCCTCTGAGTGGCGTAAAAGGCGACTAAGGCATACACTAGGAAGTTGGGCAGGCGGGCCACCCGTGTTCTAGCTACCACCTAACTGCTGTCGCCAATTCGCATGCCCAGTGAGGGATGAGGAGGCCTATGTCCCACGATATATGCCTCCTCCTCTCTATGTATGGATGATACTAGACTGATGACGTGATTAAATAATAATAATATCCTGGGACATTATTCACACACGGCCATCTGATCCCAAACTTAGCAGAGCTTGTACTATGGAAACCAGATAACTGATATATTACATATACTATTTTGCTTTGTAAATACATACTTATATAGATAATTTACATCCAGTCTCAGGACAAACAGACATGCACACAAATATTTCTCCTGGGTGAGAATCGAACCCACGACCTGCGGCATGAAAGGCAGCGTATCTACCAACCATGCCAACAGGCCCGTCAAATTTGATGTCAATGTTGCCTTGAAATAGCTGCAGTAGATGTTTATGTTTTAACTTTATTCTGTAATAGTTATGTTAAGTATTATAGAATAATAAATAATGTTAAACCTGTTTTGTTGGAATTTTTTGTAATGACAGCTGCTACTAATGTATGTTACTAATAATAACATATCTAAGAGCTGACTAATTAAATTAAATATTTATTTCCATTCCTTAATAGGGTTCCCTAATAGTAATGTTAATAATAGTGTACCGGCCGAAGTTTCAGTTATGGCGGCTATTCTTAATACTTGCTTTTCACGCCAGAGGTCGTGGGTTCGATTTCCACCCAGGACAGATATTTGTGTACATGAACATGTCTGTTTGTCCTGAGTCTGGATGGAATTTATCTATATAAGCATGGGTGGGAAGTGTTTTTCGTGTTCAATCCCCGCATCCGACCACTATTTGCGGGACTCATTTATAGTTGTTGAGGTCCGCCATAATAATAACATTTAATTCGTAACTTAATATAGACAGAACCATTCGACAATATGTAGTAAAAATTTAGGTAAAATTTAAAATTTTGATAATTAAACCTACACATGATCCTTGACAATAACTTAATTTAAGTTAGTTAAATATCGTTACTGTTATAAAATAAATCTTATTGTAAATTATTTCCTGCAATCCGTGTACCTAAATGTCTATATGTGCCTAGAAATAATTATAAATTAATTATGTGTTTCTACGAGCATGTTCTGACTATTTACAAGCGCTTTTTTAAAGTCTACGTGAATAAAAACCTTTTTTATTTTATTTATGTTGCCCTGAGTCTGGGTGCGCCTTGTAGTAGGTACTTTCATTCTATATAGCCTTGTGTCTGTGAAAAGTTTATGAAAGGTGTTTGTTAGATCTAGAATTAGTATTCTGTTGCATTTTCTTAAAAAAAACGATAGATATAATTATCTTTTGGAAAACTTGAAACTCCTTACACATAGTTTGTGTGTCGTATGTATATAATATAAAGAGTTTACTGTACCGAACCCTCAATCAATAAGTGCATGCACTTGGCTAGTTCTCGTTTGAATTTCGCCCACACAGCCGAGCCATTTTAGGTTATACATGAAAGTGCTAGTAACTTGATATTATCAATATCACCTCTAAAGGTCGTTGATGTAGACCCCGTTCCAATTTTAAGATATATTTAGGTTAAATTTATTATAGAAGAAGGCACCTTGCACGAGACAATTTACACAATATGTCTTTGACTACATCAATTTTTTATACGAGTAAATCTTAGGTATATAATAAAAAATTGATCGGTTGAAAATTCAAAAGAGACAGAACAAAAAAATTGTCTTCTTTTGTGCGTTTTTGCCTTGTTATATCGTAACTTATAATTCGTAATATATGTGGCGACCTTAAACTGAATTTAATAAAGATGTAAACTCAATAGGTTCGAGATGTTTATTTTCTATTTAATAATGTAGCCTTTGGTTGAATCAAACACTAGCCGTGGCCCGCGGTTATACCCGCGTTAACTTCCTACCTATATTACAACAAAGTTTCATCAAAATCCGTCCGGTCGGTAACACCCATACATCCATACTCACAAACTTTCGCATTTATAATATTAGTGGCATATTATATTTATATTCTTCTTATACAAAAAGATGTGTTTACATGTACAAAGCTATATTTACAGAAAGTATTCCATAACATACAAAATCTTATACTGTACTTTTGTGCGCAGCATACTTGAGTATGCTAGCCAAGTGTGGAATCCTCATTACAATACATATACAACTCGTATCGAAAAAGTACAGAAAAAGTTTATTAAATATTTGTGCTATCGCATTAAATATCCATATAGATCCGAGAGCTACTTGGAATTATGTGCCAAGTTTCATATATTGCCCCTAGCTAATCGTCGTGAGATAGCTGATTCAACATATCTTTTTCGAATAATATCTGGTGACATTGATTGTTCTGACTTACTGAACAGAGTCTCATTTAATATTCCATCAAAGGCAGTGAGACATCATAAAACATTTCATCTTCCGTTAGTATCAACAAACTATTGTCAAAATGCATTCCTATGGCGAACAAGCAATTTGTTAAATAAACAAATAAAATCTTTTAATCTTGACATATTTGTCAATAAAACTGAAACAGTGAGACGGGTACTCAGCCTAGACTTTTTCTCTAAATTTAACACTTAGACTTAAATAAATTAATTTAATCTGATCACATATGTATAACATATACTCACATATACACTGTCTATTCGTGGAGACCTGTAATTGGCCTTCAATTACTATTTAGCTTTTTATAACTGTTTTCATGTGCTGTTGGTCTTCCTTAATATTAAATAAATAAATAACGTTCACATACCAATTGGGCTGTTTTAAAACAAAAAACGCTTAATACGTAACTAGTTCTTGCTCTACCTTTGGATGTAATTCGGCAGTGAATATCAATGCACATTAAATCCCTAAGCCTATCCACAAGGTGTCAAAGCACTGGAAAGTTCTTGGCTGCGATAAATCTCAAGAAGGCTTACACAGATTTACACGACACGCTCAAATGGTCCCATTCCCAAGGCAATCTAGATAAAATGACAATCTGAATACTTAGAAAGATTACCCTGGAACTGGCACACCCCTTCATTCCGTTTATAGAGTATCACCGCATTTTGGGAGAGAGAATGTCCTATCAAATTAAATCTGCTAGAAAATATAGAAGCTTATTTAGATTATGACTACTACAGAGTGTCCTTGTTATTTTTATAGGGTACTGCGGATAAACATTTACTGGAACGATTGGAACGAAGTTCCTTATCGCGCGTTGTGAAAGGGGGCTAGACGGAAAAAAATCTTACGAAAAATTGTCACGACACTTTTTGCAGCTGTGCAGCGCGCGCATCTTTCTCTGTCTCTCTCTTTCTTATAGAAAGCAAGCCAGATATTTTCATTTCTATTTCGCATTGAACAGTGTGGTGTCGCGACGATTATATTATTTGTGTTGAGTGTATACCGGTTTTTTGTACATAATAAATAATAAGAAATATCTTCTTTCCATCCGGGTGTCCCTTGACACCTCTCAAGTTTTTTACTAATAAATTTTTTTTCACAGAAATTATTCTATCGACTCAATGGTTTTCAATCCGGATCCAATATATGTTAAAGTATTGTACCAGACGGAACGGACAGGTCGGCGACTTATAAGCATACACTAACTAACTAATCTTTAACACATCATATCAGCTGAAAGACGTCCACTGCTGGACAAAGGCCTCCCCCAAGGATCTCCACAACAGCCGGACCTGCGCCGCCCGCGTCCAGCGGCTTCCCGCGGCCGAACAAACGAAATCTGAACCAGTATTTACAGAAAATTAAAATCCAAAACTTGAATATTACAACCACAAAAAATGTACATACTCAATGGCTAAAAGTTGATGATATAAACGTGAACTGGCAGTTAAAGGTATCATTACACTGTTTGAAAAAGTTATGCGAACCGGTAAAAAATAATGAGTGCTAGTATTAACTTGATACTTCTTTAGACTTTTTTCCATACAAATTTTACGGTAAGACTGTCGTCGATTTGATATATCAATTCACTCAATAGACACTCAATCTGCATTTCCAAACACTTTAGTGTTTACTATTAGAAGAAAACGGGCTTTCTTCTGAAGTTTGGAAGTAGTCTTTAGATATAAATTTAATAAAAGAGTAGCATCTGAAACAATAAGTGGTGTATTGAACGCTATGACTGAGTATCATTCTTCTTCTCTTTAGATTCAAATTCATTTATTCCATAAAAAATTTACATTTATGTGGAATCGTCATATTTTTTTTACCCTACCGTGCAGTGCATGACGTGGCAGCTACTGAGAAACACTGCCACAAAACTCAGTAGGAATCCTTTTTTTTTTTAATAAAATATACTTAAGATTAATTATAATCATGTGTATTGACTCAGAACAACTCAATCCCAAGCACTTTTCTCACTTAAATTATCAGAAATTTTGTAATATGCTACACAATTTGGCTTTAAT
Organism: Pseudoips prasinana; assembly: GCA_951640165.1. Taxonomy (NCBI): domain Eukaryota; kingdom Metazoa; phylum Arthropoda; class Insecta; order Lepidoptera; family Nolidae; genus Pseudoips; species Pseudoips prasinana. Next base: position 30,153,208 of record OX621243.1, on the reverse strand, counting down.
AATTCTTTTAAACTTATTCGTAGACAATTCTCTAATATCATTGGGAAGTTTGTTATAGAATCTTATACATTGCCCCATAAAAGAGTAACTTATTGTTTACATATTTGACTGTCTGTGAAATTATATCTCCTCAATCTGTTGAAGTTTAGTTTAATATAAGATAGTCCACGGCCTTTATTCATTCAGCTCAATTCAGCCGTTCAAAAGTTACCTCTCTAATTCCAATAGGAGTCGACGATATCCTAGTTGTTTTATAAATTGGCTAGTGTCCTCCTGTAGATGTCCTGACGACTTGGGGAAAGGTAACGTAATACACTTAAACCACGAGTGAAATCCGTTCTTGATTGAAATCCGTATTAAAACCCTAAAACCCAAATTTTTCCGTCTTTAACCGTCTTCTAAAAGGAAGAAGACTGTTGTTTTTATATGATACTAGCTGTGCCCCGCGGTTTTGCCCGCGTTAAACTTTATAAATTATAACCTATGTGTAAATCCAGGGTGTCAGCTATCTCCATATAAAATTTTATTAAAATCGCTCCAGCCGTTTAGACGTGATACGTAACCCAAACATACATACTCACAAACTATCGCTTTTATAATATTAGTGTGATTAATACTTTCGACATGGTTTCATATAAATATAGTTTAAATGGGTTAAGTTATATGATGATGAGTTCAGTTAAAATAGAAGTTCAGTGTATGTTTATAACACAGAAATTACTATGGTTAGCTTTCACATACTCATAGTACCTACTTAGCAAAAACATAATCACATAAGAGGTTGTTATAATGGGTGCAAATAGTAATTATTTAACCAGGTATGTCCATTCGGCCACACCTATGAATTCTGACCGAATGGACATACCTACCTAGACGTACCTACTTACATACCTAATAAATAAATTAGTAAGTTAAGCACTTTAAAAAATAATAATATGCAGGTCTTCCTCTACCCTTTACCAATGTTGCTGAGCCCCACAAGATTAGGTGTTATATTTATTTATAGTCCTCTATTTTCTATACTTAATGGAATGCAATAAGCTATTGAGTAATTAGTACCTACTCAGAAATATATAGATAATTGTGTAAACATTCAAATATATACGAACTTGACTGAGGTAACTGCACTCACTTCGTAACCTAACTTGTTTGAACTGCTGCTGCTCAGAAATGTTATTGTAATAAGGTAAACCTTTAGAAAAACGGTTTTAATCAACAAAATAAACAAAAAATAAAAAAATTGTGTTATAAAATAAACATCACTCTTTATCCCAGAAAGTGCACATTTGGCGCACTATGTGTCTTAGTATTAAATATAGCTCTTAGTAATAGCATTACGATATTAGAGACCGCTACTTGAAACAAGCCCGGAATCAGGAGGGAGAGAGCTCGATACACTCATTTTCATAGTAAAATTTCACATTTTCTCAAATTACTCCCGAAATATGGGAGTTATGAAGAAATTCATCACCACAATTTATGAAGGCATTAAGTAATCGAATAAGATGGCATCATTAGTTTGTCATAATTTTACTCTTATTTTTCGGACATGTCTACGTCCAACCGCTCCCATACATTCGTTCCACTGTGCGGCGTTAAGTCGTAGACTGAGCACGCCCTCCGTAAGTACAGAGGCCAGCACATCCAGCTACCGTGATCTGTCAAATTTCTTTTATAGATTTTCAACTTTATCACATAAGCATAGGGTTCACTTACAGTTGGGGAAATTTGACAGATTGCGGTAGCTTGATGTGCTGGCGTCTGCACAACCAACAGTCTTACAAAGGAAGTGTAAAACCAGCTGCACTGTGGAGATCCTTGCAGGAGGTCTGTCAACAACCCTGTCGTTACAAGACTATTATTCAACTCAACAGTAATATACCAGATAGTTAAACTAACAAGCTTAACTACATGGCATATTAAAATCCATTTCTATTCATATAGAAGAAGTATTTAATTACTCAACCCAACGTTTTTATATAATAACTTTTCAACGCTTTGTTATTCCACAGTTAATAAACGAGTAAAGTTTTGAAATTTAAATGTCATCTTTATGGCAGAAAATTGGCATCGGTAACAAAGGACATTCAGTTATGAAAACGACGAACAAGCTATAGCTGACATAGTTTTAGCTATGGTGATACGATTAAAAAAAAATACTGAATGATTTAGATACGGTGTTATAAAATATATCTAAAACTTTAAATATTGACAATTGGTATCGAAAACCTTTAGTAACCTAATGAAAGATAAAGATCATTTTATTTGTATAAACATAAGTGTGCATACATGTGCATGCAAGATGTTAAAAGAAGTTTTAAAGTACAGTTATGTTTTGCCACTACGGCGTACAAAGTTGAATAAAAATAAATAATAAGTTTTTAAATTCTATAAATACCAATTAACTTATTAAAACAGTAAATACAATAAAACCAAGAACATAATATATACATAGTAACGGGTAACTAACGTAATTAATTTAATGTTGGATTCGGCCAACCGTTTCAACTTCTTCTGGAAGTCATCTTCAGGGCGAATGCGACTCGCACGACGCGACGTCGCGTCCCATCTTTATTAATGACGTGAGTTACGCGTTACTATCTTTCATAATGTTAGCACCTCACGTCAGTTTTAATAATAATACCAAATTTGCAACATAACATCAGGAAAATAACTATTTAACCAGTATTAAATATAATCCCTTTTACGGCTATGACTTTGACTACAGCATGGCGCCCCTCGAAAATGGAGTTATAAGGTTTCTTAAAGGTCGGCAACGGGTTAATGATGCCCCTGGTGTTGCAAGCGTCCATACGCTACGGTGATCACTTGCCATCGGGTGGGCCGTATGCTTGTTAACCAGCTAAGTTGTATATAAAAAAATATCAAATATAAGTCAGAAATCTAATGATCTATTCATACTTATAATTTAATATATACTTTAAATTATATGCGAATAAAAATCATTTTATTTAAAACGAGCTCAGAATTTGAAATGTGTTTCGAATAAATCATATATTGTTCGACGAAGATTGTTCAACCAAAAAGTGCTCAACGTGCTTAAGAAGTTTTCATTTCAAAAATATTATAGTACTAATATAATGGTACTATAATATTTCGAGGCCTAGTCTAAATGGACTAAGCGATCGGCACTATCCGAATAAAGTCCAACATATGTAGTAATTACTTCGAGCCGGCCTTGGCATTCAACAAATACTGCCAAACCGTATGTGCCGACAAGTTATATTTGTAGCTTCCCTAAGCCAATTTGTACCCAAATATTCACTAATGGAATATATCACTATGACTGCTTCGTTGGTCTAGCGGTAGGTCAACTGCAGATAATGAGGTTCTGGGTTCAAATCCCGCGTTGGGTCAAAAAGTGATTTAAGGAATTTTCCGTAAAAAAGAAGTTTCTCAGTATCAGCCTAGACTTCAGGCTGATACTGAGAATTTCTTTTTTACGGAGTTAGCGGTATTACACCCCTGTGTGGAGAGCGCGTAAAGCCGTCGGTTGTGAACCTGACCTCTTTCCGGTCGTGTCCTAGTCGTCCCATGGGATCATGAGAGGGATGGAATTGTCCCTTGCCCCTGTGTTTGCGCACACACTTGTGCACTATAATATGTCCAGCGCAGTTGGCTTTGAGGCTGGCTACTGTGGCCGAATTTCGGCCGGGAGGACATTATTATTATACCTCCCGTCGCGTGTGATCCTATGTGGCCGGACAAATAAAAGTTTATAGATGAATTTCAGGTCTTTTTATAAAGTACTTATTATTCAGTTTACGTTGGCATAAAGAAATGAAGCATATTTTGTTATATTTACTGAAAGTAATCTAGGCATACTTTAAAGGTTAATTAATCAAAATGAATAGTTTCTTGAGAGAAAAAAGTATCAACGAAGTGTAGAGAAAAGGTACTATTATATATATTGATTTATGGATGGTTAATATTAAATATTGCAAAATTGACTTGCTGCAGAGTATACCTTCCAGCCGGACCACACCCTATGACCAATAACTCCTCAACTAAAGGGGTTTATTGGACCATATTTGTCATATGCTAGGTACTCTTAAGGTAGTTTTTTTCAGGACATTGATTTATTAATAGTTCATTATACTTTATTTAATTTGAGGTGGCTCGGCCAGAGAGCACTGCCTGGCGGCCGGACCACATAAATTGTTAATTAAAAAGATATCTCTTGAGGTACTAAATATATATATATATATATATATTCAGATGAAAGTAGACTTTAGGTAGGTATAATTTCGAACTATAGCATCTGAGTACTAAACTATGGTCCGGCCACAGAGGATCACACCCCGTCGCGATACCACCGCTAATGAATCAACACGAGAACAAGTTTTTTTATGTTAAATATTTAAATTGATACGCATATTTATCAAATTCTAAACTGTCTGTATCCAATGGAATCTAATCTAATATAGTTAATAGTAATAAATTGTGATATTAGCAATAACCAGATTATTTAGCAACAACTAAATCATAACGTGGATGCAAAAAATAAACAGGAAAATCCGGGGCAATAATCATATAACCGGTGTCTAGTAATTCACGCTTAATGAAATTAATTTGCTTACTAGTAAATTAATTTTAAGAAGAGGATCCAATCGTGCGAATATTAAGTTTTTTAACCGACTACAAAAGGAGGAAGTTCTCAAGTTCACTGTTTTTTTATGTATGTACACCGATTACTCGGAAATTTATGAACCGATTATGTGATTCTTCTTTAGTTGGATGCGGAATAGTTGCCATTTGGTCCCATATTATTTTTTTTATTCCAATAGCGCACGACAACAATATAATAAAAATATAATCATGAATAATCAGCATTTAAGGGAAGTTTATACAACCTGTATATACCTATTATGTAATAAGTTAATGTTAGATATCGTTAGAACCCAGTTTTGGGTAATAACATCGAAAAAGTTGTAGGTTCTTTATAACTGACTAAATTGGAATGTATATACATACCTTCACTTTGTTCTCTAGTCGTCTACACTGAATACCAGAGAGTCGACATCGATATAATTCACACAAGTGTCTCAAACGGGAACCGATCACTTTACCGATTTATTATTGTTCGATTTTCATTTTACTGAAAACTATTGACCGATTTCTTTTTTGCTATATGCATTATTTGACATATTTTTATATAATTGAAGTGTCATGTGTCATGGGTATTATTTTACCGAATTATTTTTTACCGATTTACAAATTAACTTTATGCTATTGGCCGAAGCCTTTTTTGACCTTTTTTCGTTTGCCAAATGCTTTATTTGCCATTTTTTCACCATACCAAAATAACATTTAACTGAATTTTGGTCCCAAATATATAGACGGATACTTTGTAGTATGTTCTATAAAAAAACGATAAAAGTTGAAAAGTTTTAGGTGAAATGAAATTCGGTCCATCATTATAGCCACATAAATTGATATTCAATCACAACTAGTGGATTGTACAGACGCCAGCACATCCAGCTACCCCAATCTGTCAAATTTCTTTAATAGCTTTTCAACTTTCGATTGGAGAAATTTGACAGATTGATGTGCTGGCGTCTGTACATAATTGTTCCATGTAAAGTGTGGCCGCATCGTTAACACCGCACCGTAAAATAAACTCTTCAAAGGCCGGTCTCGTGCTGCCCGAATCCAGCTGATTCCCGTGATATTTTAATTTTTATGTTTCGTACAAGTATAATTCAAAGAAAGCCAAATACAAAGCGTGTGTAATACTATGCGTGTGGCAACCGCTTACCCTTAAATGGGTCCTATAATTGTTTGCCGACTTGGAATGAACAAATAATATAACATTAAACGAAATAGCTACTTCAGTGCTTCCAAATTAAATAACAATAAATGTGATTCATATTTTATGTAAAACTAGCTGTGTCCCGCGATTTTACGCGCGTCAAACTTTATAAATTATAGTCTATATGTTATTCAGATACATAAGCTATATTACTACAAAGTTTAATCAAAATCCGTTCGGTAGTTTTTGCTTGAAAGAGTAACAAACATACACACTCACACACTCCCAAACTTTCGCCTTTATAATATTAGTGTGATGAACTCTTGACTTGCTATATACTGATTCAGCAATACTCAGCCCAAACCATCAGAACTAGAAAACAGATTTTTTAAAGGGGTCATCTTTACCTATGCTATAGATAGACGAGGAATAAGTACCGTTTTTCGAAATTTTTTACTCTATGCCTAACAAATTATATGAAGTAAAGACGAAAAAGCTTGTCTATTATGAAAAAAACCTAAATTTAAGCCGATTATAGAAATTTAAATGCATCAATTAAAATGTTTTACAAAATTCTAATCCAGTTTTACAACTAGACAACTTGTCTTCTTATAAATATTATAGAAGTTTGATTTATGGTAATTATATTGAAAAGAATTTGCATCGTAAAATGTTGCGATGAAAATCACAAAGAAAAATATATTTTTTGCAAATGTACAGATTCAAGCAACTGTTTTAAACGATTCTGACAAACATGTCAAAATATCAACTTTTTTATATTTTATATTTTTAGATGGCGAAACGAAAGACGAAACGATGACGAAATAAAGGCTATGAATAATAGCCATATTTTTCTATCATACTGGTGCATATAACAATAATAGTTAATAATATATAATAAATGTAAAAAAAACATTGAATATTTTTATCAAAAAGATATTCCCGAGTGTTCTAGAGTCAATGCTGGTGGCGCATATTACGTTTATAAAATGTTGGTCATTTGTTTATATGTCTATTTGTTTATTTGAACATCACGTCAATTTCAATATTCTCGCGAAAGTTGTAATAATGCTCTCTATAGTACAGTCTACACAGTATACAGTCTACTCTACAGTATAGTGATGGCAAAGCATCACTTTACTGTTACAAAACTATTATAAATAAAACTAACATGAGGAGCTAACATATCAAAATATTGGAACGGGTAACTTCGGGATTATCTTTAGGGCGAATGCGACCTGCGCGACGTCGTGCGGGTGTTACGGAATTGTTAAAACAATTTCGTTGAAAGTTATTTCGTAAAATAGTTGATTATACAACATGTAACTTAATTAACGCACATCCTGAAAATAGTTTGTTCAGAATCGTTTACTGAATCGATTTATGTCATTTTTATTATAGGTAATTATTTATTCCAAAATAATTAAAACTACGGAAATTGTCGTTATTTTAATACTGTACAGTCAAAACAAATTGAAATGAACCGTAAGTCAAAGTAATAAGACTTTTAAATCGCAGATTTATTTGTATGCATACAAATTCCATCATTCAACACAAAATAAGGAAAAATAAACTTCATTCCAAGGAACGAATTTAGTAAATAACAATGCATATACATGTTAAATAAAAAATTTAGTGTATGTATTATGATTACAACATTATATTCTAGTTGGGGTGTCTGAGGATGTGCGTTAATTACGTTACATGTTGTATAATATAAGTTATAATTTTGTTTTCCTTAATTTCCCCATAGCCGCGCAGTATAGCCAACTAATGTTTTACAATAATACCACCAAGTTACTTTGTAAACACTAGTTTCTTTTCCAATCCCCTGGCCCACCCCGCTCGCCACAATACAACTGACTTAAATTTTTCTTAACCACAACTGATTTGAATTCGGTTTAGAAGGAATAACAGGACCACCTCATTACTCCCCGTGGGTGTTTTAAAAGGCGAATAGGAGATACACTAGCGCCACCTGCGTACTAGTTCCAACGAATCTGCAGTCGCCAACACGCATGCCAAGCTCGGAGACTATGATAAACCTCACCAAATAGAAAAACCTTTGGAAGAGGGCTTTTATCTAGCAATAAACCACTTAAGGCTGATGATGATAATAATAATAAAAAAATAATATCCTGGGATAATAGTGTAATGTAATTAATTTTAATTTGTAAATTTAGCTTTAAAATTTTTCAACACAAATGTATTTGTTATGAAAATAAATGACTTATGACTTACATTATATACATACGGGCATCGATCCCAAACTAAGCAGAGCAAGTGTACTACGGAAACCAAATAACTACATATACTACTTTTCTACTTTTCATGCACACAAATATTTGTCCTAAGTGGGAATCGAACCCACAGCATCTGGCGTGAAAAGCACGCATTTGCCAACCACGCCAAGAGGCCCGCCATGATGGTGATGATGAAAAATGGAATGATGAAAATCGGTTCACATAAACGAAAAATGGCGTAATATTTATGTAACAAGCTAAAACGCTAAACAAAAACAAGGAAAAGGTACTGACGCCATTTTTATTGGTAGGAAAGTTTACAACTACTGTAAATAACGTTTCTACCACTTTTCATTGTATTGTGTTCTGATAATCTAGTATTCTGCGCAAGGCAAAACGTTAAATGGAAAAAGTCGTAAAACTTTGTTAGAACCGACATTGTTTTAATTTTTGTTTTCTTATATTGGTGAAATTTAATAAACGCGCAACGTAGCTAGGGTTGGATTCCGATACGGATTTATCATTTTGACAAACCGTTATTACCGTTTTGTCCGGATTCCTACATTGGCAAATAAAAATATTACGGAGGTAAATAATAATATAATATCCTGGGACATTATTCAGACTCGGCCATCTGATCCCAAACTATGCAAAGCTTGTACTATAGAAACGAGATAAAGACAGTCTAATACCGTCGTATTCATATCCCTGTTCTGTTGATAATAAATAAAATAAAATTTATTGTTTCACAAATGGTTGCACTTAGATATTTAAGATGACACTGGATCCCGCACTAGGATACCCTGTGTTGCAGGATCCAATCTCGTCCGTCGAGGATTGTTTAACAATAAAATGTGCTTAAAATATTCTTCAGGTTTCAGAATTAAATAATTAAAATTAAGTGTTGGTACATTATATCTTAATTCTGAATACTGTATAGATCATTGTGTGTACTAGTGTGTGTATGTGTGTGAGATATGTGTGTGTGTGAGAGAGAGAGATTGTGTGTGTGCGTGAGTATAAATTTAAATGCGCATATTTAGTTATTAGTTATGATTTTTTCGGTTTCTATATAATTAAGTCGTAAGAGCCAATCATTACTAGTTTTTTACATGCGAACTTGGTTAGTTGCAGTATGTTCAATTTACTGTCAGCCATATTATATAAACGGGGTCCGACGCAGGTAAAAGCTTTATTGCCGAATTTAAATTTTTAAGAGCTTTGGTGCCAGGTTTCTTTTCTGCTTGAGCGTTGGTCAGTAACCTTAGTAACTAATGCCGTTTTGTGGAACTTAAGGATGACTGTCATAATATACAGTTGGCGCACTGTTAGCACTGCTATCTTTTGCTACATTATGGGCACAATAATTTGGTAATGAGGTCTTTGTTTGCTATGAAAACCTTTTTTTCAACTAGATATGGTATATTCAACGGATGTCGGTAATTTCAATGGATAATAATAATAATAATCTCTCATAAAGTTTACAAGTAGGTTAGCAACAACAGCAAAGGTTATAATTAAGTCAAATCTATTGGTTTGTCTGTAGACACATTTACTTTTCGTAATAAAGGTGGACCGAGCTGGAGTTATTTTTATTAAAACTATAGCGGAGTTCGAAGGTTCTTTTATCGGTTGCCCGTTTGCAGCCATTTATATTCCTTCAGGTCTTTAAGAGTTGTTCTTTCAACCAACGCATCATTGAAAGCAGTTTATTATCTGGGTGTTAGAAACAACGTGACGAAAACTGATACCCTGACTTCAATACATGCTTCGCACAGAAGTAACAGAACTATTCAGTATAAATATTTACTATGCCATGTATCTATTGAAAAAACATCCGAAATTTTTACTTGTCTTTGGCAAATGCGTGAATAATTAGTATCTAGTATACATCTATGTATATTAATTTATTTAATTACTATTAATAATAAGAAAGTTTGTGAGATTAGATGTATGAATGTTTGTTACTCTTTCACGTGAAAACTACGGAACGGATTTTGATGAAACTTTAGAATGTAATAGACCTTATACAACATGTAACGTAATTAACGCACACCCTCAAACACCCCAATTAGAATATTATGTTACAATTTAATTTAACAATTTAACGTGTATGCATTGTTATTTACTAAACTAGTTTCTTGGAATAAAGTTTATTTTCTTTATTTTGTATTGAATTATGGACTTTGAATGAATACAAATAAAACAGCTATTTTTAAAGTCTTATTACTATGACTTACGGTCCATTTTAATTTATTTTGGCTGTACAGGGTATGACAATAATTTCCGTAGTATTAATTATTTTGGAATAAAAAATTATCTATATTAAAAATGATATAAATCGATTCAGTAAACGATTCTGAACAAACTATTTTCAGGAAGTACGTTAATTAAGTTACATGTTGTATATCTGTATATCCAAAAGGGTATAGTACAAGTATACACATATAATGATTAATCATCACCATTTTCTTGTGTGCCTGTACTGCCTTTAATTACCAATTATTTAAATAGTATAAGTGAAAACTTGTTATTGGCCTTAAATTAAACATACAACCTTATTATTATTTAATTAGCTGTAAATTTTCTAAACTGAAAAATAAAATAAAATAATTTATAAAGTTCAACGACGACGACACCGCAGGGTACAGCTAGTCCTACTAATATTATAAACGCAAAAGTTTGTAAGTATGTTTGTTATTCTTTCACGTCAAAAGTACGTATAGCTTATACATCAGAATAACACATAGGCTACAATTTATAAAGATATTGTGTAAATTGGCCAAAATATGACGATTAGTGTCATGTAAGTAGAAAACAATCTACCATTTGCGAGCTATTCCGGCGCGCACTGCCAAAACCGCTAGAGGTACACATCCTACTAATATTGCTGCGGGGCGCAGCTGGTAAATAAATAAAATACAGGTTATTTCCGCATGATTTTGCCAATGGCAACTAAAATTTATATTTAATATTATTAAAAATATCTATGTATGTAATAATCGCGACTGCATGCATCACAATTAATTAAAATCAACGTAAAATACAGTGAATTGACAGATGTCATCCGCATCATTCGAAGATGGATTATAATTAAAGCCCATTCACGAACCTCACAAAAACTATTTGATTACAGCCACAACATCCCGCAATTTAAAATTGGTATTGATTTAATAGCTTATAATGATAGCTTAATATCCACAGACAGTTTGTATATCCGCTTATTTCAGGTATAAGTAGAATGACTTGCATATTCTTAACTAAAACAAAAAAGTCAATTTATGTCATTATTCTCATGAACTTGACAATGGAAAGGTTACTCACGTTCAGTTCAGGTTCAAATCTACCTCTCGGCCAACGAGTACGATACATCGATATTGTACTCGTTGGCCAAGATGGCGATGGAAAAATGGCAGCTTGACCAGCTAATATAAAAGAAACATATATCTTGTTTTCTTCCGTGGATTTCCCAACCATGACGTTTAGTTTTTTGGAATAACTCATTATCTTGTTTCGTTAAGTTTTGTCAGCTGTCATTTAATTTTAAACTGCCATTTAGTCCACAAATGTTTGTGATCACTTTCAGTAAGTACTCTTTACTTACTGAAAGTAACTGGTCACAAACATTTTTTGTACGAATTTAAAACTGCTCCTCGACCACACTTTAGTTCTATTAATCGAGGTACTGATATGAGGTAGTGATGTTATGAGCTTTGCCAATCATAAATTTTAAAATGATGGTCAAGTCTTAAGATTCAGGAATTAAAATGGACAATACGTTTGTGTGAGGAAAGGTTGTTAGTAATTGTTGCGCTAAATAAATATATATATATAGCTTTGTAAACACTGTTTTATAACACTGAAATTTGTTAATGAGATACAGGGAGACACACTTCAAACAAAACAACTTCAATATAGACAACAACTTAATTGGCTGTGACGAGGAAAATAAACAATTTTATCGCGATAAAATTAACTAAAACCATTAAACGGTTGTTATAATTAAGTTAACTATTCAATCAGTATAACCAACAAAACAACGACTCAGGGCCAAACCCTCCTCCCTAAACTTTTCTGTCAATCAAATCGCGATGAAAACCGACCCATCATGATTATGCGAGTGGTAAGTCCCGGGCTCGCATAATCAAACTACACTAACTACACTGTAGTGCAGCAGCCAAGACAGTCGCCTGGGTTCAATTCCCGCACTGGACAACTATTTGTGTGACAGATAAGTATTTTTAAGGCAACGGCCGCACTAGGGAATCTAGTGCTTGTGTCGCGGGGTACTTTACAGACATATAATAGACACAAATTACATCCACACTCAGAAAAAACTATTTTAGGATCAGACAAATAGTTGTCCGGCGCGGGAATCGAAACTGGAACACGAAGGGAGGCGACTGTTTTAGCCACTGCCCCACACGTGCATACTGCACGTGTGGGGCAGTGGCTGAGTGGGAGTGGCTTTGTGTCGGTTACTTGTATGTTTTAAAGACCCCGCGACACAGGGATCAATTTGCCGAGTGCGCGCATTGTGTTTAAGAAAAAAATATAGAACTATCACACAATAAATCAGTCAGTCTTCCAATCGAATCGCTATTGCTAACTATTCTATCAATCAAATCCCGGTGAAAGGAGAGATGATTACTAGTTATCTGTAGTTTCTGTATTTAAAAACTGCAAATAACACTAGTAAATCGTCTTGCCCTTATAAAGAAATCATTTGCTTTACTTGGCAAGAAACTCTTAAAATGCAAAATAATATTCGTTTAACTAAAAATAAAAGAATCTTGTGTTTCACGTATTCTGTCATTCGATTTGGTATTTTAATCGATTTCCAGGAAGAAAGTCAGGGTTATGTCATTTATATTTAAGAAGGATAACGTTGTAAAATTGCATTAAAAAATAATAAACAATTAATGTCGTTGTGCCTTATCAGAGAGTCATATTGAAACGAATATTATAACACACGTGATTACTATAATATATGAAAAGACGATGAATTTAAAATATGTTTTTCACGCGTATATGGATATGTAGTTAAATTTTATGTGGGATTCTTTATACCCTCAAACAAAGCACTCAAACGGCTGGATGGATTTTAATCCGTTAATTTGCCGTGTCAATAGATTTGTGGATCAGAGTAATAAAACCAAAATGGCGGCTGTTATTAGTCTCAAGAAATTCCGTAATAATTACCATTCGATTTGCTTATTTGGGAAATCCCTGTTTAACTTAACATTTTTTTATGATTTCAAACATTTTGAAATTGTTTTCGTTGTCTTAAGGTTTTTGTGCTACTTTTTTAATGATTAACGTTGTCAGTAACTTTGATAGCTCAAGTCGTCCCTCGAGCCGGCCTTCGTTAGGCACATGTCTAGTTCTTAATAGTGTAGATAGATATGTTCATTGTCGCACTATCAGCGCCATTTCCACGTCAGTAACCGTCCAGAGTCGAGGTTCAAAAACTAAGTTCCCGTACCGTACTTAGTTTGTAGCCCTGAAAGTAAGACGGCTTGAGCCCATACTCACTTGTGAAGTATTGAAACTTCCTAAGCAAACAAGCAAATTACACACAAATAGGTGCTCAGTGCGAGGTTAGAACCCGAAGCAGAAGGGCCCTGGAGTAGCGAGGTGATTAACTTAACCATTGTGCCACAAAAACAGTTAAAACGATTAACCCCTGACAGAAATACGGTGGTCTTGTTAATTTTAAGCCCATGTATCGTAGCTGCTAAATAGATGGATCCCAATGCGGTTTACTAAATCCTAGTTGCATTGAAAGTAAAGTGGTTTTGTTTTATAAAAACAAACCCATCATAGTATCATAGCGTGCTTAGAAATACTCCCACAGCTGGACAAAATCCTCAATGGCCCACCGAAGGAGAAATGCTATATCGCCACGTTTTAGAGACAGATTGGCGATCTTAGTATGATAGCCATGGTACTCAGAGAAACGCTGCTGTCTATTCCTGGTATATCCTTTGCCACACAGCAGCCTGTCACTAAAACACAAAAAAAAAACAACAATCACACACACAACAAAAAAATTATATCGGTAAAATGAGGTCACGTTTATAATACGATTATAAATATTAACTTTTTTAATTTAATTCATAATAGGTACCTACTAAATCACAATCACGTTGGTTTGGTTTTTACGGTAATTCATTTAATTAGTAGGTAGTCAATTTATATTGTTTTTTTTAATTTGATAAACCAAATTTATCAATATATACATATAAAATAGAACACAAATCTAATATTAAAAGAGGTATATAACTTAATTGATCACGTTAAATATTCACAGGAAATGTCTTAGCTTTATCCCGAAGTAATTTATACAAAAATATTTGGAATCTGGTAAGTTTCATAATACTATATTGATGGAACAAAATTATACCAGTGATTATATTTAAATGTTATATAAACAAACTAACAAATTTTATAAGCTACTTTATCGCTAAGCGGTCGGTCCCGGTTGTACTCTTGCTACAACCGGGACCGACCGCTTAAGGTGACCTCCAACACGGCGACGCTCAGAAATTAAACCACTTTAAGTCGTGTCGTTAAGTCGTGTCAGACGCCTACTGGGTGGCTTGAACAGCTATTAACTGGTAAGTGTTAAACTCGCCTATGTACAGAAGCCAGCACATCCAGCTACCCCGATCTGTCAAGTTTATTTTATAGATTTTCAACTTTATCACATAAGCATAAGGTTCACTTTGTATTGGGGAAATTTGACATATTGGGGTAGCTAGATGTGCTAGCGTCTGTACATGTCTTTCTATCATTCATTATATTTAATAAGAATATAATAAATATAGTAACCCAAATATGATGATATGATTGAGAGATTAAAATTACGTAGGAATTGTAAGAAAAGTTGGAGATTCAAAAGTTTTAGACAGATAGTCAGAAATGCAGTTCATAGGGGATCTTGTTTAGTAACACATAGGACACTGTTTATCTCTATGGATTACAGTTATTTATGTGATCTACATTGTGCGCTACTAATATACACTTAAGGTAAATAAAGATTTTAAGAGAGGTAGGGCACAGCGTTGATTCGCTCAAAGAGCAGCCCGACTGGGGAAGAACCTTACAGAAGACATTTCTTAATAATAACATTAATAACTTAATGTTGTGTTTGGTTTGAGTAAGGTTGCGAGAGCTCATCGGGGTGGGGGGAAAGGTCAGCAACACTCACTTGCTGACTTTTATAAGGATGATTTGTCGGCCAATCATCCGTGACCAAATCGAGTGGAGAATGGTGTTGCGAGTGTCCATGGGCGGTGGTGATCACTTACCATCAGGTGACCCACTTGCTCGTTTGTCGCGCTCTGATATATAAAAAAAAATGAAGGGCTACCCACGCAACCTAAATTGAACTTTATAGCTTTTCATCGAGAATTATTTTATTACTTATTTTAAGTGTCTATTTCTTTTTTTATTGGGTTCCAATGATTACTCTATGCATACACATTACATTGCCACGGTAAAAAGATCTTGTGCACCTTCACTTACAGCAAATCACAGCTGCAAGCGAAGAGTATGTATACGAAAAGATGAAAAAGTTTAGTCTGGACAAAGTGATTCTTTTGTACACAGTTTTGTACACACCCTCCTTATTTTGTCAAATTCAATGCTGACGTAATTCATAGTTCTCAATTTCAAATTTAATAGTGCGTAACTTTTAAGACGGACCATAACTCCGTAGATAATTTAGACATAAAATTACCATTAACATTGTAAGTAATTGTGTACCTATCTCGTTATAGCTCATGTATGAATCTAAAATATATTTTATCTGTCGGAGTGTTGGATACAAAAATTTAAATCACATCAAATCCTTTATTTGCATTTAAACCGCGGGACTATTAACATTAATAATATATTTTTAGATTAAATAGTATTGGTTATGAGAGGCCGGTTGGCGAATGCTTGCTTGCCTTTCACGCTGCAGGTCGTGGGTACGATTCCCACCCATGGCAGATATTTGTGTGCATGAACATGTATGTCTGTTTGTCCTGAGTCTGGGTGTACCTATCTTTATAAGTATGTGTTTGGAAAAGAAAAGTAGTATATGTAATATAATCTGATTTCTGCTTAGTTTGGGAGCAAATGGCCGTGTGTGTATAATATCCCAGGATATTATTAGATATATTATATTATAAAATAATTAATCCAGTCATCATGGACAGCGTGAGCTACGCTTACTTTTCAATGGTCCAAAAACTGTCTCTTATAAACTAACTTAAAAATGACAACTTAATGAGTGACAAGTGTAACAACTTATTCTCATAATGAGCTCGCTTTATACTACATAACCTTATGTAAATGTTGTATCGGCATACAGCGAATAAAGAAGTCAGTCAGTCAATATAAATTCTGGACTATATATGTACTCAAGTACTTACAAAATCAAAAATTTTAATATAATCCAGAAAAAGAAGGTTCTACTCACTTTTTTCCTTGCCAATCACAATATTACTACGAGATATTTTGGTATGGTAAATAGGTTAGTATATTTATTATACTAACATTACACTAACATTACAGGTACACAACTCAATTGACAATAACTTGATACGAGCTAGCTAAATATCATTGCTGTTATAAAATAAATTTTATTAATGTTTTAATACTATCAATACAATGTGTACCTAAATATCTATGTTACTAGAAATAATAATGTATACAACTATAATACTACAAACATGTTCTGACTATTTACAAGCGCTTTTTTAAAGTCTACGTGAATAAAAACCTTTTTTATTTTATTTATTTATTTAATTCAGTAGCGTAGAAAATATATATTACATATCACAAAGAAATTTATGTATGGCCGCTGTGAACTCATTCAGCGAACACGAAAACAAATCGACATGGTATGCAATCGCATTTAGCGCGCGCAACGCTCGAGTAATTATTATATATAATTTTATCAAAAATATTATATTATACCAAAAGTAGCTGCTACTGTAGTGATCGTAATAATGCGGGCTAGGAAGAGGGCTTTTTGTTGTTTCATACCATAAACATTTAACGGCTCTCTCGGCTCATAACATCTAAAAATATTGGACTATTCTAAATCATTGACAACGTAGTAGACGTTCATACGATTTTCGATTTCGATTTTAATATTTATTAAGATATAATTCATAGATTTTTTTAAAATGTATTAATTACATCGTCCGGGAGTAAGTGGGTGCTACATTTTTGATGGCTTTAGACGCTCATATCTCGCTAAATAGGTATTATCATTTTAATTATTTAATTTAATTTTGATTATAATGTATACCTATGTATTTGAAATTATATAAGTTGAACTTCATACACGCGGCCATTTTAATGGACTTATGCGCTATATTATTTACAAGTGTGTCCCCAAACAATAATGCACTCTCTAGTACATCACTATCATGACGAACGGGAATAGATCAGATGCAGTTCAGGTTGGACCCGTAATTTCAGTACCTACAATATAACATTTAATATATAATAAATAATAACATTTAATTGGTACCTTAATAGAGACAGAACCATTCAGACAATATGTAGTAAAAATATAGCAAAAATTTAAAATTTACTCATGAATACACATGATCCTTGACAATAACTTAATTTAAGTTAGCTAAATATCGTTTCTGTTATAAAATAAATCTTATTGTAAATTATTTCCTACAATCCGTGTACCTAAATATCTATATGTACCTAGAAATAATTATAAATTAATTATATATTACTACGAACATGTTCTGACTATTATCAAGCGCGTGAACAAAAACCTTTTTTATTTTATTTATTGACTTCCAATATGAATTTTTAGCCTGACTAAGAATTTGAGCTCCTGAACTTATCTGCGGTTCAACACGCTACCACTAAACCAATGAGATAATATTGCCCAGTATACGTGCGTCCTAATCCACTTAGAGTGACTGCAGCTGTTTACTGCGCCATTAACTTAAATCCAGGATGGCTAGTTCCAACTAGTACCCCGTAATAACAATTTGATTGACACTTTTATGTACCAACCATGTGTACACACGGCTATACATCAAGCTATACATATCCAGTTTAAGCTGATCTCGCGTTGTATAGGATTTCCCTACAATGAGAGGTCAGCTTATATTGGAAATTAGCTTGCAGAAGCAGAAGCTTGATATGTAGCCGTGTGTACCAATTAATAGCGATATAAGCAGAACGGCACGTGTAGAAGCTTAAATCTTGTGATCTTCTTGTTCATAGAAAGAAACATACTGCAAATATAGAATTGTAGGTACTCTCCAGGTATGAAAACATGTAATCTGTTATTTTCACGTCTTGTAAGCGATTTCTGGGATATGTATTGAGTGAAATAAATTATTTGCTGTTGATTGTAATTTGGTTTCCGGCATCTAAGTAATAACATGGCTACCCCATACCATTCCATGTGTATCGTCAAATGCGACTAAGGGATACACCAGTTAGTCGGGCAACAGCGCCACCAGTGTTCTAGCTACCACCTAACTGCGGTCATCAGGTAATAGCTATAGTATACAGGTGGCGCTGCTGCCCTACATCCTACCATATCACTTAATCGCCTTTTACGACAACCACGGGATATTATGGGGTGGCCCTTTTGTGGTGGTCATTCTTTCTAGGACGACAAACCACACGGCTAGGAGAACGTAACATACAGATGTTTTCTGTTCCACACATTCTACGCAATATTTCCAAAATTCATAATTCATCCGAATTCGTAACCTAGCATAGAGGCAGCACAATGTAGGTGTAATATTAAAGAGCTTAGTTGTGCCGATGAACATAAAGCCCTTAAAAGATCGCGTGTGGCTCGAAATTTCGTTCCCTAATTTCATTGCTAAAATTTATAATTCATCCGAATTCGTAACCTATAGATGAACATAGAGGCAGCAAAGTGTCCTAATAGTAAAGAGATTAGTTGTGCCGATGGACATAAAGCCCTATGTATATTGTTAATAAACCACGTGCGGTTCGAAATTTCGTTCCCTAATTTCCTTTCCAAAATTCATAATTCATCCGAATTCGTAACCTAATAGATGAACATAGAAGCAGGAGAGTGTCTTAATATTAAAAAGCTTAGTTTTACTGATAGACATAAATCCCTTAAAAGATCGCGTGTGGTTCGAAATTTCGTTCCCTAATTTCCTGACAAGCAACAACCGCTGTATATAATGTCGAAAGTAACTACTGGTGAATTTCTTAACCAAATAAATATGAATTAGTTGATATTTATATCCAATTAGTCCTACATGTTTATGTCAAGCTAGTCAAGCACTACAAGTCCTTGGTTACCAGGTGGAAAGGATAAAAGCAGGTATAAAAGATATTGCAATTGTCTGGAAAGTTCGAAGTTATGAGCAGATAAAATACATATACTAATAAGTAAAATATCTAAAAACAATCATAACTCCTGCAATGAAGATTAGAATAGACAATAAATGCTCTGAGATGGGATTATTCGTTTGACAGGTAAGATAGTGACACAGAAATCTTCCAAATTAAAGGAACTCTCAGGTTCGGATTTAGTAACGTGAAGCCTTTAATAAAACAATTTAAGAGCACAGTGTGTGTTTGCTCTATAACTATCGAATGGAAGAGAAGGGAGCAAAGATTGGCAATCGTGCCAGATAGTACGTGTTATCAATTGGTAACTGCTTACCATCACGCACCTTTTATGACGAAATCTACCGTCAGTGAGTTTACCTCAAACTACCTAATTGAGAAATTTCTATTTCCTAAATCAATTTCTTCCGCCTTTTCCCCAAAGTACCCAAAATTCTGAATAAAAAATAATGTATAAAGTAGAAATACAACGAATTATTATGTAAGTGTGGGAAAAGGACAGCCTAATAAAATATTAACTTAGTTCGGCTAACTCATTTATGATTAGAACTGACAGGAAAGTGGGCTTAAGATTATTTTACCATTATTATTCTTAAGAAAATATTTTATTTATATGGTATAAGAGATTAAACCAAATATGATGAGATAAAAACAATGTACAGACGCCAGCACATCCAGCAATCCCAATCTGTCAAATTACTTTTATAGATTTTTTAGTTTATCACATAATCGTAATGTTCACTTTCAATTGGGGAAATTTGACAGATTGGGGCAGCTTGATATGATGGCGTCTGTACAACATGTCATTAGTAAATTTTTGGTTATTTGGCGAGCAGAATACGTGTTCATAAACGCTCAGATCATACGCTCGTATTAAAAGGCATATACTTATGTGCCTTTTAATACACGAGGTACACCCTTAAAAATACACACCCTATGCACAGTGTCTTGTGTTTAAAGACACTTGTCAAGATACTGTTAAGGAAATAAAGTCTTGACTGCGTACTGTAGACTCTTGTTGGCCCCAAATCAATTATCCATTGAAACTCGATAGAAAAAAATTATAAGCTCTACTGTAATATTTTTTTATTATTGGAAAATTCTTTAAATTTACATTTTCTGAAATCTTCATTCATCTTCCTTTGATTTTGAACACGTGTTGAAACCTCTTTAATTTGACCCGTAAATTTAATTAAATACAACCAAGAATCCCTGAAGATGATAACATTGGGCATTGTCTAACGATTAAGTCGTGTTAGAAGATAGTCTAAAGAGAGATCGAGTAGAGATAAAGAGATTGATAAAGACTGACTGTATCACGGAGCATGCGCTCAAAAACTTGTTTCTGATTCCGCATGCACATCATACCACCTGGCATGTGAAGGACCTGCACCGTTTCGATGTTGGCATTTCAACTTGCCGCATAAAACCGTTTACTCCGCTTTCAAAACGCACGTGATAGGATGTAGGATGCCCTCCCAAATCACATGACATTGCTAGAGTAAACCGGCATTTTCAATGTTACCAATAAACTGTGTTATGCAGTTTGGCAAATACTCATCATCAGCCTGATATCGTCCACTGCTGGACATAGGCCTCCCCCAACGGTTTCTATAATGTTGCCATATAGAGGGGTTTGCCGTAGTCACCGCGCTTGGAATGCAAGTTGGCGACCGCAGTTAGGTGGTAGCTAGTAGACAGTCGTACCGGAGCAGCATACCCGCGTTCCCGGGACTCCCCCATCAAGCGCCAAGAGAAGTCCACGGCAGGTAGGTTTAGTCGGTGCAAGTCCGACATACCCATCCGCAGACACTTTTTGCGGGTGGCATGAGAAGGCATTCCCTCTGCCTTATCAAAAAAAAAAAAAAAAAAAGCTAGTAGACAGTTGGCGCTGCAGCTCGACTATCTGGTGTATCCCTAAGTCGCCTTTTACGCCATCCAAGTTGTTAATACCTGTTATTCTTTCTAGACCGGAAACCACACGGCGAATGCAAATATTAGTTTAATATGTATTCTAACTTATTATAATAATTTTAAAAAATCCCACCACAGATCTTTTCTTATCATCAGGTGAGAATGTGGTGAAGAGCACGACTATTTATTAGATTAGAGTAAATTTTCAATGCTTAGAAGATTTATTCACATGAGTATGCCACATAAAGATAGCGTGTGTAAGATTGTGCGGAACTGTCAATCATGACATGACTGATACCTTTTCAATATACCTACGGAAGGTAAAAAATACAGATAAATATCAGTGAAAAAAAAGTAGTAAAAAATCTATCAGATCAAAGTTATTTAAGGTTTAACTTTTTCTCATCCTCAGATTAAACTTGGCAACGGTAATTAAAGTTGGATCTTATATACACATTTAAAAGTCTATGAAAAGTCAAATTTATACTTTGTGTAAGTTTTATCTGAGTACTAATATAATAAAATCAAATCGTTTGTTTGCATAATAAAGGTTGTTTTCGACCAAAAGGTGTGCAAATTTTTGTTATAGGACATAGATTTAGCCGATAATGATAGGTTAAATGACTGTTTAGCATAATATTTCCTTTAGAATTGACAACCTAGTTGAGGCTTATTTTCATGAAAAACGTGCAATTTTCTTTAAAACAACCACAACCAATGAGGTAAAGCCAACTCATTTATTTATTAATTTATCAATTTCTTTCATGTGTGTTTTCACAAAGTTTTTTCAGTGAGTAGATTTACAGAACCAAACATGAACCCCGTTAGGGCACAGCAAATATAATTTATAAAAACAAGTACCTATTAAATCAAAGATTGAAAATCCCATATTTTATAATCGCTTGATGAATGATGAACGATCACCAATTACACGGCACGTAAACGTAACCTCTGACCTAATCAGAAACGTTCGGACTGCCATACCTACATATTGTCGGAGTTAATGAACTACGCTGACCAACACGTTCGAAATCACTATAAATAGATTTTATACAAGGTTTACTGTGAGCAAGTATTTGGAGGCGATAAAAAATAAGGGCTGAAGGTCGATCGGTCGATACGAAACCTTAACCCACGGAAGATGTAAACAAAAACAATTCATTAGAACCGGTAGGTATTTAGTGATGTAAACATCGTAGTAAGCTTCATCGTGGGTAAAATATCGAGCTTTATTTTCCTTACCTAACATTCTGATGACCCTCCGTTGTGAAGCGCCATTCCGGTACTGCATCTGACCAGGCTTCTCATTGCTTTCCACCGACAACTTCTTCACTGGGTGCAACACTCGCGAAGTCCGCAACTTGATTCCAATCAAGGCATATAGTACCGATATCATCGACATGGGCACCACAAAGAACACGAAACTGGAGATAACGAACACTTGGTGCACTCCCACGCCCTTCACTGTACACACGCTCACATTTTGACCGTTCTCCACATACGACACTATACCGAACTGCATCGCTTGTGGGACGGCCGTACACAGCGCCAACACCCATATCGCGATTATGAACCGAACAGCTCTCGACAGCTTAGACATGGTGTGTGACATGAAAGGCCGACATATCGCTATGTACCGCTCCACTGTGAAAGCTGTTATTGTCAACACTGTCGCATTCGCCGATGTCTCCGATGCGAGGCCTATAGCGATACATTGCGCTTCTCCAAGTGGATATGTGATTGGATTCCACAGTCTGTGTAGTTCAAACGGTAAACCACACACTAGCAAGATGAGATCAGAAATCGCAAGACTGAAGAGATAGAAGTTGGTGGCTGTGTGCATGGATCGATTCCTCGAGATGACGACGCATGTGCTCGTGTTTCCGAGGATTCCAGCTATGAATATGACAGTGTAAGTGATGGTGAGGGGCACCAGCAGGTCGAGAGCGTAACTCTCCTCGCTCGCAGCATGGCGTCCGGTGACGTTGGTGATGTTCATTATAATTGTCTCTTCATATTCGTCCTCTACAGTCAGAGGTGCCGGTAGCGTCATTTTACCTGTGAACAAAGACAAAGTTGCTGTAAAATTATCCTTCCAATAACGAAGTAAAAAAACGAAATAGGTAACCGAGTGGCGATTTGAACATTAAACAACGTTATAAGTAATTCGTAGTGCGGGGATATAACTTATTTACTTAAACGATAATACGTCTAAATGATAATACTCTAGCCAAAACTAAACTGTTATTCATATTGTACGTTACCAACACGTAAACATCAGCCGAAGGTCGAGACAAGTTGCCCCTTAAACCCATCCAAATTAATGATTAAAATTTAAACACGAATTATTTACTACGCATAAGTCTACGTGAGGTAGGTACTTAATTATCAGAAACGTTGGATCACAAATGACGGTAGTTAATTTAAGCTAATTACAGAAACAAAACCACACAGAAGTAAACAACATTTATTTTATTCAGTTTACAACAACATTACTGGCAATTCTGTATTTTACGCCGCTGAATTAATAATAATAATATCCTGGGACATTATTGACACACGGCCATTTGATCCCAAACTAAGCAGAGCTTTTACTATCGAAACTAGATAACTGATATACAATATATTATAGTACTTTTCTTTTGGAAGTACACACTTATATAGACAATTAAACTCAGACACAGGACAAGCAGACATGTTCATGCACACAAATATTTGTCCTGGGTAGGGATCGAACCTACGACCTGCGGTGTAGTACCTACATCTCATTCTAATATGACTTGCATAAAAAGGTTAGGGCATATTTATAACTGCCAAATGAATAAAACCGCTATGTCCGGTGTGAATTAGTTAACAACCGGAAAAACTAAATTGATAGAACTAAATACGTCCGTTTCGTAACAATTACTTTAAAACGAAATATTATGATATTACAATTAGTTTTGTTGTTTTCACATAGAATTGAAGTCATTGACGTTTAATACTTTAATTTTAAATATAAATTAGTACTTAATTTTTTGGACAAAATAAAAGTTCTTGTGGAAAATACCATGTTAATTTGGTCAGTTTTTGTTGTTTAGTGTATGTTTTTGCACATAATTACTGAAGCTCTTAGGGTAATGAGCACGAGTATTTGTTATGTGTGTAGGTGTAATTTATAGTGCACATACATTTTTACAAGCAATCAATTTTTTAAACACAAGAACGCCGACTGATTTTTTTGGGTTGGCACATTGGATCTAGACCAAAAGGGGAAAATGGAGAGGCGGCTCGTTATGCGTATACCTATAGTGAGACATTACTATAATAAGAAAGCAAGCAGGTTTTTACACAAGCCCCTTGTGTTAAAACTTGCTTGCTTTCTTATTATAGTAATGTGAATAAATTGATGTGTTGTGGCAACCTTAGATACACACAGGAATAGAAATTATTAAAACTTTATTTAATATGTAAGGTCAAAGTCAGGCTGCTCAAAAAGCGTAGATTTATTTATTTTATTATTAATTACCATAAACACAGTTACATTTCGGAATACCTTATTTAAATATAGTGCCACTTTAACCTCTTGGGTTTGAGCGTAACATTTCCTAATATGAGTTAATCAGATGTATGAAGAACTAGCAGTACCCGCGGACTTCGTTCCGCGTTATATGTTTGTCCCTGCCCGTTTGCCCCTCGTAATACTTCGGGTTAAAAGTTCGGGATAAATAAAAATTATGATGATGAATACATAGCCTATGACACTCCACAATAACGTAGCTTTCTATTGGTGAAATAATTTTGAAAATCGGTTAAGTAGATCCTTACAACGTCACAAACTCACAAACGTTACCTCTTTATAATATTACTATAGATAAATTAACCCATATTGGAAAGGGTTGATGTTTTGACAAATTACTAAAATAAAAAAAACTTACTACAGCTACACTACAACGCAGATTAGGTTCTTATACATATTAATACAATGACTTGATTTTATTTTTAAATTTAAAATAACATTGTTCATACAGATATTGTGGATAACGGAGATGTATTCCTTAGTTCTTATTTAACACACACTCGATGGCAAACAATGAATTTTGCTTGGCACCGCTAGTATCATACTTAAATTCTTAGTGAATTATTCTACAACCCATTACCACATCACACTAATATTATAAAGGCGAAAGTTGGTGAGTGTGTATGTTTGTTACTCTTTCACGCAAAAACTACCGGACGGATTTTGATGAAACTTTGTAGTAATATAGCTTATATATATATATCCGAATTACACATAGGTTATAATTTATAAAAGGTTAACGTGGGTAAAACTGCGGGGCACAGGTAGTAAGTTAATATAATAGAATACGCTCAGTCTTGAACCAATTACATAGTAAAACTGGTAGTAGTAAATTACAAGTTGGTGACTATATCTAACGACTAGTACAGATTTACGAGTACAATACGTCAAAGTAATGGAGCCACATGTTATATATAAGCTCTCCGTATATAATATAATAGAATACATTTGTTAACATTTTGAGAATTAATATATTCTCAGAATTTTAACAAACGTATTCTACATTAAAATTATCTCTGCTACGGACACAAAATGACGTAGCGCGTAGGAACTGTATTTCTGAGCTTAGATTACTAAGAGTACCTACTACCTACAGGAGGTTTACTTATACAAAGTTTTAAGTTATCATTAAACATTAGAACTCAAAACCTTGTATTAAGTAAACCTCCTGTAGGTAGTCTATCAAAAATGGTTGCTTATAATCGTTATTAGATTACTTTTAGCTAGCGTAGTTAGGATTTTTAAAATGGAAAATTTCCTTTTTTATTTATGCTCACCGTGATCTAATAATAATTGAAAAATTTAAGCTGAGATGGTTTGGGCATTAAGTAAGGATGAATGAAAGCAGATTGACAAAAGAAGTGTCTATACCTGGTTATTGTGAATGGTACAACGGGAAGAGTAAGACCTCATAGAACATTCTCTGACCAAATCGGAACGTTCTCAAGAAAGACTAGGTCAGAAGTTCCCTAAACCAGCGAGAATGTATGAAGAATATAATGACAGTAAACGAGGCGAAATAGGTGTGCAAGGATCGTGACAAATGAAAATCCGTTGTCTCTGTCTACCCCTCTGGGAAACAGGCGAGAGTGTATGTATATAATAACAATTCTGAACAATCAATTTGTACGGTGATCTTTACTTATTTAGAACCCTCTATAAAAATAATAGAGTTTAAAAGCAAATTGTCGTGGTCGCAAGCTTTATGGCTTTCACCTAAGCTGACATGCACAAGCTCCAAGCGCGTTCACGTTAATATATACCGAAACACTGTGTGTTAGAGCTTTTATTGGTCTGACATTTGCAAAATCGTTCGGTCTCTCTTTCGGTAGACATAGGGAACTGGCAGCAATGTACGTAAATTGCATTAGGTCTGAGATAAATTAAGCTGAGCTTTAATTTATATTACAATAAATATGTCCAAGAACCGGCAGACGCAGCGTGGGTAGGCCCCTACAAGATAGACCTTGTAAGGGTGATGATCTTGTGAAGGTCCCGGTACCCGGTACCCGGTGCATACATGTAGCGTCGACAAGATCTTTTGGGGATGCCTTTGTCCAGCAGCGGACTCCTTTCGGTTGATATGATGATTATGTTAAAACATATCACAATAACAGCGTGTCGGTTATTCAATTTATCCTTAGAAAACTTTATTTATTTATTGAAGTCAAATAAAACAAAGCAGTGCTGACTTCGTTAGAAATACTGTGAAAGTTGAACTGAAATTTATTATTAGGTTGCATATGTCTCATATGAAGTCGAAAATTGCCACCTGCTTTCCGCAGCAAGAATATTTGTTAGATATTGAACTATTTTTGTCTGAATTTCTAAACTAATATATAATAAAGAGTAAAAATTGCATGATTGTTTGTATGTATACAAAGCATAACCAAGAATACTATTGAATCAATTTTAAAAATAGTTATTACCAGCGAGTAACATGAACATTATTATAAGTTCAAAAGAAAAAGTGCGAAGTTTATAATAATTTAATTCTTAAATTAATTTGCTTAAATTATCTACAAATTAACTAAAGAATCGGTATGCATATTTAACTATTAATAACCCGATTGTGTAAAAGAAAATAAAAATGAAAATGTTTTTATTGAAATAGGTCTACTAATCAAGTACGCTAGTAAAATTATATAGTCACAACATTAATCGTACAATCAGCAACAGATAAATTATTAAATTACTTTCATCCTAGATTTCAATAGTTCACCCCAAAGTATGCCACATTTTTCTTTTTGACTTGCCCAATTTTTGGAAGATAAAGCTTAATTGTTACCATCAACACGATAAGAAGAATAGCTCATAATTATTTCAAGACCTGCGTTGGACGCTACAGTGATCCACCCTAGAGAAAAGTACCCATAATGTTGAGTCTAATAAATAACTAATGCGTTACACACCTGTTACATAAAATAATGAAACACTGTTAAATGTATAATCACATATAAAACACTTTATTCTTATATTAAAGTTACGTTTGCCTTTTTAATTCAAATTCATGTAACTTTTTTGTTGAAAACCGCAAAAGTTATATATTGTTCCATTATAAATCAAAACACGCTTTAAATGTCCCGTACATCCCTAGACGTCGTATATACACATGAAAAACCAAGTTGGGCACCAACAGGAATAAGTTCTAGAGTATAGTTTGCAGTAACAATCACCAATCTCAGAACTATTTTCGCACAGTACGCGGGTTGTCGCGGCAATGATCTCAAACTAACTGTTATATATGTTTGCAGGTGAAGTTCATAGTTCCTACCACATATATTATTAGCTTTATTATGTTACGTCTATGTCACGTCACGCGTCACAAGTATTAACTTATTTATATGTATTAATACGCGGAAGGATGTTAACATAATCGTTCGAGGCACGTTCGAAGCATGTTGTCAGAAAATATTGCAAAGACTTACTGTGTTGAAGTAGATAAAGTTCAGAGTTTTAAATAAAAATAAATAAATATCTTAGGGCAATTAATAAACTGCTGTCTGATCCCAAATTAAGTACAGCCTGTACTGTGGTCACCAGACAACTGATAAACATACTTATATGTTTATAAATACATAAATATTATATATTTGACGGATATTTGACGGGCATGTTGGCTTGGTTGGCAAATGCTTGCTTTTCACGCCGGAGGTCGTGGGTTCGATTGCCACGTAGGATAGATATTTGTGTGCATGAACATGTCTGCTTGTCTTGAGTCTGTGTGCAATTATCTATATATAAGTATGTATTTACAAAAGAAAGTATTATATGTAGCTTATCAGTTATCTGGTCTACAAAGCACAAGCTCTGCTCAGTTTGGGATCAGACAGGGTGTAAATAATGTCCATAAATTATCTAGATCAATCACACGATGAGCACAATTCTTTTCTCTTCTTTTCTCTTTCGTTACGCTCTTGACAAAGCGGTCGTGGTCACATCGAGGCATGCACGTCGGTGGTAAAGGTGGACACAGCTTTCCGCACGATCACTTTGCACGAGCACAATTACTTGTTCACAAATTGAATAATCGTGCTCTATCGTATCGTATTTAAAATATTTCCACAATTAAGTTGAGTCCACCATTTATACCATAACCGCCTGGCCGACGGGTTGACGATCACGGTATGATGGTCACAGGTCAGGTATGTACACAGAGCGACGCTGATGTATGTACGTTCTCTGGGTGATATTCCCTCGGGACAACTTCTACGCCCCTGCGAGATGAGATGAGTGGTGATATTCTTTACACACAGAACTGTGTTTGCCACACAATTTGGCTATGATCAATAGAAAATGCAACACGGCGAAAAGAGTTTCGATGCGATTGAAACAGTATGAGATCGCATTGCTACACATAGGGCCTATGCACACCACGTTTTTAAAACGCGCCGTTGACGCGCGTTTTTAGCGATACAGACGCGATACACGCACGCAAGTCAGACGTAGCTTGTAAACCTTTACATACCCGTATAAATTCAAATACGCGTTTAAATCGATACAGACGCACGTGTGTAGCGATACAGACACGATGCATACGCGCGTGTGTATCGATACAAACGCGAGTTTTGGAAACGCCCGTCGACGGCGCGTTTATAAAGCTTGGTGTGCACAGGCTCTAAGTTTCGTGTTCAGCGTTCAATTGAGGTAAAATAAAACAAAACTTACCAAAATAGAAGAACCGATAGAACTGATAGAATTCCTCTGGGGCTTTGGCGAACTAATTATATACGTGACCAGCTTATTCAATCAGTCCATAGTTCAATACAATCAATTAAGTACACGTCTCGGCAAACAAGATGAGTTTTCTTCAGTGATTAATCAAATTAAATACACATATTCCTTTATTTATAGAAACAAGTAAAGGAAAATGGCAGTGTCTCACATTTGCTGCTTGCTTTCATGTCTTGGAACTTTATTATAACTTGACTGCCTCGTTGGTCTAGCAGAAGCGTGTTCAACCGCAGAAAATAAGGTCCTGGGTTCAAATCCCGGGTCGGGCCAAAAAGTGATGATAGCATCTTTCCGTAAAAAAAAATTATCAGTATCAGCCCGAAGTCTGGAAGTTGGCGGTATTACACCCCCGTGCCTCGGAGAGCACGTAAAGCCGTCGGTCCTGGACCTGTCGCCCAACGGACCACGAGAGTGATGGAATAGAAAGTGCCCCTATGTTTGCGCACACACTTATGCACTATAATATGTCCTGCGCAATTGGCTGATCTCCATTGAGAATGGCCGCCGTGGCCGACATTCGGCCGGGAAGACATAATAATGACTCGACGCGACGTCGGTGGTTACACTTTGGCTTTGACTATCCTTTATTACCAAGGCTATAGAGGCGCATTTCGTTGTTTAAATGTATCTGCCGATCATCGAGTTGGCTGTCCTAACTAGCTATTATTTTGTTCACAGTTAATTACTTAACACTCATAAAACTCCAGCTGTGCAGTAAGTGCCCCGAAAGCATTTAGAGCAAACATTAGATACAGGAAGTCACGGGAAGCTTGGAAAGATGACAATTACTTTAACTTCGTTATTATAGGACAAAACCAACCAAGTGTGAGTCTATATCACACAATGTGCGTTCAGTACCTTTATGTATAAAAATAGAACTATTTAACTTAGTTTATGCAAAACTGTAGTGTTCAATTTTATTTTATTTGAATTTTTTACATAATTCGCAATGCAATATGTTTATCTAATCTCAAAAATGGGAAATCATAAATTTAATCGTCCGGCGGGTCTCGAAACTGCACCATCTACCAATCCGGGGTAGGCGCTCTGCGTTTAGCTACGAACGATACACGCTGGCAGATCAAATTTAGGATTCCCTTGCTTACACCCTTCCGGAGGATGTAGGTATTATCTATCGGTTTTGTTTTCTAGAAACATGGCATGGCAGGATGGATTGGTAGATGGTACATGTTCGAGACCCGCCGGACGATTAAATTTAAGATTTCCCATTTTTGAGATTAAACTTTACTGTGTTTTCTTCTTCGAAAACTGTGTTTTCATTCTTCGAAAACTGTGTTTTCGAAGTAATTTCCTGTTTTTTATTTATTTGTTAATTACTAATCCCCACCCAAGATAAATTTTTGAGTGATGAGCACGACTATTTGTTCTGTGCCTGTACACGTGTGGCGCAGCGGTTAAGATAGTCGCTTCGCCACTTCGTGTCCCGGATTCGATTCCCGCATAGGACTAGTATTTCAGTGACCCATAAATAGTTGTTCTGAGTCTGGATGTACATACTTTGTGCCGTAAATTATATGTTTGTTAAGACACAGAACTTCAACTCCCTAGTACGGGCGTAGTCTTGTTTAAAATACAAAAAATAAAATAGATACATATGCAACAAATTCAGAAGGTACATTTTCATGTCCACCTAAAATTATGAATCAAGGAGCGGTTCTTAAACCTTATACTTCATATGACACTACAGTTCTCGAGTAGGTACGTGCGGTATTCATGAGAAACTTGACCGAAAAAGAAAAAGTATCCTAGACCCCGAAGAAATATATAAGGGCCAGTATTTTGTAAACCATATATTATTCAATATGGTTTGACTTTTCCTTGTGTATATAAAATATGTACGGAACATTTTTTCCGCAGTACTAACAAGGTTATCTTTGACTCCGTAACGGGTAGAGAGTACAAGAATAAAGTATGCATCCCGTTATGTAAGGCAGCTCTATTTGATAGAAGTGTATTAGGTCTAGCTGTAGTGTGTAACCACAGATAATGAGCTCCTGGGTTCAAATCCCGGGTCGGACCAAAAAGATATTTCCGTAAAAATAATAATTACACTGGGATTACACCCCCGTGTCTCGGGAGCACGTAAAGCCGTCGGTCCTGTAGGTACCTGATTTCTTTCCGGTCATGTCGCTAGTCGTCTCATCGGACTATTGGAATAGAAATGTGTTTGCGCACACAGTTTTGCACTATATGTCCTGCGAAATTGGTGTGTCTCCATTGAGTCTGGCCGCCGTCGCCGAAAGCTAGCCGGGAGGACATTATTATTATTTATGGGACCTAATATTATAATGGACTTTTAAGACGTAAACATATTTAAGAAAAAACGGTGTGATTTAGTAATTAATATGCTAACTATACTGTTGATGAGTATTTTAATTAAAAATTATTACTAATTGCTATAACATTTATTGAATATTTTTTACTGAAATATTAAACAAAATAATGTAATAGTAAAATAATTACAAACATACTAAGAATTGTATATCCGTATAAATAATTAATTATCTATTAAAAAACCTGTATATGGTATGATTGATATATCCCTGGGAGGCTAATGTGAACACTGTAATGGTGTATAAGAACTATTATAAAAAGTTTGTTCATTAGTCAATGAACAATTTTGATAAAACATAGAATATACGATATAGTACGTAATAAAAAACTTACAAAGGTCATTAAGTAATAACTCTATAGTAATAATAATTAATAATTATTTTTCGAACAAGTTTTAATTTATTGAGCCTGTTGGTACAATCGGTTATATCAACTCGTTTCATATATCGAGACGTTAGTTTTGATCTATTATTATCTTCCTAAAAAACAATCAATGATATTTATTACGTAATAAAAATTAAACGTATAAAATTTAAAACATACTTTCCTGATTATTATAGTAGGTGCAAAAAGTTTCATATGCTTCCCTTACACGAGAGAAGGAAGATAGCGGACATGTCCTTATTACATAGCATTGCGAATGGATTGACAGATGTTTCTGAGTTGGTGGACAAAATAGGGCTCCGCGTACCATCAGCATTTCTTAGGCGACAGGATATTCTGCATACGCCTGCTACCTATTGCAATTACAGGCAGAATCGTTCTTAATCAGGGCGAGCCGTACATTTAACACTGTAAGTCAGAGAGTCGACATCGACCTCTTTCACTCAAGTGCTTCAAGCATAAAGAGAAACATGTGTAATGATTTTATGATTAATAGCGGCTAATTTAATTAATTAATAGTCTTAGCATAATTAATATCAGAATTTATAACATAGTAGATATGTGTGCGAGGATACCCTAACAAACACTAATTGCCTTTGTATAAATTATGTTTTATGAAGTTATTCGTGAAAACTTTTAATTGGCCATCTCTTTTTTATTAATCTTAAATAATTGTAACCTATTAGCTGTAAGTTTTCGAAATTCGAAAATAAAATAAAATAAAAATAAAATAATTAATGGAAAATGTAATAAGCTAACACTACCAAATCCTTTTCTGATTAAACTCGTTGCGGGATCCAAGACAGTTATTGCGATTCCCCGGGCCAGATGCCTGAGCTTCACCGCTCAGTGTCATTTCATTGTGTGCCACTGTTGATCCTGGCTTACAGGAGTTGCAGTGGTGGGTAAGAGGAAGGGACTAGTCCCGAAAAACTACCAAATCCTATTCTATATATAAATTCTTCTATATAAATTATTTATTACTGGTGTTAACCAGTAATAAATAATTTCCTCCTAGCCGAATTTCGGCCACAGCGGCCAGGCTCAATAGAGATTAGCCACCAGCGCGGGGCATATAGAGCACAAGAGTGTGCGCTAACACGAGGGCACGCTCTATTCCATCACTCTCATGATCCGATGGGACGCCTAGCGACACGACCGGAAAGAGGTCAGGTACAGAACCGACGGCTTTAAGTGCTCTCCGAGGCACGGGGGTATAATACCGCCAACTCCAAGACTTCGGGCTGATGCTAAGAATTTTTTTCTTTTTTTTTTAATAATAAGTCCCAAAATCAGTTTTGGCCCGACCAGGGATTTCAACCCAGGGCCTCGTTTTCTGCGGGTGAAGACGCTACCGCTAGGCCAACGAGGGAGTCAAAATACCAGTAATAATATACACATATATACCTATACCCGCAACCCTTGTTGATACTCATTCCACATTCCTCATATCTACTAAGAATCAATTTATTATTCAATTATATAAATAAATATTGACGTAAGATAGAGTTGCGGTTGCAAAGAGGATGTAATCATAAAGATGTAAAAAGGTATCTGAGCAGTTTTGGGCATATACGCAGGATGAAATTAAATGAAAGATTGACAAAAGAAGTCTACCTGGCCTGTGTGAATGGTGCAACAGAAAGGGCAAGAACTCGTAAAACATTCTTAGAACAAATCGGAGATGTTCCCAAGAAAAGCTAGATCAAAAGCATCCTAAACCGGCGAGCATGTATGAAGAAAGTAATGACAGTTAACGAGACAAAAGAGGTGTGCAAATCTCGTGACACACTCAGCAAGATACACGATTAGTGATATCAATGTAGTGTCGTCAAAATTGAATTAAATTATTTCACGTTTTCCCATTTCACAATCTGACATTGGCAGAATTGTCGACATCGGCACTAATTGCCATTTATAAAAAAATGAAGAAATCTCGTGACAAATGGAAATCCATTATTATCACTATTATCACTGCCTACTCCTCTGGGAAACAGTCTATGTAATAAAATAATAGCGATATAATAATGCTTTAATTTGTAAGTATAGGTACTAAGTTAGATCTAATATATTGTTGATCATTAAATTAAATGTGATGGAGAAAGCAAAGAAAGATTTTCTACATACTCTATTAATTTGATTACTGTTCTTAATAAATATAAATAAGACGCTATGTTAATATAATAATATGTCTTGCACCCATAATAATTCAGGTTAAACCTTATTAATATTTTAAATGCGAAAGTAACTCTGGATGTTAGTCGCGTTTTCGCGCCAAAACTACTGAACCGAGATAAATTAAATGACAGTCACCGTAGCCTAGTTGGTAGTGCTATTGCCTACGAAGCTGGTGGTCCTGGTTTTGAATCCCGGTAATTGCAAATATTTGTGTGATGAGCACGAATATTTGTTTCTGAGTCATGGATTTTTTCTATGTATTCGCCTGGTACCTACCCATAGTACAAAAAAAATGTTTATTGTGTCTCAAAAATTATCCTTTTACATAAATTGAGGCAGCCCCAGTAAGTTAAAAAATGCTTGAAAGTACAAGCTTTGCTTAGTTTGGAATTACGATGATCTGTGTGACATTGTCCCTAGATGGATAGATATAATGAAATTTGGTACACAAATAGTCTAGAGCATGAGAAAAGACATAGGCTAATTTTTTATATGAAAAAAGGGTTGTAGGGGGTTGAAAGGGGCGATGGAAAGTTGTAAGGAAGTATCATCAGTTTAAGAGCTTGCAACTTATTTTTAGGCTGGAATGAATTACCTGCTGCGCTGTTTCCCCAGCGCTACGACATGTCCCTCTTCAAACGAGGTTTAAAAAGAGTATTAATATCACGGTAGGCAGCGGTTTG
Source organism: Pseudoips prasinana (assembly GCA_951640165.1). NCBI lineage: Eukaryota > Metazoa > Arthropoda > Insecta > Lepidoptera > Nolidae > Pseudoips > Pseudoips prasinana. The sequence continues at coordinate 30,118,012 of OX621243.1, read as the reverse complement.
CTGTGCCCCCTGGCACTGCGAATGTCCATGAGCAGCGGTTACCACTTACCATCAGGTGGGCCGCTAGCTCGTCTGCTTCCTAACGCAATAAAAAAAAGGCTGTTGATTTGATATTATTAGGTCTTTACCTATGAAATTGCCGTTCTGCAGTACTGGCCATTTCAAATCAAAATAATTTTTGTTTGGCTAAGAATTCTAATTTCAAATTAATTTTATTTTAAAAACATGGATTCTTTTTTCCAAAAGTAGTCATTTCTTTATTGATTAGTGTTACATTTTCATCGCATTTCAATCTTTTTCGTCATCATGGATACGTTAAAAATTCGAGTAATTATGGAATATGAGTACCGTCGTGGCAGCAACGCGGCACAAGCGGCACGCAACATCAACGACGTTTACGGAGCTAACACTACAAACCAACGCACCACCTGTTATTGGTTTGCTCGCTTCCGTTCTGGAAATTTCGACCTGAAAAATGAACCTCGCGGTCGTCCGAAGACTTTGGTCGACAATGACGAATTAAAGGCGGTTGTGGAAGCTGATGATACACAATCTACGGCTGAATTAGCAGCAGCTTTCGACGTTAGCGTCAAAACAATATTGGTCCATTTGCGTCAAATTGGCAAGGTAAAAAAGCTTGACAAATGGGTGCCCCACGAACTCAATGATCGCCAGCGCGAAGTACGCGTCGAGACGTGCCTTGCACTGCTCAACAGACACACAAATGAAGGAATTTTGAACCGCATTGTTACCTGCGATGAAAAATGGATTCTGTTTGATAACCGCAAGCGCTCAGCAAGTTGGTTGGATCCTGGTTCAGCACCTAAACAATGCCCTAAACGAAAACTTACCCCTAGAAAAGTGATGGTCACTGTTTGGTGGTCTAGCGCCGGTGTGATTCATCACAGCTTCTTACCAAACGGGGTGAGCATTACTGCAGATGTGTACTGTGAAGAACTGAGCACAATGATGGAGAAGCTGGCGCATCTCCAACCAGCATTGGTCAATCGCTCGTCTCCGCTGCTCCTGCACGGCAACGCGCGACCTCATACTGCACAGCAGACGGTCTCCAAGTTGCAAGAACTGGGGTTGGAAGCTCTCCGTCATCCGCCCTACTCACCAGACCTTGCGCCTACAGACTACTACTTTTTCCAGAATTTGGATAACTTCTTGGCGGGAAAAAAATTCAATACCCGAGAGGCAGTACAAAATGCCTTTGAAGAATTTGTTGCCTCCCGTCCAGCTGATTTCTTTAAGAAGGGCATCAATAAACTGCCACTGCGATGGCAAAGATGCATTGATTGCATGGGTGATTACTTCGATTAATACAAATAAAAAAATTCATGAAAAAAATTCGTTTAAATTTTTTCATACAAAACGGCAATTTCATAGGTAAAGACCTATTATTAAATTTAAAATTCAAAGTTGAAAGTGGAAAGAATAGGGGATGTTAGTTGTATGGAAATATGTAAGGTTTGTGTGAATGTTTTATAAGTTGGCGACAAGAGACAAAATATTGAAGATATGCTAATGTAACATTTACGGAGTCTTTACAAAATGTGCGGTTGAAGTCGCGGGCACAGCTAGTTTAAAATATAATTGTAATTCCGGTATTTATAAATTAACATAAAAAAAGAGAAATAAATACATTAGCACTCCATACTTTGTTAGCAAAATCTATGAATAATTTGATGTTATTATAATATTATTCATACATTATCATGAATGTAATTGCGATCGAATTATTTCCGGTACGTTACACTGATTCTTACATCTCTGCACATATTATAATGACCTGCTTACGACTGCAACCCCAACTGCATTATTAAAACGTACGAAGACTATGTTGGCGTCATAACCACTGCGAAGCATCATGTTTCTACTCTTATTTCCGTAATCAGCTGCTCATACAAGCAAAATAGAATAATTGTATACAGCTTACGTAGACTAAAAGGCTATTAGAAACTCTCGTGGCAATATACACAATCCAACCCATAGTACTGACCGATTAAGAGTACAACTGGAAACACGCCGCGACCACCATCGCCCTCAACGACCCTTCTTTGAATTTGCGTCCATAAAATTTCCTCCCCGATCCTCAATCTAGTGAGAGACTTCACTTCTTACCGTAGAGAGATAATTGCACAAACGGTCCCTGGTGACAGCCCTGAGTCGAGTTTTAACCCCATAAGTTAATGCCGTGTTTGAAATAAAAGGTCAATTATGTGCCTAGCATCTTCCGTCTTGCATTTTTCTCCCATAATTATTCGAGCAACTGTTCACTTCCTTTTAAAGGTATTAAAAGAGAAGTCGAATAATGCAAAACATAACTAGAATTCCTTTAATGCAATTCTAATTATCGTCTAAAACGTCACAATCCAGTTGCCATATACATTCGATGCTAACGTCATCCCTACTTATGCCACAGCACGAAATTCGGCTCATATATCAGAAACATCATGCAAGCGCCCACTAATCATATGTGCCTAGCGCATTATGGCTGCAAGTTGAAAATCAGTATTACAGTCTATATAGGCTGTAACGATATACTGAGCTGCAGCCATTTAGACACATACTTTATATTGTTATTATTTGTGTGCTTTTATATAGGTATTGTATTGTAGCTTTTATGTACCAACCTATACTAGTCTTAGCTGTTATTGTTTATTTCTTTTTTATAGTATGTATGTGTATATCTGTGTTGTTATTTCTTTATTCGAATGCTGTCAAACTTGTACGTTTTTATTTTGTGGGTAATAATTTTGATTTCTTTCTTTAGATATTGATATTTTTAGATTTAACCATTTACTTTATCGGAACGCTTTAAACGACCTATTATTTCAATCGTAAGTCTCATCAATGTAAATCGAAATTACTCAAATCATGGGCTAATTTTAATCAGACAAATATTTACTAAATCGTAGAATCCAACTGGGCTGGGCAGCGTTCGGGAAGCTACGTAATATCTTCTCGTCCCAAATACCGCAGTGTCTCAAGTCGAAAGTCTTCGACCAGTGTGTGTTGCCAGTGATGACATACGGAACAGAGACGTGGTCGCTAACTATGGGCCTTATCAGGCGGCTCAAGGTCACCCAAAGAGCAATGGAAAGGGCTATGCTTGGAGTTTCCCTGCGAGATCGAATCAGAAATGATGAGATCCGCAGGCGAACCAAAGTCACCGACATAGCCCTAAGAATTGCCAAGCTGAAGTGGCAGTGGGCAGGGCACATTGCTCGTAGAGCTGGCCACTGGGGCAGAAAGGTTCTCGAATGGCGACCACGAACCGGAAGACGCAGCGTGGGCAGGTCCCCTACAAGATGGACCGATGATCTTGGGAGGGTCGCTGGAAGTCGCTGCATGCGGATAGCAGTGGGCGTCATTCGGATGAAATAAACATGATGGTGATGATGAAGCTATTTTATCTCTATGGTCACAACCAACATCAAAGCCTACTTTCCCACTTTAATAAAAACATGTTCTTTTAATTTATGCAAATTAACATATTAACGGCTCGCTGCCTCTCCTCATCTTGACCGAGAAATTACATAAATTTGGATAAAACAAGATTTTGCTGTTGTTGTGGTTCTGGTTTTAGGGATGTGTCTTAAATAGCGCAATATCCAAAAGGACAGTGATGGTGAGAGTTTATACGTCTACGGTGGTTTATCTCCACAAGTACAAAGATAATCATCAACATATCAGCCCAAAGATGGCCACCGCTGAACAAAGGATTATCCGAAGTAATCCACAATTGCCGGTCAGCGATCCTCACAAGATCATCAGTCCATCTTGGAGTACTAACTAGGTCCATTATGATTAAACATCGATTTTTAGTTATACTTACCTACGAATGAAAAAAGAAAATAAAAGTACTAGTAGTATTTAAAGTATTAGGTAAAGTGATAAGTATTTTGTACTGACATTAACGGGCCAGTTAACGCGTTTGATAGATAATTGCCTTTCACGCCGTATGTCTTGGCTTTCGATTCCCACCCAGGACAGATATTTGTGTGCATTAACATTTCTGTTTGTCCTGAGTCTGGGTGTAATTATCTATACAAGTATGTATTTACAAAAGAACACTCGTTTATGTAGTGAATCAGTTATCTGGTTTCCATAGTACAAGCTCTGCTTAGTTTGGCATCAGATGGCTGTAGGTGAATAATGTCCTAGGATATTATTATTCCTCTTTATTTGAATTTATAACCGGACCGCATAACTTAATTTATTTACACGTATTATACGGAACGCTTATTGCGCGAGAGCAACACATACCTACTAGGCGCTTTTATATATATACCTGTGCATTTAGGGTACAGGTAATCCCCGTAATAGCGGTGGAACAACCCAGGTACGAATACGAAGGTGCAATGATCGGGGTACCGGTTTTTAAATATCGCGTATCGTAATCTCAATGTTAAAAAGAAAACTCGAAAATTTTCAACTGGTGACTGACCCGAAATTATGAGAGCTAAGTATGAGTTAACGACAAACAAAATGGTAACTGTATTCCAGCTTAATGATTAGTTGTCATCTTGATCATCATCACCATATCAGCCGAAAGATGTCCACCGCTGGACAAAAGCCTCCCTCAAGGATCTCCACAACAGCCGGTCTTGTGCTGCCCGCATCCAACGGCTTCCCGCGAACCTTGCAAGATCGTCGGTCCAACTTGTAGGGGGCCTGCCCACATTGCGTTTTCCGGTGCGTGGTCGGCAATCGAGAACCTTTCTACCCAGCGGCCATCAGTTCTACGAGCTATTTGCCCCGTCCACTGCCACTTCAGTTCGGCAATTCTTTGGCTACTTTGGTTCGCCTGCGGATTTCGACGAATTTTATTCGATCGCGCAAGGATACTCCGAGCATACTCCTCTCCATTGCTCTTTGGGTGACCTTGAGCCTTCTTTTGAGGGTCATATTAAGCGAGCATGTCTCTGTTCCATAAGTCATCACTAGAAACATATACTGGTCGAAGACTTTCGACTTAAGATACTGCAGTATTTGGGACGAGAAGAATGATATATTTCCTCAATCACATTCATTTCCATTGTGTGCGCTAATTCATTCACTCTTTTCGTCTTTTCTATATTCGTATCAAAGTTACAGGCTGAGATCTTAAAATAAAAGTTTCCGTTTCATTCATTGTAAGCATAAAGAGTGATGAAATTCATACTCATAAAATTATAAAATAAATATCGACAACCATTTTTTTACTTATTGAGTTACGTATTCACATACAGTTGCAAGATAAAAAGAATTAATTTTATATGAAATGCATATAATTGTTACTAATGTTTCCATCTCTTTCTTTGCTCTGCAAATACTCTTACCTCTGGATACGATACGCCATATATTGTCTCCTTGACTGAATTAATTAGTCTCTTCGACATTCTAACAGTGTCTATTTTCTTCCAAATTCCGGTTTTCGCATGGTTCATCTTTATAATATAATTTAAGTAATTTAAATAGTGAAGTAAACTGAAAGAGCGCTACCTGGCCATGGAACTGATTAAAAATATACCAGGTTGTCAAAAACTAAATATTTTTGCTGGGCTCACAATACATAAAGCATCGGCTTATCATTTAAAAGTAAGTATGGCTTGAGAAGTGTGAAGTGAATACCATCTAAGATTACAAAGAGCACATTGCTGATTTTAGCATTTGCTCGACAACTAGAAGCTGGTCTTATTTTAACGCCACCTTAAATGTTTCTGATTTTTAAGATGGGTTATTTCAAAGCCAGAGTGAATACGCATGTTTTAGACTCGCGCGCGCAGTCGTGTCCTGATAACTAAACTTATCACGTCGTGACTACCAGGAGAGTGGTATTTTAAACTGTCAGATCGTACCCTGCATACAATCATAAACCTGCGTCCCAACTACCTAACTTATATTATTCTTTGATTCATAATAAATTTACTGTAAAATTGCTAATTTTGATTTTTTTCTTAACTTACTTAACTACTGCTCGTATTTTACGATTCTTTGTGGAAATGCAACGCCACGTCAGTCTAAGTTTACATGTTTCTTCAGATTTATTTTTTCTTTTTTTTTTTTATGCATAATGGGTTAGCGCTTGACCACGATCTCACCTGATGGTAAGTGAAGATGTGGTCGAAGGTGAACCGCGCGTACCCATAAGATGCCTGTTCACTCTAACCTTGAATAAACCCATGTTATATGAGTCTGGAAACACGTCGTTTGGAAGGTTGTTCCACAGCTTAGCCGTGCGTATGATGAAAGAGGAAGCAAAACGCTTCGTACGGCATAATGGGATGTCAATGACAGCGGTGGAGAGCCTCCCGACGCCTTGTAGTCCGATGAAAAAAGGGAGATGGAGGGATAAGTTCATGGAGGTCTTGAGCGCATTCTCCATGAAACAGCCTGTAGAAAACCGATAAGCTTGCAACCTGACGCCGATGATCCAAGTTTTGCAGCTTTTTACTTGTTAGGTCTCTATCGTCGATTATCCTGCGAGCGCGTCTGTCTATCGAATCCAAAGAGTCTAGCTGATACTTTGCGGAGCCGTCCCAAAGATGAGAGCAGTACTCCATGCAGGGTCGGACTTGAGCTTTGTATAGATTTAAAAGCTGTTCCCTCGTGAAGTACCGTCTCACCTTATTAAGTATACCAAGCTTTTTGGCAGAGACCTTAGCTTTGGACTCGATAGACTGGCCGAAGTTCAGGTCGCAAGATAAATTGAGACCCAATAAGTCTAGATGATTGGATATCGGTACAGACACATCACGGAATATAGGTGTCCGATAGAAAGGGGTCTTCTTGGCGGAAAAAAGACACGCCTGTGTCTTGGTGGCGTTGAAATCGACCCGGTTAAGATAATATTGGGGTCAAGCGCACACACATTAAAATAATTTCTTTTAATAGAAAGTCTACATCATTCATTAGAGATTCGGTTTACGAACTATAAATGTTAAGTTACTGTGGGAATACCCGTACAAGGCGTTGTCAATATAAAAATAGTAGGTTACCAATAAAAACCAAACAGGTTGTTGTGTTTACAGGAAATACCCAACTTGAATCATGTTTTAAAATTAATCCGAAATCAGGTAGGTCGCCTCTATACTCTATAACTACAAGATGATGAGCGACGGCACATTTATGAATTACAAGTGGTAAGGGTGGTTTTTGAAGGACACGTGATGCAAATCACTACACAGCTTTATAATTCCCGGACTGGTGACTTTATTATAACAACCGATTCGGACCGTATATTTTAATATAGAAAACTCTGCTACAACGTATATTTTCCAAAAAGTAAGTAACTTCCCAGACGACAAACTGTTTTGGTTTTTTTTTCGATTATAATGTAAAGGTATGGAAATATACGACTTATCAACAGAAACTGTCGAATCATTTAAAATATTAATAAGCGAACATAAATATACATAAGTCAAAGTCAAAAATCATTTATTCCGTAAAAGGTTTACATTTATGTGGAATCGTCATATTTTTTACCCTAATATAACTAAAACTTACATACTATTAATATTACGTACCTATAAATAAAAAAAAACCGAATTTAAATCGTCGCCTTATATCGGTACGACATCGAGCGAAGCGAGCAGTAACTGTTGGGCAGAACGGAGAGCATACCTAATTTAATCTTGGTTATTGAATAATTTGGGTTAGGTTAGGTTAGAACTGTGTCCATTAACCGGCCAGGTTCCCTCTATTTAATTTTCTAACAACATTAATATTAAAGTACGTTCTTAGTAAGACATAAAGTTGTCGTTATGAAAAGTTGACGTTTTAGGAACTTGTTTTTATGAGTTGTTGTCGTTACGAGATATCGACGTTATGGTACAGTTGTATTTAAGACACATTTGTTGTGGTTTTGTCCCAGTTGTCCTTTTGACTCTGTTATCATTTTTAACCTAACCGGTTTCATATGAACCTAATCGATCTCAACAAAATATAGGACCACACAAAAAGCATTTTCCATCAAACAAAAAAATATATATATTAACATTGGTTCCTAAACAAGTAATCGCACAACATTTTTTGTACAAATGTTCATACAAAAACCAAAATAATTAATTTCCTTCTTTTGAAGCCGATTCAAAATCAAGATAGTAAATTAATCAGTTTTAAGAGCGTACGTCGAAAATGAACCAACATGTATTTTTGATTATGAAAGATTTTAATTTTTAACTTGACATTTGATTTGTTATTACCCTTTAATCACTATATATGGCCTTTGCGTCTGTTACAGACGATTTACGGCGCATTGTCTGATAGACATTTCTTATTGTGGCTAAACAAATCTTCCATTTTACTAGCAAAGCATTATATTAATATAATACTATGAAAATTATAAATAGTAAAAAGAACCAGTCTCCGAATCACTGTTCGCAAATTCATTACGTCAATGATTTAATGAAAGAAATATTGAGGCAGGTCTCAGAAATACTATATCTAACTTATTATTTAAAGCTCAGCAACAACTAAACAATTCATATTAAAGTAAGGATACTTACTTAATAATACCGTTCTCAGACAGGATTGAAAGTGGATTCAAGGGAATACATAATTACCTACTTTCTGAACACATTAATAGTACACAAAATGCCACGTCTGGGGATAAGCTTTGACCTTGACTGTGCGATTATTAGATAAGCAGTATGGCTAATTTTCAATAACGAGACGTCGTCTTTACTAAAAAGAAGCGGGGTATCAATTAAAATCATTGCTTCTTTTTTTTGAACTTTTTGTACACATTATTAGTAGTACTACAGTAAACGCGTCGTCTGGGGATAATCTTTGACCTTGAATGTGCTATTATTACATAAGCAATATGGATGATTTTCGTAGCGATTTTTCAATAATGAGACGTCGTCTTTACTAAAAAAGCGGTTTATCAACCAAACTCTATGCTTCTTTTTAGTTTTTTTTTTAACTTTTTGAACACATTACTAGTAGTAGTACAGTCAACGCCACGTCTGGGGATAAGGTTTGACCTTGAATGTGCGATTATTACATAAGCAGTGTAGATGATTTTCGTAGGGTGTTTCTATAACGTGACGTCATCTTTACTAAAAAAGGAAGCGGGTTATCAAATGAACTCTATGCTTCTTTTTTTGTGTTTTGTAATTTTTTAAAACATTAAAGTAGTAGTAGTACAATCAACGCGTCGTTTGGGGATAAGCTTTGACCTTGACTTCACGACTATTACATAAGCAATCTGGATGATTTTCGTAGCGTGTTTTCAATAACTTGACGTTGTCTTTACTAAAAACGAAGCGGTTTATCAATTAAACTCTACGCTTATTTTTTGTTTTTAAATAACCTGATTTCTTAGTTGTTTATGAACCGGCTTTAATGATTCTTTATTTATAAGATATACATTTGGAATGTTACGTTTTTTAATTGTGTTCAAATCAATTAGTAGCCAGAGGCACTTATAGTCAGATGCTCTCACCGTTCCGTACGTGATCGGTGAGGTTAAGCGACTATGACCGTGTCAGTCAAAGGTTTAATTTCAGAGCTGGGTTTGGAGAACACGTTAAGCTGTCGGTCTCAATTATTATTAGACAACAGTCGTTAAATCATGTCCGAGGCCTACTAGGCCGCTTGAACCAATTGTTCAAGCGGCCCAGTACGCCTCTATACTAACACTAAGGAAACCAATACCCACACGATAAGTCAGTAGACAGAAAAGTTATAGTCGGTTATATGTTTTTAAACGGTAATTATTTTATTGCTAGTCCCAATTGGGTTATAAAAATATAAAACAAATGAAATCACAAAATTAGCAATCTTGCAAACGGAACTGAGTCCGAACACCAACGACTTAATTGGTTTTATGACTTAATACGCTTGAATCACACTCTTAAGGCCAATCTAGTCGATTATTTTTCCAAGCCAATATATGTATAAGCTTCGTTAACCCCGAATCCGACGAACAACAACTAAAGTAATTATAATATAACTGTATATCTTGCTAACTTTGTTGTAATAAACATGAGGTAGTACTGTGAATTATAAAATATTAAACAAGCAATCTTCCTATAAATTATACTTGGTGTTTATTATGCCACCACAGTTCAATAAAACCGGCCAAGTGCGAGTCGGACTCGCGTACGAAGGGTTCCGCACCATTATCTATAAAAACGAGCAAAAAATTCACGTTTGTTGTATGGTAGGAGTTTTGCTAGGTCTTAGGTATAAGGTTTCTATAAATTAACGACTAATAAATAAGCATCAGGTTAGAACTGGCTACATGTTTCTTTATGTTTATAATTTGAAAGGTATATACAACATGTAACTTAATGAACGCACACCCTGAAAATAGTTTCTTCAGAATCGTTTATTCGTATAATTTTAGTAAGTATAGGTAATGTTTTATTCCAAAATAATTAAAACTACGGAAATTATTGTCTATTCAGTCAAAACAAATGGAAATGGACCGTAAGTCAAAGTAATAAGACTTTTAAATCGCAGTTTTATTTGTATTCATACAAATTCCATCATTCAATACAAAATAAAGAAAAATAAACTTTATTCCAAGAAACTAATTTAATAAATAACAATGCATATGCATGTTAATTTAAAAATTCAGTGTATGTATTATGATTACAACAAAATATTCTAATTGGGGTGTATGAGACATGTTGTATAATAGATCATTGTTGGTTCATTTTACTTTAGTTGGTATTCAACCATAGAAAACGCAGTCCCGGATTAAAATCCCGCGCAGGTCCATAAAGTGTCCTTGAGATTTTTTTGGTAAGAAAACACCCATTAGCAGCTAGGAGACTAGAAGTTGGCGGTGTTATATACCCGTGCCTTGGAGAGCACGTAAAGCTGTTGGTCCTGCTCCTGATCTCCTCTCGGCCATAGCCATCGCATTATATTAATAATAATAGTAATAATATCTTGGGACAATGTCACACAGATCATCCTAGTCCCAAACTAAGCAAAGCTTGTACTATGGGTACCAGGCGACGATATACATACTTATAAAAATACTTAAATACATAGAAAACATCCATGACTCAGAAACAAATATTCGTGCTCATCACACAACAAATATTTGCACTTACCGGGATTCGAACCCAGGACCACCAGCTTCGTAGGCAGGAGCACTACCGACTAGGCTACGGTGACGTGTGGTAAGATTATCATACACTCCTGATAGAACAAATAACTTTTACTATACATTGAAGACCTTTTCCCAACACAATCTCCACAGCGGTTTCACAGTCTATTTATTCCATTCATCATTAGTTTATCACGATACGATACCGACATCATAATATGCGCCATATTAGTTAGAATTTCGGTTACACGATAAGTTTGCTCTTAAATAGAACATTACATAATACTAGATATTTAACCTCCTACACTTCCTAGGATAATTTATTAGACAATTATATATTTTTAATTATGCATTTTGTTTTGTAAATGACACTAAATCACTATAGAAAATACAATGTCGCCATTTTTATTTATTCATTAGAATTTAATTACACTCAAAATACCTACCTTAGCGTTTACATAGCTGATAGATACCAAAATTTAATCAATGACAATTGTTGAAGGTGTAAAAGAACCTACAATTATTGATATACATCTAAATTGGATTCATAAGGTGTTACAACATTCACGAATATTATATCATAGTAGGCTAAGAAGAAGAAGAAGAAGAAGAAGTACACTTTATTGCATAAAGAATATACAGAGTACAGTATGCATAGAACATTATTTTTGCAATTGGCGGCCTTATCACTAAAAGCGATCTCTTCCAGGCAACCTATTTGCGTTGGATGGACCAGAATTTAACATCAATGGATAATGGTAGCAAATGGTGTACGAATTTATTAAAAATAAGAAAAGATAGCTTACGCATATACATATACGTAAGAATAATACTTATATACAGTACTGTATACATACATACACAACATAATTATATACATTATATATAAATATATATACATATAAAAATAAATATATATACCTAATTATACACACATAAAAACTAATATGTAAACTTGCATGCTTTCAGCTGATTCAAGTAAAGTCACGGCAGCAACTAGATAAGTTTAAATAATGTTCTTTGACCATACATTTAAAAGTTCTAAGTGACTGGGCGCGTCTTATTTTGATAGGTAATGCATTCCACAATCGGACAGCTTGTATACTGAAAGATTTGTCAGTAAAATTTGTAGAATGGCAGGACATTTTAAGTCGTAAGTTTTCTGATGACCGCAAAAATCGTGAATTATTTGTGTGAAGAAAATTAAATCGTTTTTTGAGATAATGTGGAGTAGATGGGATGAACAGAATACTGTATAGAAGTGATACGATATGAGTATTCCGACGAAGACGTATTGGTAGCCACTTGAGTTTATTGCGAAATTCGGATATATGATCATATTTGCGCAAACCAAATATGAAACGTATGCAAAAGTTTTGAAGTCGCTCAAGTTTATCAAGCTGTTCCTCCGTTAGATCAAGATAACTGGTGTCAGCATAGTCAAGGATAGGGAGAAGAAGAGACTGAGCAAGTGCAATCTTGGTAGCAGTTGGCAGAAAGTTTCGCAGACGTCTCAAGGAACTTGCAGAAGCAAAAATCTTTTTGCTAACTTCTTGCATTTGAAAACCCCACGATAAGGTATTATCCATAACAATACCCAAGTTCTTGACTCTGTCCGAAAAAGGTATAATAGTCCCGTCAAAAACAACAAGAGGAATCAGTGAATAGTCAATATTTAAGAATTTTCGGGAACTGCCAACAATTATTACCTGTGACTTCGTAGGATTAACTGTTATACCGTATCGCATACTCCACTTACTGATATGTGACAAATCTGCATTTATAACTTCGATGGCTTCCGACAGTTTTTCAAGTGGTGCTTGGGAGTAAATTTGTAAATCATCTGCATAAAGGTGGTAAGAGGAAATTAATTGATCAGAGATGGCATTTATAAAAATAGCAAAAAGTAAAGGTGATAGAACGCCGCCCTGTGGTACACCGGCACTAGTGCTACACCAGGAAGAGAAAGAGTCTTCTATGCGAACACGCTGCTGGCGACCAAACAGGTAGCTACGAAACCAGTCAATTACCGTTGGAGATATGTTAAGTGAACGTAAGATAGCCAATAGAATATCAAAATCAACAGCGCCGAATGCATTGCTGAAGTCCAACAATGCAAGCACTGTCAGATTTCCATCTTCCATTCCTAACCTAATATCTTCCGTAACATTGATCAGGGCTGTGGTGGTACTGTGACCAGGACGAAAACCGGATTGATAAGGATTGAGGACATTGTTCTTGTGTAAGAAGGCGCTGAGTTGGGAATGGACGAGTCGTTCAAGAACTTTTGAAAGGAAAGGGAGTATGGAGATAGGACGAAAATCAGAAACTGACTTAGGATGGGATTTCTTGGGTATTGGTGTGATTTGGGTGTCCTTCCACAGACGTGGAAAAACACCTTGGGAGATGGAATGATTGAGGATGTGACAAAGTATGGGAAGGATGTCGTCAAGGATTGGTAAGATCATGTTACGGCTCACGCAATCACTTCCAATAGCGTTAGATGCGATGGATAATATGTTCTTCTTAACATCACAAGCCGGAAATGGACTAAAGACAAACTGCGGATGTTGAGGAGCCGGACAGGATGCTAAATAATTCAATGTACTAGTTTTTACTGTCCTATTAAAGTTGGACGACGCAGAGAAGTGCTGATTAAGCAAGTTAAGGTCAAAATTTTTAGGAATGGCATCCTGTCGAGATTTTCCGACCCCCATAGAGGCTAAGTTAAGCTTAAGTTGAGAAATACGTAGTAATTACCTATAATAATAATAATAATATCTGGGGACAATGTCACACAGATCATCCTAGCCCCAAATTAAGCAAAGCTTGTACTATGGGTACTATTATTCATATAAGATGGTAAACTACGCATTGGTACTATGCATTGGCTCTCAAACAGTGCAGACGTGTTACCGATTTAGTCTCGGAAATTTAATATCATTGTACGCAAAAATAAAACTTAAACTCACAGTGTGTAAAAGTGAAACTTGCATATATTTAAAAATACGCTTACTACATTCTAACATTATCCACTGTACCGCAGCGGCCCATACCACTCCGCGCGTGAAAGAAACAGTTGCATTTTTTGTCACCTTCTTCGGGCCGATAACGTACTTGACAACAGGTAAATAACATCCCATTCAATTATGAGTGCAACACGCCCGCCACAGTCCAAAGGTGAATCAGTAGGTCAAACATGTTCACATTCACAACCGGACCTATCAAAAATTGGTGGAGATGATGACGCAAGAAGTCAAGTTACCTTTCGAAAAAGAAAAGAGAGGGAGTGTTGTGATTTAATATCTACGCTTAATAGATTTAGAACAGATATGATCTCAACGCTTTCAACACACCTGGCACCGATTCGTGAAGACATTTCTGCAATGAAAGACCAGATTAATGAAATAAAAAGCTCAACGAACCTTCTCCTAGTAGAACAAAATAATATGAAAACAGAAATCATAGTGTTACAACAAAATTGCAGTAATATGGCATCCAAAATACATACACTAGATGCTGAAATAAAAAATATTAAACTTTTACAGCACAGACCAGGCATGTCCGACATTTTTGCTAATGAAACTATAATAACTGAGTTTCAAGAAAGAGCTAACAGAAGTAAAAACATAATTATTGTGGGATTATCTGAACAGACCCTCTCTGATAACTCTGCACGTCAAGCTGCTGATGTAAACGCTGCAGAAAATATTATAAAAGGAACTGTTATTGAGATTCCCAAAGTGATTAAAGCTATACGCCTTGGCAAATACAATCCGGGAAAAAAGCGCCCACTGAAGGTATGTTTTAGTAGCCCACAAGAAGCAAAAAATATCCTGAGAAATAAAAATAAAGTACCAAGCCACATAAAAGTATACTCAGACCAGACCCCTACTCAAAAGACTATACTGAAAGAGCTTAGCCAAGAACTGACTCACCGTAAAGAAAAAGGGGAAAAAGACTTGATTATCAAGTATATTAATGGTACTCCGAAAATCATAATAATGCCCTCAAAAAACTCAACTTCCTAGATTCACTACAATTGCAAAACCAAAACAAAGAGACTATAACTTACCAAATATGTAATACCTACCAGGACATATCTACGTTTAAATCTACCCTTGGTTTCTTTTACGCAAATGTACGAAGCATACGCAGGCAAGGTAAATTCGACGAACTAAAATGTTGCTTGAAATCAATTAAAAATATGCCTCAAGTTATTCTGCTAACCGAAACATGGTTAGGGTCTGCTGAAGAAGCCGAATCATTTCGTCCACCAAACTACTCACATTATTACAACCTCAGAACAGACACCAGAGGCGGAGGAGTCTCGATATTCGCGCATAATGACCTAAATCATACAATTCTTGAAGATAACTACAAAGGAGGCATAAATTATCTATGGATTTACCTAGAGAAATATGCACTAAATATAGGCGTAGTCTACAATCCCGGAAACAAAAACACAAAAGAATTTCTTGAGGTCTACTCATCGCAGTTAGTGACCAAAAAGCGTGCCATTGTATTTGGCGATTTTAACATCGATCTTCTGACCAAAAACAACAACAGCAAACTATACCGCGGCATGCTGCATGAAACAGGCTACAAACTTATAAATAATATCAATGAGAACTTTAATACACGTGAAACACCCTCCACAAAAACTATTATTGACCATGTAAGTTCAAACCTCAAACATACAGAATTTCATATGACAATCATAGATCCACCATTATCGGACCACAAGCAGATATATCTAGCAATGAAAAAATTCAAGCAACCTCCAAGAAAACATGTTCAATATACGGCGGTCGACTATGACAAACTCTTTGAATATACAAAAACTACAAAGTATCAAGAGAAAAATTTAAGCTACTCAAATCTAGAAAATTATATTAAATGTTGTATAGAAAAAAGCAAAGTTACCAAAACTAAAATTCTAAATCCACCCCAATAAGAATGGATATGTAAAGATATCATAACGAAGATACAGGAAAGAAATGAAGTTTGGGCCAAATTAAGACAAGATCCAGGAAACGAAGAATTAAATGAACTTTTCAAAAAAGAAAGGAATGAAACATTAAAACAGATAAAAATCACCAAGAAAATATTCTACCAAACAACATTCAGCAAGCACAAAAGACAACCAAAGAAGATGTGGAAACTTATAAATACACTATCAAATAATAAAATAAAATCACATGCACTCCTCCAAAACTTTCTACAATAGATGGGCCCATAACTGATGGCAATCAAATTTGCGAGACATTTAATGTTTTCTTCTCGGAGGTTGGCTCAAGTCTTGCTAACGCTATCTTGGCTACACAACACAGACACAACATAGGTTCAACAATACAAACAACAAAATATACTAAAGAACTCACCACCTTTTCACCATGTCAACCTGATGAAATTTGTAAACTAATACGTGATCTTGATCCAAACTGCAGTGTAGGTATCGACGGAATAACTCCTAAAACCATAAAATGCATAAGTAACCTAATATTGCATAAGTTAACAACTTGCATTAATAATCATCTCGCTGAAGGGACGTTTCCAGATGCCCTAAAGACCGCAAAAGTAACACCAATATATAAATCTGGCACTAAAGCTGACCCTAGCAACTACCGACCTATTTCTGTATTACCTGTTCTATCCAAGATCTTCGAAAAAGTACTCCATTCGCGACTAAGCAAATACCTTGCCTCTATTAGTTTCCTTTATGAAAGGCAGTATGGGTTTCGTTTGCAATCTAGCACCCTATCAGCCACAGCTGATCTGGTGACCACTATACAAACTAACATAGACCAAAAAAATATAGCTTTAGGTCTATTTTTAGACTTAAAAAAAGCGTTCGACACCGTAAGCCATTCTATACTACTCCAAAAACTAAAAGACTTAGGTATCTCAGGTATAGCTCACAAAATGATTGATTCATACCTATATAACAGATACCAAGTAGTTAAAATAGGCGAATACCAAAGTAACTTACGGAAAACAGGCTGTTTTGGTGTGCCCCAGGGATCGATACTTGGGCCGCTATTTTTTCTCATATATATAAATTCCATACACGAAATTACATTACATGGACATATCTCGCTGTACGCGGACGACACCTGTCTGTTTTACTTTGGTAATTCAATACTGGACATGGTAAGCAAAGCCCAAGAAGATCTAAATAATTTGTCTATTTGGTTTCAACAAAATCTTCTTACAATTAATGCATGTAAAAGCAGCTATGTTATCTTTAAACCTAAAAACAAAAAAGTTCCTACCCACCCATCTTTGTACATTAACAACGAAATATTACAAAATAAACAATCTGAAAAATACCTTGGACTACGAGTTGACAGTCAATTAAACTGGAAATTACAAATTGAGTACGTGAGAGGCAAGCTTTCCTCACTATTGGGATCATTGCGAAATATTGTTCACTTCCTGCCTTATCGCGTACGGCAGACAATATATAACTCGCTAGTGAAACCACACCTAATGTACTTGATTGAGATATGGGGTAATGCACCAAAAACTACTTTAAAGGATTTACAAATATCACAAAATAAAATTATTAAATTATTATTCCATTATGACTACTTAACACCTACAAAACAAATATACAAGGAAACAAAACATATGAACATCAAACAACTTCACGCATACTGCACTAGTATTTTAATTAGGAAAATAATTAATAAATCAATTCACACACAAATAAACTTCACAAAAAAACATCAAATACATATTCGTAGCAGCCGCAGACGGGATCACATCTTACTGCCACAGGTGCGAACTACCAATGGCCAGAGATCTATAACTTTTGCAGGAGTGCAACAGTATAATAAGTTACCCAAGGAGATAAAGAATGCCAAAAACTTCAAATGCTTCAAATCAAAATTAAAAAACCATATACTAAATAACACCATACTATTAGATTGATAATCTTGTTCTACTGCATACTCCTGTACTGTGGCATCAAGCATTCCTTATCTCTGAGCGTTAACAAATTATTTCTTAGTCAGTGGAGGGTAGATCAATTTATGTTTTGTAGCGAGTTGAATAGTGTTGCGGTTAAATATTGTAATTACGTTTAACAGTGATTTTAAATTCCGATAATTTAAAGTTTGTTTGTCAAAGTCAAGCTCAACTTATATATGTCAAAAATGTTCTCAAGTAAGTGAAATTTGTAATTTCTTATTGAGAAATAAAATTCTTCTTTAACCTTAAACTAAGTATCGCAAGTCTAGGGCCTCAAACTTTAGTTGTAAATAATCTCAGATCTTCCTGAGAACGAGGTTATCTATTAGTTTGTAGGTTAGTCTTAGTTTTTATATAACTAGCGGTAGCGTATTCAATCGCAGATAATAACATCTTGGGTTCAAGTCTAGGTCGAGAGAAATAGTTATTTGTTCCGCCTTAAGCAGAATATATATTTTTTCGAGAGTATTCAGCGTGGTTGCCACGGTGGATACTTACAATGAGTATATAGACCGTTAAATTCAATCCATCACCTAAATTAAAGGCCTAAAAAGTTATTACTTTATAAAAAGAACTTTTATCAAAATGATCACTCATATTTTTAATCTTTCAATTATTTTTATCTTTAAAAGTATTTTTAAGAGTATAAAATATTTAGTGCTATGACATAAATGATGATTGATAGGCATAATATAACTTTAACTTTTTCACTGTATAGTCACTACATAACACAGGCAGTAGTAGAAAGAAGTAGAAGTAGAAATAGGCCTCTTCCAAAAGATTCCAGAACGTCAACTTCTGAAGGGGTTTGCTAGCTAGCTAGCTTAACATGCGAGTTATCAACCACAGTTAGGTAGTTGCTAGTGCACAGGGGGCGCTACTGCTTGACTACTTGCTGTATCAATTAATCCCCTTTAACGACAACCACGGAAAAGTGGTGTGATCTTGCTATTTTTTTAAGTAAAAATTAGTTGGTTGTCATTAAAATCATCTTTACTATGAAGTATTTCCGCTCCAAGGATCAGAGAGCTAGGCCAAGTAACTGGAAAAGTCCTTGTATGCACTATGTACGAAAAGTATCTACATTAGTTTAACTAAACCCAATTAAAAATGTAAATTATAAATAACATTTTGTCACCTCCATAGATCATTTGCTTGGGGTGCAATCGCACCAGTTCTTTATGCCAAACCTTTATTTTGCGTATATCTTTTCAACTACTACCCCGAATTTAAGTTTTATACGACTTGAAACGGCTTTGGAAAGGTAATAATATCAGGACCCGGTCAGAAAAAAGTCAGACAGAGCCACATAAGACGAGTGATTCGAAGAAATTGTACCACAAAGCTTGTAGAAAGAGCGCTAAGTGCATTACAGCTTGCGCTCTTTGTGCATTCATCATCATATCAGCCGAAAGACGTCCACTGCTGGACAAAGGCCGTCCCCAAAGATCTCCACAATTGCCGGTCTTGCGCTATTCGCATCCAGCAGTTTCCATCCTTTGTGCATTATCATGGTACAAAAGGAATGTTTCTTTTTATCTTAAATCTGGTTGTAGTCGGTATATGTTTCTCTTTAGTTATCGTTTATCTATCTGACCACTCACCACAATTTGATACCTCACCATCTCCTCAAAATTGTGTTCGGTCATTTTTCTTTTCTCTGCAATATGTTTTTGTTTCATCATTTACGATAAGTGGTGTGCTTATCGTAAATAATTAAATAAAAACAGGAGGTTTAAAATCATGTCTTTAGAGTTCCGTACCCAAAAAGTGCCACCCTATTCCATTCGTCCGTTCATTTACAGAACACTGAACCCATCGTGTGCGAGTCTGACTCACACTTGACCGATTTTCTCCAAATTTATCCACGAAAAAACAAACCTACACCAGCAAAACACTATTTTTAACTATAAAAGTTAACTTAACATCCCTAAACAACTACTTTTAAAGTATAATTTTGGTTTTAAAACTGTTGCTTTAAAAATGCAGTAAAAGTCCGATAACATCATATTTTTTAATTAACCCATATTTTACTTTGCTACCCTTTGTTAAGGGTTAAAATTCAATGGAACGTCCTTTGTGTTGTTTCATAAAAATATAACGTGTTATGTTTATCTCTCTTAGCTACTAGGAACTGCAGTGGTTGCTATTTTGTGGATGTTAAACGTGGATAAACCGCAGCTTCTAAATGGTCGCTGTTGCAGTTTTACAAAAACAAAAATCTTAGAAAAATATAAGTATTTTAGTATTAGGGTTTTAGTATTATGTAGATTTTAGTACAAAGTATATATTTTCATTTTCGTATATAATCTGAATGTATATGTTAAATAACTCTCAAAAATAAATAGGACCAAAACATTTCAATTTACATAACCAAGATTACCTGATCTAACTCTCATACCTACATTAACCCAAACACAGTCATACACACACACACACACACACACACACACACACACACACACACACCCACAGACAAGCACGCACACACACTCACACGGACACGCAATCACACACATTCTCACAAAAAAAATATTATGTCATAGAATAAACTGTTTGGAATTTTCCGGAGAGAGCCTGGAGTTCTGTAGTACAGGTTTCGACCTAGTTCAGACTCCAGACTCTCACAAGGACCGATTTATAGCAACGAAAATTGTTAACTAGATCTTTTTATTTGTAAATTCCTTGTGAGAAGTAAATAAACATATTATTATTATTATTATTGTACAATAATCGTTATCCTCCATTAAAAATTAAATCGTAAATCACAAACTGGTTTACTTTAAATCTTTCAGTTTTAAAAAAGAACTCCTTAATTTTTCTACACTTTTAATATACCCATGACACTGAACAAAATAAGAGAACCAGTTTGTTAAATATTAAAAATATTATTTTTATAAGAAAATTGGTATTTTACTATAAAATACCATGATGGATATATTTTTTCCACGAAACAAGAATACTTCAGTTATATTTTACTAGGCTATTCTACTTCCGACTACACTAATATTATATATGCGAAAGTTTGTGAGTTTAGACTATGGATGTATGGATATTTGTTAGTCTTTCACGCAAAAACTACCGAACGGATTAGTGAAACTTTGTAGTAATATAGCTTATATATCCGAATAACACATAGGCTATAATTAGTACAGTTTTATCGGGGGTAAAAACCGGGGTACAACTAGTTAAAAAAACCGGCCAAGTGCGAGTCGGACTCGCACATGAAGGGTTCCATAGCAGCAAGTATTTCAGTTGATTAAATGAATACAAATTGCGGTTTATGACGTATTAATAAACTAATTTTCGTTGTTAGTTTGTATGGTAATGTACATCATATATTTTTTTTAGTTTTATCATTCACTTATTGTAGAAGTTAGAGGGGGGAGGGGACACCCATTTTACCACTTTGGAAGTGTCTCTCGCGCAAACTATTCAGTTTAGAAAAAAATGATATTAGTAACCTCAATATCATTTTTGAAGACCTATCCATAGACTCCCCACATGTATGGGTACGATGAAAAAAAAATTTTGAGTTTCAGTTCTATGTATGGCGATCCCCCAAAATAATTGTTGTTTTTATATTTTAATGTAAAAATCTTAATGCGGTTCACAGAATACATCTACTTACCAAGTTTCAGTACTACAGCTCTTATAGTTTCGGAACAAAGTGGCTGTGACATACGGACGGACAGACAGACAGACAGACATGACGAATCTATAAGGGTTCCGTTTTTTGCCATTTGGCTACGGAACCCTAAAAAGAATAGACTCCATTGTGTAAGATGAATTTCTGCTTCAAATAATCTCCCTTATCAGGTTTGCACCTGATAAGGGAGATTATTTTAAGCGGAAGATTCTCATAGTAACAATATCTACGTATGTATATTTATATCCGAATTCCATCATCAATATATTCATGAACTACGCTACTGATTTAGAAGCAATTAATTAAATAATTAACATAACGAGAATCGATATGGCTCGTTAGCAAATTGATATCGAGTCGATATAAATTTCTCTATGAATTTGAACATATAAAATAATTAACTTCCGATATAGTCCGATATTTACAACTTTACCGTGTGTTCTTTGAACCACTACATTACGGGTGGTCTGAAAAACGCACGCTTAAGTAAAGTTGTACATGTCGGAATATATCGGAAGTAAATTATCTCCTCCAATTTGTCGTTAACGTTCTTTCTAGCTGTACCAAGCGATTCGCTTCCTCTTTTCTTATTCGTGCGGCCAAGATGTAAATTACTCTCCCGGACTACGTGTTTTCAGACATATACATACATAGACTCACGCCTGTTTCCCAGAGGGGTAGGCAGAGACAACGGATTTCCATTTGTCACGATCTTTGCATACTTCTTTTGCCTCGATTACTGTCATTATATTCTTCATTCATGCTCGCCGGTTTAGGGTACTTCTGACCTGCTCTTTCTAGAGAACATTTCCAATTTTGTCAGAGAATACGGACATATAATACATAACAAGGGTTAATTCAAGTTCAGAGTGAACAGACATCTTATGGGTACGCACGGTTTATCCTAAAGTACTTCTCCCATCAGGAGATATTGTTGTCAATCACAAACCCATTATCTATAAAAGGACCAGGGACCCTACCGGCTAAGTCACCGAACATCGATTACTTAAATGGCGTTCAAATAAATAAAGGTTAAAAATGACTTAATCAATCGTTAAATCGGCTTCCATGAGCACATGTGACGTCATAAATGCTCCGGAATCGATTGTCAACGTTGAAGCCGATTTAATGATTGTAACGATTGACTTAGTCGGTAGAGCCCCAAGGGATCTACCGCTTAAGTCAATTCATTCAATTAGATGAACGTTAAAAATTACTAAATCATTCGTTCAATCGGCCGGACCATTTATGATGACACATGTGGTCATGGAAGCCTATTGAACGTATGATTTATTCATTTAAACTTTCATCTATTTGAACGCCGATTTTGATCACGAAAATCGGCGACTTAGATGGTAGCCTCCCAGGCAGTAGTTCCACTTCACGTAAGAAAGATATTAGAAATTGCTTCAATATATTATAAAGTCAGTAAATATATCAGTGCTATTAAATATATTAAAGCAACATACAATGTTTATACACAGAGTAACGTTACAGGTAATCAGTGTACACGCAAAAAATTGTTTTGTAAAATCGTTCCAAAAACAGGTTAGTAAATGCATTAACAAAGAGGAACCGTGTAAGCAAACTTTGAGCTTGGACACCATGGTGAAACTCTTACCTTTTTCGGTATAAATTTACAAAATTGCTATCACATAATTTAAAAAGGTTTCAAGAATGTAGCCATGATGGCCTTGCATATGATTTTCGTTTTCGGCAAATATTAAATGTTTATTTACATTTTAATGGCTATCTGAACCGCTTTTTGTGTAGCTCTTTTTTATGAATAATTATGTATTGTGGTTAATTAAACTTTTTATATATTTAACCAAACGAGCTACAGGTTCATTAGCTTACGCTTCAGGGTGGCGCAGTGGTGGTAGGACTACCTTAGCGCCATCGTGTCTCGGGTTTGAGTCCCGCCAAGAACATCAATTTGGGTGACCCATATATTTTTGTTCTGAGTCGGGTTTTGTTTGTAGCCATGAATGTCTCCCGCCGTACAGGGATTTAATAAGAGAGTGCAATAGTTGTCTTTAAAAAAGAAAAAAATTAACAATATTTTGGACATTTAAAAAATTCTATCTATCAACTTCATCCTCGCATGCTACATGAAAGAAGAAATTTGTTCTAATATTTTAATGTATATTAATCAATGTATGTTTGTCAGAATTAAGGTAAATCCGTGAAAATGTACACAATTTTTAAACACGGCTTTGTTTAAAAAGGAGATTTGAAGAGGAGGAGGAGGAAGAGAGTTTTAAAGAGGAGTTTAGCAGGATAACGTAAACAATCTGATATTAGGTTTATTAATTTCATACGAATCCATGTTTTCTGGTGCTTACACACATTGCCAAATGATTCCGCGTCCGTAACCTTAAGCTCTAGTCATGCCACTTTGTCTTTAATGTAGCGGTAAATAGTAATAAATAATAAGTGACACTTATTACTCAAGTGCTCTACGTCACTTAAATAAAATAGAACCTTCCACTCTACGAGCAGTGACCAGGGCAGTGTCTGCACTCCCAAAAAATATACTATGTGCTGAATGACGGGCTGTAGTATTATTATATTAAGGTTATCGTCCTAGGTGTTAGCACGGTCACCAAAGCTCGTTGTACAGGGTGAAAGCTCGTTAACGGTTCAAAACTGTTATGGATGCTCAGAATTCACAGTTCGCAAATATGAATTCATTGAAACAATCGATAAAATACGAAAATTCATTACTAATAAAAATCAAGTGGGCTTTAAACTACACGACTGGAATAAAACTTAGATATACGAAACGCAACTAGCTATAACAGAAAGACAGAAAGAAAATGTGTGGTCGCACCTACTCTCTTGCCCCTACTAAATTATATGTCCGTCTCAACTTCCGTTCGCCTCACCCGGTCACACTTTAAGTATCGCTCTCATCACGCATTCACCAGTTAACTCCTCAAGTCAAGCGTGCGCAAAGCAGTTTTACTTCAATAAAACCAATCCATTACGTTGAGATAGCAAATAAATAATAACAACAAAAAAACATCAATCATATATTTTTTTTGTCGTACTTCTCCATTACATTATATTTTTTCCACCACAACTCCTTGGCCAGTAAAAAAAGCACACCAAAAATCAGTAACATACTCCGTTTGTTTATCTTGTAATGGCGATTGTACATACGTCATTACAAGACAGACGAAGTGAGCTCGCTCGCCCAATGTGATGAAACCCTATCGTGCTCCGTATCAATAATGATCTACAAATTAACGATTCACCCTTCCATTTGACATTTTGAAGATTGATGCGCGTGGTTAGACGATCAAAATACTTAAGGAGGTGCCAAAATAATGTGATCGTTATTCATCGTATATAGCATAGAATACGTATTAATAACCTCATCTGTTAAAAAGATATTTTTAGAATTCGACTCGGCACAGATGTTTTAAATGAGCAAAGCAAGAAAAAATATGGTATTTTACCTACAAGGGAAACAGCTAGAACTGGAAACTGGTGGTCTGGTGCAAGAAGTATGTTATAGTCTTTTCGCCATAAGATGAGTTCCCTGACAGTTCATTTTTCCGTGGCACGCATTCTACTTTAAATAGACGAATAAAAAATAGGTGACGTCACTACAATTGTCAGACAAGAACTGTCAGGGAACTCCTCTTATGGCGAAAAGACTATAGTATATGTATATATGAGCATATAATTTATTTGCAGAAAAATAAAGATTCCTTCTGTTAAAAGGGGTGATACTCATAATATAAATACTAGATATAAAAATAATTAATCCATAATGGGTTTCGAAGTTCGATGGCAGTAGCTCAATTAATTCTAGAATCCAGCCGCAATAGGCAACAGTGAAAGCCGACCCCGTCAGAAACTAGAAAAAGTATAATTATAAAAAAATGTAACAATTGCCCATATACTATCATAACAATTTACATACATAGACTCACGCCTGTTTCCTAGAGAGGTAGGCAGTGACAACGGACTTCCATTTGTCACGATCCTTGCACACCTTTTTCGCCTCATTTAGTGTCATTATTTTGTTCATATATGCTCGCCGCTTAAGGGTACTTCTGACCTGGCCTTTTTTGGGAACGTCTCCAATTTGGTCAGAGAATGTTCTACGAGGTCTTCCACTTCCAGTTATACCATTCACACAGGCCAGGTATACTTCTTTTATCAATGTTCTTTCGTTCATCCTTTCTATACCTTTTTCAATCTTTGTGACTATATCCTCTTCCACACCGCATACATAACAATTTAAACTAAAACAATTAAGATAAATAGAACTATTGTACACAGAAAAATCTATAAATATTTAAACATCCAATAAACATAATCACATTGATAAGAGTGCTAATTAATTCAACACTTTATAAATATAAAATCACAATTTAGAGCAAAAGCGTCATCATGTGTTTTTTAAGTACTATTAATACAACTGGATTTTAGTAATATAGTCATTATATTCTAAGCTAACATAATGTTGTGTAACTGCGTCATGGATGTATTTTTGACGTAATACTTGTCCCCTGAAGAGTTTCCTGCTTCCTATTATGATAACCAAATGTGCACTTCCAACCAAATTACAATATCAATTATTTAATTTTATTTTTATAACTATGTAGAAGATTTAATATTATAAAACGTGCATTTCTACTGTTTATCATTATTAAGTCGAATTGCGTCACGGATCTATCTTTGACGTAATTGTTGTACCATGAAGAGTGTGCTATTTCCTGTATTTATAAATAAATGTACACTTCCAACCAAATTAAAATATCAAATCTTCTACCTTGTTATATTTTTATAACTAGGTAGAAAATTTGATGTAATGAAATGTGCATTTCTACTGTACATTATTAAGTCGAATTGCGTCACGGATCTATCTTTGACATAATTCTTGTACTATGAAGAGTATCTTATTTCCTGTATTTATAAATAGATGTGCACTTCCAACCAAATTAAAATATCAAATCTTCTACCAAGTTATATTTTTAAAACTAGGTAGAAGATTTGATGTAATGAAATGTGCATTTCTACTGTACATTATTAAGTCGAATTGCGTCACGGATCTATCTGTGACGTATTTCGTCTATCATGAAGAGTGTCCTATTTCCTGTATTTATAAATAAATGTGCACTTTCAACCAAATTACAATATCAAAACTTCAACCTAGTTATATTTTTATAACTAGGTAGAAGATTTGATGTAATGAAATGTGCATTTCTACTGTACATTATTAAGTCGAATTGCGTCACGGATCTATCTTTTACGTATTTTGTCTACCAAGAAGAGTGTCTTATTTCCTGTCTTCATAACAAAATTTACATTTCCAACCCAATTACAATGTTCTATAAATAATAGGTAAGAACATATTTTTTTGTATAATATTAAACATGGTTAAAATAAGTTTTACGAAAGATAAGGTTCTACATGCTTCACCAATAATCAACATTCAAATATATCCTATAAAAAAGAAATCTAAATGAAATGAAATGTTTGTTGTACATATTTAGTTTTTATTATTCATATTTTTTTAATATTATTATGTTTACAAAAAAAAATTATACTAATAAATAATCAAAACTTACATACTCTTAATCTTAAATATCTATAAGTAAATTAAGTAAAACATTTGTAACTTAACAAGTCAAATAAACACTATATCCTTGCCCACTTATACCTTGATGGTGTGACGGGTTCATCATGACCTGGGGCTCTACCGGCTAAGTCGCCGAACTTCGATTTCTTAAATGGCGTTCAAATTAAAAAAGGTTAAAATGACTTAATCAATCGTTAAATCGGCTTCAACGTTGACAATTTCCGGACCATTTATTACGTTACATGTGATCATGGAAGCCGATTTAACGATTGATTAAGTAATTTTTAACCTTTATTTATTTGAACGCCATTTAAGAAATCGATGTTCGGCGAATTAGCCGGTAGAGCCCCAGTAAGGCATGTATGCGTGGCGGTCAGTATGTAGATGGGTGACGTCACGAGTGGTTCTATTTCTGAACGAATTTTTGTAATTAACACACAAATATATCTTATATTTGTATGTTAATTACTGGAGAAGCTTGTGTTACATATCTTTTGTAAAACCTTTTTCTACCATACCCTACCATCAACAATCTATACATATTATATAATAAAATCGTAGGAAAGTCGAAACTGTACATTGAATATTTTTTTAAAAGAATACTTGGGGTGTGATCTACAATCGATATCAAAGCCAAAAATATAGTTCTTAGAATTTTTGTCTGTGTGTCTCTTTGTCTGTATGTATTTCCGGGCTAAACTCAAAAAGTACTGCATGGATTTACTTCAAATTATGCATGAATATTACTAAGAGGTCGTGTCAACATATAGGCTACATATTATCACGCTATCACCTAAGGAGGAGGAGCTGTGATAATTTATAAAATTTAACGCGGGTAAAACCGCGGGGCACAGCTAGTACAAAATAAGTGCACATTTTAACAGACCATTTTAATATGTGGCGATAAATAAAAAATAATTAATTTAAATTTACATTTACATTTTAAAGGTGCATTTATGCGTACTAAAATTATATAGTGCAACTGCGTCATGGATCCATATTTGGCGTAATTCTGGTACAAGAGTTTCCTATTTCCTATCTTGCGAACCGAATGAACAAGTTCGAACCGAATTACAATATTTAATAAAACATAAGAATAAAGTTCTTAACATTATTATTTAGAAATGCGTCATCAACTATTTTTGACGTAATTATTGTCGCCTCAATTTTCTACTTCCTATATTAGTATTAATTATAATATTTTAATAAAAACGGAAGTCGTTTTTGTTAAGGAGAAGCAGCACTCAAGCAATATATGAAAATTAGTGCCTTTTTTTCAATTACACAAAACTATAAATAATACTTAACCACGGGTAACACAGTGTGTGTTTTTAGATATAATAAATAAATTAAAATAAAACCGGCCAAGTGCGAGTCGGACTCGCACATGAAGGGTTCCGTAGCAGCAAGTACTTCAGTTGATTAAATGAAAGCAAATTGCGGTTTATAACGTATTAAAAAAAACTACTCGCTAGATCTCGTTCAAACCAATTTTCGTTGTTAGTTTCTATGGTAATGTACATCATATATTTTTTTTAGTTTTATCATTCTCTTATTTTAGAAGTTACAGGGGGGGGGGGACACTCATTTTACCACTTTGTAGGTGTCTCTCGCGCAAACTATTAAGTTTAGACAAAAATGATATTAGGAACCTCAATATGAGTTTTGAAGACCTATCCATAGACACCCTACAAGTAAGGGTACGATGAAAAAAATATTTTGAGATTCAGTTCTATGTATGGCGACCCTCCAAAATTATTGTTCTTTTTCTATTTTTGTGTAAAAATCTTAATGCGGTCCACAGAATACACCACAACTTACCAAGTTTCAGTATTACAGCTCTAATAGTTTCGGATAAAAGTGGCTGTGACATACGGATGGACAGACAGACAGACACGAAGAATCTATAAGGGTTCCGTTTTTTGCCATTTTAAAATAAATAAAATAAAAAAGGTTTTTATTCACGTAGACTTTAAAAAAGCGCTTGTAAATAGTCAGAACATGTTTGTAGTAATATAGTTGTATACATTATTATAATATACATTTGGCTACGGAACCCTAAAAACGCGGTGCATGGGTAGTGGTTACCTAGCTTCAAAGTTTAATATGACTTCTGAAGCACGGAGATTCAGAAATTAAATCAAATGTGGGGTCAACCATCTACAGACTGGCCGCCTCGCCGACACGTACCGATCATTAGGCTGCGTTTCCACTGAGGCGGAGCGGAGACGAGCTGTGCCGCGTTCACCAATCACATAGCTTGGAAATCACACCAGCGGAAAAGAGATGTGGATTCCAAGCCATGTGATTGGTGAACGCTACACAGCTCGTCTCCGCTCCGCCTCAGTGGAAACGCAGCCTTACGGACCCATCACGGCAACAGGGTATGAGTACCCACTCATACCCTGTAGTAGTGTTTATTTACAGGTACAATATATCTATTAATAACAAAAAGGTATTAAATCCTATAACTAAATATGTATTAACAACCATGTTTCTTTTGTATTGATAAAGTATCATAATATGACTCTTCTATTTCTGGAAGAATTTAGGGCCCTTAATTCATAAACTAGTCTAAATGATAGCAAGTAAAGTCAGCAACAATAAAGAAGTAAAACTTCACTTATGTATACATAGGTAATATATATTTAGGATTATGTTACATTATAAAAACCCTTAAATGTAATACTAGGTACGCAGCACTTAAGTTGTGTACTACATGTGTTAAAGATTTTTTATAAATAATATAATTAATATATATTTAATATAATTAATATCATAATTTATAATAATTAATATCATAAAATATAATTAATATTATAATTTATTTGTTAATTATTAAAATGATTTAGTCTTTAGTTAAAAATTTTATGTTTCTACGTTTCTCTGTTTTTACTTTTATCCAAATTAAAATGTTTATTTTTAGGTTAAGTTTAATTTGCATTAGTTGTATTGTATTAAGTATTGTTTCTTTTTTGTGTTTAGTATATTTTGTGACTATTTTTCTTTATGAATGTTGTATACATCTGTAGTGATTTAACACCTAGTCTTAAACTCAATAACTTGTCATCTTCAAGTGTTTAGTGTTAAGTTGATGATGCATCTATTATAATAAATAAATAAAATAAATAAGATAAAGTAAAAATAGAGGGATATCTACAATACATACGAATTCTTCTGTTGCAGACTGTACCTGGGAGTGTAGCTCAAACTTAACTCCCAAGCTAAGAATAGTCTATTACTAGTCTCTCTCGTAAAACACGTCTAAGGGATTTATATCGCAGCTTCTCCTGGGATCATTCGCAGTTTACATTGGAGAGATTTAGAAAACAAATGTATTGGACTGATGCACGAGAAAAGTTTGGAATAAATACAACACACACTTCTAGTACAAAAGCGTGCACTCGAGTATAGAATATTCCATGAGTGATATTTTTTTAGAAATATATTGAGAATTAAAATGCACTGCCAACTGATCCCAAAATAGGCATAGCCTGTACTAGACGAACTATACAACTGATAAACATATTTATATGTTGGCCGTTAGCGTGGTTGGTAGGTGCTTGCTTTTCACGCCGCAGGTCGTGGGTTCGATTCCCACTCAGGACAGATATTTGTGTACATGATCATGGTCTGTTTGTCCTGAGTCTGGGTGTAATTATGTATATGAGTATGTATTTACAAAAGAAAAGTAGTATATGTAATATATCAGTTGTCTGGTTTCCATAGTACAAGCTTTGCTTAGTTTGGGATCAGATGGACGTGTGTGAATAATTACCCTGGATATTATTATTATATTACACCCCAACTCAACAAATACTCGTGCTCATCACACAAAGATATGTCCCGGGCGGGGATTGAACCCATGACCTCTGGCTCTGACTAAGCAGTCAGGGACACTAACCACTAAACCAACACACTAGTCATTGTTATATTGTTACAATACAATATAAATAATTATGTTCAAACTATAGTCAAAGTCAAATTTTGCTGTGTGGTGACGGCATAGAATATCATCACCCCATCTCATCTCGCGGAGGGTGTAGAAATCGACCGAGGGAATACCTACCAGAGAACGGGCAGCAGCGTTTTTCTGGGAACTATGACCATCAAACTGCGATCGCCAACACGTCTACCAAGCGTGGCGATTATGGCATATCCACCCATTCTTTGGGGAGGTTTTTGTCCAGCAGTGGACGTACTTTGGCTGACATGAAGATGATAGTCAATGAGCTTATCTAATTTTACTTAGAATTTTTAATTGAAATTAATTCACAACGAAATAAATAAAAATGTTGTCGTGAGTTTGCGCGCTATATATAGTCATCTTACAATACGCGTTCATAAAGAAACGGCCACATTATCGGCCGCTCAGATTGCACGCACGCACGCACGGGTTTATGTCCGTTCATTACCGAGATAGGTCCTTAATAAAGTTTAGCAGGAAAAGGTTCCCGTGTGATTTAAAGATAGAATACTATACTTCCTCCTTTCTATTTTTTTTAAATTATATGTTTGTAACGTGAGTTCTCTGTTGTTTCTAACCGATTCTGATATTGTTTTTTAATCGTCGGAAAATTATTTCCATGTACAGACGCCAGCACATCCAGCTACTCCAATCTGTCAAATTTCTTTTATAGATTTTCAACTTTATCACAGAAGCATAAGGTTCACTTTCAATTGGGGAAATTTGACAGATTGGGGTAGCTTGATGTGCTGGCGTCTGTACATAATTACGTAAAATAAATAATTTCTTCAAATCGGATGTCGAAAATAAATTAAGGAGCTGTAAGTTTTTTAGGGGTCCCAATCCAAAGGGTAAAACCCTATCACTAAGACTTCGCTGTCTGTCTGTCTGCCTGTCCGTCTGTTACCAGGCTGTGTCTCATGAACTATGATAGTTAGACAGTTGAAATTTTCTCAGATAATTTATTTCTGTTGCCGCTATAACAACAAATAAATAAAATAAATATTTGATGCGGATCCCATACAACAAACGTGAATTTTTGGCTCGGAACTTTTATAGTACGGAACCCTCCGTGCGCGAGTCCGACTCGCACTTGGCCGGTTTTTTTTAATATTCATTTTGCATATTATAGAAAACCCAAACAAATAATATATATCGTCGGATGTGTAAAGCTATTTTCAACCGTATTTCAATGAAGAAAACATCACCCTTGTAGTGCGTCTTAAACATTATTTTTCCGCATTGCCAGTGTTTTACATTGAAAACTCAATACACCAGAAATTATTATGTTATTGCGCACTTGATAATCTTTATAGTATTTCTACAGATAGAGGCGGAGCTTCTTCAGTCACCAAGGAATTGTTACTTATCCAATAGGAGGGACATTGACTGTAAAATACGGCGCTGACCTGGCGTTGTTGTGTGATGTAGACATGCGTGTCACGTCGGCCTACAATGTGTCAACTTGGGTCCAAACAATCCTTCTCTGAGATATTTATAGCCTGCCTTCTGTCTGAATACCTAGCTGAGATATTAGTCTTATTAGAAGACAAATAATAGGACACAAATCAAGCTTTTCGAACCTTTCGACCTAACTTACCGCAATATATCGGTAGCAGCCACAATATTATACTGTTATCTGAAATTGTCAAAAGAAAACGCTAGATGTATTATGATTTAAGAAAACGCCATTCGGCTTCCATGATGAGAAAGGGATCAAGTAAAAAAAAGCAATCAAAACATAGTTACTTTTATACTTGAATCAGTTAAATATTTTGGTCTTTTAACTACTTTCAAGAATTGGATTAGAAAGGTGGAAGTAGCGAATGTTTGATAAGTTTTGAGACTATTGCATCATGTTACTATTCGACTTATTGTCTTTTTTAAATCTTATTAAAAGCTTAATTTATAACTAGCTGTGCTCCGCAGTTTTACCTGCGTTTAACTTCATAAATTATAGCTTCATAAATTATACGTGTTAATCCAGGGTGCCAGCTAACTCCATACCAAATTTCATTAAAATCGCTCCAACCATTTAGACGTGAAGAAGTAACAAACATACAAACTCACACACTCACAAACTTTCACCTTTATAATATTAGTGTGATAATGAGATAAAAAAAGAATTTCCAAAATAAAATCAAAAAAAGAGAAGATTAACCGCGATAACCACCCCACTTATAAACCGACTATCTAATATGTAGGCTTGTAACGCTTACGCACCTATACTATTTACGAAAATTGGACATTTCAAATCTCTATGTGTAACATACACATAGAGATTTGAAATTGCTGAGTTGACATGCATAAATAAGGTTAATTTAATAAATTATTAATACTCTATTAATAAACTTACAGAATTATAAATATATTTTTCTCTAAAATTCTATTATAAAGTCATAATATACTAAATTTACGAGCAAATTAATTTAAAAATATGTTTATCTACTCAGGTTCATAAATAATAATATGCAGTTTGTGAACCGTGCCCATTTAATGATTATTAAAATTTTTATTCATAGACATATAAATTTATATTTAGTAGTAATTTCTATATGATCATCATTAATCAAAGTTTGGATACATAGTCGATGAGGCAGCGACTTATCAGCGCCAGCTATCTTTGAAATTTGTAAATCCGGCAATGAAATAGCATACATGCCATGATTCTTCGTGGTTACGTAGTACAGATTGGTACTTTTTTAAATCATACCACCAAACAATTCGACTTTTCGTAGCAACATCCGATGTAAACACTGCCTGCACGTGTGGCGCAGTGGTTAAGGCAGTCGCCTCGCCACTTCGTGTCCCAGGTTTGATTGCCGTGCAGTACAAATATTTGTGTCACCCATAAATTGTTGTTCTGAGTCTGGATATACTTTATGTCCGTCAATTATATGTTTGTTAAGTACCGCGCGATACATGGATTTATTTCCCTGGTGTCGGAAATCGAACCCACGATGGTACCCGGCCCCATGTGTGTTAACTGCTCCGCCACGGCACCGTGGTTCTCAGACACGAATTTAAACAATGCATTCGATATTTTCTTAACGCACTTAAGACGCTTATAGTCATAGTCAGTCGTATTGATAACCACCATTTTTGAATCAATTAAGATAAAAAGCAACCTGATTTCATGACTCGATACTTTTAACTTATCCAAAACAACAAATTAAAACAAGGAAACACTTCTTGAACGTCTGCAATGAAGCAAGAGATGTACATATAATGAGGACCTGTTGGCGTGGTTAGTAGATGCGCTGCTTTTCACGCCGCAGGTCGTGGGTTCGATTCCCACCCGGGACAAATATTTGTGTGCATGAACATGTCTGTTTGTCCTGAGTCTGGGTGTAAATTATCTTATAAGTATGTATTTACAAAAGAAAAATAGTATATGTAATAAATAAGTTATCTGGTTTCCATAGTACAAGCCCTGCTTAGTTTGGGATCAGATGGCCGTGTGTGAGTAATGTCCCAGGATATTAACTACAGGATAATATATATTGACGTGCCGGTTGGTGTAGTTGGTAAATACTTGCCATTCACGCAACATGTCATGGGTTCGATTCCCAACCAAGACAGATATTTGTGTGCATGAACATATATGTTTCTCTTGAGCCTGGGTGTAATTATATATATAGGTATGTATTTAAAAGAAGAAGTATATGTAGTATATTAAGTATATGTGTGTAAAGTGTGTCTTTCAATGTTAGCAATAAATTTTCTTTTCTTTTCTTCTTTTCTATTACTTGTCTAGTTTCCATAATACAAGTGCTCCTTAGTTTGGTATTAGACGGCCTTGTGTGAATAATGTCCTAGGATATTATTACTAATTTATGATATTCTCCTAAAAAATCAGTTAATTAAGGTAATATTAACAGTTCTCTTTCACTTTAAGTTTTACCGATCCTCCATATACCAACATTTTCACATATCGTTCGTCTATTTTATGGCATCATATATTTCAGCAAATAATTACCTATGTCATCATCTATATCTATACATATAATAAAATCGTAGGAAAGTCAAAACTGTACATTGAATATTTTTTTAAAGGATACTTGGGGCGTCATCTACATTCGAAATCGAAGCCAAAAATATAGTTTTTAGAATTTTTGTCTGTGTGTCTGTTTGTCTGTATGTATGTCCGGGCTAAACTCAAAAAGTACTGCATGGATTTACTTCAAATTTTGCATGAAT
The DNA here is from genome assembly GCA_951640165.1 of Pseudoips prasinana. Taxonomy (NCBI): domain Eukaryota; kingdom Metazoa; phylum Arthropoda; class Insecta; order Lepidoptera; family Nolidae; genus Pseudoips; species Pseudoips prasinana. Next base: position 30,082,563 of record OX621243.1, on the reverse strand, counting down.
ATTACTAAGAGGTTGGGCCAACATATAAGCTACATATAATCACGCTATCACCTACGGGGGAGGAGCTGTGATAATTTATAAAATTGAACGCGGGTAAAACCACGGGGCACAGCTAGTTTTAAAATAACACTGTCCGCTGCAATGTTATGCTACCGCAAATTTTATGTAAAACCTAGCATGAGTAGGCAAGCGAAGTGTTAGGACTACTAGTTCAGTAGAGCAGGTATCATATGAAAATAAAATAGTTTCACTGAGAAATATTTATGTACAGACCATCACATCACGCTACCCCAATCTCTCAAATATCCCCAATTGAAAGTGAACCTTATGTTTTGTGATAAAGTTGAAAATCTATAAAAGAAATTTGACAGATTGGGGTAGCTGGATGTGCTGGCGTCTGTGCATATATACACAGTATACATAAAGCTCATGGGAACCTTAAGAAAAAAAAACAAATACTAGCTGAAAGTTATTCAGTTTAGATAAGGATATAAGGACATTATTAAAGGCTCATTCAATATTTTTGTAAGATAGATAAGCCGCCATCTTGCCTACGGCCGAATAATTTCGCTCATTAATATTAATATTCTTCTCAGCTAATAAATACTAACTGTATTTATTAAGCAATATGGATTAATAAACGTAAGTTATTTTGCTTTTAACTTCAAATTTATGTAGCATACATTGGATGATTATGACTACCGCTTCGTGTCGCGGGTTCGAGTCCCGCGCCGGACAACTATTTGTCTGATCCATAAATAGTTTTTTGAGTCTGGATTGTCTGTTATAAGTTTGTAAATTACCCCGCGACACAGGGATTACATTCCCTAATGCGGGCGTTGACTTTTTTTTAAACTATGACTATATATCCCAATTTCTGGTATCTAACCAGAAATTGGGATTCACATCGTGGTGAAATTGCCAATCATGGTAGGATTTCATTGGCTGCCCAGGGTGCACCGGACGTACAAAAACATTAACGATTGTAGCCTAGAAAGCAGATGTGGTACTCTCTCACAAATTGCAGGGCATCTATTAACCTTTTACTCAAACAACTGTATGCTCAAAGATCTGATGGACCCTGATAGTTCGATTCATGTAGCTAAGTTCTTGGCAGACACAATTTATATCGCCAGTCGGTAAGGAGTAGAAGATAATTTTATTTTGTTTGAATATATAATTATTATTATTGAAAATAAATATTAGTACTTACTTTTTTTCTGGCCTACTGGTTAGAAACCATGACTGCTAAGCCAGAAATCGTGGATTTGATCCTAACCCAGGACAAATCTGTGTGATGAGCACGATGTAATTTATCTATAATATGTATTTAGAAATATATTTAACCAGCTGTGCCCCGCGGTTTTACCCGCATTAAACTTTATAAATTATAGCTTATGTGTTAATCCAGAGTGTCAGCTAACTCCATACCAAATTTGATTAAAATCGCTCCAGCCGTTTAGACGTGAAGAAGTACCAAACATATACACTCACACAGTCACAAACTTTCACCTTTATAATATTAGTAGGATAGTATAAGTATGTTTATCGGTTGTCTGGTTTGACGGTCACCGTAGCCTAGTTGGTAGTACTCCTGCCTACGAAGCTGGTGGTCCTGGGTTCGAATCCCGGTAAGTGCAAATATTTGTGTGATGAGCACGAATATTTGTTTCCTCTAACAAATATTCAGTAAAAATATCATAGATTAGTGATTATTGTTTGTATTTTTTATTTATTCATTTGGCAACCCTGGGAATCAGCGGTCCGCCTTCGATAGGTGGAGAAGTCAGGAAGTTGTTAGATGGATATCGCTTTTTAAGGGCTCACATAGTGACTGACAATTTACCATAGCACTTTGTTAGTAATGTTTTCTTATTTCATTTTATACTTGCAGACAAATTGAATAGATTGTCTGCAATTCGGACGGACTAGTTAGTTAAAATCCTTCCAAAATACATTTTTTTATTTACCCTTGCGTCAGAATCAGTCTTGACGCCAAGACTTGGCTTAACAGTCGTTGCGTTAGGGCTGCCAGGAACAACAAATGACAATTCCATCTGATCTCAAATTAGGCAGAGCCTATATTATGACGGCCAGACAACTACTAAGTATACTTATATATTTCTAAATACATACTTACATATCACACTAATATTATAAAGGTGAAAGTTTGTGAGTGTGTGAGTGTGTATGTTTTTTACTTCTTCACGTCTAAATGGCTAGAGCGATTTCAATAAAATTTGGTATGGAGTTAGCTGGCGCCCTAGATTAACACATAAGCCTATATATATATAATAATTTATTAAGTTAACGCGGGTAAAACCGCGAGCACAGCTAGTTATAGATAAATCTCACCCAGACACACTGTCATCTGATTCCAAACTAAGCAGAGCCTATATTATAGCAACCAGCCAACTGATAAACATACTTATATTTAACATACATATTAGAGGTATAGATCCAATCGTCATTCAGAGGGTTCAACTCATTTCCAAACACACTAAATTTTACATTTATAATATAAAGAGGATAGTATTATAGGATTTAATAAACAATAACACCATCTATACATATAATAAATCTATACATATAATAAAATCGTAGGAAAGTCGAAACTGTACATTGAATATTTTTTTTAAAGGACACTTTTTAAAGGGCGTGATCTACAGTCGATATCGAAGCCAAAAACATAATTTTTTGAATTTTTGTCTGTGTGTTTGTTTGTCTGTATATATGTCCGGGCTAAACTCAAAAAGTACTGCATGGATTTACTTCAAATTTTGCATGAATATTACTAAGAGGTCGGGTCAACATATAGGCTACATATTATCACACTATCACCAATGGGGGATGATAATTTATAAAATGTAACTCCGGTAAACCGCGGGGCACAGCTAGTTTGAAATAAAATTCATGCATATTACGTGGGACATTACGATACGACATTTTATAAATTTGATTTTGGTACAAAAGTGCTTATTTCCATTGGTACCGTCGTGAAGGATGATACAAAACGCTTAACCCCTCCCTCCCATTCCGCAACCCTTCTTTTATATTCGGGACTCCTTATCATTACCAAGCTATGACAAATGATGACGTTCCATATAAAATACGGAGAATCTTTATCTTTTTTTTCAGTTTGATTAAACTTGTATAGCCACATTATGTACGTAGCGCTGAATAAGAATAATAAGACAATTTTGTTGAGAACTAGAGGAAATAGACCTAATATATGCATTGCCATTTACAAATATAGTACAAAGTTATATAATTGGCGTAGCAAATTAAGATTAAAGGATTTCCCAATATTTTATATGATAAAACACATAAAACCGCACGGATGGACTGGTTTTAAAACCCAGTTTTTTTTCGACTATACTCTATAATTCCCTGTCCTAGTCAGACTAATATTTTAGCCAATATATGAGTCTGACTAGGACAGGGAATGTTAACATCCAAGTACTGAATAAATTTCATATGTTCAATAAAGAAGGCCCAATCCCAAAAAGAAGTATTTACCTGTCATCATCAACTGCTCAATGTTTTTTTCTTTTTAATATTATCTGTATTTTCATTTCGTTGTTTATTATATATGTTGGACAAATTAACTTATATATTATATATTTTATTTGTAACACCCTACACAAACGATGAGTGTTAGTAACTTTAAGACTGTTATGACATTTTATCACTCAAGCTTTTGTTTCTTAAAAAGAAAATCTCAGATTATGAAAATTACCTTTAACATCTCGGGTGGTCTCAACGAAGCATAAACATTTCCCGCCCTTTAATTTACCCGCTGAAAACACTTACTTACACGAGTGTTTTGGAGAGCCTTGATGAACAGTGGTACACGATTTCTTTGTCACAACACTTAAGTAAATAGATACTCTCAAAACTACACAATAAAGTTCAATTTACCTAGCAAGGACTCTGTGTGCCTTTGATTTGATTTCAAACAATTCGAAGAACGTTCTGTCTTTATTTCATTCAATAAATTAATACGGAACGGACTGGGCCTTTCGATGTTCTCGTAAAAAAGATTAATTTACCAGTCTTGTGTCTAGTGGGACAGGACTAGTAAATGTGGAGGTCTTGGTGGTGACTGGTGTATGCATCCTGAGGAATACGTTTATTATTCCATTTATTTTCGACTGCTTGAAATAGGCATTTATTCTATTTAAGAGGATTTTTTGGCCGACATATACAATGCGTTTAACAAATATTGGTCGAGTCTTAAACACCCAGTGGAAATGACGAATACCCTTATTGGAGAAATTCGCATCTACTATTTGCGTTATAGCATGGTGCGGGTGACAGTTTCAGTAACATTTCGTTTCACTCTTGAAAGGCGCAGCGATTTACAAATTATGTCTTAGTATCTCAGCGGTACCACATATGTTACATATTAAATCATTAATAACTGTAGTAAACTGAATTAAATGCAACCAGAAAGTTCATCTCTACAAATTAAATTAAATTGAATGAAAAATAGACTTATTGGATTGGACTGCTACGATGGGTAGTCGATATTTCTGTATAATAAAAAGACGTATTTTGTGCATAGGTAAATTTTTATTGTTAAAATGCAATATTGCCTATAATTATACAACAGAACATTAGGGTAAGGTAAAAAATGCATTTAATTAGTCTGAACTCGTATCAGATCCTGACTCTGAATTGTCACTTATTTCATCATCAGAATATGTGACGGATATTATTAATGATGACTCTATTATATTGTCAATATGGATGTCACGTTTCCAATCAGACATAATGTCCCTTTTTATTTAATTTACGACATTAGACAAGTCCTATTAGATTTATGCTGCGAGTATCGTTAGCAATAAAAATGTATTGCAAATGTATCCCTAGAAATGTGGTACAGTCCCGCAAACTTTTCTGACCCGGTGGCAGCGTCGCTGTTATCGCATTTAGTGTTGCTAGTAAATATTTTTTGCAAATAAAGTGGGTAAAAATAATATGCACATTGTAACGTAAATGTTACTTCACTAAAAAGCAAACAAATACTGTCATTACTAATCTTTATAACATCTTTATATTTTTATACAATAATTATGATCATTTACATAAAATGTATGCTAAGTGTTCTCTAACGGAGATGCTCCAGGTATTATTATGTGACCGGAATGGTTTAATTCAGAAGTCATTTCATCATCATCATTATCGCAATCACTGCTTTCACTTTCACTATCACTACCATGAATGATGAAAGGCTCGTCTAAGTATCCATCCCTTTTTCGATACACATTTTCAATATTTTTGTACATTATTGCAATGCTTTTGCCATTCATTGACTATTATTTTATCAAAAGCTTCTGCAATGAATGATAGGATTTCAGAATTCTATCTACCATGCTCTTTTTCTTTCACAAGTTTTCTTACACATCACTCCCAGACACCTACAAAGGAAACAGCAAAAATTAAATAAATAATGAATATTTTAAAATATGTATTTTAATTTAAAGAGCGAGGGGGAATTTCGTATTTTTTCAGAAGCTGACAACACTAACCTGTAGCAGCAGCTACGCATTCATACAACTTATTGAAGGGTATAATTGGTGCCTGAAGGCGTTATTCTTCCTTCATATAATTCAATACTTGTAATATTAGGTCTTTACCTATGAAATTGCCGTTCTGCAGTACTGGCCATTGAAATCAAAATAATTTTTGTTTGGCTAAGAATTCTAATTTCAAATTAATTTTATTTTAAAAACATGGATTCTTTTTTCCAAAAGTAGTCATTTCTTTATTGATTAGTGTTACATTTTCATCGCATTTCAATCTTTTTCGTCATCATGGATACGTTAAAAATTCGAGTAATTATGGAATATGAGTACCGTCGTGGCAGCAACGCGGCACAAGCGGCACGCAACATCAACGACGTTTACGGAGCTAACACTACAAACCAACGCACCACCTGTTATTGGTTTGCTCGCTTCCGTTCTGGAAATTTCGACCTGAAAAATGAACCTCGCGGTCGTCCGAAGACTTTGGTCGACAATGACGAATTAAAGGCGGTTGTGGAAGCTGATGATACACAATCTACGGCTGAATTAGCAGCAGCTTTCGACGTTAGCGTCAAAACAATATTGGTCCATTTGCGTCAAATTGGCAAGGTAAAAAAGCTTGACAAATGGGTGCCCCACGAACTCAATGATCGCCAGCGCGAAGTACGCGTCGAGACGTGCCTTGCACTGCTCAACAGACACACAAATGAAGGAATTTTGAACCGCATTGTTACCTGCGATGAAAAATGGATTCTGTTTGATAACCGCAAGCGCTCAGCAAGTTGGTTGGATCCTGGTTCAGCACCTAAACAATGCCCTAAACGAAAACTTACCCCTAGAAAAGTGATGGTCACTGTTTGGTGGTCTAGCGCCGGTGTGATTCATCACAGCTTCTTACCAAACGGGGTGAGCATTACTGCAGATGTGTACTGTGAAGAACTGAGCACAATGATGGAGAAGCTGGCGCATCTCCAACCAGCATTGGTCAATCGCTCGTCTCCGCTGCTCCTGCACGACAACGCGCGACCTCATACTGCACAGCAGACGGTCTCCAAGTTGCAAGAACTGGGGTTGGAAGCTCTCCGTCATCCGCCCTACTCACCAGACCTTGCGCCTACAGACTACTACTTTTTCCAGAATTTGGATAACTTCTTGGCGGGAAAAAAATTCAATACCCGAGAGGCAGTACAAAATGCCTTTGAAGAATTTGTTGCCTCCCGTCCAGCTGATTTCTTTAAGAAGGGCATCAATAAACTGCCACTGCGATGGCAAAGATGCATTGATTGCATGGGTGATTACTTCGATTAATACAAATAAAAAAATTCATGAAAAAAATTCGTTTAAATTTTTTCATACAAAACGGCAATTTCATAGGTAAAGACCTATTATAACGTTCCCCGCATCAATTTTTAAAGCTTTCGGCATTTTTCACAATTAAAAACCACAAAGAGAAAAATAAATACGCGCAACAAACAATCAATGGCAGGAATGTCATGGATTGACATTTCAAACTGGCGTCATTAGTTCTACTTTTGGCCACCGGGCCAGATAAGTTTGTAGCACAGTACTTATAGATGTGAACGTCAAATAAGCAACTGTCACCCGCACCATGCTACAACGCAAAAGGTATAATAATATCTCTTAAACTATAAGCAATAGAAGTTTTATTCGACAATTACCATTACTTAGTACTCGTGACATTTTTCATCTGTCATTTTTCTACTGACAAAATTGACGACTCAGAAAACTACAATAATGTTCAATTTAGTTTACATTTGCTTCCTTAATTTTTTAATTCTAACCAACGAAAATAGTTCTGTCTCACTTTCGCTCGATATATTACTGCGGCGCTAAATTGAACAGTAATAGCGCATCAAAATTGCCTAGTGACACAGGATATGAAAAGGTGCATTCTGAGGAATAGTTTAAAACATATTGGGTCTCGATAGAAATCATAAGAAATTATATAGGTAACTAGCTGTGCCCCGCGGTGTTACCCGCGTTAAATGTTATAAATGTTGTTTGCTATAAACTTCACGGAGCCCGAGACCTTTCCAACGAATGCAAAACCGTGGAAATCGGTTCGTGCGTTCTGGAGTTATAGCGTCAGGAAGGAAAACCCGACTTATTTTTATATAGTAGATAAGAGAAATCCTCCAGTTTTATCCAAATAAAGCGGACGATGGAATGATTTAAAGAGGGTATTGTCAAATATACTGAGTGAATAAATATGTATCTATCATAAAAGATGAGGCAATAATAAGGTGCTAGGGAATAGGAAAGTAATAATATGAAAGTAATAATATGAAAGACAATACGATAACAACATTCCCTTCGCTTAAATGGGCTCTATTTATGTAGGCGGGTTATATCGTTACAATACAAACAAAGCTCGTATTATAATGTTTCACTCTGAGTAGAGCTGCAATGTACAGACGCCAGCTCATCCCGCTACCCCAATCTGTCAAATTTCTTTTATAGATTTACAACTTTATCACATAAGGTTCCCTTTCAATTGGGGAAATTTGACAGATTGGGGTAGCTTGATGTGCTGGCGTCTGAACCATGATACACTGATCAGCTTGAAACATTTTTATACATGAGTATTATTATACGAATATTTGTTTGGTGTGAGATTCGAGCATTCGGGGTAAAGTACGACGGCTAAAACACGGTAGTAGACCCATTTTCCTAATTAATGAAATATGCCATTACTCAGGCGATACACATTAAAATGGGACCTGATTTTGTATCCTGGGTTTCTAATCCCGGTTGGGGCCAAAAAGCTTTGAAAATAATTCTGTTAAGGAAAAATACTTAGTATCAGTCTGGAGTCTGTTCTTCGCGATTTCACCTGTTCTCTCCTCGTGCATACAATCCGACAGTTTTTACTTGTGCTGTAAACCTCGGTGTACCGTGCCTCGCAGAACATGTAAAGATGTCCTTAAAATCATAGTTCTGATTAAGCATTTAGGGTCACTAAATATGCCAGTCACATGAAATGAGGCTAGATATTTTTTAAATGATTTTAAACTTTCTCGTACAAAACACACGTATAGTCAGACGTAGAAAATGTATCTGCTTTTTGATGTGAAACATCTATAGCCGCACGTAAAACAGATTGACTTATACTTCGACTTCGACTTCGCCTTCGACTTCGACATGACTTCGACTTTGACTTCGACTGCGACTTATACTTCGACTTCGACTTCGACTGCGACTTATACTTCGACTTGTCGATGTTTCACATCTGCCAAGCGTCCCGTGACGGCTCACATTTTTTTTGTAATTTAGTCCTTATATTATTTTATATATTATTTATGATTTAATTCTTGTATTCTTAATTATTTTTTTATAATCATTTATTTTGCATTGCACAATTTTAAATGGCCTTTTATTTTACGGAACAACACCGACTTAAACACTATAACATACATCTGGTTTAGGGGTTAGGGTATTCACCTTTTATAAAATAGTGTTTTAAGCCTTATGTTTTGTTGGCTGAATATCCTGAATTATACAAGGCTTTTGGGAAAATAAATTATTATTATTATTATTTATTGCAACATTGCATTTATAGTATTGTTGAAAAGTATTTTAGGTAAATTAAGATTATAATTACTTTTATTCATAGTCTTCATAAGCATATAATTTATTAATCTTAGAGTATCTATTGTTTTCTCTGCATTACCTTAAGGTTGCTTGATAGAAAATGCCTTTGGCGTTGAGTCCGACTCTGTACATTGTTATGCAAAATATTTAAAAATAAAAATAGATATTGCTGGGTACAAGACATGTCATGTAACGTCAAATATGAAGGATTTCAAATATGTTTGTTGGAGCACATGTGTCAGTATAAGACGGAAATATTACGTACAAATAAATAAGATTATGTTACACCTACTATAAATTTTACCCAACCGTTACGGACCCTGTATATTACATAACTGACAATATGTCCTTTTCAATTACTACTTTTACAGTATTGCTTCACGTGTGTGGAAGTTGTCTTGCTAGCACCTCGGCATCCATGTTGGGGGTTCGAGTCTTGTTCTGGACGACTAATTGCGTGACCCATAGATATTTGTTTTGAATGTGCATTTGCTTTATCTCAGTGAAATGCATGTTCGTAAAGTCTCTCGCAAAATGAGGTAAATCCCTCTTGCATGTCTCTTTTGTAGACATTCTCTTTTTGAAGTTATACTTCTTTTGGCGCGATGGAGAAAAATGATGAGAGTGAATTTTTACGATGCGCGCGCATCGTAAAAATAACAGCATGTCGTTAGTTCTAGGTGGTATGAAAATTGATAACTATGTTCAAGTTGTATATTAAGAAGTATAACTTATAACGCGTGTACATAAGTACACACAAGTTTTTTTTTTTAATAATAATAATACATTGTCCGGTGAAGCAATGAAAGCTTACCAGGCTAACTGTAAACAACATGTAAAAATAAAGATTCTTGACCCAACCCGCTGACGTGACCCACTTAGGATAACGTTTCTTATCATAGCCAGTCAATGGAGTTAGGATCTCCGTAATGGATCGGCGAGGTTAAGCACCCACGCACGCAGTCAGTTCCTAGATCAGTGACCGCCAAAGTGTTTAAATTTCTGTGCGCCTCCATGCATTGGAGGGACGTTAAGCTGTCGGTCCCTATTGTAGTCATTAGCCTACAGTCGTATAGCAATACACCATGTCAGAGAGAAACCTAACTATTGGGTGGCTTCAACAACAATGGCACTAAAATAACCACTATCCATGCGGTAAGTTAATATTTTTTTATTATTTGAACAGACAACGCCCGCACTAGAGAATTATTAATCATATAATAGACGGACATAAATTACACCCAGACTCAAAAGAACAATTTATAGGTCACACAAATAGTTGTCCAGCGCGGGACTCGAACCCGCGACACGAAGCGTCGAGGCGACTGTCTTATCCGCTGCGCCACACGTGCAGTCTAGTAGTATTATACTTAGTGAACCAACCACGTGGAAGCTTTACTTTCACGAATAATCTGTCTGTTTTATTAAATCCTGTTAAAGCCGAAACTTCTAGACTGTCTGGTATGTTCGAAAGATAAACTACTGTAATATCGAGGTCCTTCCCTTCTGAACGAACTTTCCGTACTTAGTCCAAGTTATTTTGTTTATTAGTTTATCTAATGAACCTATAGGGAATTAATTAGAATGAACGACAGTTGCTGATTGCTTAGACGATTTGGCTAGATTCGTTTAAGGGTAATGTTATTGATTTGGAGATGAAACAAACTTTTGTTATTCAGTTAACGAAAACATACAAGTATAATACAAATGTTGATATTGTTAGTGTATAAAAGTGAACAAATGTTATAGGAAAATGTAAAAGTGTTGGAGTTTTATACAAACTGTCCAGTCTTAAATCCTTACTAATTTAATAAATGCGAAAATAACTCTGTCTGTCTGTCTCTCTCTCTCTCGTGCTTTCACGCCAAAACTACTGCACCGATTTACATGATAGTCTAGAGCTTGAGAAAGGACATATATATATACTTTTTAATGCGAAACAAAGGGTTTGAAAGAGTTGAAAGGGGGGATGAAAAGTTGTATGGAAGTATCGTCATTTTTATAGCTAGAAGCTTGAAACTCATTTTTTAGGCTGCTGATTCGATATAAACAATTATGACATTCAAACTTTGTAAAAGCTTTAAAACCTCAAGGGTGTATAATAACAGCGCGGCATGATACGGTGTGGCTTAGGTGGGAAAATATATCTAAGTCTGTTTATCCGAACGGGCAGACACATGAGGGCAGACTACTGTTGTACCACACGCATACAAATACAGTTTTTCGATTGCTACCCAAAGACACTATTCCACGCGGACGAAGCCGCGGGCACAGCTAGTTTCAGGTTAAAATATTGACTTTTTTAAAACATAGAACTGACAACAACTTGAGCAAGTTGTAGTCAGTTCTATGTTTTAAAAAAGTCAATATTAAAAGCGGTTATATGTATGTATTATTTTAAAAGCGGTTGTTAGAGCTCTCTAACAACCGCTCGCTCGCTCGCTAACAAAAAAACACAAAACCCACGGTTTTTTTGTTTTTTGTTGCTCTGCCAAGTTTCGAATCAGATGGCAGTGTGTGATAAGATGAAGAATATGTAGGAAACATTGTTCAATGGATGAAGTTCAGCTACCAAATAATACTAAAAACTCTTAACATTTCCTGAGTAGAATCCCTAAACAATTTAGGGTCAGTTATACTGAGGTATTTGATTCTGGCCCCGAGTTATTAGTTTAAGGAAACTATGCTATAAATTACATTGCGAATATTTCTCCAGTAAACTTGAATAGAAGCTAGCCTTTATTCGTTAGCGACAAATAATAATAAAAATTATATAATTGTTTTTAAGGACTACTTCACGCATTGACACGTAATTTAGAAAAATAAACTAAGATAAAATGTTTTAATTTTCAAAATGCTCAAAGAATCAAATCGATTCCGAATATTGGTAGGCTCCATTTGAAGGCTTAGCCACTTTTTCAAAAATATCTTCAGAATTCAGACAAACTAACGGACCCTCTGCAAAAATGGCTACTTCTCAGATTAAGAAAAGATAAGTTCTGTAATATATCAGATATAAATGGGATCAGATGGCCGTGTGTGAATAATCTCCCAAGATGTTATATCCCAGCAAATTATTTCATAAATTTCATTTTAAAAGACTACAAAACATGTAGCGCTTTTCATTTATAAGAACTTATGACAGAGGTTGGAACTCGTGTGTACATAAACAACAGTTTCCTTTGTAATATCCCGCATCTTATTATAATGGCTTCCACGTGTACCCCGATTGTACATAAAATGCAATACACAACAGTAGTTCCAATCCAATTTCATCAAAATGTTGACAACATAACACGTAATTGGTATATGGATACGAATTACGTATGTTAGTTATAGATAGAATGTCAACGTGTAATTTAAGTAGTGCGAACTATTTACGAAGCACAATCTATTTAATTTATTACAATTATAGAGAACTACGTTTGATACAGAAATATGCTTTTTTGATATATTTCGTTTTTCTTTGTTTTGTTTGGGGCAGAAAGATTCTTGAGTGGTGACCACGAACCGGAAGACACGCTGCCGCCGGCTTCTACAAGATGGACCGATGTTCTTGTGCGGGTGGAGATAAAAAAATAATTATAATATAATAATTTATAATTTCTCGATGACTTTTTTAACATACAGGCACATTCTTTTGAATAATATTCATTCTTTATCAGTTTAGGTAACGTTGCGGATTTTTGTTTGTGACTCTCAAATCTTAATGTCAGCATACATAATACAATATATATTACTAATATAGCACATATTAGTAATTTGTATTTGTTTATTCTGTTGGTGTGCTAAATAAATTAACCTAACAGGCACCAGTCTCTCACGAAGTCGGGTTTAATCATAGCAATTTTGCAATTATTATTTAGCATAAACGTACCAAACTGTAGCTACTGAACTAGGGCATCGAGAACCGGCCCGATTTTAGGAACCGGTTCTTTCGGTTCTAAACTCAAGCCGGAACCGGGTACCCGGGTTTTTTCGGTTCTTTCGGGGTTTTTCATACATTGAAATTGAAAAAAGGTATGCTTTTCAAGGCTATCTTTTATATAGAATTTCTACTACCAAAACGAATAAAGTGAAAGTATCCAAATAAAACACACCTTTACTGATAAGCATATTTATATATTTTATTAACTATTTTCAAATTACAACATCGTTTAATGTATTTTTGAAAACAATGAGTTCTTTAAAATTCAGATTTTTCACAACCAGTTGATAATCAGGTCTTTATAATTCACTACACTACAGAGATCAAAAGGTAGCTATGAAATACTAAAAATTAAATTAACAATCTTACAAGCCAGAAATACCAACTATCACAAATCAACTCAAAATATATTTTTTTTTATAATATTTTAATTCACTTGTCAAATCGGCGCCAAAACAATACACCCACTCACAACTTTTGTTTCTGTCGAACTAAACAAAATGGCGACAGCGCGTCTACCAGTGTTGCCAACCAGAGATTGTTAAGGTGAGAGCTCTAGATCTCTCTCTCTCACTCACTCACTCTCCAATATCCAGCTCACTATCGGATAGTATGTGTAATTACCGGGAATACAACTTTTATTACCACACTATCTGAGGCTGAGCTGCAAATTGCAGAACAAATGTCAAAAAATTAATGTCGCGGGGTATCTTGGCGAATAAAAGGTATACGTAATGTTGCCGACCGAATCCCTTAAAAAATCGTAAGTTTCATAAAGACTCATCAATAGTTTTAAAATTATAACATTATTTATAAATAATCAGTGAAATAACAGTATTTATTCTGTTTGGATAATATAATAGTATTTAGCATTGAGAGTATTATAGAGATAATATTATTTTAAGAGAGAACCGAAAGAACCGAAACGACCGGTTCTCCGTTTTACAGAACCGGTTCTTTCTAGGACCCTCAGAACCGGGATTTCCCGGTTCTTCTGGAACCGGGAAAAACCTGTTCCGATGCCCTATACTGAACCCATTTGCGAGGAGAAAATAAAAAGATTTTATTATTATTATGATAAATAAAAATAAAATCTTTCTTTCTTTTTTATGATTTAAAAAAACGATACCATATTAGGGAAATAGGTATTTACGGATAGCAAGAACTCTAAGACTCTGAACAACATATTATGGATCCCACAGATATTTGTCTTATATGGACATCAAACCTGCGATACGAGGGCGCCGAACTAGAAGTGAGGCGAGTGTCTTATCAAACTAACATTTTATAGAACAGAAAATGTTGTATTTCAAGTGCAATTCTGTACATTTCAGTCGGATACATTTCTAGAACAAACCGATAGATGGCAACTACATGATCTGTAACAACTTTAGCAAGAGCGCTCGTAAATTCGATCGGCCGGTGTGTTCGTAGTTTAATGGCAGAGCGCCAATTTTGTTTCATGCTGGATGATAAAATTTATCTTTTCTCAGTTTAGTGTTTAGATTTATGCTTTGCGGGCAAAAATCAAACTGTAATTTCTACAATAGAAACAACAGTTTGATTTTTGCCCGCACCTTCAAAATGGAGGACGTTATAAATTCGACTGTAAATTATTGTTACTATTTTGATACTTGCAATGATGTGCACCGGATATCACAATTCTTTGCTATTTACATTTAGTTAAGTTCAATGTATAATAATTATAATAATAAAATCCCGGTACATGATTAACCACACACGGCCATCTGATCCCAAATTAAGCACAGCTTGTACTATGGAAATCAGATGGCTGATATAATTATTATACCAGGTACTTTTCTTTTGTAAATACATACTTATATAGATAATTACACCCAGGCACAGGGCAAACAGACATTTTCTTGCACACAAATATCTGTCCAGTGAATCGAACCCACGATCTGCGGCGTGAAAAGCACCTTCCAAGTGACAAGCACCTACCAACCACGTCACCAGGCCCGTCTTCAACTACATGACGGTCTGGACTAGGCTTGGGACTCTTTGGGCGAGAATTATAGTTTAGGTTATTTTTTTGTAATGGAATCAGGCGTCACTTTGCGGAAATCCATAACAATCAAAATACAAAGTCAATATGTAGTGTTAATTCCGCTAATTGTCAGTTTCATCATGCAGGGATAGAATTTGCACCGCCCTCCCGCCCGCAAAAATGTGCACATGCAAGAAGGACAATATAAAAAAGCAAATTACATGCGCCAGTACGATACCCAACACGTGTTTCAGTCCTCCACGGACCATTCTCAAGGACTGCTAATTCCGTCTCCTTCGAGCACTCGACGAGCACTTTCTTTGGTGGACACAGAATTAGACCCATGATAACATTTTTACTATATGTAATAAAGGGTGGTTTAATAGCAATTTGCAAATATATTCACTCAAATGGGATTGTCTGATTGATTTCAATATTTGATCGAGCGCATAGACAATAGTAACGTAGTTTCTAATTATTAAAAGAAGAAACACATAATTATATCCATTAAACACGTATAACTACATGTATCGCAAATACTTGAATGGGCATTGCTCGTTTTTCTAGTATAAGGTCATCAAATCTAAATCTACTTAACATTTCAATCAAAGTCAAAGTTAAAATTATTAATTCCGTAAAAAAATTACATTTATGTGGAATCGTCATATTTTTTTACCCTACCATGCAGTGCATGACGTGGCAGCTACTGAGAAACACTGCCAGAAAACTCAGTAGGAATCCTTTTTTAAAATAAAATATACTTAAGATTAATTACAATCATGTGTGTTGACTCAGAACAACTCAATCCTAAGCACTTTTATCACTTAAATAATCAGAAATTTTGTAATATGTAATCTAGAATATACTTGCTTAAGTTGTGTCCCTAGCATGGCAATGCCTATCCCATAAGATCGAAAGTCGCTCCGAGGGAATATCTATCAGAGAACAGGCATGAGCGTCTCTCTGAATTGATACTTTGACCATCATTCTGCGATTGCCAACCATTCAATCATTACTTACTGCATAGGCAGTGGTTACCCCAGTGTCAGTGTTGTTCAAGCCGCCCGTTAGGCCTCTTTCATGGCTTAACGATTGTTGCCTAATGGCTACAATCGGGACCGTTAGCTTAACATGCCTTCCGAAACAGGGAGATGCTTTGAAATTTATCCACTTTGGCGGCCATCCATCTATGGACTGACCGCGAGCCTAGATGCTTAGCCATGCCAATCACTTATGGATCGGTGAGAGCATCTGATCAATTTCAACATTAGTGGGAATGCATAGTTATATATACTACGTAGTTTCTGTTTATCAGAAGAAATAAATAATTACACCTGCGTACACACGGCTAGGCTGTAGCCAAATGTATAGCTTGATGTGTACATCAAGCTATACATTTCCAGTATAAGCTGATCTCGCGTTATATAGAATTTCCATACAATGAAAGGTCAGCTTATATTGTATGGAAATTTGATCTTATTTGATGTTTTCTATGTATTTAAGTATTTATCTATCTATATAAGTAAGTATATCGTCGCCTGGTACCCATAGTACAAGCTTTGCTTAGTTTGGGGCTGGGATGATCTGTGTGACATTGTCCCTAGATATATTATTATTATTATTATTGTTAATGTATAGCCGTGTACCTAGTCCATCAACGAAACACGATTTCGGCACAATGAATCAGGTTTAGAATCACGTAATGTTTGAATCAAAACTCATTTTATAGATATAATTGCTAATAATAATCTTCATCCAGTATTTTTTATCTGTTTAGCAAAAAAAACATAAAATACCTGGTATTTAAATCTACTAGATTAAAGTGTTTTTTCTTTAACGTTCATCATTCTAATCTTAAAATCTTACAAATGTCGACTTCAGAAAAAAATGGTAATACAAACGAGTTTGTTTAATGCGTATATATTATATGAAGTAACACTTTAATCCAAAATCGAGTATTCTTGATTATCATAAAAAGAGTTTTAACATCAGACGATTTTATTAAATTTCCTACTTCGTTGCTTACTAGGTAAAATTTACTGTTGAAATTCGAACAAATTTTAAGTATTAATGATAAATTGCCACAGACAACGACAAATGAAAACAAATGACTGTTCTTTATACTCGTACTTTGAATACAATGAGACATAGATTAGTTTGAGACATGTTTTATCTTATTCACCCAACTGTAGTTCAAGTTAAAGCACATTTGAAAGTTAAACTTAATCCCTCTCTCCAGCTAATCATTGTTTCTATTATTTTATTAGTCAGGTAACGGTCTCCTAATAAATCTAACAATATTTTTTGCCTGTACGTGTGGCGCAGCGGCTAAAACAGTCGCCTCGCCGCTTCATATCGCGGGTTCGAGTCCCGCGCCGGACAAATATTTGTGTGACTCATAAATAGTTGTTCCGAGTCTTGAAGTAATTTGTGTCCGTCTATTATATGTTTGTAAAATACTCCGCGACACAGGGATTAATTGCCCTAATGCCAATAAAAAAATGAATAAAAATTGTAAGTGGCTTACCCGCGACTTTGTCCGCGTGGTAGTCGATACGAGCAGTTTAGCACTATCCCCTCTCGTCCGAAACAAAAACATTTCGTGTTTTGTTTTTTAATTTGATCAAGTTTCTTACAAACTTTAAACCCCTACTTTAACCCCTTACTGGATAGATTTCAGTATTCCAACAAGTCGAGTTCCACGCGTATCGTGTATTTTTGAAGTGATAGACTTACTAGACTTGTCACATGTCTTCAAACGCACAAGGTACTTCACTCAGATCTTCAGAATATATCCTGGGACGTTATTTATACACGATCATCTGATCACAGACTAAGCTAAGCTTGTACCAGATAACTGATATACTACATATGCTACTTTTCTTTTGTAAATACATACTTGTATAGATAATTACACCCAGACTCAGGACAAATAGACATGTCATGAACATGTTACACAAATATTTGTCCTGGGTCAAATCGAACCCACGACCTCCGGCGTAAAAAGCAAGCCATTTACCAACCACGCCAACACAACTGCAGGCGTGAGACTTCTTTCATAGTCGTTTACAAACAACAAACGTAAACCGTAATATGTTTATAGTGGCACGTGTATGTAATAGTTGTCTAATGAATAATCCATGAATAATTAATTGATATTATAGGCAGGGTTGCCATCCATTATTTTAAGTAAGGTTTACTTTACTCAAAACAAAGGATGCCAACCCTGTTGATAAGAAAGCTATGCTCTAGTACAGTGTTTTTCAACCTGTGGGTCGCGACCCCCTGGGGGGTCGCGAAGCCTCTATAGGGGGGTCGCGAAGCTTCTACAGCGAATTCGCACAAGGTTGGGAAAGCTAGTCATAGGGTTGCAAATGTATTTAGAGTATTATGATTAGGCCTAATGCAAATACATTAAATGTTAAGCGCGAAGTTCCAAAACTCAGGCTGTACTTTGTCTCTTGACAACCACCTAACCTCTGTATTATAAAGTAAATATTGGTGGAGTGCTCTCCCATATCTTCACAAATTTTCGAAACAGACGTATCCAAAACGCTTTTTCTTTAATATAATTTACAATTTTTATAATAATATTTAGAACTTGTATGTATTCCTGTGGCAAGGCCTTTTGGCCGAAAGAGCTTGACGATGGAGAAAACTATGCGTTGTGCTGTAGTATTCGTGGGCAACGTTAGACAAAAAAGTATTTCTTCCATTACATTTTCATTGGATTCAACGCACAAAAACTTGAAAGTGCACACTTCCGCAGTATCCGTAGATTCATCAAATTTCAAGGAGTCTTCGAAACATCAGTCGTCATATCGCACCGACTTCAAACCTATCAATAGGTAGCACATACAAATTATAGTATTTCATTAATATTAAAGGTATTACGTTTGCATAAGAGATGTATTAAATTAAATCTTTATTAAGATATTTTTTTTACACTTTTTAGTTTTTGAAGTCGGTTTTTTTTAAACGAAGTTTTTTTTATTTTTTACTTTTTAGTGTCTTACTATGGGTAGGACTACGAAAGGTGCCGCGCGCCTCGAAACAATAGGTCCCAACAAACGAGAATGGAAAAAAGAAATATCCTCCGAAAAAATGTTATTCGAAACTCTTTTCACGTTCTTGTGAGACAGTGAATGATCGAAAAGACCGTTTGTAAAGTAAGAAAAACTACATAAAATTACGATCACGCTAAGAAAACTTGCACAGTACGAGTCTAGATTCGCTAAGATTCATGAAAGTCTGAACAGGAAGCGCATACATAGGTTAGGCCGTATTTATGACCATCTAGTTAACGAGTCGGTGTGCTGAGGGCTTATAGACTAGGTCTTATTAATAAAATAATAATAATAATTTATTTCAAATAAAATTCTTAACAACTGAAACGTAAAATAAAACTACAAATACAATTTTTCTTAATTCGCTACAAAAGTTACAGGTGTGCCTGAACTAGGTAATCCTGTATTTCAGGCAAAGAAGTGCTAGTATTAATATAATCTAAAAATAGTCACGTACTTTATATAATTATAATATACGTGACATGATGATTCTAACAATGATTGCAAAAAGGTAAAAAGCGAATCGAATAGCCATCAAGTCTGCTGAGCAGAGGGCATGAGTCTATGAAGACTAGGTGTTATTAATTATCGATTAGCCACCGAGTCTACTGAGCCGATGGCTCATAGTCTAGGTCTCATTTATGATAGATTAACTAAGGAGTCTGCTGATGAGAGGGCTGTTCGACTAGGTCTTATTCATGATCGATTAGCCATCGAATGTACTGAGCAGAACGCTCATAGACTAGGTCGTATTGATGATCAAGACAACGAGTCGAGTTCGAGTCGGACTCGCCCGTTAAAGGCGGAATGTTTGTTTCCGTAGCAGCAAGTATTTAAGTTGATAGACTGGAAGGTAATTTGCGGTTTACGATTTATGACGCATTAAAAAACACTACTTACTAGATTTCGTTCAAACCAAGTTTCGGTGGAAGTTTGCATGGTAATGTACTTGTAATGACATCATCTATTTGTTTTAGTTTTATCATTCTCTTAGTTCAAAAGTTACAGGGGGGGACATTGTACGCCTTTGGAAGTGTCTCTCGTGCAAACTATACAGTTAAGAAAAAAAAAACTTGTGTGTACTTATGTACACGCGTTAGAAGTTATACTTCTTAATATACAACTTGAACATAGTTATCAATTTTCATACCACCTAGAACTAACGTCATGCTGTTATTTTTACGATGCGCGCGCATCGTAAAAATTCACTCTCATACATTTTCATACCACCTAGAACTAACGTCATGCTGTTATTTTTACGATGCGCGCGCATCGTAAAAATTTACTCTCATACCACCTAGAACTAACTTCATGCTGTAAATTTTTTTGGTGTCGGTGTGCGCGCGCATCGTAAAAATTCACTTTCATCATTTTTCTCCATCACGACAAAAGAAGTATAACTTCAAAAATAATATTATAAACCTCAATTTCATTTTTGAAGACCTATCCGTAGATACCTCACATGTATGGTTTGATGATTTTTTTTTTTTATTCGGTTCTAAGTATGGGTAACCCCCAAATTTAATTGTTTGTTTTTCTATTTTTGTGTGAAAATCTTAATGCGGTTCACGGAATAGGTACATCTGCTTACCAAGTTTCGCCAGTATAGTTCTTATAGTTTCGGTAAAAAGTGGCTGTGACATACGGACGGACAGACAGACAGATATGACAAATCCATACGGTTTCCCTTTTTTGCTGTTTGGCTACAGAACCCTAAAAATGGCAGCTATTTTGCATCAAACTAAAGAAGAATCACGTAAATCGGTTACTAAATCTGCGCGTATTCGGTGTACGTACAAAAAAAAAATGCGCTTGTGCTAAAAGGTGCGCCTACATGCGCTTCCAAAAACGAGCTTATACGCGCGTATTAAACGCTAGTCGTCTGTAACTGTTCATGCCAAGAAACACTTGAACAGTATGAGTCTAGCTAGATTGGCTAAGATTTAAAAACGTCTCTGCCAAAGACAGTTACATCGTCCACATAAACAAAAATTTTCATACAAAAATGTCCATAAAATGAAAACTACTGGGCCAAACTATATAAAATTTGTATGGGACCAAATGGCAACTATTCCGCATTAAACTAAAAAAGAGTCACGCAAATCGGATCATAAATCTCCGAGTAATCGGTGTACATACGTAAAAAACAAAAAAAAAACCGGTGAACTTGAGAACCTCCTCCTTTTGAAGTCGGTTAATGAATAGATAATAATATGTTGGATTCAATATTTGTAACAAAATAAAGTACATGAAATAAACCGGGTAAAAAACGGGTAGAGGGGGGTCGCGAAAAATTTCTTCATACTAAAGGGGCCGCGCCATTAAAAAGGTTGAAAAACACTGCTCTAGTAAAGCTTTCTTTCGTCCCATTGACAGTGGTAAGTACCTCTAATTTTGTAATTACCTTGCTTGTTTTATTGTTAAGACGACGCCGGACTAGAGAAATAATCTCTATATTAGCGGGGAGCTTCACAAACATGTATTTCATGGTGCACTATACATAGGTCACTTATAGTCGTTCCGTACGAGGATCGAACCTGAAACAAGCAGGTCCTAGGGAGGCGAACACCTTAATCTAAACGCCACGAGTGCATTTAGTCCTTAGTAGTAGAATTATGTTAAGGTTGTAATTCAAACTATGACTAAGGTCGCCGGAGGTCATCAGCTACACGGGAAGGGTATACAATCCATGAGCGAGGCAATGTGTGTGTGTGTGAGTGTGTGCGTGTGTGTGTGTGTGTGTGTGTGTGTGGGTGTGTGTGTGTGTGTGTGGGTCTGTGTGTCTGTGATGTACTGTTCGCCGACTTGGTAGTGGAAAAATTGGTAAAATATTGTTATTCTATGTTAGTGGTAGCCTCATATGGTATACTCTCCCGGCTTACTTCTGTATATGTGTTTATTTTTGAAACGGTAGCAAAGCAAACGACCAATTGGGTCACGATTGATTGATGGTAAGTGATTACCGCTGCACATATAGACCCTCAACTACAGAGGAGCCTCAAGTGCATTGCAGGCCTTTAAGAAAGGAATAGGCTCGCTTCTTATCATACGGGATTGGAAACACCTCCGGAGTTACTTGATTCCACAGAGTAGTAGCACTTGGTATAAAGTCTTGTGAAACGCACAGTGGTAGACGATCATTTATTTCGGATTGGGTTGCCGTACTAACATCTCTATATATGATCTATAAAAAGTGTTTGTGTTAATGTGAGTGTGAGTGTATTTTTATAATGTGAACTTTATCTTAACTATTACTATTAGATACAATGACTAACTATGTTAACTTTTAAGGATATGTGATCGAAACTTTGTGGTACAATTTACAAAGGAAACTTATAACTAATTGGTTAGGGAGGGATATAGGATTATCGCTACGTTCATCTAATTAAATCAGTAAACATCTATCAGTACTAATTGCCTCACTTAGATCGAAATTCTATCTTAGTTGACATCTGCGAATATATTAAAATATTCAAATGAACTGAATTTGATGAATATTTCGTAACAGGATACTGGGGAGAGAAAAAGCGCTTTTTTGTTCATGGTAGCCCGACTGGCGATGTAAACCTGCGTCGCTAGCATGGGGATGAAGACTTAGGCCTCTCTACAGTCTTCGACCAATTACAGAAAAATACACGGCTTCATGACTGCGAGCATGGGTATGATAAAAATCTAAAAACGCTATTACCAAATAGACTGTCTACCTCGTCGGCTAGTGGTTTTGACAGGACTCCGAATCAAGCGGATTTTGTGAAACAAAATATTACAGAGAAATATAATTTTGAGTTTTGAATGGACTTTTAAATTCCGGCCATGCCTGTTGCAAAATAAAACGCGTCAAAAATCTGTTTTGATTCGAATGAAAAGTATGAAGTCGCATCGTTACATTTACTCAATGTTACCTTCTATGTGATTCGAAATTTATAGTTATAAGACCTACACCACATAATTATATCACATAATACATACTAACAATCTTCATATTATTTAATTTTTCTTTATATATAATTGGTTGGACAAAACCTATGACTAGAGAAAAGAGAAAGTGCATTAAAGGACATTTCTCGAATAATTAAATAATAATCTTTGGTTCCATATAGACCATTCAAAGGGTAAAGCATTCATATCATTTAACAGAAGATTGGATCAAAATAGACGCCTCACTACTATCCTCGCCTCGTGTTCCATTTTCTTCCTCACTGGACAACTATTGGTTTGACCCATTGATAGTTAGTTGTTCAGAATCTGGAGGCACATCTAGACGATTGGTGGATATCCCCCGTCATATAAGTTTTTTTTTATCGGCCCCTAGTTGTCTTAATTTTTTTATAACCAGAAACCAAAAAGCAATCGGAGAACCGGCCAAAAGGCAGAAAAACTTATATACTTACTAAACAATAGGGAATAGTTTAAAGTTATTTTAATTATGACGTTTATATGTAATTAATATGAAAAGGAAAATGCCATTACATCACCCGATTGCTTATTTATGTGCAAATGCATATCATAGTAGGTACCCACAAGTCTAGAGGAAACTTTGCAAACTTCATTAAATGAAGTTGTATTACTTACTATACACAAAGTTTACCTAAGGAGCTGTCAGGTGGCTGATATATGAATAATTAATTTGACAACGTACTACATTAATATAGAATCCTGGCTGCTTTCTAGCTATAATGGGGCGGCGGCCAAATCCAACAGAAGTTATCAATGTGCACATCGGCGAGGTAAAGCACCTCGGCACGCGGTCAGTCCATAGATGACCGCCAAAGTGGTTTAATTCCTGAATGTCTCCGTGCTTCGGTGGGCACGTTAAGCTGTCGATCCCGGTTGTAGTCGTTAGACAACAGTCGTTAAGTCATGTCAGAGGCCTACTGGGTGGTTTGAACAACTCGGACAGTAGGGTAACTACTGCCCATACGATAAGTAAGTAAGTACTTAATGTGCACAACTGTATCACCACCAAATGCAAAGCAAGCCCAAAGACTTTATACTCTCTGAGACACGGGGGTGTAAAATTTTGTGGGCCCTGTAAATGATTTTTTTAAGAACGTATACAACGTTCTTAAAAAAATCATGACCAAATCATGATCTCTGGTTGAACAGGCTAGAAGACTGTAATAAGATAATAAATTCAGTATATAATAAAATAATTACATTTATTCAGCACTTGGGTATGAAAATACATTTGCACTTGTCAAGCTCACAATGCAAATCTATAAAATATCATACACAAAAGAAACGTTCTAGTAGCAGCTAATCACACTAA
This sequence comes from Pseudoips prasinana, assembly GCA_951640165.1. Taxonomy (NCBI): domain Eukaryota; kingdom Metazoa; phylum Arthropoda; class Insecta; order Lepidoptera; family Nolidae; genus Pseudoips; species Pseudoips prasinana. Next base: position 30,058,148 of record OX621243.1, on the reverse strand, counting down.
TATTATAATTATAAAGGCGAAAGTTTGTGAGTCTGTGAGTGTATACACACTCTCTGTTACTCTCTCACGCAAAAACTACTGGACGGATTTTGTTGAAACTTTGTAGGAATATAGCTTATGTAGCACATAGGCTATAATTTATAAAGGTTACGCGGGTAAAACTGCGGCGCACAGCTAGTAAAATAATAAAACAATAAATCAAGTCAGAACATCATCAGCAGACTGGTCATTTGAATATATATGTCAATGCAAAAGTTACATATAAAAACCAACAGCGTATCGTATCAAAAATAAACATAAACATATCCGGGAAACCTTCATAAAATCCTATATTTGAGCATTGCGTTTATTTTGCCTGCGAACCCGGGATATATTGAAATCCTTTGAGATGTGGTGTTGGCGGCGAATGGAAAAAAGGTGATGAACAAAAAAACAACTATTGAGCAAACGACGGAATTTGATTATGCAACCGTAGCTTTGCCCGGTTTCAACAGCTCAAAACTCATATCCACCACATTGACAAATAGAGGATACGAGAACGCAGCTTCTATTAAAAAAGGCTAGATAAAAATTCTTTCGCATCAGCGACAGTCACTGCCACTTTTATAGGACCGCGTCTTGTAGTCTATGTGCATAAGTCCAAACATGTAGTAAGTAAGATTAACTGACTGACTTAAAGTGACCAGAGTACCAAAAGTTTAAGAGAGCTTAAAATGCATTTTTTTGAGAAATGGCAGCTAGGCCCTAGTCCTACAACAATTTATTATAATATCTTCTATAATTTAACAATACTTAAAGTATACTATACTACAATTCTAGTAAATTTCCTTTTCGGATCAATTGCCGATTTCCAGATACCGTTTTGTTATTCTAAAGTGTATTACGGATTAGACTTGTAAAAAGACCTTACAATAATTCTTTTGTATCGTTTACATATTACGTAAATTAACTGAGACATTTTATCACTGTCCAAACGACATCATAGGCCACCCCCAAGGATTTCCACAATATGCCCGCATCCAAAATATAATATAGGTAAATAAGAAAACTGCTGTGTGGTGACGGCGACAAATATCAGAATCAGAATATCATCACCCCATCTCATCCCGTGGGGGGCGTAGAAGTCGACCCGAGGGAATATCTACCAGAGGATGGGCAGCAGCTTCCTTCTGATTACTATGACCATCTTACTGCGATCGCCAACCCGCCTGCCAAGCATGGCGATTATGGCATATCCCCGCAATACGATTCTTGAGGGAGGCTTGTCCAGCAGTGGACGTATTTAGCTGTAATGATGATGATGAAATAAGAAAACACGTGTTTTTTTTAAAACATCTTGAAGTAGTTAACACGATATAATTATCATGTTAATGTAATGTAATTTAATCATATTTGGGAATATGATTAAATAACGACAGACAAAGGAAAGATTTTTTTTTAATGATTATGTTACACTTTGCTTCCTAATGTTATCCACGGCACGGACGTAATAAACTCTGCATCAATACTTCGATTTAAACGAAAAGATTGTTCAAGGCGAGCATGCCGGACAGCTTACACAGCTTATCATCCCTCACCAATGACTTCAAAAATATCTCAAAGTACAATTTGGTAAATTTGAAAACACATAAAAGTATTCCACTAAGCAAAGCTTACAAAATGAACACTATTAAATGCAACTCCTAATCCCATAAAAAATATGAGTCCCTGCGCCATCAATTCTACATTGAAGCATCGTAGTGTTTCAGTTAAAGTTATAAAACACAGACATTTGCAACATAAATGTAGAATACAACAAAGTGCCGCGACCAAACAATTTACGTTCGTCTGCTATCAACGCCCATCCTCTTACGAGCCCGATTGTCATTTATTTTATGTTCAATTTATAACTCGAAGGACATTTCTTTTAATAGGCATCTCTAGCGAAGAATTTAAATAGCAACCATGGTTATACGCGGATATTGTAGGTTTAAACACGTAAAGGAATATTAAGATTTAGTCCTCTTCTCAATAGTACGTTTTAAAATTTTAACCCAATTAGGACCTTGCTAAATGCATTTTTGTTAAGTTATGATCGTGGGATTCATAAGAGCATCCTATATCACCTTTATCTATTATGACATGTCTATCACAAAATCTGAGATTTGTCTATGTCATTTGAAAGGTAATATTATTAATGCAGGATTTTTAAAGCTGCAAATCTTAACTTTTTAAGAGTGTAGACTAGAAGCACTGTTATTTAGGTTCTGTAATAAATATCAGGTCAGCAACAAGAACTTGAGTATCGGCCAGCCAAGAATAGACAAGACTTGCGAGTCTATAAAAAGATATTCCCTAAGATTGTTGAGAATCATAACTAATTCGCATATGCAATGGATATTTTCATCATCATGTCAGCCAAAAAACGTCCACTGCTGGACTTAGGTCTCCCCTAAATATCCCATTATTTAGAGGCTATGCCATTGTACTAGCCAACCTGTCTGTCAAGCTTGGCAATTGCCAAGCACAGACGGGTTGGCGAATACAGTATTATGATCATAGTATTCATGTAACCATGCTGGCCATTCTCTGGCACATCGAATATATATCAGAGACTGAGCAGCATGGTTACTCTGTTGTACCTTAGCCGTCTGACTGAGTTTTGACTTGACTGAGACTTCATGGGATGAGATGAGATGGTGGCGCTGTGTGACTGACGCAACGAAAGCTTTGCCGCCAGCCACTGATACTAATATTATAAATACGAAAGTATGTGTGTATGGATCTATGGATGTATGTTAGGTATTTCACGCAAAAACTACGGAACTGATTTTCATGAACATTTGTAGTAAAATAGCTTATTTATCCGAATAACACATACGCTATAGTTTATATAGTTTAACACGGGTGAAACGTGGCTGTGTGAAATTAATATTAACACATTATGAATAATTTATTTCATACCATGCCCACATATATTAACTCATGGTTTGAGTACCGTTTTAAGTGGCAAATAGCGCATCAAATCCACCCCATACACTTTCTTTTAAAAGGTTTCTATTTTCATCCTCCAATTAAGTTCGGACACAATGAGTTTCGAACATCAATTAAGAATAAGCCACAGTACAAATATTAATCAGTAATTCTAAGCCACACGTGTAAGAAAGAATATATGAAGAAAGTAATAAGAAGGTGTTGAAAGTGCAGCTATACACTAAATAACACGACGTAGTTTCACGGCCTTAGAATCTCTAGTATCTAGTACTGCGAGGTTGTTGGTCTTTTAGAAGTATATAGTACCTATACCTATAGTAGGCCAGAGAGAGATGTAATATACTTATATGATGTAGGCGCTACTTCAAGATTACATTTCGCAATTTTCTCTTTTAGCTTACTAGACTTGTCTATTTATATGTAATATTTATTTCTTAACTTGCTAGGGTTGAAGTTGTATTCTAGTTGTATTCTATTATATTATATATACTCGTTTTTATTCTTCTTGCTGATCTTGTCCATTATAAAGTGGTTTGAAAGAGATCGCAGTTAGCAATAAGATCGCTAGCATAGCATTCTACTATATTAAATTCAACTGTTTACTTCACATTTAAATGGTGGTGTACAATAAAGATTATTTTTGTTGGGAATATTTTTAATTTTATTTATTGTAATATTAGATATAGTGGTGATCTCACACAAAAACTCACAAAAACCGTTCGGATCTAAATTACAGATACTCTATAGTAGTGCTGTTATGAACTAAGAGATTATAATTACATTTTTTTTTCACAAATTGCTTTTGTTTTATTTTAAAGGGCATGATTTATACTTCAAAGGATTTACAACTATTATTGATATAACTTAACTTATCAACTAAAGAAACATAAGTTAAATAAAATAAATACAAACATAAATAAAAAGCCCTATCAATGAACTTATGCGTCAAAAACTCGTCGACATCGCTTTGAACCGGGATAATATATATCTTTATATTGTGTGGAACTTATGAAGAACTATTTGAATGTAATTTTAAACGATTATTCTAATACTATGTTCTGTTTGATACACATTTAACTATATAGGGGATACGATTTTTAGAGTCCTATCTCCGTATACATTAGTAATTTTAGCAACAACAAGTTAAGCAGAGGTCATTGCCCTTGTTATATATTTATTAATAGTATTCTGTACCAAAGCGGTCATTTAATGACAGTCGTTGTAAGCTTCTTACTGGCTGGCTCAAACAGATCTGAAACTAGGTAGGTACTGCCCATACAAGAAAGAAGAATATTCTGTATCGTTGTGTTATGTTCTTCAATATAATTATATTCGGATACCAACCATTGCTGTCATACATTAAATGATAATCACACTAATATTATAAAGTATAGACAATATAGACAGAACCATGCAGACAATATGGAGTAAAATATAAATTTCAATAATTAACTGTAAACATAATCTCCTTGACAATAACTTAATACAAGCTAGCTAAATATCACTACCATTATAAAATAAATTTTAATTGTGTTTAACATTCCGTGTACCTAAATGTTTGTAATAAGTAACTAGAAATAATAACTGCATTACTACAAACATGTTCTGACTATTTACAAGCGCTTTTTAAAGTCTACGTGAATAAAAACCTTTTTTATTTTATTTTAAAGGCGAAAGTTTGTGAGTGTGTGTGTTTGTTACTTCTTCGAGCGGGAGCTGGAGCGATTTTAATAAATTTGGTATGGAGTTAGCTGACAGCCTGGATTAACACATAGGCTATAAATTATAAAGTTTATCGCGGGTAAAACCGCGGGGCACAGCTAATTGTAAATAATAACATATATTACACACATCTAAACGTCTATTAGTACCAACCAATGTTAACATATATGTAATACTACAACTATGTTCTATTTACAAGCGCCTTTGAATGCTTGTGTGAAAAAGACCTTAAAGGGAAATATAATAAATAATATATTATTATTTATTATAGCTACTTGTTACGAATTGAACCTTTTTTCGAACACTTTATATTCAAAATTCTTATGTTATTGTTAAATCTGATACGTCAATGTCAGTTCACAGTTTTGCCCATTTATAGAAACCATAATTTCTCCTTTTACCAGCGAATATGTTATTATTATATATGTTTAATTTCCTTCCGATACTTTAACACTACTAAATAAACGATGATGTTACTACTGTAAAAATACAAAATGGTAAACTATGTAGCAAAGATTTAGTGATATCATATAACAGCATCGTTTAGCAGTTACAATGTCGGAGTGAGGAGTCGCGGCTGGCACAATGGAGGAATAAAATGATGATTTATATTTGTGCTGTTACTACCTGTCGTCGCCATATGGTCAGTACCGAGGATCGGGGTTACTTTGATTTGTGGGGTTACTTGAGATGTCGTGGTATTGTTTTTATATGTAAACTACGACCTTTCTGAGTTCATTAGAATGCGTTTTGCTGGTTGGGCAAGCTTATATCTTTCGCTCTGAGTTATCAAATAGATGCAGCATCAATGGTTGATTTAAATTGACAGACTGGTTGACGACTTATTTGGTAGATACTTGCCTATCACGCTGCAAATCGTGGGTTCGACCCAGGACAGATATTTGTGTGTATGAACATGTCTGGGTGTGTTTATCGATATAAGTATGTACAAAAGTAAAGTAGTACATGTAATATATCAGTTATCTTGTTTTCATTGTACAAGCTCTGCTTAGTTTGGCATTATAAATGCTCATGAAAATATGGAAAGCTAAGTAATAAATAAATTTCCAAGTTGAAGTGGCAGTGGGCAGGGCACATATCTCGTAGAGCCAACGGCCGCTGGGGCGGCAATTTTCTCGAGTGGCGACCACGAACCGGAAAACGCAGCGAGGGCAGGCCCCCTAAAATATGGACCGATGATCTTATGATCATCATCACTGGACATCGCTGAATGCGGATAACGCAAGATCGGTAATTGTGGAGAACTTTGGGGGAGGCTTTTGTCCAGAAATGGGCGCCTTTCGGGAGATATGATGACGATGAAGTAATTTCACAAAGAGGTTGATTGGTGTAACGGCCATTGATGATTATGGAAAAAAATACTGGATTATTATACATTTATAGTTTTAATTTTGCTTTGCAATGTGTAATAACCTTAAGAATAAAGATGTGTGTTTTTTGGTGCATTCAGCATAGAATGTAAATATATTTTAGTTGTGCTCATTTCTCGTGTTTTAATTTTAATGATATGTGGCTACATACGTTATTAAGATGCCAGTATTTTTTTACAACAAAATTTATGTGGTAAATGACGGTGTGTGTTTAAATAAATTCATATCATTAACATAGTATTAGTAATTAAGTACTGGAAACAATAGATACTCATTCATTAAAAACAATTGTTTTATGATCAGAGAAATATAAGTAGCACTGCGGGTAATCGCCTTCACACTAAATTTGATCCTTGCAACCCGCTAATTGTGTGACCAACATCTTTTATAATTGTTCTGAATCTTAATCGCCTTCACACTAAATTTGATCCTTGCAACCCGCTAATTGTGTGACCAACATCTTTTATAATTGTTCTGAATCTTAATCGCCTTCACACTAAATTTGATCCTTGCAACCCGCTAATTGTGTGACCAACATCTTTTATAATTGTTCTGAATCTTAATCGCCTTCACACTAAATTTGATCCTTGCAACCCGCTAATTGTGTGACCAACATGTTTTATAATTATTGTGAATCTTAATCGCCTTCACACTAAATTTGACCCTTGCAATCCGCTAATTGTGTGACCAACATCTTTTATAATTGTTCTGAATCTTAATCGCCTTCACACTAAATTTGATCCTTGCAACCCGCTAATTGTGTGACCAACATGTTTTATAATTATTCTGAATCTTAATCGCCTTCACATTAAATTTGACCCTTGCAATCCGCTAATTGTGTGACCAACATCTTTTTTTTTTTTTTTTTTTTTTTTTTTTTTTAAAGGCCAACAAGGACCAATTATAAAAATACACTAATACAATACAATACTTAAAATAACATACAGAACAATTACATTACAATACAATACAACAAAACAATCAAAACAATATTTCGACATCATCCCGTACATGTACCATGTCACAGTGATACATATATTTTATAATTGTTCTGAATCTTAATCGCCTTCACACTAAATTAGATCCTTGCAACTCGCTAATTGGGTGACCAACATTTTTTATAATTGTTCTGAATCTTAATCGCCTTCACACTAAATTTGATCCTTGCAACTCGCTAATTGTGTGACCAACATATTTTAATATTGTTCTGAATCTGGAAGCGATTTGTGTCCACGAAATGTATGTTGCTAAACTCCCCGCGCTCTGCTCGGAGTTGCCCTGCGAGATCATATCGGAAACGTCGCAAGCGGCAGGCGAACTATAGTAAGCGACATAGCCCGAAGAATTGCCAGTTTAAGTGGTACTCGTAGTGGGCGGGGCACAATAATCATAGCTCGTAGAATCGACGGCCTGCCTGTGACAGAAAGATTCTCGAGTGGGGACCACGAATCGGAAGAGTATAATAATAACAGTTTCATGTAATCACATTTTATAGATTTTCCGACATATAATGTTAATGGATCGTCTTTCGTTTCTAATATGGGACTCGTAAATGTCAATGCCTGGAAGACGAATGACTATGTATTTCAACAATTTTAGGTACTTTTTTTAAGATAGTCGCCTCGCCGCTTCGTGTTATGAGTTCAAGTCCCGCGCCGGACAGCTATTTGTGTGGCCCATAAATAGTTGCTCTGAGTCTGGATATAATTTGTGTCCGTCTATTATATGTTTGTAAAGTACCCCGCGTCACAGGGATTAAGTTCCCTAGTGCGGGCGTTGTCTTTAAAAGAAAATTCTTACATTTAGACTGGTATTTGAAAATAAATGTTATATAAACATTTATTTTCAAATAATAAATATAAATTAATAAAATAAATGACCCCTTAATTAGAATATTGTTTTCTTGTGTATTGAAAATTTGAATACCAGCATCTGGTTAAACATGTTGACTCTAACTTTAATTTTAAGATCTGTCTAATAACCATGTTAATGCAAATAAAAATATTCTATTCTACTGCACAAAGACAGTCATGTCCCGGATTCAATCCTCGTGCAGGAAAACAGTAACGGCTTGATGTACATTGTGTCCGTCAATGATATGTTTGTAAAGTTTCCCGCGACACTGCACTGTGATTCGCGTAGAACAAACTAGCTGGACAAAAACAACTCTTCAATTCCTAATAGTTAATTATTAAGATGAACTCATTAGCCCTATACATTAAGGAATACATCTATTAATTTTCGTAATTACCCTCATTAGGCCCGTCATTAAGGTAAGTATATAAAGTGTTGATAATTCAAAGTGCATTCATTTGCATTTTTACACCATATTGTTAACATTATTTTAAGTCACTAAAAGAAATTTGTGATAGTGTTTTTGTGATGGATTGTGTACATAAGGGTAAGTAGTTTTGTTTTAGTTAATTTTTATCACAGGATCTTCATTATTTAATTTTATTAAATTAAATGTTTCGATAAAAGTGGACTTTTTCACCCATATTTTTGAATTCAATAGTCAAAATATTACATGTCCACTCATGTCCACTCTGTAAAATCTATTTTATATGATTCTCACAAGTATCTAGTAGTAATTAGTAGAAAAAAATATTGCGAATTATTTGCACAACTAATTTTTTTCTTTTTTTTTCTTTAAACAGTTTTCACCGTCTCAAAAATGGACTTTTTTGAAGAATGGCTAAAACACCCGAAGGAAACGCGAAACGTGGAGCTCTTTCGGTTTATATCTTTGAGACATGACTTTGATGGTGTTACGGAGCAGTCCCTGAGAGACGTCAAGGTCATCATCTCAAAATATTCTTCAAAATTGGCTGAAAAGTGGAGCAGCTGTGCAAGAAATAGCAGCTGTGCAAAGAATAGCTACGAATAGAGATTTACTTAATATGTTATTGATAACATCTGACCCTGTAATAAATGGTTTAAGAGAAATTCCCCGGAAGAAAATAGGTTCATTCCCTATCGAAGTCCTAGATTTATTAGTTCAACCTAGCTTTAAGGAACAAAATGTTAATATAGTTTCTAGTTTTCATAGTTCTGCCACTCATGATCATGACTATTCAATGGATGATTCATCTGATGATAGTGATGATGAGTGATCGATTTAGTTTTTAAGTAGGTATTTTATGTATCTGATATTAGATTTTATAGTTACATTTATAGTTAAATTTATTTATAAAATTGTTTAAAAAAATATTGTGTTTTTATTTCACTATACCTGCTCAAACGACCAATGGACCTCAAATAGTATTATGACCCTTATATCTTTGCTTAATAACCTCATTTATAAATAAAAATCGAAACAAATAATATTGTCCAGCTAGCTTGTTCTACACGAACCACTGTGCACTGGTATAAATTTACCTAGTGCGGACTTTGCCTTAAAACAATGTAACCTCGTTCCATACATTCGTATGGGGAATATACGAATGTATGGAATCGTATGGGCAGTGGTTACTCTAGTGTCAGTGAGTTGTTTAGCCGTAAAATATAATATGTGGCTTCACAGTTACTTAAATAAATAGATATTCTATAACACACTCAACAGTACAGGCATGTTTTATAAAGTTCAGATAGTTCTTGTTAGGTAGTAACCTATATTAAGGCCTTATAATCCGCGAGGATACTTAATAATTAACACTGATGTAGTTTACACGCTATCCTAACATTAACTAAAAAAAAGGATTAATTGAATAATGAAAAGAGTAACAATTAAAACGTAAGCATACAATAATGGTCCATATTCAATTCACGTGTTAAGATAATTGTCACTGGGAGGTTAAAAAGGCTTAAGCACCAATTTGGTCAAATTGAGCTATATTTGTATCATAGGGATTTTTATATTGTGTTGAATGGTATGGCCTTGGGTGTCAATTTAAACACTTGATGTTTCCGCATTACATAACTGGTCAAGTGAGAGTTGAATTAATGTATCAAGGGTTCCGTGCCTATGACACGTCTCATAAATTATTTTGTAATTCAATTAAATATATAAATAATTCTGCAATAAAATGAATATTGTAGAATGATTTATATAATTTCAGATAAAGTTTATGTTTCCATATTTCTAAAGACGAGTCGAAAACAAAACAGGGTGAAAAAGAACGACGTAATGTTTATTTCAAGAATTTGATTAACTCGGACTATCTTTTTTATCATTGGGTACACACGATTTTATACTTTATTTATATTTTTAGTAGATGCCAGTTTAGAACACCACTAATTTAAGATTTTTGGTACTTCTGTAGTTCAACGATTATATTATTATTTTGACTGCCTCGGTGGCCATATTCTCTTTATTCACATTGCAGAAAATGAGGTCCTAGGTCTAATCAAGAGGAGTTATTGGGATTTTTTGACATTAAAATAGCCAGTAACCTGGCGTCTACATAATACGATTATATGACCAGACCTTAGAGCATGCTTGTCGCTTGATCTTTCTCCTTTCGTGTCGAATAGGCATCCCATCGGATCATGAGAGTGTGAGTGTGTTTGTAAGTATTTGAGGCATGAAAGTGTAACTCATAAACGAACAAATAAATAATCTAACACACTTCAATACGCATCCCACTCTACCTCACTACACTCACACCGGCATTCATTCACACCTCACTCACGCACTCACTGTTACACACAGATTACACATACCTTACAAACTTTGCATTACACATACTTGTGCGATTTCGGTTTTTCTGCATTCTTGGTCATGCTCTTGCAGAGCAGGTTGCTAATTTTTAATGTTAATGATTAATGTATAGGATTGAGTCATCCTGTTATTTTAGTCTTGCATGCTTACATTTGTCTACATCTTGATTACAAAAATAATGATAAATGGAAGAGCGGAGACTCCTAAGACAAGCAATCCTTTTCTTAAAAGGTGTTCTTCAAATATGTGTAAGCCCTTTGTAATCGAAATAAACAATTTACTTATACATTTATTTGTGCAAACACCCATGCCATATAAAATTGTGTACATTAAGATTATCCACTGTAGTCATAAGTAGGGCAGAACGAACACTATTATAATTGCTATATTAATCTTATAGAAAACTATATCTTCTTCTTTAGCTTTCCCATTTATTATTAAATTTAGCTCTTCATCTGGTCTTTTGTAAATACTAGTATAAAATACATGATTTTTCTACAATGCCACTTCTATATTTTTACAGTTCCAAAAGCTACCAATTATGTCAAGGAATTCAAAATATCTATTTAAGCTTCCTAATTTTAACGGTTATGGTATAAAATTAAGAATATACCATTGATTAAATGCTATAAACTACTGTTCTACTTATATAATTTAAGTGACGAGGTCATCAATCTTAAAAACCAGTTATGAGTAGGATTATTTTAATAACATGTTTTATTTAAACTCCATGACCTACAAACTATGCATCAATCTCGAGTATTTAATCGTTTATATCAGAGGAAAAACCTGTAAGAGCCAATTTTAAAGAACAAATAATAAATTTGCCATGCAATTGAAACTTGCGTACTGGCCAGTAAATAATTTCCAAAGAATTCTAAAATCTTTGTTAGTAGAAGTAGTTTTAGATAATTATAATCCACACAACTTAAAGCGTCGATACCAAAAATTACACGTGCGGCACCCTACACGTAACAAAATTCAAAATGTTGATATGTAGCGTCTGAGGCGTACATCTACAACGCGTGCATGTATGACACTGTTTTATTTTGTCGTTTTGTATAGTTTTTTATGATTAGTGAATACCACATTGTGATTTTTATTCTCATCCTGTTATTACTACAATTTTAGAATTACAATAAAACTTTTAGCCGGGTTTTGAATATTTGTGATTAAACAGTCAACTTCTAAATTAATGAGTCTAAATTATACAGTACTTAGTTACTTAAACTTCTCAGGGTTAAAGGCAAATTGAATATATTCTGTTAATATTGTTACGCCTGTATTATCAAAACTAAGCGGTAATTAAGTCTTCAACACGCCTAAGGAAACAACCTATATTTCTCTATTCATAAAATAATGTTAATCTTGTTTGGATAAATAACAATTTAACTGATCTTTTAATGACCAAGCACTCTGCTCTACTCTTTGGCCCTTAGCCAGCCAGTTTTCTAGCCTGCCAGCTATTATACCGGTAAATTAATTGCCCCTTTTTTTTTGATAAGAATGTCTTCGCATGCCACCCGCAAAAAGTGTCTGCGGGTGGGTATGTCGGACTTGCACCGACTAAACCTACCTCCCGTGGACTTCTCTTGGCGCCTGATGGGGGAGTCTTGGTAACGCGGGTATGCTGCTCCGGTAAAATTAACTGGCCCTTATAAATAAATTTAGCAACAAGTGGGTTACTTTAAGCGTTTATTATCATCGACATTCTAGCTAGTCAAGTTGTATATCATACTAGATCTTTGATACATAACATAACTGTATATTGTGACTGACCAGCTATCTTCATATTTAGATCGGCCTATGTTACATAACCCCATATATTACGAGCAATATGATACCTGCTCCAGCAAATCTGCTGGTCCTTATAAAGTAATCTATCAACAGGTTACCTTAAGTGTATGATGATGTCTTCCAGACCGAATTTCGGCCACGGCGGCCAGTCTCAATGGAGAATTGCGCAGGACATATTATAGTGCACAAGTGTGTGCGCAAACACAGGGGCACTTTCTATTCCATCACTCTCATGATCCGATGGGACGACTAGCGACACGACCGGAAAGAGTTCAGGTACAGGGCCGACGGCTTTAAGTGCTCTCCGAGGCACGGATACATGACAATTTATAAAGAGTTCGCTCGATAACTTAAGTATCTATTACAACTGCTAACCTGTCTTCAAATTGAGCTAGCTCTATGTAACATAATATAGGTATTATTAACAGGATGAGCTCCCCCTTATAAAGTTCCCCTTATAAGTAACAAGAAGATTAATAAGCTGATATGTCATGGTTGGCACATGGATACACAAAATACCGTCAACGGCTTGTTGGTGGAGACACTTTAAACTGAGCAGCATCTTTATTATACAGATAGTAAGCCCAGTTTATGAAGTGCAAGTGTTTCTACTGAAATGGCTTAACTGTACAATAATAGAAGAGTAAAACTATCAAAGGTCAAACACCTCTCTGTTACTAAGCACTTAATATCCACAGAACAATATAGCGCATTAAACAGGATGGGGAAATTTGGAACGGATATTACACCTATAAATAAAATTATTTGGGCCCAAAGGAATCCCTGGGAAGTATGAGCTGTAGGTAAGTGTTAGATCAGAGTACGGGAGCCATTTTATTGGATAATTTCGACGAATGAATTTTACTGATCAAATACTAGACATTTCTCGTTATTGCTAGTTTGTTTCTGTTTAACTCTGTAACAGACTATAGATAGTCGTAAATCATATACTTCATTATTAAGAACAATATTCGTATGGGATTAAGTTATTTATTAGGAGCAGGGTAGGCTTGTCTAGAGTGTAATTTAAATCCGCGTGGGGCGTCCCGCGAGCTAAGTAGTAAGATGGTTTGAGGGCCCGCCGCCGCTGCTGCTGTCATATGCTTGCTGTGAAACATGCCTGCGCGTTCCATGCCTGTCTGTATCCTGCATGCTTGTAGCAAGCATCCTTTTTGCATGCTTCTTAAAACAATGATGTAATGAATGTTATTTCAGATAAGTGTTACTTCAGTGATTTTTTTTCGACCAAATGAAACGTCAGAGTAACGAGAAAAACCAATTGATAATAGGTCAATTGATACAGTAGCAGACGTGAGGTCGATGAAGTAAAAAATACTTAACTATAATAGTTGAACAGTTACAGGTGAAATTACATTCCGTCAAAAGTTTTCGAACTTACGATAAGTAAAGCCGAACTTATGATAAGTAAAGATTTTTTTATGGTTTACCGAGGCAGGCAAGCTAGCGTCCCACCTGATGGTAACCGCTACTCATGGACATTCGCCATACCGAAGGGCACAGCAAACCGCTGCTGCCCGTCAGATAAGTGCTAGTTTTAAATCTCGTTTGAAGAAGGACATGTCGTAGCACTGAGGAAATTCATTCCAGAGCCTACATGTACGTGGGATGAATGAACGCTGAAAGGGAACCGAGATTGCTTCCAAGGTGTGGGATGATAGAAAGTGGACGATGGCAACAGGTCAAACTATTCCTCAGGATAACAACTATATCTATTAAATATATATTCTTTACTTCTTAATGTTTTATGCTTCGTTGCTGAGACGGTAGTGTGTTAAACCGTGGATAATAAGGTCCCAATTACCAATCGGGGGTAATAATAATAATATCCTGGGACATTTTTCACACACGGTCATCTGATCCCAAACTAAGCAGAGCTTGTACTATGGAAACCAGATAACTGATATATTACATATACTATTTTTCTTTTGTAAATACATACTTATATAGATAATTTACACCCAGATTCAGGACAAACAGACATGTTCATGCACACAAATATTTGTCCCGGGTGGGAATCGAACCCACGACCTGCGGCGTGAAAGGCAGCGTATCTACCTACCACGCCAACAGGGATCAGTCAGAACAGTGGTATTGGGATTTTTCTAGTAAGAAATAGATTCAGTAGCAAAGCGGAGTCTGGAAGTTGGCTGTGTTATTCGCCTATACCTCGGAGAGCACGTAAACTGAAGGTTATGCGCCTGATCTGTCCACAGTCGTGTCAGATAGCTGTCTCATCAGATACGAGAGGGACAGCATAGATACTGCACCATTGTTTGCACACAAGACAATTTAATATGCCCTATGCAAACAGGCTAATCTCAAAAGGTAGCCAAAATTAGGCCAATATTACTATAAACTATATTTTAAAGAAATCACTTCATGTCTTCATGAAATTTCATTTAAAATTATACACAAACAATACAATAACGTTGTACGGCTTATCAGTACCGCGCAGTTATTAAACATTCCTCGTACTAATATCAGCGAAATATTTGACATACTTACCAAACATAATGAAATAATTTTACGCAAAACAACGGAATTACTTCGAATTTTCCGACTATCTTTCGTGTAAAATAATTTTCGTATCGATGGGGAATTTTAATTATTTATCAACATTATAATATAACGTCGACTAATACGACGTAAAATACACATGTCTCTAAAACTTTCCACCAATGAAATCACAGAAGCTTGTATTTTTGATCACGCGATGAAATGATTTTGTCATTTCATTGGAGCAAATGTGCAATACGTCTGCTATATTGTACATTTGCACCAATGATGTATCAAGACTAGTCTTGCTGGTATCTTGTTCCTTCTGAACTCAAATACGGGTGATGCCTTTTTCGATTAATTTTTCGGACAATCGTCATGTTAAGCCATAGTGAGATCTTGTAGAGTTTGGTAGCGATCAGTTAACACATTTTTTTTTATTTTTTCTAATTTAGGACTTTCGTTTGCGTGCCATTGCATTGCATTCTGGATACAGCTAGTACAATATTATAGTAACTGGCCAGTTGATCTAGGCGTTAATGACCCTGATTGCTAATTCAGAGGTTATTAGTTTCGATCACCACCCAGAACGAATCTTTGAGTTGTGTTTGGGTGTAATTTATCTATAACATGATTAACATGTAAGTATTCAGTAATATATAAATATGTTTATCAGTTTTCTGGTTCTTATAGTATATGTTCTTATGAAAAAAGATATAATAATGATTTAGTACAAAATATTATCTTTATCAAACATACATACATAGCCTCACGCCTGTTTCCCAGAGGGGTAGGCAGAGACAACGGACTTCCATTTGTCACGATCCTTGCACATCTCTTTCGCTTCGTTTACTTACATTATATTCTTCATACATGCTCGCCGGTTTAGGGTTAGTGTTTATCAAACAGGCCCATAATTATGACATAATTGGTAGTTAGTCTAGCGGAAGTGTGTACAACTTACAACTTCAGATCATAATATATTTAGTTCAAGTCGAGGTTAGGCCAAAAGACATACGTATGATTTTCTAAGTCACAGTCCTAATGATATTTTACTTGTCGACAAAACCCGTCACATCGGATCACTAATTTAAGAATATTGACAGTACACCTGTGTTTGCGCACGCACTTTAATACATCCCAAACATATGTTTATTTATTTATTAATTTAAAGGTACACCAACAGCTTCTGTATATAACATTTAAAATAATGATTGGTTCCAAGTTATGGTCTTATACAGTTGCCAATAACAGGTGAACCAACACTTACAAATAGAAATAATAACCTAAGTCAAAACAAAGTGTAATAAAATTAAAGTGTTAGTAAACTATATAAACAAAAATATAACAATCAGTTATTAAACTTAACTAAACCAAATTATCAAACAGAATATGTTTGGGATGTATTAAAGTGCGTGCGCAATTTGCCACGTGGCATATGGCTAGTCTCCTTCAGACTGACCACCGTATCATAATTCGACCAGTAATGAAATAAAATGAAATGAAATGAAACAATGTTTATTTTTGACAAAGGGATATCTTACCATACATAGCTAAATAAATATAATAAATTTGAATGTCAAAAAAGGCCCCTATCTCAGCATTAGCTACGGCAACACAGGTGTATTACTGCAGCACTGATCTTCCGATAGAGGCTGATATAAACCACAATGGCATAGTAAATTAAATAGAAAGTAATATAAATATATATAAAAAAAATTAATATTAAAATTTTTATTAAATATAACACTATCTAAATTTGAATCCAACGTTACTACTACATCTACCTAGATTTCTTCAGTTATACCGTAATGCTATACCCAAGTCGCAAACTACCATGAAATGAGATTGGATTCGGTAAGCATGGGTTCTTTAATGAACCATAAACCAGCGATGAATGAAATTGTTTCTATTTCAGATTCGAAGCCATGTTTTGCTTCATTCTGCGTTCAATTATAAACCCTAGCTTATAATGTAATAGAGCATAGTACTGCAACTCTAGACTATAGAGTCTGACATAATGTGGGTAATCATGACGTTCTAAGAGTATATAGGCATTTACTGCCACATGATGGAACGAAACATAATAGTTACCAATACGCCAATGCTATACATGATGCCAATGGTGTTGGATTAAGTATTTTTTACGTAGTTTTGATTGCACTTCACTCTAGTCTTGTCTAAGACAAGAGAATTGTCTGGATAAGATATATAACACTATATCTTATCCTAGATATAGTTATAATTGTATTTTTGATGTGAAACATCTATAGCCGCACGTAAAACAGATTTCTGGCGTGGCGACGCATGCGCAATCGACTTTTTATTTTATCATTATGACATATTTAGTTCCTATCACAACATGTTCTTTTCTGCATATTACTTTTACAAAATAATGTCGATGTTTCACATGTGCCAGGCGTCCCGTGATAACTCACATTTTTTTTTTCTCTTTTTTTTTATTATTATATTAATACTTACGCTTTTTAATCTGTAATAAATTACCTGCATGTGGAAGAGCGGGGCTTCTTAACACAGGCAATGTTATGCCTAAAAGGTATGCCCCCAACAATATTGTAATTAGGTTAAGTTGAGTTATGAAAATAAAAAAACTATTTATTTATTTAGTGTTCGAGCAAATCAGCTTCCATTCCATTTGGTATACCTACTCGAAGCAAAACCCAATCAAATATATGTCCGAAAGCAATCGCAGACCACAGACCGTAAAACACAAAATGTAACAATAGAGACTTGTGCAGTACATTTGCACAATTTTTGATTACTTAAGATTAAAAAAACAACAAATGTATTACGCTACAATTTGCTATGACCCTTTAACACCGCTTCTCTTTGTGAGATTATTTTGTGGGGTTACGTTAAAACCTGGCTATAAGGAACCAATCGAATCGATTGCAGCCTTAAAACTCAAAATATGCGCAACGAAATAAACCCACTATTTTTTTTCGATTAAAAACTTTGATAAAAGAATCGACATCTTTAACCGTGGTCGGGCCGTGATGGATCTTTATCAGATATCATTTTATATCAATAATTAAAATTTGAATCATTGTTATCAAAATTTTGTGTTTTACTTTGATTCGAAACGAAGTTCTTGTTGAAAAACCCTACACAACATTAATTTCATAAAATATTACATTTAGACTCTTATAAAGCCCGGTATCTTTCTCATATCTCCAAGGGTCTTCAAGATCAAAACGGCTTGTTATGGCTCATACTTATAAATAGAAACGAGTAGGTACTTCCAAAACCTTTAAGCTCTTACTACACAATAAATAAAATGATCCTCGTGTTTTCCAAACCGATGAGACCGCTTAATTCAAGAGTCAGCTGTTGTACATTGGATGAAACATGGATGAATACATTCATTACGACAGTGTCACTATTAAGTAGTCGTAAGGTTGGTTTTCGTATCGCAAGTGTTTACACTGACGCAGCGTCAACTGTATTAACTGAAGACCACGATTTAGCATAAAGGGGTTATTATGTTTTGAATGTGTTGAATACCACACTATGCACTTTGTTAACTAAACATAGCCTATCTCAATATTCAAACTATCCAAGGGTTTCGTCTGTCTTTCCCAAAATCTAATGGCTTTTTAATGGAGTTTCCATCATATAGAGTGTTTGTATTGTAAGCGTTTTAATTTTTTTTTGTGGGGTTTTATGAAAAAAACAATACTACTTGAAACTGTATTACTTTGAGTCACTGAAATATAACTATTTATTTGAGAAACAAACTGTATGTGTGTGTGTGTTTTGTGTGTATGTGGGGTTTCGAAATTTATTCTTATTACTTATATATTTATTTTTATTGTTTTTAATACCTTTCAATAATAAAATTTAAATAATAAACATTTCAACATACTACAACTAATATTTCTCGCAATATGTGGAAGCTTGTGCATTATTTGAGGCAAAGTAGAGGTGTGCAAAGATCGTGACAAATGGAAATCCCTTGTCTCTGCCTACCCCTCAGTCTATGCATGTATTTGTAAAATGTATGAAGTGTATACGAGTATGTTAGTTCAACGGTTACCTACCGATAATACTATTTGTACAATATTGTAACACATATTATTATTGAATTGATGTCTATAATATTGGTGGAAGTACAACAAAAAGTTACTTATTAATTCCACATATAACACATAGATTCTTGATAGTCCTAATAGCATTACTTTAATCTGAGGTGAACGGACAGTAAACTGCCGAAGTAACCTTTATCGCTCGTAGTTATACACAAACACATCAGTATAGCAATCGCTGACGCATGAAGATTTACCTTCTTAAACGACACACATAAAAAAAGATGGCTCTACAAAAAGGGCACGTCGAGTGACCTTCTTTATAAATAGTTTGACATCAACCCTTCCGTCAATCAGCTTTACTACTTTTAACCAACTTTGAAGAGGAGAGGGTTGCCAATTCGATTGTTTTTTTTTTAAGATGATTATAGTTATCCTAGGAGGATTTCACTTCTTAACTGGATAGAAGCACGGGTCGGCTTAAAACTAGATGGTTTAAGCCCACCCTAACTACAAACTCGGAAGTACGCACCTTGGAGGGCACTACCTTTGGGGTTCGAACCTTGACTCGGCTATTGACGTGAAGGACACGCGCTGATTACGTTAGACACTTCTAGGATCACGTCATTTTTTTAGTGATATTTTATGTTATCCTAGGACACTTGCACTTCTGCACCGGACATTTGACTATACATTGAGTTCTGTAAGGTTGAAGTAATTCACCTATCGAGGTACAGTCACCAGCAAAAGTAGATGGTCAAAGTCGGATATTCAATACTAATTATCATAAATTGCGACAAAAAGAACGCAATTAAATTATAGAATAACAACATTCATACATTTCTGAACTTTGGATGGTGATAGTGGACAAAAAGAACGCAATGTTCAAACTCAATTAAATTATAGAATAACAACATTCATACATTTCTGAACTTTGGATGGTGATACCGTGACTCAGTTTGTAGTGAACCTGACCTCTGATGCAAAGGTTACGGGTTCGACACTCGCACTAGACAAATATAAGTGACTATGAACATGTTTATGTATCTTGGTGTGGATGTTTAACTAAACATAGCCTACCTCAATATTCAAAGGTCTCCTCTGTCAGATCTAATGACTTAATTAATGGAGTTTCGATCATATGTAGTGTTTGAATTTTAAGCTTTCTAATTTTTATTTTCCAAGTCATCAAATTTTATGCTCATAACACTTATTCTGTTTTCTGTGTTTATGCTCTTTTCTGTTTATTAAATGTATATATTTATAAAATAAAGTAAATACGTATTTTCGTATTAACTTTATTCGTATTTAATTTATTTCATAGATTTTTACCTTTATCACAAAAGCATAAGGTTCACATTCAATTGGGAAAATTTGACAGATTAGGGTAGCTTGATGTGCAGCCGTCCGTACAAACTTTGCTTAGTTTGGGCTAGAAGGTTTTTTGTGATATGAACAATGGTTTAGAATATTTTTTGCAATACAATATCGATGGAAATGATTCTATAATCAACCAAGTACATTAATTATTTATATTTTTTACACTAGCTAAATAATGCTTTAGTACAAAATAACACCCTAGGGAACGGCAGCTTTGAGGTGATCTTTAAATGCTTAACCTAATTATCGTAATGGAAAATTAAGGCTATGAAAAAAATATATAAATAATACTTCATTCAGGCATTCCTGTCTCTGGGCAAGATTTCCAGAAAGTTTTTTTTGTTATTCATTAGGGACAGCCAATAATTGCTACATTTTTCGTATCACTGACATAAATATGTACAGAAACCAGCACATCCAGCTACCCCAACTGTCAAATTTCTTTTATAGATTTTCAACTTTATCACTTAAACATAAGGTTCACTTTCAATTGGGGGAATTTGACATATTGGGGTATCTTGATTGTGCTGGCGTTTGTACTTTTGCTGTTTGTTTTTAATAGGTACTAGCTGTGCCCCGCGGTTTTACCCGCGTTAAATATTATAAATTACCACAGCTCCTCCCCCGTAGGTGATAGCGTGATAATATGTAGCCTATATGTTGACACGACCTCTTAGTAGTATTCATGCAAAATTTGAAGTTAATCCATGCAGTACTTTTTGAGTTTAGCCCGGGCATACATACAAACAAACAGGCAAAAATTCTAAAAACTATATTTTTGGCTTCGATATCGATTGTAGATCGAATCCTTTTTATGTATCATTTTTTGAAAATATTCAATGTACAGTTTTGACTGTCCTACGATTTTATTAAATGTATAGATAGATATGGTTAATTAATGTAATATGGTTAGTTAGAGAACAACATTTGATTGTACGTGGGTGTTGCCTCAAAACCACATCGCAGCCCATGCATTTCTGCTTCCATCCTCGCTCAGAACACCAAGATCCGCTAAATCGGGGTGAGTAGAAATAAGGGGTAAATAGAGCCAGGGAACGACTTCCATAGATCGAAATTTTGTATCTGCCTTATAACCCGTTTTACGGTATAAATATATAGTTTTCAGCTGCCCTATATCTAAACTAATATGATAAAGATAAAAGATTTGATTTGATGTACCTACTTTTGTCCGTTTGCAATGGAGAAACTCAAAAACTACTTGATTGATTTTAATAATTGTTACACCTCATCTAGGGGTGAAATAATTTTTAAAATCTAATCATTCTACGTAATTTGTGAGTATAGTTCTTTGTTTAAAAAAAAATAGAAATCCCTACGTAAATTACAATAATGTATCCCAAGGTAAAAGCTACCTATAAAATCATTATTTGCGTGCGCTGTGAAAATTAGTGATGATACAAAAAATAATGTACTCATCAGTACACACAAAAGAATCCATAATGTTATATATCTAACTATTGTGTTTATGTTACAATACAATAACCGTTTGTGGTACAAATTAGTCAATTTATCTTTTAATCTACAAACCCGTGCGAAGCCGAGATGGGTAGCTACGTCTCTCATTGGTCTAGCGGTAGCGTGTTCAACCATAGATAATGTGGTCCTGGGTTCAAATTCCAGGACGGTCCAAAAAGAGATTTTGGGATTTTTCTGTTAAGAAAATTTCTCAGTATCAGCCCGAATCCTGGGAGTCGGTGATATTACATCCCCGTGACTCGGAGAGCACGTAAAGCTGTCGGTCCTGTACCTGTCCTCTTTCCGGTCATATCCCTAGTCGTCCCATCGGATCATGAGAGTGATGAAATAGAAAGTGCCACTGTGTTTGCGCACACATTTGACACACTGCACTATAATATATCCCGCGCAGATGGCGAATCTCCATTGCGAATGGCCGCTGTGGCCGAAATTAGCTAGGAGTACATTAATTATTATTTATGACGTATTTTAAATTATGTGACAACTTTCCATAGTTAAATCCTACAAATAACTTATGCTTTACGAGAGCGCGTATAGGTAAGTTAGTTTATTTCAACAATTTATAAAGTTCTCAGTATAAACGCAAGTTACAATAACTTTGGATTATACTGATTCATATAGTAATCATTTAAGTTTCACCCGGTTTAATAGAAAAGCCCAGTTAAAGATATTAATTTCGTTTAAAGTCTCAACTATGTGATTAATTACTTACCTAACTACTTACACACAACCGCAGCAAGATGTTTCTCTAATAAATGAGAAATAGAACGGGAAAGCCCTAGGTCTCTAGGTCTTTTAACAGGTTTTTAAAAGCAGAAGGTAACGAATTCAACTGTCCTGCATTTTTTTTCTATATTTACGGCTTAGTAGCGGTTTCGCCCTAATTTTGCGATCGAACTTCTTTCGATTTTGAATATTTTTCGCCCGAGACAAATTTAATAGCGGTAGAATCAGGTTCAGTAAAATTTAGTAATGTAGGTACTATTCCCCCAAATACTTCTATACCTCAAAAAATAAGCCTTTACTGAATTTTGCTTGACCTGATTCGCCCGCCATTAAATTTGCCTCGTGCGAAACCGGTCCTAAAAAATATTCAAAATTGAAAGTAGTTCATTCACCCAATTCGGGCGAACGAAATTAAGGCGAAACCGCTACTAAGCCATATTTACTCATATGGACCCATAATACATACATAAGTTGATTGTACGTTTAAAAAAACAGTTGTTATACTCACATACCAATCGCCGTAATTTAGCGTCAAAGATATTGTAATTATAATCATGAATCATTTAATTGACTATGTGCGAATGGTAAAATCTGAAGTTAGAAACACTTCAGATTTTACCATTACAGCATTTTACCAAGTTATTTTTAGTATCAATAACAATGCGACTGTGTCTGGGCTAGTAAGTACATAGATATTTGTAAGAGACACGAGCCCTCTTTCTTACACTATTTGGATCCAATATTGCTATTTAAATTTCTAAAACTAAGAATACGTAAAACAGAGAAACATTGAAAATGTTGTATAAAACGAAGTTATAAAGGATTAACAATGTGTGAATGTATTTGTGTCCTCACTATGTGTAAATATGTGTTAGAGTGTGTGGGTGTGAGAGAGAGTTGTGATGATCTTTAATAAGTTTTCAATATCTCATCTTCATTTTTATTATCATTATAGTTGGCAACTGGTTGTTAATGGTAAGAAAGAATGATCTCTGTGGTGAAGAGGTAGAAACTATGATTGGATCTGGCGACATCCGTGACCTTGGATTACCACACCGGGAAAAAAAATAACAAAAACACTCTTTTGGGATGTGGTCCCTTGAGATTACGAGAAGCAGATAGAAGCAGATGTTCAATCTCAGTTAATGGTTTCCTATTGGTTTTGAGACCAAACTGAAGTAGGTTGTATAAACCCGGTAGCTATAATCCCACATCAGTCCACGCTAGGAAACTATCCTATTCAATATAGGAAAGGTAAGGGGGTTAGGACGGTATGCGTTTCTACTTTTGGTGGTTCACTATCGTAATGTTATGGCTATTAAAGAGATTAGAAGTCACGCCGCAATATGCCTAAATTGCTTGTATCTGTTGTTCATGAAATCTTCTTTTTTAATAGTAATTACAGATCCCAGAATAGTACAGACGCCAACACATCAAGCTACCCCAATCTGTCAATTTTCCCCAATTGAAAGTGAACCTTATGCTTATGTGATAAACTTGAAAATCTATAAAAGAAATTTGACAGATTGGGGTAGCTGGATGTGCTAGCGTCTGTACAAACGATATTCCACGACGGTGCGATAGTAAAATGTGTTTCGCATCATTCGTATATAAAGCACGGGCGGTATTTTTGTGTACCAATAAAATACTCTTAGGTTAATTTCTTTAGAATGAAGTAATAAAATAATAATTTTATGGCATATGCAGTGGTTACACTGGGGTCAGAGTTGTTCAAGCCACCCAGAAGGCTTCTCACTTCCATTAACGATTGCTGTCTTACGAGTTGTCGTAAGACAGCAGTCGTTTATGGAAGTCAGTCAGTCAGTCGTTAAGTGAAGTGAGAGGCTTTTTGGGCGGCTTGAACAACTCTGACTTGGCCTGTTGTTGAACAGGCACCAACAACTTTACGTACCCTGCTAAGAACAGAGATGCTCAGAAAGTAAATCATTCTGATGGTCACCCACCTATAAGCTGATCGCGTGCATAGGTACTTTACCTTGCCGATCAATTACGGATCAGTGAGTGTAACTGATTCTGAGCGCCTAATAACTATGGAAATTATTAAATAAATACCGTAATAATATCATAAAATCACATTTTGTAGTAGACTACACTATTCATAGTAAATATTTTGGCTTTCTTCCAGTTCCAGATACAAAGCGATTCTAGATTGAATCTTTATTATATATTTTGCTTACCGTGTTCCGTATAAGCGTACTCGACAGATATGAATAAATATAAACCACGATATAAGTAAAAAATAACTCTAATTATAAATTAAAAAGGAACAGAGAAGTGGGTCTTAAACATTCTTTAGATGACAGACGAACACCTGGCTGGTATCTAAATAAAAAAGTAACTAACATTAGGTATAAGATCTCTTGGCTTTGCTAAACCACTATTTATGGAGAAAACTGGTCTAAAATGAAGATCATTTAATTTAGTTTTTTTTATTTATTGTATTTAATAGAGAAAAACTATTTACAGGTAGCTACAAGTACATACATACATACATACATAGACTCACGCCTGTTTCCCAGAGGGGTAGGCAGAGACAACGGATTTCCAATTGTCACGATCTTTGCATACTTCTTTTGCCTCGATTACTGTCATTATATTCTTCATACATGCTCGCCGGTTTAGGGTACTTCTGACCTGCCCTTTCTTGAAAACATCTCCAAATTGGTCAGAGAATGTTCGACGTGGTCTTCCCCTTCCGGTTGTCCCATTCACACAGGCCAGGTATACTTCTTTTGTCAATCTTCTTTCATTCATCCTTTCTAAATGGCCAAACCATCTCAGCATGCCTTTTTAGTTACAAGTAGCAATAAAAAACCACAAAAGGTGGTACCTATGCTACACAGTCATCAGCATCATTTTATTTTATTAAGTAAAATAATTCCCCGTATCTTGAGGTGGTGATGAGATCATGAAGTTATAAATGTTGTGAACTCCAGGACGGTGACAGTGGCTCAAAGGGGCGGCACGACGTAACTCGTAGTATTTTAGGGGTAAATAAATATTGGGGTAAATAATAAACTTGGGACTACGATTGGCTTAGATTTATAGCCCAATCTAAGCCAATCGTAGTCCCAAGTTTATTATTTACCCCAATATTTATTTACCCCTATTGATTCAAAACTATTTGTATACGAAATTATATCAAAATCTCAAATGGCATTCAATGAGGTAACCCAGTATTGCAATAATATAGGGCATTTATGTAAAAAAAAACAAGACCGAAGACTTTAAGTCCTGTCAAATCTTCCAATCTTTGAAATACCGTAATGTAACAACGACTATGGTAGGCGGGTTTGGAAATCCATTCTGCCCAAAACCCTAAACACACTACCAAGAGGCGCTATCGATAACATTGGAACGAAAACCATGAGCATAAAACGTATTAAAACAATACTAAAGTGACATTTCTTAAGTACCTACGAGCACATCTAAGGCATAAGAAAAAAAATGTTGAAAGAAGAAACACCTTAACCTAAATAAAAATTGTAATTAAAAATAAGATTAGCGGTTAAGTTTGTGAATATTTTTTTTAAATTGCAATACACAGTTTTAATTGTTTATATTATTATTATTATAACCATGAATTCAGTTAATCCAGCATTGGATATGCAAGTTAATTTCATAATTATATCTAATCGTATTTTTAGTTAATTTAGATGACAATAGCAAGCTCTCATACGAAAAATGAATTCTAACATATACCTGCAACCTCTACGCTAGCTAGATTGGTAGGTTGAATCGTTACGAGAATAACTTTGTTTATTTTTAAATTGAGAGAGTTTTGTGTAATAACAGTCGGCAACCCACTTATATGCCGAGGCTTGTTCTGGTGTTTCGAGTGTCTGGAGGCAGGAAAAATTAATTAACTTTCTATTATTTAATCGCTCAGTTACCTTGATAATCTTTGGAAAGAAAAAACAAGATTAACTTCAGTAATCATCACACAGCAACCACGACTTTTGGACTCGTACCCTCCGGGGCTATATTGTGCTGGTATACAATCGAACCTGATATAAGGACACCGAGGTGGTGTCTTTGTGTATTAACTGCAATACCTAACAATCAAAAAAGCTAAATCAAATATAAGTATTTAATACCTCTCATTAAGGAATCTAGAATTTTGTAGGGAACCCTCGTATTTGCGTTTATTCGCACTTGGCCAGTATTTTTAATATACCCATTAAGAACCCGTCTATCCAGTGTCTGACAGAAGCATTGTAACGATGTCAAATGCATGGGATCTTAATTGAACGAGGGATTTTGTTTCAATAGAAATTTAATAACAATTCTGAGTAAACACTTTCAAAGATAACACCTTTACTCTCTTAGAACCTGTTCAAGTAAAACCTTCTCTTACGTCAATATTCACAAAAGAAAATTACAATTCCAATTCGTACATAATGGTTTCAATATATTTACGTGTTGTAGATTAAGTTTTTATTTATATTATATGAATATTTATTCATAGTATAGTATAATATAGTATTTTATTTACGTTTATGTATGTGTAATAATAATATGATCATAACAATATTTTTAGCTTTTAGGATATCTTTTAACTATCTTTTTTCTTCTTTTTTATCCATGTACCACACTTTGTTGACATTTTACACATTTAATTCCTATCCTTTATTTCCTATTGTACATTATAATTAATGTTTCATTGTCAAATGTTCTTTTTTGTGTACAATAAAGTGTATTTTATTTTTATTTTATTTATTATTAACTTTCTCCATCCATATTTTTCCACATTACATAAAATAAAACATTAATAAATACATAAATATAATGCTTTTGTATATCAAAGGTTTTCAATAATAATAAGTAGATTCAACCTGACGCAACAACATGGTTTTTAATTGAATGGTTTATAAAAAGTGGAGCTAATAACATAAATAATGCTGATAACCAGCTACCCAAATCTGTCAAATTTCTTTCATGGGTTTTCAACTTTATCACAAAACTTCAATTGGGGAAATTTGACAGATTGGAGTAGCTTGATGACCTGACGTCTGTACTCTGGTCGGTGGATCTTCCTCCAAATCAGTTCATATACAATGGAGTAATCGCATAACATGCACAGAAATTATAATTTTTACTTCCTCCTTTTGAAGTCTGATCAAAAATTGGTCAGTGCCCCAGGAAAATTGTTTTGAGGACTACTACAAAAACGTTGAAGCAGTTAAATCGGTTTTCCTCAAAGGGCGCCGATCTTGTTTGATATCGAAGAATATGTTTTATTATATAGGAAACTCAGTCCTGTGTTACTTGGCACTTTTGGTGCGACAGTACAAATAAATCGAAGAGCTCGGTTCAATCTATATAGCAATAGCAAGTGATAAAGAGAGTTGCAATTGACAGAGCCAAACGAGCTCTTATACATAAATTAACTACAACGTCTAAGCTAGCTATATTGTTGTGATTTTATTGAGTCGTTACGAAAATAACTATTTATTTAAGAGTGTTGACAAAGGGAGTTTTCTGTAATAATTGTTACATACTCTGTAACTGTTTATCTGTACAATAGTTTATCAAAAACGTCTTGAGATGTCTCGTTCGGATCTTTAATTATCCTTGAATTTAATTAATCTTTCCTTTACTGTGTGGTGACGGCATAGAATATTATCAACCCATCTCATCCCGTGGGGGCGTAGAATTCGATCGAGGGAATACCTACCAGGGAACAGGCAGCAGCGTTTTTCTGTGAACTATGACCATCAAACTGCGATCGCCAATCCGTCTGCCAAGCGTAGCGATTAGAGTAGGTATATCCTCCATTCTTTGGGGAGGCTCTTGTTCTTGTTTGGCATATTTAGCTGTCTCTCATCACTTGAAAAAACAGAATACTAACCGAGACCACATCGACTTGATACAGAGTTGTGTTGAAATATCACAACTGACAGAGCGTAAAATTGTCATCATCATATCAACCGAAAGATGCAGTGGCTGGACAAAGTCCTCCCTTAAAGATCTCCACAACTGCCGGTCTTGCGCTAGCAATCCAGCAGATTCCAGCGACCCTCACAAGATCATCGGTCATGGCATTATACCATTGTCTACATTAATTCGAACTTACTTTATAACTTGAATAATCATACATGGTACTCACTTTGTAAATAGTTACTCGAAAGACAGTAGTTATTAGAAGGCTCAAGGTCACCCAAAGAGCAATGGAGAGGGCTATGCTCGGAGTTTCCCTGCGGGATCGCATCAGAAATGTCGAAATCCGCAGGCAAACCAAAGTCACCGACATAGCCCGAAGAATTGCCAAGCTGAAGTGGCAGTGGGCAGGGCACATAGCTCATTGAGCCGACGGCCGTTGGGGCAGAAAGGTTCTCGAGTGGCGACCACGAACCGGAAGACGCAGCGTGGGTAGGTCCCCTACAAGATGGACCGATGATCTTAAGCGGGTCGCTGGAAACTGCTGGATGCGAATAGCACAAGACCGGCAATTGTGGAGATCTTTGGGGGAGGCCTTTGTCCAGCAGTGGACGTCTTTCGGCTGATATGATGACTCGAGAGATGCATGAACGTTCAACGTTTTATAAGTGTTTATGTTATAGCAAGACATAGTACTATGCTCTACACATCAAAATAAGTCGTAACAATCGATAATTGCAAATAGATTATTTTGAATGGCGCTCATAAACGGCCATTATTGTTTAGTTCCATAAATGTCAAAAGGGTGCTAAACAAAGGGTTTTACGATGCATACCTACGTGAAAACAATCAATGATAACATTGAATCTTTATCCAGTGGACACGGAACTCATTGCCTTCCTCTTAATGTGATTGGAACTTGATTTTTATAGCTTCTTAGCAAATGGATACGACTAGTCAATAGGATAGACTCATACAACCTATCTGCTAAGAGGAGGTCATAAAATAAAAGCATATTAATCCTTTATTGCTCTAGGAGAATTATTAATTTACCTGGTTGCATAAAATTACCGGTTATTTGTACGGGTTAGGCATAAAATAATAATAATGTCCTCCTAGCCGAATTTCGGCCACGGCGGTCAGTCTCAACAGAGATTAGCCATCTGCGCGGGACATATTATAGTGCCCAAGTGTGTGCGCAAACACAGGAGCACTTTCTATTCCATCACTCTCATGATCCGATGGGACGCCTAGCGATACGACCAGAAAGAGGAAGGGAAACAGGAAACAGGACCGACGCCTTTACGTGCTCTCCGAGGCACGGGGGTATAATACCGCCAACTCCCAGACTTCGGGCTGATGCTGAGAAATT
The DNA here is from genome assembly GCA_951640165.1 of Pseudoips prasinana. NCBI lineage: Eukaryota > Metazoa > Arthropoda > Insecta > Lepidoptera > Nolidae > Pseudoips > Pseudoips prasinana. Next base: position 30,028,166 of record OX621243.1, on the reverse strand, counting down.
TATCTTTTTACAGAAAAGTCCCAAAATCACTTTTGGCCCGACCCGGGATTTGAACCCAGGACCTCGTACTCTGCGGGTGAACACGCTACCGCTAGACCAACAAGGCAGTCACTAGACATACAAACTGCACGTGTGGCGCCCTGGTTAAGACAGTCGCCTAGTCACTTTGTTCGATTCCCGCACAGGACCAATATTTTTGTGACCAATTAATAGTGGGATTACTGAGACTTGGTGTACTTTGGACCCACCAATTATATGTTGAATTCAATTTAAAATTCATTTATTCCGTGAATGTTTTTACATTTATGTGGAATCTTCACTTTTTTTATCGTGCCGTGCAGTGCATGACTTGGCAGCTACTGAGAAACACTGCCAGAAAACTTAGTAGGAATCCTTTAAAAAAAAAATTACTTAAAATTAATTACACATTGTTTGTGTTGATTTCAAACAACTCAATCCCAAGCAGTTTTGTCACTTAATTAGAAATTGCTATACAATTTGGTTTTAATAATTAACTTAACTTTTCTTACCAGCTTCTGATTAAACAAAATTTATAATGGACCATCATCTATCGAAGAAAGAAATATCTAAATCGGCAAACTCAAAAATACGGCAAAATTTAGCACATCGGCAAACACATAATTTACAAATATCGTAAAAATCGCATAACATACAAACAAAAGAAGAACACACAACACATTCTTATTTTGTAGTCCATTAATAAATATACTTAGTATTACTTAGGTAACGTTATGCCACAGGACAAATAGCTTTTCTTCCAAACCACTTCAATATATAGCTGCTCTCATAACTACATAAAAAATTCATTCTTGCATGGACGCTGTACGTTTTTGATTTTATTAACTTAAGTGCTGCGTGTTGAATAATATATTCCGAATCGTTATGCACGTGGGCTTATTTGGCCCTAACCAAAGTAAGAGGCAGGGATCTTTGCGAGGCTGAATCTGAATTGTTGGAATCCGCAGGCGAACCAATGTAACCCACAAAACCCGAAGAATTGGCAACTGACGTGGTAGTGGCTAGGCACATAGCTCGTAGGACTGAGGGTTAGAGGGGCAGAAAGGTCAATGAACCAGAGGACAAAACTTGGACAGGCCCCTTTAAAGTGGACGAGCTTGTGAGGGTAATTGGAAGCCACCAGATGCGGGTAGAGACACACTGACTGGTAATTGTGGAGATTCGGTGACGCTAGCAAGATCTATTTTTCGGTTGCTTAATTAGTATGCATTGTCGGGTCGTAAGCTGTATTCATACGATGCATTATACTATGTATGTCTATGATTTTAATATAAGTCCATTTCTTTTTAACACAGTTCTTAAGAAAAAGACAATAAACTGACGTAAAATAAGTAATAACTGTCGTAATAACACGTTCGAACCATTTATTTTATTGATAAGGCAGGAGAAATATCTCGACTTCTACGCCCCCCACGGGATGAGATGGGTTGATGATATTTGATATTCGCCGCCTTCATCACACAGCAATAATATATACATACGAGTATATATGAATATATTTCTACCCTCAGACCTTTTGGTTGAGTCTCGGACTACGCTTCAACGTTTCACAGTTAACGAGATTAAGTGAAGTTTGTTCATTTCGATTGGGCATTCATCATACTGGGGCTCTACCGGCTAAGTCGCCGAACATCGATTTCTTAAATGGCGATCAAATAAATTGAGGTTAAAAATGACTTAATCAATCGTTAAATCGGCTTCCATGAGCACATGTGAAGTCATAAATGGTCCGAAATCGATTGTCAACGTTGAAGCCGATTTAACGATTGCTTAAGTCATTTTTAACCTTTATTTATTTGAATGCCATTTAATAAATCGATGTTCGGTGACTTAGCCGGTAGAGCCCCTGGATATTAATTACTGGAGGTAAATCTGGTATATTATTTATACGCCTGTATACCTGCTATAGCTATACATAGATCGCTAACACAACTGTTACCTAAAATACTTTCGTATAATTTTTATTACCACGTGTTTATGGGGTGGTGAACATTGCCATTAAGTTGTAACAGAAGTAAAGGTTTGCTATAAACACTAAGCGGATATGATGTTTTATTACGGCGAGAGGTGTAAGTAACAATAATAATAAATAATAATATTAATATTCTGGGACATTATTCACACACGGCTATCTGCTCCTAAACTAAGCAGAGCTTGTACTATGGGACCAGATAACTGATATACTACATATATTACTTATCTTTTGTAAATACACACTTACATAGACAATGACACCCAGACTCAGGACAAACAGATATATTATGCACACAAATATCTGTCCTGAGTGAGAATGGAACCCACGACCTGCGGCGAAGAGTTGGTACTTTTACTATTTTAGGGTCGCAGGGGCCGTATTTTATATATTACGTTTTTCTAATGACACAATAGTTTAACTACAAACGAACTTACTGTACTTAAGTTCAACACAACAAAATTTTCTGTGTCCCCCCTGTCTTCATATATAATAGACGGACACACATTACATCCATGACTTAATGTTGTCTTCAGGTTTTGCTTGTCATTTCTCGCCCTCTTATATTTATTAATTATCCTGTCTTCTCTATTATATATATATATATATATATATATATATATATATATATATATATATATATATATATATATATATATATATATATATATATATATATATATATATATATATATATATATATATATATATATATATATATATATATATATATATATATATATATATATATATTATATATATTATATGTTTGTAAAGTACCCAGGGTTTAGATTCGGGCGGTGCGGGCGTTGTCGTTAAAAAAAATGTTATTATTAAGGAATGTCTTCTGTAAGGTGGAGGTACTTCCCCAGTCGGGCTGCTCTTTGAGCGAATCATCGCTGTACCCAACCTCTACCGAGTACCAGTATTTTGTACAATTACTTAATTAAGTTATTAAACTCCAATATTCCCTTCCGGATGGTTGTCAGTTTATTACGCCGCCTTGACACTTGTCGCCAACCTATTTATAAGCTAAACAACAGGCCCGAACTATTATAATTGTATTATATATATATTATTACTTGGCACAGAGTTGAAGGAATAGTTAATAGTTTATTTCATGTTCCCTATAAAACTAGTCAATTTTCCGCTATAAATCACAGTTGAACAACATCGTGGTAGTTACGATAAATATGTATATATATTTGCTATGTGGTAACGGCATACAAATATCATCACCCCATGTCATCCCGTCCAGGCGTAGAAATCGTCTGAGGGAATACTTACCAGAGAACGGGTAGCAGCGTTTTTCTATGACCATCAAACTACGATCGCCAATCCGTCTTTTGACCATCAAACTACGATCGCCAACCCGTCTGCCAAGCGTGGCGATTATGGCATATCCCCCCATTCTTTGGGGAGGCTTTTGTCCAGCAGTGGACGTACTTTTTATATAGATAGATTCATATTACCAATTCGCCAAATAAGCTTACGGCCTACCTGATGGAAAGTAGTATACCTACATGGCTTCATTCAGTTTTGTAGTTCCTTCCAGTCTCTTAACCGTACCACAAAATTAACAGTGTAATGAATTGCGAAGGGTATTCTGAAAGGTGGAGAGACTTTCCACGTAGAGCAGCCCTTAGAACTAGAAAACGCAATACATTCTCAAATAAATCTTATAATGACTGTATGATAATGATAATAATGAATATATGAGTTGATATAGGATCGTTTCCCGGATACATAGTCCATTTGGAATCTAATCTGTACACCTTAGTAATCCAGGATGTACTTTGCCGTTAAACTATGAACGTTACACACCGACAGATAAAATTTACGACTCCCTTCCTTACACTTTTATTGAAGATGTATTCACGCCTTACATTGCGGAAAATTCTATAAACATAAAAAATCACAATATGTTATCAGGAGAACTTGAATGACTCACACAAACACCCTATTTACCCAAGAGCTGGGGATCTATGTGAAATTCGCATACAACATAAATGGAAACAAAAAAGGTATCATTACAATGACATGAGTAAACATTGAAGTAAAGATATGCATCATAAAGGCATTCAATATTGAAAAACAAAGGAATCATAAAATTGATAATCACACTATGACAATGTTTGTTGATGTCAAAATGTATTCATACGTAAATAAAATCCCGAATCTAAAACAAATGTGGTGAAAAAAAAACATAGGACCCCGTGTGCAAAATTCTCGGCGATGACATAGCGGTGGTGGTTTTGTTTAGAATTGTATTTAAATTGACGGTCCCAGATAAAAAGAAATATATTTCGCATAAATTTTTCGCATAAATTTCGCGGTTAAAGCTATTGATTGAATGAGGTTAAAATGTATATAATATTGTCAAATATCAAAACTATTATTAATATTTCAATAATAAAAGAGTCTTTTTCATCATGACGGCCTAATGACGTCCACAGCTGGACAAAGGCATGCCCAAAAGATTTCCATGTCCAAAATATGGAGGTATATGGAATAATCGCCACGCTTTGCAGGCGGGTTAGCGATCGCAGTTTGATGGTACATAGAGACGCTGCTGTCCATTCTCTGAGAGGTATTCCCTTGGATCGACTTGAACACTCCTCACGGTATGAAATGAGGTTATATGTTCTATGCCGTCAGGCACATAGCATTCTATTTACAGTGCTTGAAAATTTGAAATTAAATTCTTCATAATCGAACAATGGGATAAATGGATGCATATTGACAAAGTTAGTAATATAGAGCAGTTAACTATGCTATAACTCGTAGTTGGCTAGATTTCGTCGAGATAGGCTGCCATAGCTAAACCTTCAGGTACCAGGAGTTACAAAGGATATTTTTGGAGACAAACATGCATCTGCAATCATTGTCTAGTATGCAAAATACTTCAGTTAATATCCTCAATAAGTTGTTCCTGGACATTACAGATATGCCCAGCCGTCTCAACAGAATCCAGCCAAATGCGCAGGGGATATTATAGGCAAAAGCGTAAGAAACTGGGCAGATCGTTGGACCGGCAAACCGACACTATTGAAGCTATCAAGCCCAGGACTGCGTCAGTAGTAGCCGGGAATCAGTAATGCAGTGTGTATAACATTGAATACTTCACTCCAGTTTTAAGAAAGTGTATTACATAACAGTATATTTTACTCCGGATTTAAGAAAGTTAGGGCACTTCCTTAAATCCGTAGTGAAATATTCAGTAATGTTATACATATATACTGCCTTACTGACTCCGGGCTGCTACGGAGAGTTTGTACCAAGAGTTTTATCCTAACCCAAAAGCGAACTAATAAAACAGAACTTTATTTAAAAAAAGTGGAAGTGTCCCGCGATTTCGGTCGAATTGCTAAAACTTATTGCTAGTAATGCTGTCTTTTACACCACTAAACTAATCTAAATGTTATGATATCTCCCTCTTATATGGCTCATATGAAAAGAACAGAGCAGAACAGAGTATAAGGCGCTCCGAGCACATACTTAGTCGACAGATTAACGTGTCGTTTATATTAACTCAATAATTCACGCCAAAACTAAATTTATATCACTAAAGATATGTCTATCCTATTCATAAAAACTGTATTATTAAGAAATGCAATGATATTAATATTAGTCGAGTTGGTATTCCATAGAATCGGGGGCATTGTCTACGTTTGGTGGTATCTACAGTTGAACACGCTACAGCTATGTCAACGAGCTTGTCAAATCCGCAAACGTCACGACGGAATTCATAGATATTGGAGGGTGCAGATAAAAATAAACCAATATCCGAGTAGGTATACAAAACGCGGGATTATTCTGGAGTATGCACCGAGGACAGATATTTGTGTACATGAACATGTCTGTTTTGCCCGTGTTTGGGTGTTATTATCTATATAAGAATGTATTTACAAATGTAGAAAAGTACAAGTAGTTCAAGCTCTGCTTAGTTTGGGATCAGACGGCCGTCATTCTATGTAAATGGGTAAAAAAATACATGCTACCTTTGTATTATAGAGTTGGTTACCAAGCTCATCTGTCTGGCAGTAACGTGTTTAGCTGCAGATTGTGAGCTACTGGGTTAAAATCTCGAGAAGGGCCAAAAGTTTTATTGGTGTTTTTCTAGCAATAAAACTCTCAGCAGTATCGTAGAAGTCAGAAAGTTGGCGGTGTTACATTCCCGTGATTCAGAGATCGTTCGAATTCATCGTTAGTGTTTGCAAACTATTATTTCAGCACGGACGTTTTATAACTATAGCACAGAATAAAAAGTACTTACGCCTATAGTTCTATTTAGCTAAAGCACACATAGGCATTAATAAATATCGAATCAGTACCCACGAGGAACTGGCCATTGCGAAGTCATTCTGTCATTATTTCGCTCAATATTATGTATTGGATACACCGGACCCTTGGATGCATTCGTACGGGCGCATCAAATGTGCGAATGGCACAGAATATATAATGTCTTATATTACATATGAAATTAAGCAACTTTCAAAACGTTAGTTTGTAAAATATGTGACATATAATTGGACAAAATTTTAAGAAAGCGTGTAGTATTCACGCACAAAACCACAAGATTAGTGTTGATTATCACAATATTTTCTACAAGATATTTATGTATTTCCCCGTTCTTCTGATAGAGCGTAAAAACGCCGTGCCCTTCCTTTCTGATCCGACTTGTGGTAGTCCTTTTCAACATCGCGGCATCGGCCGGCAGCTGCAAGCCACCCAGTTTTAGCGGTTCTCGCAAATGAATGCTTTAATAATAGTTTCAAGACGACGGTAATGTGTCGATATCTTATAACTGCTTTAACGAAGCTGCGTAATAGAGCTAAAAGAAACAGATCTCACAAAAAATGTTAAGTTGTATTGTTAGTAGATTGTTTAAGTAGTTAGATGTAAGCTCTGTGCTGAATTTCAGATTCTACCGTTGGTCACTCGTTGTGAAATAGCTGTTGTTATATACTTTTTGAAATTGTTAAGAGGATCTATTGATTGTCCGGAACTTCTGACGAAAATCCCATCAAATGTACGAAGAGATCAAGACAAACAAATCCTATTCATATTCCTTTAGTACCAACAAATTATAGACGGAATGCATATTTGTGGAGAGTGAGCAGGAGGCTTAATAAATATTAAAAGAGCATAATTTTGATATATTTAATGCTAGACCAGAGGCAGTACGACGGTTACTTAACCAAGCCTTTTTTTCAAAATATTCAAAGTGATTAGGAGTTATATTTTTTGTTTGTAAGAACGTTTGCACTATCTCATTACTACCGTAAAATATTACCTTTTCGCGAAGGTATGTTATTGGCCTTTTGTCGCTTATTAAATTGTTATTTTTGTTACCATTGTATAGCTGGTGGTTTAAATAAATAAATATGGGCACTGCACATTCAAATAGAATACTCTTTATCATATTTATGATACTCCTAGTATAACTGGTATGAATATAAATAATTAAAGGTCGTTCATGGAGTTTTTTTATAGAATAGTAGGCAAACGAGCAAGCGGTTCACCTGATGGTAAATGATCACCGCCACCTATGTATTTTACTCTAGTAACTAGATATAAGGATTTATGTAACTTTACTTTGGATAAAAAAAAAATTCTTATTCTTAATTATTCTTATGGGCACTCTCAACAGCAGAGGAGCTTCAAGTGTGGTGCCGGCCTCTCGGAAAGGAATAGGTCTTGGAGGTTGACATCTTATTTATATCTAAGTTACTGAAGGTCTAACTGTGTTTCAATGTTAATTAAGTTCTTATTTAGCTTATCGCATTCAAATGCAAATAATTCTTTAAGTGTGGATTAACACTGCTTAGCTTAAATATAGGATTATGAATAATGGATTTTTTATAAAATAAGACCTACTAATTTATTCAAAATTTTTCCTTGGTTATGTTAACAAGCGTTGATTTATAAGTCTTATTTTTTTAAGTTACGTGGATGGTGGTTTGATCCAGTGTGTAATTATCGGTCCTGTGCGTTACTTGCGATATGCATAGTATGATAGAGTTCCATCCAATCTCGCAGTTATTTTCTGATCTAAGCAAGTCAGCGATCCTAGCTGCATCGTTGTCCATCACGATCAAGTCAACATCAATATTGATATCAATACACTGATCAAAACACAAATACGGTAAAATACTTGCACAATTGAGTGAGAATGTAAACGCTACAATGGTCAGGTGATGCGAGCCATGGTCGCCGCCATATTGGCAGGGGCCAGCTGTAATGCGACATACGCTACATGAACGAAAAATTTGAAGCGATGAAGAAACGATTCAATTTAAAAATTTTCCACGTTATTCAAGATATCGATGAAATATTAATTTAAACTCAAAAAGTTCCCATTAAGTATTAAAGCTTTTAGTTCGATAAAATTATAATCTACTTTATTGGCTGTTTAATATTCATAACGCATTATTTTATCTGCAAAACAAATAATGATTTATTATAGAGTTATTATCTATTCTGTAATGCTATAGAATTACTTAATTTATGAATAATAATAATAATATCCTGTGACATTATTCACACACGGCCATCTGATCCCAAACTAAGCAGAGCTTGTACTCTGGAAAACAGATAACTATATATTATTACTACAGAAAATATATTACTATTCTTTTATAAATACATACATACATAATGTATTTCCTGAAAGCTATTTATTTTTATTATGTCTATAGCTGTGTTTGTGATGGGCAAAGGCTTCTCCTATAAATTTCCAAATTTTAATCATTATGAAATGGGTTCAACACTCCCTCATCGCAAACAAAATAATGATAACGATTTATCGGTTATTAGTTCCCGGCAAATATAAAAACTAAATTAAAATGAAAACTTTTTTGATATTTAACGGAAGTCTGATGAACACGACTTTGCAGTAGCCAATAAACTTAAAATAAAAAAGGAACAAAAAGGTGGGTAATAAATCAACCTTTTTGTTCCTTTTTTAATTTTATCGTGATCTGAAAACCTTTTTGCAGGTAGGCCACTACATAAATAACACTCTGCATTTATGTATACGGGGAGAAACATTGATAGAATACAAGAAATTTAAGGAGCCTAATAAAAGTAAAGAAAACCAGATTGCAAAATACGTTTAATTATTCAGTTGCATAAGCAAACTAAGAACCTTAATTTATGTATACTATTTATATCACATGTTGTACATATGTGATTTGTTTTATTATAAATAAACTATAATTTACAAGCGCTTTTTTAAAGTCTACGCGAATATAAACCTTTTGTATTTAAATGTTAAAAATACACTAAATTGCTGTTACGGTTTAAATCATACACGCTTATATAAAGCAATCTTAAGAATTAAAAATATAATTTACATACCCACTCAATCAACTTGTATAATGTCTAACAACACTAAACTGAGTAATTCCAAGTATTTTTCCACTATATAATATTTTTGAACATTATCACTGACACTAGAAGTTTGTTTTTGTTTTGTAATACGCATCGAGAAGAGGAGGAAATCCACACTAGTTGCGCCCGAACGACAAAGTGGCGGCGCGGACAATTCGCGACTGAAAACAAGCGAGCGTCGCCGCGTCCGCGTGTGCCACCGTACTGCATACCACCGACACCTCACACGGAGGTCAATGTCAGCATACCTTGACACCGCTTCGAGACCATTACTCCTAATTCTAAGTTCCTCTCCTGCTTCATGTTATTGAAGTCCAAAATTTAAAAAAAATATGTAATTTATATGGAGTGTTTTTCTAATCAATCAAAATTATAATTCATACAGGGGCATAGAGCTAAGAGTATTTTTTAATTGGGGGGGCGGGGGAGGGCTGCAATTGAAATAGAAAAATCAGGGCAAATTAAAGGACTGCCTTTTTTATTTCCTAATAGAAATTAAGGCTTATTGCGTTTATAACACCAAAATAAATTACAATTAAAACATACTAGAAATTAGGTTAGGTGTGATTTTTTAAGCCAGTGTTTTTCAACGTGTGGGTAAGCTTCTATCGGGGCGGATTAAATATTTGTGACAAAATAAAATACATGAAAAGAAAGCAACGGTTGGGGGGTCGCGAAATATTTATTCATACTAAAGGGGCCGTGTCATGAAAAAGGTTGAAACACACTGTTATATTCAATCAAAATTGTTAATCTTACAGGAGCATAGAGAAACGCTGTCAAACCAAAAAGATAATTAATAAGTTTATATTTATGCTATAATTATATTGCTAAAAAAATATAAAAAATACTGTACATAAATTGGCGTTATATTAATTATTTACTGTATTTACTGAAGTAGGCGCCTTTTACTCGCTTGTACGGATAGTATTGCATGCTTCCAAATGTAACACACCTATTTATACCAAGTTATAGACTTGTATTATAATATTTGCTTAGAAATAAGCCTTATTTTTTTGTCACTCTTCACTTGTGCTTCATGGTATTTTAATATTCTAGCTTGTGCAGCTAAATGAAAATTGTAGCCAACTTATCAATCAAATTGCGTACTAACCATTCCGCAACACACTTACATTTAACGTTTTGTCTTAAAATGACTTTTAATTAATACATTTTATGTATCTACACATAAAAATAAATTTTACCCCAAAACGTTAAATATTCTAACCGTGTTAAACTAATAACAAGATAAAATATTTCTTTTCTAAATTACGTCTTCGCAACTTTTCTTAAAAATTAATTTTGTATGATTGAAGGTAATGTGATAATAATCTAAATCACTTAACTAACAAAAAATATTTAGGGTTCCTTAAATGAGAGAAATAAATTTCATCTCAATTTTAGATTCCCACCGTTTCACCCCATTTTGACTCAAATAAAAGAGAAGTACGGCCACTTTGTTATAATTGAACAACTCATTGAAAGAGGGAAATAAAAACCATACAATAGCAGTCTCATTCTGAATCTTAAGATGCAACCATTTTGGTTGCAAATCATTTATCAGTAACTTATGCCCATTTCTGGGTGTAGCGTATAATTTGTTTTTCAACAATTTAAGTGGAATCGTATTTTTATATATAAAATTAGTAGAATTCGTGGATAGTTTTAAATATAATTTCTCTCGAAAGGAACCATTTCCTATAAGTACTAAAAGCGTACTGAGACTACATTAACTACTTAAGAGAGATTTCTCACAAACAATTTTCCTAATGTAACTCCTCAATTTGCTCCCAAAACTATTATTGATAGACCTATTTTTTATTATTATTACCTTTAAAAAGCTATAAGAAAAGCCTGTTTATAGCGACCCAAGACAAAATTCGGGTAAACAAATCTGAGATTTACTTCGTCAATGACAACTATAATTGAAACCGAAACACAGGTCTGAAAGATCGCGTTTTGTATCGTTTGGCTAAGTGAAACATGGAAATCAGAAAATTTTTGAACGAGAAAATTTGAGATCACTAAATCTCGATTTTGTGTATTATTTTGCACACGTATATTTGAACAGAGAGACTGTTTTATAAAATACACTGCCTTAAATAACTAGAATCGTATCGTTCCAACTTCGAATATGTTTTAATACAAAAAGTGTCACAATGTTCATGTTAAGTGTGAAACTTGACCAAGACGAGGTGTTCTGACATGTATAATTTTAACATTATAAGTTTTATGGGTTTACAAGACTGGACTAGAACTATATTAATCCAGTTCCAAACATAGAAACAATGTATTTTTTGTTGTATTTATATACAAATTAAGGTTTTAAAAAATAGATATAAAAAGTGACGCCGAGCGGGATCGGGAACGAGCTGATCCTCGCTCGTAGAGGCGTCGGGGCTGCGGTAGCAGTGTGAGAAGTGTCCTCTACTGCCACCACGTGAAAGCAGCTCCGGGAAGAAAGCGATCTGACTGTGGCACAGTCGCTGCGTCGGACTGGCTGGATTCGGCAAATAGGGAGGGCCAGCAAGAACCCTCCTAGGGTATGTGTCCCGACCATCTGGGACATGGCGCAAAAGGGGGGAACCGGAGCAGCATAGCCGCGTTCCCGGGGCCCCCCAATCAGGCGCCAAGAGAAGTCCACGGCAGGTAGGTTTAGTCAGTGCGAGTCCGACATACCCACCCGTAGACACTTTTTAGGCATTCCCCCTATCTTAACACAAAAAAAGATATCAAAAGTGAGTTATTAAGTGAGATAGAAGACAGTAGGGAGATCGTCAAAAATATTGACAGACTTTACATATTATACATATGACGTATTCATTGGACATAAATATCAAAAAATTTATAAAATTTTGAAGTTATACTCAGGTGATTTTGTGCATATCAGTTCAATGTCATATTAAATAATTTTCTCGAAATACGAATAATATCTTAGTAATTCAACTGGTCTATAAATTGAGTTAAAAAATACAAACAAGGTATACATTCAGTCAAAAAAGTATCGGGAATGGATGATTTGTTTATGGTCCAAATTAAAATTTTTGTTTTTTTTGTTGTTGTTAGATTGGCACAATTGCTTTCCATTTTGGCGCGGAGTTTAAGTTGCATCTGTTATTTATATTAAATACAGTGCTGGTTTTAGTAATATCATATATAGTGTGTATTGCGAATTTCATAATGGACAAAAATATCGAACAAAGAGTTTGTCTTCAATTTTGCATCGCTAATGGAATTTCGTGTTCGGAGTCACTGAAAATGTTACAGAAGGCTTACGGTGAATCGACTTTATCCAAAACTTGTGCTTATGAGTGGTTCAAAGCGTTCAAAAGCGGTCGAGATGTGATGAAAGATTTGCCTCGCTCTGGTAGGCCATCAACGTCTGCAACTGAAGTTAACATGGCAAAAGTGAAGGAAATAGTGACTGAAAATCCTCATTCAACTCTGAGAGAGATAGCCGCCGAACTTTCTGTATCTCACGAGTCGATTCGTACCATTTTAACTAATCATTTGGGTATGAAACATGTTGCCGCTCGGCTAGTCCCATAAGATCTGAATTTTCTCCAAAAACTCAATCGCATGAAAGTCGCTGAGGACATGGTAGAACGACTCAATTCCGACCCAACATTGATACTGGATGAAACGCATTGTTACTGGTGACGAGACGTGGGTTTACGAGTTTGACATGCAAACTAGTCAACAAGCTTCGGAATGGCGCCTTCCAACAGAACCGAAACCGATCAAAAGTCAAAGTCATGTTGACTGTTTTCTTTGACTATCGCGGTGTTGTGCACTCTGAATTCTTACCGGAAAGGTCAAACGGTAAATAAAAAATATTATTTGAGCGTTATGCGGCGTTTAAGAGAGCAAATTCGACGAAAAAGGCCAGATTTGTGGAAAGAAAATTCTTGGATTTTGCACCACGATAATGCGCCTTCGCACAAGGCCATCATTGTGAACGAATTTTTGACCAAACACTCAACAAATACCATCCAGCAACCACCATATTCACCAGATATGGCTCCAGCCGACTTCTTTCTTTTTCCTAAACTCAAATTACCACTTCGTGGTACCCGTTTTCAATCGGTAGAAGACATAAAGGAGAATTCCCGGCGAGAATTGAACTCAATTCCGAAAGCAGCGTTCGAAAAAGGTTTTTAATGAATGGATTATTCGTTGGCGTAAGTGTATCGTTTCTGAAGGAGCATACTTTTAAGGTGGTAAAATAAATTTGGATGAATAACAAACATTTTGTATATTATTGATCTTTTCCCGGTACTTTCTTGACAGAGTAGTATATGAAAAAATGGTAAGAGAAATGAATCAGATATTTATTTGTTTTATCTAAAAATATAGAATACTAGCAGTGCCCCGCTGTTTCACCCTCGTTAAACTTTATAAATTATAGCATATGTGTTATTAGAATATATTATAATATATATATATATATTCGAATATAGAACTACAAAGTTTCATCAAAATCCGTTCGGTAGTTTTTGCGTGAAAGAGTAACAAACATCCATACATTTATCATCACAAACTTTTGCATTTATAATATTAAGTAGGATTATATGAATAATATTCATAAAACATTTAGGTACTAAATTCTCTCCAAATAGTATATCTCTCTCTAATACGACACTAAAACCTTTATTTAAACGAATTTACGATGACATACAGATAATAATATACAACGATATATTACAATATCTTGTAAATTGTTCGTTCGCAAAATGAGAAAATAATAAGTATAAAAAAATTACGTCATCTGCGAGGTATTGGTATTACTACACTAAAAATAGCTTAATAATTTAGATGTCTGTTTAGTGTTGAATCGCGTAATAGAATGCAAAATAATAAAATTCCTTAGTATTCACGAGGTAAACACAATACCTATAAATATATTCTTAAGTGCCACAATATGTTTAAGAACACGGAAATTAGAGATTAAAACTAAATTCTACAATAGTTGTGATTCTTTTCATATTATTATATATTTGGACTGCTTCTATTGGTATAACGGTACACACATTTAAACTACGGAAAATAGATGCGTGAACTCGATTTTGAGTTGAGATTGTTGAGTTGGTATTTGTCTAATAAAAGTAGCTGAGACTCAGGAATTTGAACACCACCGCGCCTCGGCATGCGGAACACCCAAATACTCCGAAATACTTTATTCCGAATTTCGATGATCCGATTTTCAAAAGTCCGAATTTCATAATACCTAGGTAAGTATTGTAATGTCTATTATAAAAATTCTAGAAAATTATTTTACCGAAAGTCGTTAATGCGATTTGATAGATTTCCGATTTTTATACATTCGAAGAGTCAAACGCTCGAAGGGTTCTCAGTCCGAAAAACGAAATTCCGATTTTCAATACTTCGAATAAACTAAAAATCAACATGTTGTGATACAAAATTTGGTGACAGAAACGACTCGCTGCAAAACCGACTTCACGTAGTCTTGTCTACCCTACCCTAGAGTGTTATTTAAGCCCGTGTAGGCGCGGAGGGGTGGGGTGGCCCCGGTGGTGAGCGTTAAAATCATCTACGCCGATAAGGTCGCGTGGGGTGCCTTAACCCCTCAGCGCCGGAGCCGTGACAGAAACAATGCCTGCTGGATGTTGCTGCTTGCTTGCTGCATGCCTGCTTGCATGTTGCCTGCCTGCTAACATGCTGCATGCAGCCGCCGAGAGTCAGTTCCCCTCTATTGTAGGTGAATCATTTGGGTTAGGTTAGGTTAAAATTGTGACAAGGGAAACAAAATATTTTGATTCGTATTGTTGATATTTCGAATAATCATTAAGTCGGAGTTTTTGTTATTCGATCTATTGAAGCTCGGTGTTTTGAGAAGAGTAATTATAAACGTAAGGAATATACAACATGTAACTTAATTAACGCACACCCTGAAAATAGTTTGTTCAGAATCGTTTACTGAATCGATTTATATCATTTTTAATATAGGTCCAAAATAATTGAAGTTACGGAAATTATCGATATTTTAACCGTTTTTATTGTACAGTCAAAACAAATTAAAATGGACTTACGGTCCATTTTAATTTGTTTTGACTTTTTGACTGTTTGTCAAAGTAATAAGATTTTAAAATCGCAGTTTTTTGTATTCACACAAATTCCATCATTCAACACAAAATAAAGAAAAATAAACTTGATTCTAAGAAACGAATTTAGTAAATAACAATGCATATATATGTTGAATTAAAATTTTAGTGTATGTATTATGATTACAACATAATATTCTAATTTGGGTGTTTGAGGGTGTGCGCTAATTACGTTACATGTTGTATATTAAGAATTATAAAAATAGGAGTAATGATAAACCGGAGTTGCAATATTCGGAATTTTTTACCATTCGAAATTATGGAAATCGGTATTTTGAAATTCGTATTTGTGACTGTCGGAATAAAGTTTTTCGTATTAATGTAGTGTACCCTTCGGCATGATAAGCCACCTGACAGTCTGTAAGTCCTGCGTTCATTATGATAGTGGGAAGTGTAACCATGTTTACGCCTAAGGATACCCGTGTGCACGCACATATTTGTGAACCATAATAAGCTTCGCGTTGATAACTATTTTCCGTGGAGACTGACTGCCAGAATGTGGCCTACGTCTTCTTACTTAATCGTTTGACTAGGAACTTGTCGGTGTCACATTCTCCGTCATTCTCAATTTAAAGTAAACTTTTAAACGTGTACATTTATAAATGATCTAATCTGCTCAAAGCCTTAGTTTGTTTCCACTACTAATATAGAGCAACAATATCCCATTCCCATACATTATTATAAGGATAATCCTTCAAAGACTACATCATAGGGATCTTCAGTAGTTGCTGTTTTGTAAACATACAACCGACTTCCACTCGTCTTTATAATAAACTCTAGTTTATGATTGACCACAATCACAAGCAAAAGTGAATTAATCCGAAAAAACACATACTGCAGGCGCCTGAAACTGCCATAGTAGATCTTCCACCATGCAGCGTTATAAATAGTCGGTTACGTCAATGTTATAGACAGTCAAATTTAAAATAACGACACATTCTATTTGACAACTTAATATTGACGTAATTGGCAGACATATAAAGGCTTCAGAGCCAATAGAAATGAACTAAAAACAACTAATATTTATAAAAAGATCATGAAATAAAAAGAGTTTGAGGTTCTAAATAGATAAACTTTAGATATTAGTAATTATAATCTATACATATAAATCAGGGACCGTCCGGATACTCGTTGAACGGGTTTTTGAACGGGTATTTTTAAGCGCTTAAAAAATAAACCCTATGATACGAGTTACACCTTCGAACGGGTGTAATGAACCACTTCCGAAAGGGTTACCCTTTCATACCCTGTAACACTGTAACAGGGTAAGCCATTCCAGCCAAGACATTGTAATATGCACTCTTTCGCATCGAAATTGGTTTGATAATTGCATAAACACCACCGCACGTGACATCTAGTCATAATAATTTGGAATTTATTATTTTAAAGTTCAATTTTGCTTGTCGCAAAACTCTGTAATATAATTTTTTCGTGTCTGTTCTTGTTTATTGTCATAATTTCTTTTAATTTGGAACTCGGTAGGTACTACAGAATTAAGTAAAAGCAATTGAGCAGTTCTTTTTTTAAAGAATGTGTTACGCTTCGTTGGTCTAGTGGTAGCGTCTTCATAGGTAGATAACGAGGTCCTTGGTTCAAATCCCGGGTTGGGCCAAAAGTGTCTATGGGATTTTTGCGTAAAAAGAAAAATTTCTTAGTGTCAGCCCGAAGTCTGGGAGTTGGCGGTATTATAGCCTCATGCCTCGGAGAGCACGTAAAGCCGTCGATCCTGTACCTGACCTTCCGGTCGTTCCGCTAGTCGTCCCATCGGATAATGAGAGTGATGGAATAGATAGTGCCCCTGTGTTTGCACACACACTTGTGGTATGTCCCGCTCACATGGCCAGTCTCCATTGAGACTGGCCGCTGGGGCTGAAATTCGGCTAGGAGGACATAATTATATTATAACAAAGAATTTGATTTTCATTCTGTTAAAGTTAAACCGCGGAGGCGTGGTGGCGTACACCGTTATTGAATAGATGCATCATCATCATAACCATCACCATTATCATCATATCAGCCGAAGGTACTGCTGGGCAAAGTCCATTGCTTCCCAAAGATACTCCACAACTGCAGATCCTGCCTTGCCCGCATCCAGCGGCTGTCATCGACCCTCGCAAGATCATCGGTCCATCTTGTTGGGGGCCCCACGCTGCGTTTTCCGGTTCATGGTCGTCACTTGAGAAACTTTCTGCCCCAGCGGCCGTAGATTCTGCAAGCTATGTACCCTGCCCACCGCCACTTTTGCTTGGCAATTATTCAAGCTATGTCGGTTTTTTTTATTTGCCTCTCTTGGTTGGATCTTGAGATTTGTGATTTGATCTCGGAGGGAAACTCCGAACATGGCGTACTCCATTGCTCTTTGGGTGACCATGACTCGTTTTATTAGCCCCGTAGTGAGCGGCTACGTCTTGGTTCCCTAATTAATCGGAGGCAACACATACTAATCGAAGACTTTTGATTGGTATTTGGGACCAGAAGCTTAGCTTTCCGAACGCTGCCCAGGCAAGTTAGATTCTAGAATTCATCTCCTACTCGAAGTGGACCTCTTACCTTTTTTTTTGATAAGGCAGGTCGAATGCCTACTTATGCCACCCGCAAAAATGTTTACGGATGGATGCGTCAGACTCGCACCGACTAAACCTACCTGCCGTGGGCTTCTCTTGGCGCCTGATGGGGGAGCCCCGGGAACGCGGGTATGTTGCTCCGGTGCACCCCTTATGCGAAAAGTTCCATATGGTATGATGGTCCCACACGCACCGTGAGAGGGCTCTGGATTGTCCTCGCTATTTGCCGACTTCTGCCAGTCCGGCACAGCGACCGCGCCATAAACAGATCGCTGTCTTCTTTTAGCTGGTAACATTGACTTCTCTTACTGCCGCCGCGGCTCCGAGGGGGAGTTGGGCTACTGGTTGCAGCCGCCACCTCGACGCCTCCTCCGTCTGCGATCTCTCCCGTTCGCGCTCGGCGGCCTCCTTTTGGAACATGACTCATAAAAGGAGACCACGGCGTGCCATTTAGAAGAGTCAGCCACCAGCATTGCCCCTACGATTGCCGGCAGGGACAGATCCCGTCCGATTGAGATCTTGAGTCGCCTTTTGGCCACCCGGGCCGGGCACTCAGCGAAAGTGTGTTGGGCAGACTCCTTTCCACCCAGGCCTTGAGGTGAGGTAGGATGGCACCGACGGCACGCTGGCGCGCGTTTAGGCGTAACTCTAGCCGTGCGTGCCAGTGCACTAATACGTGCCGGTAGTCATCCCGTCGGTACTCAGTGAACGTTTCTTCTGGCGCCCTCCCGTTCTCTGGCGCACGCAGATTTCGGTGAAAACCACCGCGTTGGACCGCCTCCCTAGTGGGGTGGTCTGTCCTAGTTATAGATATAGCTCTCCACAACCTCGAGTGCAGAGTCCCTTACCTTAACTGGAATGGGTGCAACCTGAATGTTCAACATGATATTCGTCTTATCCATGTTCATTTTGAGACACACTAGTAGAGAGACCCTGCTGAAGTCTTCGAGCATTGTACCGAGATATTTCAATGTTTCAGCCATGATTACGATGGTGAGGGATGTATTCGCCATTGAGATTGATGCCAAAGCCTTTCAGTCCCGGAGCTTAAAGACATCTTCCAATGCAGCGATGAATAGTTCTGGAGATAGAGATGTTATATCCCCCAGTCTCACGCCTTGCTGCAATCGTATAGGTTGCGAGTTCTCATACAAACACTTTAACACCTCGGCATACCGGTAGTTAATTTGGAATTTTGGAAAGATCACAGTACATCCAGGTTTCGATTCAATCAAGCGCTAAGCATAATGGCTGGATATATCCTCGGTCTTCTGAATAACTTGCTGCTGCGTATGTATGTGGTATATGGTACTAAAGCATTTTCGGCGACCGGCTTGTTCAGGAGGATGGTTGACGTCAAACCTGTGCGTGAGACGATTCGTAATGACTCTCGAAAACAACTTGTAAACATGGCTCAGTAACGTGATGGGTCTGTTATTTTTTCAAAGGGTTTTTATCGCCCTTATTGAAGAAAGCACTACCACACCAATATGTGCCAGCCTTGTGACGTTTGACCTTTTAGTATGGCGAAGTTAAATAGCTTTTGAAAAGCTCGTAGGATTGGTATACCATCCGCATTAAAAAGCTCTATTGTAACTCTGTTATCACCAGGAGCCTTATTGTTCTTAAAATGTTTAAGAACCATGCTAATCTAATCTTAAAAGGTCCGTAGGCATTAAGTTACAATATTTCAGACAAGGCCAAGTTAGTCAGTTAGAAATTTACCTGTTTGGAAAATTTTAAAACAACAAACAGGCGTTTTCCTAAAAGATTAAGTTTGAGAGGTGTTGAATTATTTTTCAGTCACTAGTGACAGTGCCAGTTATTATAAAAAAATGACAAGATTGTTGGCAGCTCATTGCTCTAGAATAATAGAAGATATTGATTGAATTGGTATGATCGACGACTAAAATGTTGGTGACTCAGAGATATGTAAATACTATAACTATTAATACAAACGTCCATATCTTTATTAATGTAATCAGAAATGAACACGCTGTTAAAGCTAATAGCTTGCAATTTACTTGCAAGAGCGGCGGTAACCTTCTTTTTTTCGAAAATCGTTATAACACATCAATATTTAAAAAAACAGGCCAAGTGCGAGTCGGACTCGCCCATGAAGGGTTCCATAGCATCAAGTATTTCAGTTGATTAAATGAAAGGTAAATTGCGGTTTACGATTTATGACGTATTAAAAAATCTACTTACTAGATTTCGATCAAACCAATTATCAGTGGTAGTTTGCATGGTAATCTACATCATATATTTTTTTCAGTTTTATCATTCTCCTATTTTAGAAGTTATAAGGGGGGGGGGGGGGCACACATTTTACTGCTTTGGAAGTGTCTCTTGCTCAAACTATTCAGTTAAGAAAAATATGATATTAGAAACCTCAATATCATTTTTGAAGACCTATCCATAGATCCCCCACATGTACGGGTACGATGAAAAAAAAATTAGCATCAGTTCTATGTATGGGGAACCCCCAAAATTATTGTTCTTTTTCTATTTTTGTGAGAAAATCTTAATGCGGTTCACAGAATACATCTACCAAGTTTCAACAGTACAGCTCTTATAGTTTTGGAAAAAAGTGGCTGTGACATACGGACGGACAGACAGACAGACATGACGAATCTATAAGGGTTCCGTTTTTTGCCATTTGGCTACAGAAGCCGTATAATTGATTGTCCTACTAGATTGTCATCCATTTGTCAAATTCTAAGGCCATTGGTTTCTGTAAAAGATATATGGGATAGCCAGTTTGTCATTTTTTCAGACGACATCATGGCACAAAAAAACAGGCAGTTGCCTTAAGCCAATTAATGAGGCCACAAAAGCCGTATTTTTATTTCAACTATATTTGCAAATAAATAAGTAACTAATATGAAATTACGGTAAAGATCTTTATTGAATACAGAATTAGTCTTGGAAAACTTGTACCTAGGTGGTTGCCTAAATGTATTTTTATCAGACCAAGGTTGCTGTCTATATATGAAATATATAGACAATTACATAACCTAAGATTGCTTGACTCTGAAAATTCTTAAAGTGATAATATTCTTATGATAATGAACATTTAAGTCACGTCAATGATGTTTTAGAATACCTATAATATATCAGTTAATTTTATACAATAATTTAAATAATAATAATATCCAGGGACATTATTTACACACGGCCATCTGATCCCAAACTAAGTAGAGCTTGTACTATGGAAACCAGATAACTGATATATTACATATACTACTTTTCTTTTGTGAATACATACTAATATAGATAATTACACCCAGACTCAGGACAAACAGACATGTTCATGAACACCAATATCTGTCTTCTGAATGGAATCGAACCCACGAGCTCCGGCGTGAAAAGCAAGCATTTACCAACAATGCCAACACGCCCGTCAATTATTTCATCGTCCTCATGTCAGCCAAAGTACGTCCACAGCTGGACAAAAGCCTCCCCAAAGAATGGGAGCTTGGCAGACCCCCAGAGCCCCATAGCTTGGCAGACGGGTTGGCGAAAGAAAGTTTGATGGTCATAGTTCATAGATAAACGCTGCTGCCGGTTCTCTGGTAGGTATGCCCTCGGTCGATTTCTGCGCCCCCTACGTGATAAAATGGGGTGATGATATCCTATGCCATCACCACACAGCAAAATATTATAATAATTATTTAACAAAATATAATCACATCATACAGATTGTCACAATATTAAGATTAAAGTAATTCAGTTCTTTAAATAACACGTTAATTATTAGCTTGACTATTTTGCGTCACTAAACTTTCAAATTTAAAATATAAAAAGTCGTTCGTTCGTCAAATTTGTTGTACCTACCTAAAAGTAGTTAGGCAATGAGGCACCGCACGGGTGCGAGTATACCTACTCCCATCTACACGCTGCTAAGTTGATTGGGTAATTCAAGTTAACTCGAATAAAACCTTTTCAAGAGGGTAAGCTATTCAAGGGCTTAAGTCATTAAAGGGGTTAACCCCTTCCCGTGGTTACCATAAAAAACGTGTTAACCCTTTCACTGGGTTTCGAGGCTGTAAGTCAATCAAAGGGTAACACTGCGATACGAGTTACCCAATGAACGGGTTACCCTATCAAACGGCTTAACTCAGAAGCGGGGTTGTCCGGTCCCTGATATAAATAAAATTGTAGTGTCTGTTTGTAAAATCGAAATAAACGTTTTTACTACATAAATATGTACGGTACATACACCAAAATAACATTTTTGTCTGTCTGTTTGTTGTTAAAAACTTAGTAAACTAATTAACACGCGGACGAAGCGCGGGTACAGCTATATATACATCTATATCTATACATATAAATAAAACGGGAGCGGCTGTTTGTAATATTGAATAACCGTTTATGACTACATAAATAAAACATTTTTTACAATTTTTGTCTGTCTGTCTGTGTGTTTATTCCGGCTAATTTCTAAAATGGCTGGACCGATAAGGGACTTTTATTGGCAGTTAGTAAGTAAGTAGTTGATGTAATTCAAATAATTTTGAATAATTAAAATTTAAATGAAATTAAGTAGGTATCATCATAAAAAAGAAAGTAAAAATTTAAGAATCGACTGCTAGGCGGAACGACGTTCGCCGGGTCAGCTAGTAATTAAGTATTAGGAATATTATTTAAAAGGAGATATTAAAATGGTATTAAAATTACAAACATTACATGTTTATGTTGGTTTTTGTGTGTTAAGTTGTTCAAACCGGCTAGTAGGCGACTGACACGTCTCAACAATTACCTACTGTCTGAAGATCTGATGAGAATTCTGGAAATTCTAAATATGTGATAAGACAGACCGCACGGACGGACTAATATATATATATATATATTTTTTTTGTTACTTTTATACTGTTCCAACTATGTTTATGTACCTACTGCATTGTGTGTTTGACAAGTACAAGTGTATGTAAATACCCAAGTGCTGAATAAATTTCATTATTTTATCATCATTATATATATATTTGTGTAGCGAAAATTAAAGTAAAATTTTAAAACTCACGTTCATTTTCTCCCCACAACACTGAACATATTATTATATTTTAGGAATGAGTTCAAAGTTCCCCCTGAAGAAAGGAATCTTCCAGACATAAAAAGTTAAAGTTTCCCATACACAGAGATTTAAGTAATCAGAATTCATATCTATGGATCAAAATCGTTCTGAGCGAAATATTTAAAAATAAACTAACATACAACAATACTTTTATATAGAGAATATTTATCTTTTCATTTTGACTGTTATATTATACTGATTCTAAAGAAGACCCTTAATAATAATTACGTGGAACCCTGTATTGGACTGACTGCCTGCTGAGGTGCTTAACCTTGTGGACCAATAAAGGCAACTGTATAGTGCGAGTATATGTACACACGGCTACACATCAAGCTAAATATTTCCAGTATAAGCTGATCCAGCGTTGTATAGGATTTCCAAACAATGAGAGGTCAGCTTATATTGGTAATGTATAGCTTGACATGTAGCCGTGCGTACTATGAGCGCTACATTAGTATACCTACCACAGTTATGTTACCTTCATTATCGCCACACAAAATTAAACTTAAGTTTCAGGACTTAGTTTAAAGTGGTGGGTGGGTTTATTTCTGGAAGATTCCAGTTCCGTTCTTCCGTTCTGCAGGGGGTGAAGAACGGAACTGGAATCTTCCAGAAATAAACCCACCCACAGAGATTGAAGTAATTGGTGTTCATCATCGAAATATATGGATCACAATCATTATGACCTAAACATTTGAAAACAATTAAAAATTAAATAAACATAAAAAATACTTTAACATTTTCAATTTGTTTTTCTGTTGATAAATGTAGCTTCTAAATTAGTTTATTGGCTAATAATCTACTTTATTGGATGTTTAATATTAATGATGCATTATTTTATCTGCAACTCATAATTATAAAATGATTTATTATAGAGTTGGTATGTATTTTGTAATGCTATAGAATTACTTAATTTATCAATAATAATATTAATGTCCTGGTACATTTTTCACACACGGCCATCTGATCCCAAATTAACCAGAGCTTGCAAAAATATTTTCTGATCTTTGCAAAAGCGGCTGAAGTACTCGTAGTCGTCAAATGTTGAAAGTACTATGACAATCTGGACTCCAGATGCCTTCGGGATCTTTTGATATTGGAATAAAATACGTTGAAATATTTCGTTTACTTTTATAGTTCATACACCATGTTCTCTACTAGAGTTCTGTCGTAGACAGAATTCCAAAAAGAATTTTATTTTCGTTTGAATTATTATCAAACGATTTCTTTTTAATTATTTCTTTTTAAAACGTTTGCTTGGACGAACGAAGGTGTGCAACCAAGAAGCTCGTCACAGTATCTACAGGTATCAAGCCAAGCAACCCATAGGCTCAGTATAAGAATGGGCAGTACGGAAACTACCTACAAGCGGTGGAAACGGCGCACTCACACAAACATAAAAACGGTGAGAGGTGTCAAGGGACACCCGGATGGAACGAAGTTATTTCTTATTATTTATGATGTACAAAAAACCTGTATACACTCAACAAAAATAATCGTCGCGACACCACACTGTTCAATGCGAAATAGAAATGAAAATATCTGGCTTGCTTTCTATAAGAGAGAGAGAGACAGATAGAGAAACATGCGCACGCCGCACAGCTGCAAAAAGTGTCGTGACAACTTTTCGTAAGAATTATCTCCGTCTAGCCCCTTTTCAGAACGCGCGATAAGGAACTTCGTTCCAATATTATCCACACCGACGAACCTCACAGCGGTTGTCGCGGTACTGTCTGTAGTGAGCGCCGCGTCAAAACGAGTAGTCCCGTATAAGTGTAGCTCTGCATCTTTTTAAAAATATACGTGCCGTATTGTGTAATATACGGCTTGTTTGAATTCGGCTTCTTCAAAACGGGAGTATTTTAACTGTCCTGCTGTTTTATAAAACAAATGTGTTTTAATAAAAAATAATAATAGGTATCTAGAACATTAAATGTTGCAACCCTGCAGCTTCAATAGAGCGTAGATATATTATTTATTTATTAGATATTATTTCATCAACTAGGCTTAGTTACCTTACTGTCCAAATTTATACTGTGCAGTAGGTATGTATGTTCGTAGCGTTTGTTAAACCGATCGAGGAACACTTATTACCGGGTACCCTGTATTGGACTGGCCGCCTGCCGAGGTGCTTCACCTTATGGACCAATGAGGGCAATGTATACTATGACCAGTTCATTAGTAAATCACAGTTATGTTATTAACTATTATTATTTATACTTTAGATTTGACTGACAGCTAACCTATACAAAAGAGTTGTTATTTAAAAGTTTTTAGTTAAAGAACTTAATCATCGTCGTTCGAGAAGTATTATGTAGTATTGTAAATTAATGATAATTTAATGTTTATAAATTATAACACTGGCGTAATCGTTTCTGATAAAACGATCAGAAAAAATAAGGTTAATACGATCATTTCGGAAGCATACTTTATCGATAAGAATTATCAAATTATTGACAAAAATTCTCAAAGAATCGATAAATCACATATTTATAAAACAAAATATAAAACAGTTGAATTTAGAACCTCGTACTGTTTTGGGTTCAGTAATTTTTTTTATTATAAATGCGAATGTTTGTTAGTATCCGTATAAATCTTATTACTCTCACTCAAAAACTACGAAACGGATTTTGACGAAACTATATACCTAGTAATATAGCTTATATTGTTTTGACGGTCACCGTAGCCTAGTTGGTAGCGCTCCTGCCTACGAAGCTGGTGGTCCTGGTTTCGAATCCCGATAAGTGCAAATATTTGTGTGATGAGCACGAATATTTGTTTCTGAATCATGGATGTTTTCTATGTATACATATAAGTATTTATCCATCTATATAAGTATGTATATCGTCGCCTGGTACCCATAGTACAAGCTTTGCTTAGTTTGGAGCTAGGATGATCTGTGTGACATTGTCCCAATATATTATTATATATTATTATTGTTTATAATTTTTTACGTGGTTGAAACCGCGGGGCACAGCTAGAAAATAATATTTCAGTAACCCTTAACTACCGCTCAGTACATTTAGCTCTTTTTGCTGAACATAATTTTAAGTATTTGGATAATGGATGTTAATAAATAAAAATAAACAATATCTGATATTACGAGTAAAAATTGGCACATAGCTCGTAGAGTCGACGGCCGCTGGTTCTCGAGTGGCGACCACGAACCGAAAGACGCAGCGTGAGCAGGCCCGCTACTAGATGGACCGATGATCTTGTGAAGTCTCGAAGATCTTGCTGGAAGTCGCTGGATGCCGTCAGCACAAGACCGGCAATAGTGGAGATCTTTGGGGAAACCTTTGTCCAGCAGTGGGCGTCTTTCAGTTTATATGATGCTGATGATGATTATGATTCGGACTTGCACTATTATGGTTCTAGTTATAAATATTTTCCGTTTCTAGTGAGAGTCTTCATATTTATATTTTCGTTCAGAAGTCTTCTACATTTCTACATGGGCTTAAATATAATGCATCAAAAAGTGAACTTATGATATTTAAAGCAGGCAGTAAATGCTATACTACAATTCCACCCGTAAGGCTGTGCGGCAGACCTCTAAAAAGAGTTTATATTTTTAAATATCTGGGTCACTGGGTCTCAGACGATCTAAAAGATAATGTCGATGTAGAACGTGAGCGCAGGTCGCTGGCTGTTCGCTGTGGGATGTTGGCCCACAGGTTTGCGCGCTGTACGGCTCAGGTTAAGGTGACGCTTTTCAAAGCCTACTGCCAATCCTTTTACACGTGCAGTCTGTGGGTCAACTTTACGCAGAGGGTATACAGTAGCTTGCGCATACAATATAACAACACGTTCCGGGTGTTGATGGGGTTGCCGCGTTATTGTAGCGCGTCCGGAATGCTTGCCGACGCGGCCGTTGATAGCTTTTCGGCCATCATACGCAAAAGGTCCGCATCTCTGCTACGTCGTATGCGCGCCAGCCCCAACAGCATTCTTAAAACTTTGGTCGATAGGTGGGACTCTCCGATCTTGGGAAGGTGGATACGACTGCACGCAGTCAAGTAGACATTTCCCAGGGTCGGCGGGCTCTGCCACGATGTTCACGCAGCTAGAAATATTTTTTTACTAACACTAGTTTATAAGTTGTCATTGTAACTAACACATATGGAATTTATTCTGAATTAAATTATTATTATTATTATTATATTTCAAAATGGAGTACAGGGCTTTTAGAAGTGATTTCTGATATTTTTTTAAGATAACGCCCGCTGTGCTGTAATCAATCCCTTTGTCGTGAGATATTGTACAAACATATTATTATAATGATGGACAGAAAGTACACACAGACTAAGAAAGCTACTTTGGGTCACGCAAATAGTAATCCCGTGCAGGAATTGAACCCGGGACACAAAGTAGGGAGGCAACTGTCTTTACCACAGCGCGACCCGTGCAACTAACATCTTATTCCCAAAATGTTTGTCAATAGTAACTGATTGTTTTTAGATAATTTAGATAATTTGAATTGAATATAGCTGTTAACAATGTCTAAGTCTTTTTAAATTCGGAAATATAGTATAGGAGCATAATTGAATATATATTTTTTTTTTATATCAGAGGGCGACAAACGATCAAGTGGGTCACCTGATGGTAAGTGATCACCGCCGCCCATGGACACTCGCGACACCAGAGGAGTCACGAGTGCGTTGCCGGCCTTTGAGAGTCAGCAAACAAGTGTTCCCCCCACCCCAATGAGCTCTGGCGACCTTACTCACACTCGGAAACACAACATTAAAATTATTAATGTTATTATTAAGGAGTGTCTTCTGTAAGGTGGAGGTACTTCCCCAGTCGGGCTGCTCTTTGAGCGAATGAACGCTATGCCCTACCTCTCTTATGTCGTTATTGTCGAGATTATTCCCGAAGATTATACCAAATTGTCCCACAATCGCACACACAATCACCTTTTTACTTTTTCTTGCCACATCTGGGGTCACATATGCGTTGCCAACACTTACCGCCTCCCCGATTAGCTCTGGCGATTTGAA